>OY015312.1:43716713-44319884 GCA_955612985.1 Cheilosia scutellata
TTGTCCCAAAAATAAAAACTCACACAAAAGAATGGTTGTGCGAAGCTAGGCCTAGGGTATCTACACGCCTATTGGACCAATTATTTATTTATTTATTTTAACGCGTGCTCACATTCCGGCGGACAAAGATCGACCCTGACTATTATCATGTTGCTCCTTTATTTAGAACTTATTAGAACTACTAGACTGCGTAAAGAGAAGAATCCTTAGCTCACCTGAGTATAGGAGTAGCGAGTACTACTTCTACCCTTCTACTGTGTAGAAAAAGAAGGCATGCGCAATCAACCGGCTCAAACAGCGTGGAAAATAACACCGCGTCTCCACGAGCAATATTTCATAGCTTACTATCTGTCATTTCTTATAGAAAGAAATAATGATAGTATGCAATAAAATGTAGGGTGGGCATTTCATAGTTTACTATTTCCATAGTCTTCACACCACAAACAACATACTGGTTTGTGCATCACACGAAAACACATGTGTCAGACAAAGAAAGCACACCCCATAAAATACTATCGATAGCAAGCTATGAGCTGAGCAATAGATGGAATACCATTTTTCATAGAATAGGTACTATTTGTGGTCTCCACGAGCAATTCTCATAGCATGATATATGGCATTCTATGAAATATTGCTCGTGGAGACCCGGTGTAAACGATGCAATGTGCATTGTGCTTCTACTACTTTCAAACGTACACCGAATCTCGGCAGAAAGATGCGATATCATGCGACTTCATGAATATAGATCTAGAGCAGATAATGCGCTGTACACGGAAGGCACTATCTTCAACAGATCCGTCAAGCTGTTGGGGCAACCGGACGATGTCAACGACTGAAAAATAGGCTAAACTAATTGGAAGGTGGATCCCAAATCGACAACATTAGCTCATCCACATCAGGTAAATGTGGATAGAAATGCTGCATCAAATAAGACCTTCGAATCCCACCCTAATGGATCGAGAATACATGATGGACGATCGAAACGAACAAACCACCTCGGAATACAGAGTTCTTGGTCTAGATATCTGTGAGCAAGGTGCCTTATATCACAGATCATAGGTGGCAACAGAAAATATAGACGGGTCGTGAGTATGAGCACAATCTCTCGGCTATTCTGATCAACGGAAATTAACATCGTTATTATCGAAAATGTATAAGCTAATTTTACTCTCGGCATTATTTGTATTTCATCAGAAAGCTTAATCGTCACTGATATAAAATAGCTCGGGTTCTCATCCAACTTCGCCAATTCTCTACACATGTTTACATGGTCATCACATGGTACTTTCTAGGCTTCGGTCGCAACGATATTGTCTAATTGTCTATTCGAAAATTTATTTAAATTGAATAAATTTGATAACACGATCTGCTTAAAAATAAATTACAAAAGCAAAAATTGTCAACTTCTAGTTACAATCAGTCTAAATCGGAGAGGCCTATATTTGACATTTGGACATTTAAGATCTATGTATAAGTATGTTACATAGATTCCGCAAATGGTCTTCATGTAAGTTCGCAAAGTGCCATGCCATATCTTCGCATGCATCCAGACTATAATTCTGAGAATTTAATATTGATTTGCTTGATTTATTGTGAGTAACAGTGACTTACTCAAAATTGTTTTAATCCCATTTGTAACTTACCTAGAAAGAGAAAAAATATGTAAAATTTACCAAAATTGACAAATACATACATGGAAAATTAAAATAGAAAATTAAATTAAGATATTCACATCAATGGCAATAGAAAGCAAAAAGAAAAGTCAGAACTATTATCAGTTCAGACATTTAAGCACTTCTTCAATAAACGACAAACATACCAATAGATATACAGGGTGGGCCAAATACAAGTTTCTTTTTGAAATGCAATAAAATGAAAATAAATAAATTATTCCCATGTATTATGGCTTTATTATAGTAAGAGCAAACATTCCCATTAATTATGGAACACAACGTCGTTCAAGTGCTTGCCTCTGCTGGCTTCGCAGTAGCGCATTCTGTCACTCCAATTTTCCAAGACCTTGTTGATGGTTTCGGGCTGTGGCTCTCGGATTGCTTGGATGCTATTGGCCTTAAGTTCTTGAATCGTTTCCGGATTGTTGGTATAACATCGGCCCTTCTCAGCTCCGAGTCGGCCAATTGACATCGCCAAGACGGCTGATAACACGATTTGGGAATTTGGTGCGCAAAAGATCGATTGCATGCCGCGCCATCCTGCATGCACCAGAAGTCGTCCAAATCCATGTCTTCAATTGCAGTTAAAAAAAAAAGTCGGTTAACATGGCTCTGTAACGGCTCTGACCGAAACGTTGTTCCCAACCTCATTTTCGAAGAAAAATGGTCCAATGATGCCACCACTCCACAATCCCCACCAAACTGTCACTCTCTGTTGATGCATTGACATTGGACCATGAGTATTCTCCACTAGCATACCAGTCTCATGAACTTTTTGCACTTGGTGCTTCATTTCGGCCAAAACTTTGGAAATAAGTTTTCAATATTTCCAACGTTTTTCAAGCGTAAAGCGAGGTATGATACTGACTATCTGTCAAGATTTCGGGCGGGAAACAGCCGGCAGTGTCAAAATAACCTATGATTTAAAAAGAAACCATTAGATGGCCCACCCTTTAGGTGCTACGGTGCCGATTCACCGTCGCGTCCTTCGGTCGGTCCGTTGGAAGTGGATGTACTAGTATTCAACAAGTTCTTTTCACATTAACTCGCTCTGGGAATTCATCGAAGAATCTCGACGAATACCTATACATATCCATTAACAAAACAATATAAATGAAGCAGTAGATTTATCGATAATTTCATTTAACTCCATTCAGCATTGGATGTCTGAATAAAGTGAAATCTCAAGGGATAGCTACTAAATTATTAATTGTTCGCTTCTTATCAACAGCATAGCTATACCAATGGCTGCCACTTCAGTCGATTGCGATAATAAATCATTCCAGCCAAAATGTCACTTGGGATAAATCCGTAAATCGCAATTAATTTTCTATAACATAACATAACAAATCGCATTTATAAATCAAAACATTAATTTGTGTTTCCAGCGTTTGGAGTACACAACGTAAATCACTTTATGTCGCCCCCCGGACCAATAAAAGGATGCGGGCATTCCTATCGACTAATTGAGATAATTCATAAGGTCAGAGGCCCCTCTGTGAAGTTACCACACCAACCACACGGAGCGGGGCGGTATCCTTGAATGAAAAATCAAATATTTTCCTCAATACTTAAAAATCCCAATTTAATCATACTTAAGTGCACGAGAGAGTGAGTAGTGTGGGTACATCGTATATATTCACTTCTAGCGGAGCTAACGATATACTCGGAGGTGGTAAGGGTACTTGTCGATATATACTTTCGTTTCTGAAGTTTGCCAGCTTCTCGCTACAAACGAACGCAGTATGCATAGTCAGAGATCCAGAATATGGATATGAATGGAAACAGAAATGAAGGATATATCATTTGCGAAACGAGAGAAAATCTTTTCTCAACTTTTACGAGCGCATTGGATATGGATGATGAGATGACGCGATGAAAAGTAGATTCTGGTGAATGGTGGCGGAAGTGATGCAAGATAATAATTTTCGCGCAACGCATACACACATCTGGAGAAGCATCAGAGTGTTGGGGATGAGCGAGTGATTGGATTGGGGCTTTCCGCATTGAAATTTGCTTTTGCAATTATTCAAAAGAGAAGTCCTCGGCTGTTTCCTTGAGAGGATGATTTGTCTTTTTTTTTTTTTTTTTTTGGTTCTTTTTTGTTAAAGAGGATGTAAGCTGGCTTAAAAATTTACAAAACGTACGACAATTCATTTACATATGAGCTAAGAGGCGTTATATTTAAGCAAGATGATGATGTATGTGTGTCTTCACTGAAAGTTTTTGTAAAGGAAATTAAATAATAAATTTTGTTTTTATTGAGAGGATGTTTTGCAGTTATTTTAAGGAACAAAGTTTTGGAATATGAGGAAGTAATGTTCCGTTAACAAGAATTTATCGTTGAAATCTGGAAAAGGGATAAATGTTTCTGCCGGGAATACAGAGCTGTCAATAGTATATTTTAAGATTTGTATTCATTTTCGCTGAAAGTAAGCATCCCCTGTTTGGCATTAAGTTAACTAATGTCCAGTTTCACAGTGAGAGTTTTGATTTCAACTTTTTCGTTTAAGCTTTTGTTCAATTCAACGTGAATTGTAACTTATTTGTAATTGTAATTAAACTGTTTTTTTTTTTTTTTTTTTTAATTTTGATGTCAATTTTTACAGCTGCCACTGCCATTTTATACAGTTGCCTGACGAGCGCAAGTCATTTACCTACGTATATTTTCCTGAGGGTAATTCAATTAAAAATACAACCAAATGGTATCGAATGTGAAATAAAACAGGAAATTGGGATTGCAGCTCATCGCACATTCATAAGGTGGGAAGGCCATTCGTTAGAAAATATACCCCCTTCTTTCAAACATATAATTCTAGATCGATGGTCAAGGCAAGACAGATGCCCACACAAAACAGCATCGTCGTTGGAATACAGGAATCGGACACCGCACATGGCAAGGATGCACAGTCTAGGACTAACACAACACTCGTCCAGCGTCTATGTTGTTCCCGCTAAAGTAGAGTTTACTATTTTTCTGGTAGAAATATCACGAGTTCGAGGAAGCGAGTGGTGGAAATGGAGAGCCTTGGCAGTGTCATATGCGTTCCAAGTGCAAAATCCAAAATGTAAACAAATGCGCAGAAGTTGTAAATGCTACACTGCAAGTTGGACTGCAGTACTCAATATAAAAAACATACGTGGGGAATTCAGTATGAGAGCAAGAAAGAGAAAACAAATAATTATTGCATTCTTTTGCTCCTATGCCAGGGTAGCTGAGTATTGATGCTTGAATTCAATTTTATTAAAGTCAATGACTTCCCAATATACCATTTCGTTCGCTTCGAACTCTGGAAGAAGATTTCCTTCGCTAGCAAGTTCATCTGAGAAGTGAGAATCGCAAGCGACACATGTATAGAGTAAAATAGTTGACGTCGCGGAGGATGCCGATGGAAGAATCGCCGTCGATTCGCCAAGATGAAGTTAATGCGAATTGGGTAACGAAATGTATAAAATGGTGGGACAGATACAAGTTTATTTTTAAAAATGCAATAAAATGAACAAAATAAATTTGTTTGGCTTTATTAGTAAGAGCAAACGTTCCCATTAATAATTACGGAACGTCATTCAATTGGCTACCACGACTGGCTTCGCGGTAGCGCATTCTGTCACTCCAATTTTCAAAGACCTTGTTGATGGTTTCGGGCTGTAGCTCACGGATTGCTTGGATGATATTGGCTTTAAGTGCTTGAATCGTTTCCGGATTGTTGTCATAACATCGGTCCTTCGCGGTTCCCCACAAAAAAAAAAGTCCAAAGGGTTCAAATCGCAGCTCCGAGGCGGCTAATTGACATTGCCAAGATGGCTGATAACACGATTTGGGAATTTTGTGCGCAAAAGGTCAATTGTGGCATGGGCTGTGTGGCATGGCGCGCCATGCGCCATCCTGCATGAACCAGAGATCGTCCAAATCCATGTCTTCAATTCCAGTAAAAAAAAAGTCGGTTAACATGGCTCTGTAATGCCCACCGTTGACCGAAACGTTGTTCCTTTCCTCATTTGAAGAAAAATGGTTCAATGATACCACCACTCCAAAATCCGCACCAAACTGTCACTTACCGTGAATGCATTGGCTTCTCATGGCCATGAGTGTTGTCCACTAGCATACCAGTCTCACGAACTTTTTGCACAAACTTGACTACAGCAGGCGCGGTGAGTGCTTCATTTCCGCCAAAACTTCTTTTCATAAAACGCACTGTTTGGGCTACACAGCATGCACTTTGGAAATACTTACTTTACTTACTTATCGGGCTCCCGACCCGTGAAGAGTCTCTGCCTGAGACACTGCAGCCTTCCATCCTCTACGATCCCGGGCACGCTGCTTCCAGTTGTCGAGACCAAGTGCTCTGGCATCCGCGATGGCTTGGTCTTTGAAACGGAGGTTCGGTCTTCCTTGTCTTCTCGAACCTGGGGGCTGGGATTCGAAGATCCTCTTAGCTGGAGCATTATTGTCCATTCGCTCGATGTGGCCGAGCAAATGTAGTCGACGTGTTTTGGCTTTTTGGACTACATCCACATCTTGGTACAGCTCATAGAGTTCGCGGTTGTATCTTCTCCTCCATTCGCCCTCCTCGCACACAGGACCAAAAATCCGCCGAAGTATTTTTCTTTCGAAGGAGCCCAGTATCAGCTCTCCCTTCTTGCTTATCGTCCAGCACTCGGCGCCATAAAGCAGAACTGGCAGAATGAGGGTTTTGTAGAGCACACATTTCGTCCTTCGAGTTAGGAGTTTTGAACCCAGTTGTTTTGCCAAACCGAAGTAGCAACGGTTTCCTAGGGTAATTCTTCGCCGGATCTCCACTAGGGTGTCATTCGTGGAGTTCATGTTTACTCCGAGGTAGGTGAACTCCTTAACTACCTCGAAGTTGTTGCTATCAATAGTGACGTTTTGTCCTAGGCGGTGGACAGATGCTTGTTTGTTTGTTGATAGCATGTACTTAGTCTTGTCCTCATTTACTTGAAGGCCAACGGACTTCGCCTGTTCTTCAATCGCCGTGAACGCTTCTACCACGGCACGCTGGGAGCGACCGATGATGTCAATATCGTCCGCATAGCCCATCTGTTGGAGATAGTGCCTTCCGTGTTGATACCTGCCCTGCGCACTATCTGCTCCAGTACGAGATTGAAGAAGTCGCATGACCGTGCGTCTCCTTGCCGAAATCCGGTGCAAGTTTGAAATAGATCGGAGGAGCTGCTTCCAAACTGCACATTGCAGCGCGTGTTTTCCAGCGTCACGCGACACAGCTGAATCAGTTTTGCCGGGATTCCGAATTCGGCCATCGCCACATAGAGCTCCTGACGATGTATGCTATCATACGCGGCTTTGAAGTCGATGAATAGGTGGTGAGTTTCGACTTGAAATTCGTTGGTCTTTTCCAGGATTTGCCTCAGTGTGAAAATTTGGTCTATAGTCGATCTGCCGGGCCGGAAGCCACACTGGTACGTGCCGATTAGTGTGTTGCAGAACGGTTTAAGACGTTCACACAGTACGTTGGATAGGATCTTGTATGCAACATTAAGCAAGGATATGCCTCGATAGTTCTTGCAAGACATAGGATCGCCTTTTTTGTAGATGGGGCATATGGAGCTGATAGTCCAGTCATCGGGCATGTTTTCTTCCAGCCATACTTGGTTGATGATTCGGTGCATGCTCCCTACCAAAACATCACCACCGTATTTAAAGAGCTCCGCTGGTAAACCATCAGAGCCTGCGGCTTTGTTGTTCTTAAGCTTTTTTATAGCTAGGCCAACTTCTTCTATACTAGGTGGTGGAACTAGTTCTTCATTGACTGGACGCGGGTTCTCTTCTTGCCCTATCACTCTCTCTACATGATGCCCATTTAGCAGTTGCTGGAAATGCTGCTTAAACACATCTACTATTCCCTGCGCTTCGGTGACTAGGTTTCCTTCGCTGTCTCGAAGAGCCTGCGTTCCGGTTTTGTAGCCAGCAGCCAGTTGCTTGGCTTTTTTATAAAACCTCCGGATGTTATTACGATCGCGCGACTCTTCGATCTCCTTGAGCTGGGAAGCTGCGTAAGCCCTCTTCTTCCTACGCAGGATCTTCTTTTCCTCTCTTCTCCTGGCTCGATACTCTTCTCTCGCTGCCCTTGTTTTGCGCTGCAGCGCTTTCTTGTGTGCATCTTCTGTCACCTTTTTCCTGTACACGCATTCATCATCATACCACGGGCTCTTTCTCTGGGGTGGCTGGTACCCTACAGTGGTTTCGGCTACCTCCTTGATGATGTCGCGGTACTGGCACCACTGATTGTTGGCGTCTGTGGTAGGTGAGTGCACAGAGGAGAGTTTCATGCTCAGGCGCTCGCTGTAAGCTCTGGCTACTCCAGGTGTGCTAAGGCGTCCAACGTCGAATTTCTTCTTCTGGGCGGTTCGCAGCTTCTTCTCGTTGGACAGCCGAGCTCTGAATTTTGCTGCGACAAGAAAATGGTCAGAGTCGACGTTTGCCCCTCGGAATGTGTGCACGTCGAGGATGTTGGATGCGTGCCTCGCATCGATTAGCACATGGTCGATTTGGTTGGCGGTTCGACCGTCTGGAGAGCGCCAGGTTGCTGTGTGGATCCTTAGCCTTGGAAACCTAGTGCTACTTATCACCGTATTACGAGCTGCTGCAAAATCTATTAGTCGGTAGCCGTTGTCTGTTGTCGTTTCGTGGATTCTGTGCTTACCAACTAACCCGCCAAAGATGTTTTCCTTTCCGATTTTAGCATTGAAGTCCCCGAGTACAACTTTTACATCGTACTCCGGACAGGCTCCGTAGGCTCCATCCAGGAGGTCATAAAACTCCTCCTTGATGGGATCTTCAGCCTCGTCGGTAGGGGCGTGTGCACATATTAGGCTTATGTTTTGGAAAGTAGCTTTGATGCGGATCACAGAAAGGCGATCACTTATCGGCTTGAAGTCAATAACTTTTGTCCTAAGCCGATTTCCCACGACGAATCCGCATCCTAATACATGCAGTCTTTTGTTGCAGCTGTAATAAATGTCGCAATCGTTTCTTTTCATCATGCCTGATCCTATCCATCGTATCTCCTGGATCGCGGTGATGTCTGCCTTGTACCGCGTGAGGACAGACTCAAGTTTTTGAGTGGCACCTGGGGTGTAGAGTGTTCTTACATTCCAGGTGCATACTATCATATCGTAGTCCATTGACGTTCCGGGTCTGGTTGCCATTTGAGGAGTTTCGTTATCCGAGGCTGGTTGCGTCTCTCTCATAACTAGTCTTTTTTTCCATGGTCGGGAAGTTACCCCGACGGCACAACCCCCAACCTGGAGGGCCAGGCCCTGTTTTGACCCTAGGACAGCGGGCCGGACATTCCGATGTCAGTAACCCAATTTTGGGATATGAGCGCTGCCGTTGACCCATTTAGGGTTCATCCGCCACCAACTCTTTTCCAACACCCTGGCTCAGTATTGGAGATCCCTATAGACCTGTTATCCAAATAAGTCGAAGCAGCTCATATAGGGATTACACTTTAGTTCGACCTGACTGGAACTGTAGACGCCACCGTTGATTCCATCTAGGGAATTCATCCGCTGCCGGCTGAAACAAGAGGAAATGTCTTAGTGCGTAGACACTCCTCCCCCCTCTCTCGTTCGCTGCCACCAACGATCTTCCACAGGGGTTGGTTACCCCATCTCAGGTCGAGGTACTAGGCACCCACCAGTCACCAACGTGGAGGTGAGAGTAGGAGTTGATAGTGAGAGGCTAGAGTGGGAACGCTTGTGTTCTCATGTAATCGCATCACTACCCTTAAACCAGCGCACTTTGGAAATAAGCTTTCAATATTTCCCAACGCTCCCAGTATACCGTGATAGAAGCGTTCACGGCGATTGAAGAACAGGCGAAATCTGTTGGCCTTAAAGTAAATGAGGACAAGACTAAGTACATATGCTTTCAAAAACAAACAAGGACTTGTCACTATTGATAGCAACAATTTCGAGGTAGTTAAGGAGTTTACCTACCGCGGAGTAAACATGAACTCCACCAATGACACCCTAGTGAAGATCCGGTGAAAAATTACCCTAGGAAACCGTTGCTACTGCGGTTTGGCGAAACAATTGGGTTCAAAATTCCTAACTCGAAGGGAAGAAATGTGTGCTCTACAAAACCCTTATCCTGCCAGTTCTGCCGAGTGCTGGACGATAACCAAGAAGGGAGAGCTGATACAGGGCTCCTTCAAAGAAAAATACTTCGGAGTATTTTTGGTCCCGTGTGCGAGGAGGGCGAATGGAGGAGAAGAAACAACCGCGAACTCTATGAGCTGTAACAAGATGTGGATGTAGTACAAAAATCCAAAACAAGTCGACTACATTTGCTCGGTAACATCGAGCGAATGGACAATAGACCTTCAGCTATGACGGTCTTCGAATCCCAGCCCCCAGGTTCAGAAGGCATAAGGAAGATCGAACCTCCGCTTCAAAGGCTAATCTATCGCGGATGCCAGAGCGCTTTGTCTGGACAACTGGGAAGCAGCGGGCTCGGGATTGTAGAGGATGGAGGAAAGCAGAGACTCTTCCCAAGTCGGGAGCCCCATAAGTAAGTAAAGAGTGCTTCTGGAGGAAAAACGCTGATTCGTATTTCGATGAGCCCTCACACCACATCGGTCGGGGCGCATTAATTTTTGGAGTTAAGTAAGGCCACTCAAATTCATCAATATAATAGTGTGAAGTTAGAGACACTTAGTTAAGGAGGTATACTAATGGGGACTAGATTTTCCATGAACTGCAAGACAATCAAAGACTCAAATCATTGACAAGTTTGTATAGAAATGACAATCAACTGCTGGGTCTGATATTAATACCAATATTTCATGACATAGGCACTGACCTTCCATAAAATATCTATTTTAAAACAGAATCAAAGCATAAATCGTCCGAAAGAGAATCACCAAAAGTTCCCAATGAATATTAAAAAGGATAACACTGTTATTTGAAAAGTCCTATTTACAAAATGTATTTATCCAGTCTTTGTTGTTTGCTTCCGCTATGTGCATAAGCATACAAGTACACGCGCACACCCAAAAAAGGATACAAGTTCAAATATTATCTTTCTGAAACAAGAGAAACAAAATTTACCCCGACAAAATATTTACCATAAAATATTCAACCAAAAATATTTTCCAATTTTATTTATATACCTACTCGTACACCGCTTTTTGTGGACACTATTAGAGGATATATCTCGACGAATCCATACGCTCGTCCTCGCGTCTTCAGCAGAGATGTGTTTTTTTGCTTTCCTCCAATTTTCACCCATTCCATGCTGTCAGCACATCTATCATAGTCAGAAATATATTTGCTTTTGAAATCACCTGTTAATAGTCGCCTCAATGGGGTGGGTGGTGGACTGCTGAAGTGAATATTGACAGGTTGAAGAACCAAGGCATAGACAGACACATCGAACTCTAGGATAAGATGTGAGTTAGCCAATGGCAACGAGGGGTTAGGGCCCATTGGAAAATATAATCGATTGGTTAAATCATGCGACGAGACCTCTTGTGTTGTTGTTGACCTGGCTCTTTTCATGCGAGCGATGCTCACTTGAATGGTCATCATGTTGGATGTCTGTGTCAGCTCAAGTTGTCGGTATATAAGGACATTTGTGTGCCATTTTTTGGTTGGAAGCATGAGCAGCAGTGTTCTTGTTGTTTCGGGTATACATAACAAAGGAAACCACTTGATGGGTGCTTTTATGGCCGACTAGTGCTGAAGTGGTTAGATGTAAGTGAATTCAACAAATTGAAAATATTTCATCATCAGAATGAGTATTTTGGAAATTTCAACAACAGATTATGGTTGAACAGTTGTGCATCGAGATATGGAAACAAATTGGGAAATTTTTATTTATGCTGTCAGATCAAATTGCTTAAAAATTTGAAATGGTTCATGGGGCGACCCTTATAAGATGATGTTTGTAGCGCGCTTGATTTCCACCTGCAAAGTGTCAGTTATTGGATAATGTTGATGGATGATACTCGCTTAAAGAGACTAGTGTCGAGCAAAAACGTGTGATCGAAGCAATCTACCCTACTGCTTGACACCGAAGACGGTGACGATTGGCGACGAAATCGCTAGGCATGGCACAACTGTGTCGATTCTAAGGGAAAGGAGCAACTCGGTATGCCTCTCGCTACGTGAAAGCTTTAAATCGAACAAAATGCGATAAGCGCTACCAATCGCAGGTGGTCAAACTGCACCACGTGTTCTCAAGCTCTCCTGCAATCTTGTAAAACTAAAAAGATCCTATATAAGCAGACTAGTATAGGTGTCATCACGGGACAGAGTATTATTGGGAGACATGCCCTCAAGCTGGGCCTCCCTTCCAATGATTTCTGCATGGACGAGGAGGAGGAAGAGAATACTTCTTCGACAATCTCGGCGAACTCACTAATTCAAGCATAAGATTCTTCCAAAGCGAAGTAAGTAGTTGTGAGATCATTAGATCCTGTGGTATCATAATGGGCCTCCGCTGGCCTAAGTGAGACTGCACTTATTGCGGCCTGCCACTCTAACCTAACCTAACCTAACCTAACCATCCAGAGCTTAGTACTCTGCGGTATCACATGAAGAAAACATGCCTGGCGGAAGAAGATCTTTCCGGAGGCTGCGATGACTAGGAAGTTATCAAGAACGAAAGCCACTTTCTATGTACATTCCTAATTCTCTATCGCCATCTAACTTAAGTTAGCATAATATCATCATTTTCAATACATTCATTGAACTTGCGACGCACAAAAAGGTTGCACGGCTTTAATTCTTAAACAAGTTGATTTTTTTCAGCCCCTAAGCCAAGATCTTTCACAAAGTCTTCCATTAAGTGGATGGTCACAGCTCCAATTGTTGTGCATTCACAACGAATTTCAAAAAAAAAATCACAATTAACAACCGCTTTCTGGGCGTAAGTCTAAACACAAATCAACTGTCAATAGAAACATTGTTGCCAATTTTAAAAGTAAACCTCTTTTAAAAAAAACTTCATTTTGTTATTCCTGGTTTTATTGGTTCCCAGTTCAAATAAATGCCATTGATTGCCAAGTAAAATTAAATCAATTACTATAAATACTGTCAATTACAAATTAGTAGTATCGATTTCCTGTCACAAACTGACATTTACTGATCCGTGTATTAATTATTTCGAACCTTGTCCGAAACCAACCACAAACATACCGCAACGTCATGGTCCATTTAATAAGGAATCAATGTTTTTAAATCACGCCTGCAAACGGAACTTCTGCCAACCGGCATCAAACCCAATTTAAATTAGTAACCCATACGCTCAAAAGTTAATTGCTTCACGGTGTGTAGAGTTATCCTGATAATTCGCCAACGCAAGCGGATGTCGCACGAAAATAATTTTGCATTTTGCATTTTCATTCTTTCCGGTTGTCGTTTTTATACTGCTTGACAGGATAATGCCTCATGGTGCCTGATTTTAACGAGCACTCTGTGCTATGCGCCTCCAACCTCCAACAGTGGTCTGAGGCGTGTGCAAATTGTAATAAATTTCATCCTGCTGACGAATGAGCCAAAAATATGTTGGGATGTTAAATTCAATTTGCATTTTTTTTTTTTTTTTTTCATTTTTCAATTATATGTGTGTATTTAAAAAATATAAAAAATTGTACCTACTTGCAAAACTTAATACTCTGCCACTCATGAATTTTTATGGTTAACAGTTGACATTGCATGATGGGAATTCTTATATACGTGGCATTACTGAAAAAATATTGTCCTTTCGAGGGGGTAATGCAAAGGAGCAGATGAAACACAAAAATTCCCATTTCATCAGCGAAAGTAATCATGCAGCGCAGTGCAGCAGGAGTCTGATGAAATTTACACTTGACTGCATAAACTCGACTGGTACTGAGTAGTGAAGAAAGGATTTATTTTTTCGTAGGAAGTTGTTTTTATTTTTAGTTTTTCAACGCCTTTGATGTTCTACCTAGAGAACTATAGTCAAAGGAAGCTACCCGTGTTAGTGACTCAAGAGTTGCCCTCAATCAAACACGTTTCATTTGATATGGTGTTTTGATAGTGCAGCAGTATCTTAATCTATAGTTGACATCCTGGAACTTGTGACCAGATTGGTACGATTTGGGAAATCTTTCGGTCATAGACATGAGCATACTTTTTGAAAGTATTTTAGTCATAATGTGGCATGGAGGCAAAGGGTCCAAGTTTGAAGTATATAAAGAGATTAATTTTTATTTGCACTTCCAACTTCCCAATAGACACAAAATATGCAACTCCTTTGCAACCTTAAACTTGATGCAGAAAATTTCTTTGGAAACCGAAAAGCAGCGAATGCATTTTATTCATGCAACTGTATCTTCGCCAGAAAGTGGACACAAAACCAAAAAAAAGTTCTGTGGATGAATATGGCAATAGAGCGGCCAATACTCACATACGGCATAGTCTGGTGGCAAGTTAACCAATCAATAACCAATGCAACCGGTGGAATGGAGGCGATTTTCAATATGCCACCTCTGAAAGACAGCTGAAACCAAGGTACCTTTGGCCATGTATACAGATTTTGAAGATACACCTAGGAAATGATGTCATTTCCGACTACATGCCTCTCTACCTTCACGCAGACTTGCCCCAATACGAATATTAAACAATGGGATACAGATGAACCCATGAATGGAAAATCCACTTCTATCTACACAGATGGATCGAAGATGGACTGCTGGGGCCGGTGCTTATTTATAATGAGAAGAATTAAGGATACACTACTCAATCAGGTTTCCTGGTCACAGTCTAACAACCACGGAAGCGGTAGATTTTGCCATTTAGTGTCGTCGTTTTAATGACAGTCAAGCAGGATATGAAGTAAATTGTCTGTTGCGAATAACTCAAGGTTCAGTGTTCGGTTTGGAACAACTAGAACTAGTGCACGAACACTACGAGCGTTGACGAGCGTAGACAGCAGTCACAGGAGTCCTAACATGAATTTTCAGAAGACGAATTTGAAGAATACTACGATAAATATTAAACGGCCCTGCCCGTAGGAAAAGAGTATTTCGCCCAAGGCCAAATTATTTTGAAACACTCGACGATGAAGATTTCAGAATTCGATTCCGGCTTACTAAAACGGCCGAAAACGCGACTGTGAAAATTTTATTCACTTTTCTCCTATAAACCTTCCTACCACGAAGAGGTGGTCACCTTGGTTTAAGTTGTAATGATGAAAAAACCTTAAGATGTAATTTGTGTTTTTCCGGGGATCGAACCTGGGATCCCTCGCACAGTAGTCCAGCACACTAACCACTGCGCTACTGCGCCCACAACTGTTTTTATTTAGTTCAAAAAAAATGGGTTCCGGAAAGACTTTGACAGCCACAGAAAGAGGAAAAATAGAAGCTTTCAAGGTTTAGAACTCTCAGGCCGAGAAATTGCAGGGAGGCTAAATAGAAGTAAACAGTTATTTTGCGGATCCACAACACTATGGGGAAAATCAAAAATGACGCCCGTCAGAAGCGACAACATTGCGAGAAAAGCGGTTAATTCTACGACTTGCATCTACTCTACCAGCGACTAAAATAAGGGTCAATAGCGGAGTATCAGCCAGGATAGCAACGGTCCGAAGGATTATTCGAAATAGTGGTACTATACAGAGAAGAAAACGTAAAAAGAAACTGGTTTTGAAGCAAGTACACAAGGAGCATCGAATAAATTTTGCAAGAAAACATGTCGCTTGTAGCAATGAAAGCTGAGTGAGATAGAGAATGCAGCAAATGGCAAATCTTCAGTTTGTTTCCCTGCCTCGTCCGTTCGGTTAGAATATCGTAGCCAATCCATGTTATGGGTATTGAAGTCACCAAGTATAATAACTTCAGCCGTTGGATGATGAATTTGTATCCAGTCTACCTTATCGGATAAATGACAAAATAATATAGTTGGTTCGTTATCGCTTGGCGAGCAGTACAGGCAGCAATATAATTTGGTACAACTTTGTAGGACGATCTTTAGCCATATTAAGTCGAGATCCGCAGGTTCCATATCTTCTTTTCATTCACACGTCAGATCTGTTCGGGCAAACACTCATAGTCCCCCCCTTATATCGAAAACGAGGAAGTAGATCGTATCCTGGACAGCGAAGATATGTGCAGTCAGTGTTTGAGTTTATTTGAGTCTCGGTTAAGACTAGGACGTCTGGCTTTTTTTATTGCAGACGCAGCAAGCAATGACGTTGACATTAGATCTGTTTTTTAACTTTTAAAAATCCTACTTTACTTTACTTCACTGAGATAGATGTGGACAAAAACAGACCTATTGTTGAATCCTAGACCTCGAATGCTGCAGAAATCCGTTGCTAGCTTTCTTCTGTTATAGTATTGTTGAAATTATAAATTGTTCAAGTCACTTGTGGTGTGCAAGTAAAACAAGTGAGATAAAACGGGATTTGCAAATTAAATTTCTATGACTAGGCTGCAGAGGCCTATTTCATTAAGAAATTTGTATTTACAAGTTGGTACATAATGTACTTTTCCATAAATTTTTTTAATACCAAATTTGACATTTTTTTCTGCAAAAATTGTGGAAAAATACTTGTATATATTTACAAAGTTGTAAGTTGGTAAAATGGGCCACAGCTCTTTTGGTCTTACCACCATCTTGTGCAATTGCAAGCTAAATTTATTTTCACAAACTAGGATATAGTTATATGCTTGTATATTGTATATTCACTTTCATACTGTATCGTATCTTCACACAAAGTCACAGGTTAAGCTAGACCATATATACAGTCACATCCGTTCCCTTGAACGCTGTTAATTCTCTTTCCTTCATCCATTTTATTGAAATATTCCGGTTATCCTCTGGTCGCCTTAACTACACAGTACACACGAATATAACCCTAACCCGCTTGCTCACCCCATAAATTGACGGTTCACCATGAAGGATGATTTTTTGTAATATCACGTAACTGTACACTGTATACGGTGCACAAAATGCCAGTATACGGGCGATTTGGTTTGCGAGAAAGGACGTCCGGCTCACCTTTGTGAGGGACTTTCCAGTAATTTGATTTGTTGTGTTTCTCCGTCCAGCCGCAAGGATAACGGAAACACATTCTGAGGTTCTTCTCAGCACAGCGGACTTTTCTCGTTCTCCGCAGGTATCCCGTATTCACCTTGTTGTTTCTTTGTGCCTGTGATCGATTTGTAAAAAACTTTCTGCTGAATTTTGCTGCCCTTTCAATCAATTCAGTAGATTGGTTGTGTTATCTTTTGACCGGAAAAAAGCTTCCCATTTAAAAAAAAAACCAATCTCCATGGACTATGCATATTTCGAACTTTTTTTCTTGTTCCTGTTGTGCAAATAGAAAATTTGCTGAACTTTGTTTGACGATAGAAAATAGGGCATTATGAATAGACTGCGCATTCAGTTCATGACATTGCCAACTCACATTTATACGAGTACCTACATGCGAGGACGAGCACCTCTAAGGGGAGGGGTCATTTTCAGCTCCATGGTCGATAGTGTTTGTTTTAGTCCATCCAGCGCGGTTATTTCTCAATTCCGACCTATATAAAAATTGCATGTTGTCCTTAGCTTGAGTAAAATCATTTAGCTTTGTGTGTCTCGTAGGTTTTGTAATAGATTTTCTGCTGATCTACTACAAAGCCTACGAGACGATTATTGATTTAATTGGATTTTTGAATGGTTAAGGCTTTCAGGAAATAAGCCGATTGAAACGAAATCATGGACCACAATATATGCTTCAATTACATAGAACCCACTGTATAACGCATTCCATTGCCAGAATTAAATAGGTGTCATAAAATCGATTGAAAATAATACGCTCAATGGGAATTGGCTTTTCAAACAATAGCCATACAAATCGATATCGGAAACACTTTCGACATAGTTATTGTTATATTTTGAAAATTTTGTTATGTTTTGAAATGCCATTATCATCAGTAAAACTTAATACATAATACATTAGCATTTATGTTGGAATTCTAAATGGAATTACAATTCACTCTCATTACCAGCTTTTACCATCCACAACTCAACTGCAACTGTCGGGCAGAGAAATTTCGTACAGTGAGATTCAATAGTAAGTGAACACTTTTCTTTTGGTTTTCTTTATGGTCTTGAAACAAGTCTAAAAATAGACAAATTGTAAAAGTTTTAAGTCGAAATAATAATAACAAAACGTATTTCATTTCGACGCCGACGGCTTAAAATAATTTATAGATATTTTAAAAAAAATGTTTCGGAACTCCAAAGATTGTTCGCTTACTTTTGACGCTCACTGTATATACCCAGGAACTCGTTGCCTGTTATGCTATTTCTTGGAAATTATTGATTCGACCTTGTTTTGTATTTAGAACTTGTAATTGGAGTGTAATTGCAATGGCTTGGTTGGTTTTCTATTCGAAATCGTTTTAGTAATTAAGGTTACTTTACAGTTTTTGAATGATGAAAATCCAATCTTATTCGGAATGTTATATTTAGGATAATGGGATAAAGAACGTTTTAAAAGAGCTGCGGCAGAGCAAATAACTGCAGATTTTAAGTGATTCCATTTTATTTGTTTTGTAGTAGAAATTCTCGAACTCTAGTCGTCAGTTTTAATAACAGAGGAGCTGGGATGAAAAATTGGTTACAATTGTAACTTTTTTTTTAATACAATGGATTTTGAAAAGAAATCCAAAACCGCTCAAAAAAGTTACACTTCAATTGAATTATCTTAATCAGAAAAAATATGTAGGCACCTACTTACTTACCACTTACCACTTTTAGACCATCCGTTCCTCTGCTGGCTGAAAATTATGTTTCTACATTTTATCAACTTCAACTATTCAAAGTTTACAACTTTTTGAACCTATATATAGGTACATTTTTAAAACATTGCTCGACTTTATTTTAAATACATCTCTCGGTTAATAGACTAAGCTAGCAACGTTTTTTCTCAAGTCATTTTAGTAAGGCTGTAACTTTGTGAGCTTAGTTCGTGGTGACTACTGAACACGAAAATACATTTCTGGCAGCGCTGCGTTGGTTTATATAGGAATGCCATAACCTCATTTTAGCAAACTTAAGATTTTGGTATATGATGAAACCTGAAATTTGGTTTAGCTTTGAGGAATTAGTAGTGTGATAATGTCTCTAACATAATATCAAAAATTTTACTTTGCTATTATGACTAATATTTCGGCTGTTTTGCACTTTTAAGGTGCAACCTTAAAACCGGCAATTTGATTTGAGAATTGCATTTTCTTCCTACATCGGTCGTAAATTAACACTCATACCAAAATCTTAAGATTGCTAAAATGAGGTACCTAAATTTCTTGCACTTTTGAGGTTATAGCATTCCCATATAAGCCAACGCAGCGCTGCCAGAAATGTATTTTCGTGTTCAGTAGTCACCACGAACTAAGCTCACAAAGTTACAGCCTTGCTAAAATGACTTGAGAAAAACGTTGCTAGCTCTTACTCTATAAGGGGAACATATGAAACATCAACAGCGCCTCGAGGTACGTGTAGATAGGTTTAAGTTCTGCACTGCAATTGTTGAAAGTTATAGTCGTCTGGAAAACTATCCCTAGAAAGCGAGTTCCAAAGTTTATTCGTCCTGTTGCCAGAAATGTTTGGAAAAACTGATATCCTTGCGTTTGTTAAATATATCTACTAATAGGTGATGTTAATGACAATAACAAAGGAAATGAGTTGAAGTATCGTCTCCTCCAAGCGTTGCAGACAGTGGTGTCACTCAAATATAGCACACTTAAATGCTTAGCAAAGAAAATTATCCCGTAAAACCCCCATTGAGTTGTCTACCGCCTTTTCTTACTTACAGACGTATGGGAGCTTACGTTTAGTCTGCCAACATCTTGTAGAGCTATAACACAATTGTTTTCATAAGAAACCCCTTCATTAATGGAGGCTCTAAGCAAAAACGCATCAAGACCTAACGCAGGTTCAGATACCGAAAAATCGTCCTCTCAGCATTGCTTAGTAATCTTTTTTGAAATATTATTTCCCGCATTTCCAAGTTTGGTCTAAGACAAGAGTGAAAGAAATAGGCCTTCAACCTCATTCGAAGAGTTCTTGCTTTCCTGAACTATTTTGGAACGTATTAGAGGTTTAAGTAAGGCCTTACGCTTAGGTCCAGGATGACTGTCGCTACCCTTCACTATTTTTCCACAGTTTCGGTGTCCATAGAACCAGGGTCCTAGAATATCTGCCACACAAGGTCATCGAAACCATCATTAAAGTTTTGTTTAGAACTCAGTCACTTAAACTGACGCGAAACGCCCTCCCCAGCAAACAACCGACGCGACGCATAGCTTAGCGGTGTTTTAATCCAAAGGACCATTTTCGAAGACAAGACTAACGTCATAATATTATATTGTCAGAAAACTGACACTGCCTTGGATGCCATCGACTAGACATGCTTTGATTATAAAAAAGTCCAGAAATGTCGCTTCCTCTGAGATATGGATACTGTTAACTACACTTAGACAGGTCAAAATCATTTGTCTCGAAGAGAGAGCAACCTTAATTTTCAAGGGATTGACATGCAGCCACGACACTTCCTGCATAGGTGCCCGCCTCTTTCATGTTGCTCTGTTTAAGTTGAACGTCACGTTGGGTACAAGAAATTGGTCAGCTATGGTTGGGGTACTTTTCATCGACCACATCTTCTTCCATTTCCCCAGGGGAATCGATTTTTGGTTCTTTGGAGCCTTCAGAATCCGACATACTTTTTTTTTTGCAGGCTTTACGACGCTAGTATATTCTAATCCGAAAGCAGGTAATCTGCAAAACAGAAGTCGGCATCTAGTCTCCGTTCACATTGATTGTGATACAATCATATTTTCTCTGAATCAAGGCGCACCATGTATAAGGATATAAGAATATTTGTCTTCATTTGACAAAACCCCCGACATGCTTCAACAGAGCCAGAATTGATAATTCTAGTTTAAGCTTTATCTCAACTCCCCTTCCCAATGCATACTGCATCTAATGCCTGGCACCCTTGATCTTGTGAGTATCCCCACAGCCCACCTGGGCAGGTATTGTAAGCGCTACTCAAGAAGTCTCCATCCATCGACAAGGTCCACAATTTTAAAACCTAGCCCAAGCTACTAAAATTCCTAAAGATAAAAATTGGTCTTCTGTTCTATGGTTTAGTTGTTTCATAAACGAGATTAATGTCAAAGTGTCAAGTGAGCACCTCGGAAATACCTACCCACTATATTGTGCTAATTTGTGGGTATTCGGGAGTATTGAGTTGAGCTGTCAATAAGACAAACAAGACAAAGTATATATGCTGTCAACAAGAAATGCCACACCCAACACCGACGTCTGGCACAAAATGTCACCATAGACAGATATAACTTTGAGGTGGTTAAGGACTTTGTCTACCTAGGCTCCGCAATGAACTCAGACAATGACACCAGCACTGAGATTAAACGAAGAACAACTCTTGTCAATCGCTGTTTCTTTGTGCTAAGAAAGCAACTGAGTAACAAAGCACTGTCTTGAACAACTAAAGGGACCCTTCATAAGAACCTAATCATCCTAGTCCTTCTCTATGATTCAGATCTACAAATCCACACCCGAGGGACTGCGCAGTAGATGAAGAATACGACTCAGATGGCGCACGCAAGTGGAAGGGACTTAAGGTGCCTGTCCATTTGAGAGTAAAAATGCTGCGAGCAGCTCTCAAGCAGCTCTCGAGAGCAAACTCGCAAGTGGACATAGTCTTGAGAGTAGTTCGCGGAGAGTTAACTTTTTACTCTCGAGATTCGAGCCTTTTGAAAGTCACTCGCAAGTGGACACAGTGCTGTCAGATTGTGGGAAATTTCCCCTTTTGAGGGAATATTTGTACTCGAAATGAGCTAAAAGGGAAAAAGGGATACTTTCTGCTTGCTAGAACAAACAAAAGGGAATTTTTGTTCTTTGAAACTTTACTTTAATTTTCTTGTTCAACTTCAGGAAGACAATTTATTTTATACGCCTGACTGCGTCCATCAACAAGCGTTTGGCTGTTCGATTCGTATTTTACATAATCGCACCCTTGTTTTTTTGCAATAAACTAATGAAGACTGATTTCCCTATCCTAGGCGATAAAAGCGGCACGTAGACCTGATTAAGATCTACATATTGTACCATACATTATAGAAAGAGGGTATAGGCTAGGAGGTTCTCCACTTTTTTTTGTAAAGTTTATGATACTACTGCAGAGGATTTTTTTATCTCTTTCGGGTCCAGTTGGTCCCTTTCAAAATTCGCATATAATGTTGTTTCTTGCTTTCCGCTGAGTTGGCTAGATTTATTTAGCTAACCCATGATGTCCTATAAGGAATCCTATACAAGGCTTCTGATATTATGGCTGCTATGAGCATTTGTTGAAAATTAATACAGCTACACATCAACCAGCACCCTATAACATGAATTTTCAGTCTAACTAAATACTTATATAAACACATATAATACCTACAATATCATTGTAGTCTAACTAAATACTTATATAAACACATATAATACCTACAATATCATTGTAAATCTTACATACAAATCATTACATAAATGCACTCACATATTGTCAAACTCTTTCGATATGTGTATGCATACATTGAATTCCATTTACTTTATTTTTACTTCTTAAGTTCAGTCTTTCATGATCACTTGTTTAAAGCGGGCGTTGTCAGCCAATAAAGACTTTTGTTGTAAATCGAGCGTTTCATTTCTTCCGGAATATAGAAGTCGTAACATTTGGTGCCGAAACCCGGGAATATGGAAGTGTCGGCTCGTGGTGCGTTTAGGGCGCAATTGACAAAAATCGCGAAGGCTGCGTCGGAATTTCTCGATTCTGAAGAATCGCGCGTTACTGAACAAAGTGCGGTACAGTTGGAATCGGTAGAAGATGAATTATGTACCCTGATCGAACGATTGACTGCAGTATCTCAAAGCGTAAAGACTGCAGATCAGCAGGTACATGCAAACGAACTCATTAAAAAAGAAGACATCGAAAAGGACTTCGAGAAGATCTGTGAATACGAAGACACAGCGGTGGCAATAATGGCGCGATTAAAAAATCTTTTGAAGAGAGTGCGCGATAAATTGCAAATCGCTGAAAGCCCAAAAGAGCTTCCGGCGTCATCTCCCAAATCAGCCGTCAAATTGCCGAAACTCGAATTAAAGAAGTTTGGAGGTGATTTGAGAGATTGGCTACCGTTTTGGGATCAATTCGATAGTGCTATACACCAGAATAGTAATCTTACCGCCGTTGATAAATTTCAGTACTTAGAAAGTTCACTATTTGGTGCGGCAAAACGTACCATAACCGGATTTACCGCTTCGGCGACATGCTATGATGCCGCTATTTCCTTGTTGTTGGAACAATATGGAAATAATGACAAGCTCATCGACAACTACATGCAAAAGCTGATAAATATACGTCCCGTTGTGTTAAAGTCGGACGTCGTTGCACTGAGAAGCTTATATAACACCGTTACTGCATGCATACGATCGTTGACAGCACTACAAATACCATCGACCCAATACCACGTCATGTTGAAGTCAATACTATTGCGTTGTTTACCAGCGGACCTGCGGGTGGACTATCACCGTGCAATATCGAAGGAGAAACCAAGAGTAGACGACGATGGTGGAACAGATAGTGAAGAAGACGCACAAACACAATCATCTCTTTGCGGTGTAACTGACCCGTATGTACAAAACATCATGCGGTTTCTTAAAAAAGAAGTAGAAGCACTCGAAAAGAGCAAAGTTCTTCTTCAATCCAACGCAAAAAACACTACGACGTCGTCGCCTACAACAGCTGCTAGTCTCATTGGATTAAATAACAACGAATTGTGTGTATTTTGTAACGCATCGGAACATTCTACGAAAGACTGCATAAAGGAGATGACAGTAAAACAGAAAAGAGACATACTCATCAAATCAAATCGATGTTTTCGGTGCGCGAAAGTAGGTCATTCGTCAAGGAAATGCAAAAGTGGAAAATTCCTGAAATGCAACATTTGTGGTGGTAAGCACATTACAACAATGTGTGATCCCTCGTACAAAAAAGATCCTGTTGATAACGAAACGGGCTGTAATCTCTGTACTCACAGTTTAAATTTTTCAAATGTCTTTTTGAAGACAGCGCGATGCATTATTGCTAGCGCAAACAATAATAATTTGCTCATACGAGTTATAATTGACGGTGGAAGCCAACACTCCTATATAAGGGAAAGTTTAGTGGAGAGACTGCAATTGTTCTGTGGTAAAACTATAAATTTAGCAGTGATACCTTTTGGGTCCCAAAAACAATCTGCTTCTAAAGTGTTTAAAAAAGTGCAGGTATTACTAAAAAGCCAATACAATAACAAAAGTATTCTGTTGGAAGCAATTGTTGTTCCGGACATCTGTGTCGATGTTCTAAAAGCTCCAGATAGTTCATGTCGCACTTTCAAAAGATTTCAACTGGCTGATCATTTGTGTTCTACTATGGAAGTGGTGGACGGGCTAAGTTTGCTCATAGGTTCCGATTTTTATTGGCAAGTGATCAGCGGCAAGCAACGCAAACTATCCAGTCGTCTCAGAGCGGTCGAAACAATCTTTGGGTGGGCTCTACAAGGCTGTCACTTATCTCCCGAGGAACCTGATGTTCAAGAAGAGAGCGAATCTTCGTCGGTCGTCACCAATGTGCTGTGTTTGCCGAATTACGGCGATGCTGAATTATCCACGATGTGGTCTTTGGAGACAATTGGTATTCGAGGGGAAGAAGCAGAGAAGGAGCATATGACTGAGGAATTGACAAAGACGTGCTTGAAGAAAATCGGAAGTCGTTACGAAGCCACGATTCCTTGGAAGGATCCACAGCTGGTGTTGCAGAACAACCGAAGTATCGCGGTAAGTCGTTTAAACAATTTAACGAAACGCTTATCTAGGGACCCGAGCAAGCTCAAAGAGTACGACATGGCAGTACAACAAATGATCGAAGATGGCATAGCTGAACCAATTGAACCTACATCCGAACCAACCTCAGGACGTATTATTTATCTGCCACATCGACCCGTTTATAAGGACACCAGTACTACGACTAAGTTACGTATAGTTTTTGATGCCTCCTGCCATACAAAAGACATTCCGTCGCTAAATGATCAAATCTATACTGGGACCAACCTTTTGCCAGATGTCTTCGGTATTCTATTAAATTTCCGTATTGGTCGTATTGGTGTTGTCGCAGACATTGAAAAGGCGTTTCTTCAAATAGTTTTGAATGAGGCCGATAGGGATGCACATCGATTTATTTGGTACTCGTCATTTCCACAACCGTCGTCGACAACCGGCAAGCAGCCCTGTTATAAAGATCTCCGTATGACCAGAGTCACTTTCGGCGTTAGTTGTAGTCCATTTATTCTCTCTGCAACTATACGATCTCATTTGAAGCAAGAACAGTTAAACTTTCCGGAAACGTGCAAAATATTAAGCGAATGCTTTTATGTGGATGACCTCGTCGTTAGCGTCGACAATGAAGATGAGTGCGTTCGACTTTACAGGCAGGCTGTTGATATTATGGGAAAGGCTTCTATGAACCTAAGGAAGTGGCATTCCAATAGTCAAGCATTACGGACGGCGGCAGGTTCTCAGGAATTTCCTATCAGCCAAAAGGTTTTGGGTTTAAGGTGGTCGGCGTTTAGCGATGAGTTAGCAGTACCATTGGATTCGGTTAACAGTTTTCTGGAGGTGAATAAGTCCAATGGAACAAAGCGGAATATTCTACAAGCAATTGCCAGAGTCTACGATCCATTGGGAATGGTCTGTCCGACAATGATTAAGTTAAAAATATTGTTTCAAGCTGCGTGGAAGAAGAAATTAAATTGGGATGAATCTTTACCTTCTGATTTAATGCTGCAGTGGAACGAATGTATTCGCAACGTATTGCAACTAAAGGAAATGACGATTCCCAGAGCAGTTTGGCCAGCTACGTCGCCGAACGTTATTTATTGTCACATTTTTGCTGACGCTAGCATTAACGTTTATGGAGCTGTTGCTTATCTTCAAACGGTGAACAGTGAAGGTGTGGCAACATCTTCATTTCTTTGTGCAAAGAGTCGAGTTGCGCCGCTAAAAGGGGACAAATTGGATGAACTTACGCTACCGAAATTGGAACTTACAGCTGCTCTAATTGCTGCGCGTCTATGTAATTATATCAAAAAGACGCTTCGAATCCCCATACAGAAATTCTTTTTACGGACTGATTCAAAAATAACCTTGCACTGGATCTACGGTCAGACACAACGTTGGAAACCCTATGTACAGAGCCGTGTCATGGAAATACGTCGTTATACTGAAATCTCAAGCTGGAGTCATTGTTCGGGAAAAACAAATCCTGCCGACTTGCTTACACGAGGAATTTCCGGAGAAAAGCTGGTATCGTCTATGCTGTGGGAACGAGGTCCAGACTGGCTTAATGACGTCAACATCCTGTCTGGAGCTCATCAACAAAATATCGATTGCGGCGAGCTGAGTACGACGTTATTAATAGAAGCTGACAATTTACCTGAGAAAGTAGAAGAGCCGATCCTGCGCTGCGAAGATTTCAATAGCTGGATACGGCTGTTGCGAGTAACATCCTGGGTTTTCCGATTCATCAACCATTGCAAATCCAAACAGAGAACTCTAGACAGATGCTTATCTAAAGACGAGCTTGAAGTTTCTGAACAATATTGGCTGAGGTATGTACAATTGTCCAGTTTTGCTAACGATTTAAGATCTTTACAGAAGGGAATACCACTTACGTCTTCGTCAAAAGTAGCCGAGTTATCCCCCTTCCTAGACGAACACCAGCTGTTAAGAGTAGGTGGTAGACTCCAGATGCTAGAGGAGGCATTCGACCTCAAACATCCTATTATCCTACCCGGCGATCATCACATCACTGCGCTTATTGTGGATGATCGTCACTTATTGACCTGTCACGGAGGAGTGAGTCGCGTACTTACCAATTTGAGAGATCGTTTTTGGGTTGCAAGAGGTCGTCAGCTGGTGAAGAAAAGATTACGAAGTTGCATTGTGTGCAAGAAACTCTTTGGTCCACCAGCCTCCCAACCATTCGCTCCTCTGCCAATTCAACGAATTTCCATTACAAGACCATTTGATAACGTAGGCCTCGATTTTGCTGGGCCTTTGTATTATTCAAATCCTGGGCTAGATGGCCAGTATAAGGCGTACATTCTCATATTTACTTGTGCTGCTATTCGAGCAGTTCATTTAGAGCTCACCACTAGTCTGTCAACCGACAGTTGTTTAATGGCTATACGACGTTTTATAGCGAGGCGAGGAGTTCCGTCCACTTTTTTATCAGACAACGCAAAAACTTTTAGAAGAGCAGCACTCGAGTTAAGTACCACTCAAAACCCCTTCGATAGTAACGATGTTTTTGATTTTTTGTCCCGGAAGCGGATAAAGTGGAACTTCATCGTAGAGCGAGCTCCCTGGTGGGGGGGGTTTTGGGAGAGGCTAATCAGGACAGCTAAAAACACTCTAAAGGTAGTCATTGGAAAGGCTACGCTTACATTCGAGCAACTGCGTACGGTACTTAGCGAAGCAGAGGCTGTTATTAATGACCGGCCATTAACCTACGCGTCCAATGATCCGCTAGAATTAGTACCCCTCACCCCATCTAAGTTTCTGATCGGGTGGTCTGCGCCATGCCAAGCCACTGAAGATGTAAACATCAGCGAATCAAGTATGAGAGAGCTCTGGAAACACCGCATGAAGTACAGCGCACAAATTTCGAAGAGGTGGCGACTAGAATATTTACAACTCCTGCGGTCATTTCATCAGAGCAACCTCAAAGCATCAGTGTCTATCAAACCAGGTGACGTCGTGCTCCTATTTGATCCTGCAAAACCACGCGTGCATTGGAAGATGGTAATCGTCGAACGTATTTTCCTTGGTAGAGATGGAAAAGCACGCTCTTGTGAGATACGCTTTGCTGATGGTAGCATTCTGCGGAGACCAGTCCAGCTCCTGTATCCACTGGAGTTGTCAAATTCGTCCCGGCCCGAGGATGTTGAAAATTAATACAGCTACACATCAACCAGCACCCTATAACATGAATTTTCAGTCTAACTAAATACTTATATAAACACATATAATACCTACAATATCATTGTAGTCTAACTAAATACTTATATAAACACATATAATACCTACAATATCATTGTAAATCTTACATACAAATCATTACATAAATGCACTCACATATTGTCAAACTCTTTCGATATGTGTATGCATACATTGAATTCCATTTACTTTATTTTTACTTCTTAAGTTCAGTCTTTCATGATCACTTGTTTAAAGCGGGCGTTGTCAGCCAATAAAGACTTTTGTTGTAAATCGAGCGTTTCATTTCTTCCGGAATATAGAAGTCGTAACAGCATTGTTAAACCTGGGATATTCTCCCATTATGAGATACATTCTGTATGTTCCCAGCATTTTATGGCTAAGTTTATATCACAAATATTATTTAAGCAAATATTTATTATAAGTGGTGGGAAAAAATATAGTTTCAGAGAATTTTTTCGTTGACGAGCGTAGATTGCAGCCACAACATGTATTTATTTGAATATTTAGAAAACAAATTTCTACATCTGTCTCTATGCGAAAAGTAGTGGGAACAATTTTATCATGAACACTAATAAATATTCTTAATCCATAAACACTATGAGCAAGTTGTAAATAAATAATTGACAGACAAGAATCTTAGAAACTATCTGTCGGATAGCGTTTTTCCGGAACCTTTGAAGCTGGCCCTAAGCCTTTGAAGGGTTTTGAAATAGTCATAGTGTAATAATGATTTGGATCCAATGATAGGTGAGCTAAGGGCCTTTACCTTTATTGCTGCTTGACTGTCCAGGAGTATATTATATATGTGAACGTTGATGCTAATTTTTTTTGATGTGGTTGGCTCATTCTTGAGTATAGCGTGGAGCTATTCCTGGACTACACTAATAATCATTTTTAGTGTCCAGGCTAACTTTTACGGAGTCACAATGGCAAATATGTCCATATAAAATTATCAATTGTGACCGTCAAAATATTTTAGTTGAAGATTAAAAATGATTATTGGTAAGGCCCTAAGGTTTTTCCCCATAGTTATTGAGACAGTTTTTTTGTTTCGTTAATTTTTATTTGTTTTCCTTTTGTAAAATATATGTGGAAAAATCGGTGGTACTTTTTTGAGCCAGGCGAGGGAAAAAAAGGGATTTTTTTGGCACTTGCGTGGGAATTCTTATGACAAAACACTGGCAGCACTGAGTGGACACATGTTCTGATCACTATCGGAGATTAGCTCTCAAAATTCCAACAAGGTTCGTATTTTGCGAGTAGCTGTCGAGAGTCGACATGCAGAACAATGGATATCGGAGGAAATAAATCAACTCATAGCGTTACCAATACACACTCACGTACTGGTATGGCTTCCCTTTACGCTGGTGGGAACATGGTTAGAATACATTTTAACTAGTAAAATAAATATCAAGTGGACACGGTTATGAGAGTACTCTCAGGGAATCTACTCTCAAAATATTATCAAAGAACTGGCGAGATTAAAATCTCGAAATTATTATTAGAGTAACTCTCGAGAGTTTACTAGCAAAAGTCCTCTCAAATGGACAGGCACCTTTAACTAACTTAGCGTGCAAAACTGGAGACAGCTGGCCAAAGATCGTGCTGGCTGTAGACGCTTGTTGTTTGAGGTCCAGGTTTACCCCGGACTGTAGCGCCACCTTAAGTAAGTAAGTATGGCTCAGTGGTTAGTGGTCTGTACTTCTGTGCGATGAAAAAGCTTTGCAATTCAGTTGTTCGGATTCGGTATGAAATTACAGGCCACTTCCATTAGTCACAAAAACGGAAAACTGGAATGGAATCTAGGCTTATAGGGTGGCTCTACGGACCTGTTTATTTATTTATGCGCTAATTTTGACTTGGTTAGGTGATCAAAATAAATTGGTTTGATATTTCCATCCAACACACAATTATTTTAATTGCATATTGCATTTTAATTACACGACTATTACACCATAAACTTCATAAAAAGATTTGCACATAAATATAGGATTATAATAAAATAAAATTTAATTAGTTATGCAAACTGTCTGATGGTGACATTACTGTAATAATTTATTAATTGCCAAATATTGCTGAACATTTTTGAGGTTTTCAGCACAAAAATTTAGGTCATTCTGTGTGCAAAAACGTTACATTGCATTCAACATTTTCAGCTAGCAGCCCTTCGGTCATAATATAATCAACATTTATTAAATTCTTTCACCACTCCCATGAATTATTTCCATCCTTCGGTCATGTCAGTATGGGTAGGAGTAGATACCCATACGCAGTGCAGTATATCGTAGGTGCAGCGAACTTTTACGGGTACAAATGGTATTCTGTTAACTGATTACTCCAGTAGGGCCACAATTAATTCTGCACACGATATGTTAGCTTTGGTCACGTAACTTTTCAAAGGCCAAGAGTGGAAAGTGTATCCAACTTTCCGGAAGCACACAACGCCAATTATGGAGCAATATGCACTAATTGCGTTGGGAAATTTGCCCAACCGTACCGTATACTCGGCTGTACAATGGGTTCTATTGTATAAAATAAGTAACGACGAAGAACCGAGTGCATTACAAAAAATTTTCAATACCGAGATAATATCGCACGTAAAGAGTACTCTTTGGAAAATAAAAAGAGAAGTAAAAACGTTGCATTATAGTGTAAATAAATTACTTTTTAAAAGCCATTATAACACTTTTTGTATATGAGAACCAATTTTGCAAATCTCTTCTTAATGGATGCCTTGTGGATGGAAATGGAGATATCCTTTTAATAAGAAAGTGCGATTTTTTTAATCACACGTACGTGCATGGACTTGGCATCCATATATTGGATAGCCCTTTTATGACTGTCATAAGACTAAAGCTGCTAGTACACGGTATGTAGCACGCCACATATATATGTGGCTCTGACGTAATTTTGACGTCAGCGTATGGAACCAATGGGTACATGCCGTGCACAAGCTCTCTTCGTGCACGTCACGTCAAAGCCACATATAAATGTGGCGTGCTAAATACCGTGTACTATACTAGCACCTTAACTCAATCGCTCTTCTCCTTATAATCACACGATCGCTGGCCACTCTCTCTTTATTCGAGAGGGTAGTTTTTCCCTTTCAATGGCTGTTGTTGACTGAGAAAAGGGATCTTTTTTATTCCTCGTGCAATGTCATACAACACAAGCTCTTGATGTGGTTTCTGAAATATTTTTTACTGACACAACAGAAAAGTTCAGGACCGATAAATGGCATTGTCGCGCCGACTTTAGCTAGTGAGTCAGCCGTTTTGTTGCCAGCAAAGCCCCTGTGGACTGGAATCCCGTGAAGAATGACTAGGTTTTTCTTTGCAAGTTCCATATCGTCGAAGACAGATGACATCCATGGTAGGAATAGGGGTCAATGTTGTTCGAATGGAACAGACGATGAATACTCAGTCTTGCCTCCATTTGAATGTGTACCTGTATAGGTAATAGACCTAGGATGACATACAGTGCATGGTTGGGGTGGAGCGTAGACAACCCGTCATGCAGTTTCCAGCTATACGTTGGACCCGTTCTAGCTTTTTGACTGTAGTGACTTCGTTAGTCTTTGTCCACCGCAGACCACGGCAGCATAGGTGATCGCTAGTCAACCACAAGCGAATAAAGCCAATATATCATCCGGGGTCTTAGACCGCAGACTCGACGGCAGATCCAAAGAGATCTAGTGGCTTTGTTTGCGATACGTTCTATTTGTGGGTTGCACATGATTCAGAGGTATGTACTTCGCCATACATAGTGGGGCCATTAAGGTGATTTAATTTCCTAGGTATGTTTGTTAAAAGTGACGCCGATAGTCCTCTTTTTTTGATCTACAGAAGAAGGACTTTTGTTACATCATCTCTGAACTACCGATAGCGCATTTTGCAGTATTTCTGAAACTGTTTTTCGATTTTGCCACTAACAACGATTGCTACGTCGTCGGTCGTCGCCATATCCTATGGCATCGATCTATTTGACAAGGATTGAAGTAGGTTCTCAGTGACTAGGGACCATAGGAGTGGCGAGAGGATGCCCCCTTGAGGATACCTTCTAATTGTTAACGCCGAAATTTCCACAACATCAGACCACGCGGGTCTGGATTAATCTTACCTTAGGCATAGAGCAACTCAACTCTGAGCACTAGGGCGGGACAATGTGATATAATATTTCATGACAAGAACGTGTAGTGTAAGTGTAATGGTGTATTATTTATTTCAAATCAAACCTCAATATGACGTCAGATTTTATCCTAAAGTTGGGTGTAGACATAAACTGACTTCATATTCTATTCACGTCAGCATTTTATAAACTGACACGATACTTTAATAGTAGCTTTATAGTCTCAGTTGATACAAAAATGTCAAATGTTTACCTAAACAAAATTTGACAGTTTATCACAAATGCCTGCAGTCTTTCAGACCTAATCGAAGCAAGTCAATCTGAATAGTTTTATTGAGCATTTGTATACTTAAATGATATCTACATAAATGTTCAATAAAATAACCCAAAATTGGTGTACCAATTTTGAAGTTACATCCAGTTGAAAGCGGACATTACTGGGCAAAGGCGTCCTCCAAGACGAATGTATCGCGAACATGGTTACATTTTATTTGAAAATCGATCGAAAGAAACATAATGTGATTTAGTATAACCTCATCAGCGTCGCGTCGGCGGGTGTCATCCTCTTGGCATTTCCCGAAATGAGTTTGACTCACGTAAAAAAATAATCTTCCAATGCATTCCCAGTTGTTCGCATCTTGTTCTTCTACGTGGCTTTGTAAGAATCGCAGTCGATTCTTGCATCGATATTCGTGGCGACATAATATTTTAGGCGAAATATGTATTGCCTGGGGTTCTGACATAGAGTTGCAAGTAATTGAAGTTTTCTTTTCTGGAAAGTTGCCTGGCTTGCTGTGGTCTATTAAACTTGGGTAAAATGGTGATAGCTGGCTACAGCAGTCATTGCCTCTGTACTGTACGAGATGTTTGCGAGTTGAAGCAGAAGATATTTGCACGCACATTTTAGACGCGGCCAGTATACGGAGGCAGGTTGTACTTTCAAATTAAAATCAAAATTTCAAATCATAATCATAAAAAGAAAGAAGCGGAATATCGTTAAAGATGTCAAATCCAAAGATGGTGCACTGCTTTCCGATTAGAATGGCAACTTAGGCAGATAAAGCGGAATTACTTCGGTATTCCAACCAGCTATTCACTTGGGAGTATATGTATAACGGCCCTATACGAACTAAGTTTCACTCCTAACCAAATGAACTAAGTCCCACAAAATATGCACTGGGATTTAGTTCATATGTTTGGGAGATAGTTCGTAGTTCATTATGAAAAAATGCCCAATGAATTTAAGTTCATTTAACTTGTTTCGACGAAAAAATAATTCTCACATACACCCAACCTCGCACTTCCAAAATCCAACAGTGACCCCAAGTAGGCGGGTTGCAAGGGGCAACATGTATCTAGGAATAAATGCTCTAAAGCAGTGCTGCCAGTGTTTTGTCATAAGAATTCCCACGCAAGTGCCAAAAAAATCCCTTTTATTCCCTCGCCTGGCTCAAAAAGTACCTCAGATTTTCCCACACATATTTTACAAAGGAAAACAAAAAATTGTCATAGTGTGTATGTATTATGAGTATTTATTAGGGTTCATGATAAAATTGTTCCAACTTCTTTTCGCATAGAGACTGATGTAGAAATTTGTTTTCTAAAAATTCAAATAAATCCATGTTGTGGCTGCAATCTACGCTCGTCAACGAAAAAATGGTCTGAAACTATATTTTTTTCCAATCACTTATAATAAATATTTGCCTAAAGGCTTTAACAGCCACTTGAACCGCCTGATAGGCTATCCTAGACTTTATCTGTTAAATATCACTATCCGATCTGGCAGATAAGTTCCTGATAGGCTAATCGAGACTTTATCAGCTAGTCTTGAAACTGACCTTAGCCTCGGGAACAGAACCAAATTTATGGTGGGTTCTTGGCCATGAATTCTTCGAAGGAAACGAAAAGCAGACGAATTGGCACGAATATTCTCCAAAACCCCTTTCTCGGGACCGGAATCTTTCTGATATACCCCCAAATTATATCAGAAACCTTGTATAGGATTCCTTATAGAACATCATGGGTTACAATACTACCTAAGCTAAATAAATCTAGCCAATTCAGCGGAGAGCAGGCAGGAAGATCTTCTCCAGGGACCAACTGGAGCCGGAAGAGATGAAAAAATCATCTGCAGCAGTATCATAAACTTTAAAGTGGAGAACCTCCTAGCCTAAACCCTCTTTCTAATGTATGATACAATATGTAGATCTTAATTAGGTCTACGTGCCGCTTTTATCGGCTAGGATAAAAGGCTAGGATCTGGTAGCCAGTCTTCATTATAATATGTAGTTATTGCAAAAAAACAGGGGTGGGATTCTGTAAAATACGAAACGAAAGCCACTTACGTTTTCACTAAACAGTAAAGATGGCTCTATCATATCTGTGGTAATAGACAGAGACGATATCGTTCGGTCGTTTTCATTTTACGTTATTTGGCCCCAGGACTTTTTTCTTTTTGTGTCAATACAAGCACTTGTTCATGGACTCAGTCAGGTGTATAAAATAAATTGTCTTCCTGAAGTTGAACACGAAAATTAGTAAAGTTTCAAAGAACAAAATTTCCCTTTTGTTTGTTCTGGAAAACAGAAATTATCCCTTTTTCCCTTTTAGCTCATTTCGAGTAAATATTCCCTCAAAAAGGGAAATTTCCCACAATCTGGCAGCACTGCTCTAAAGGCTAAGCTTCAAAATGCGCAGAGGAAGAAGGTCTGCGGCGCAAAAAGGTCTTTTCCAAAAGCTGTCAAAAACCAGAGGGCAGTGACATGCATTCCAGACTGGTCAGCTCGATCACTTACGACGAAGTCCAAAAAAAAGTCACTCTCGTCAGCATACGGATTCTGCGCAAAAAGAACAATAAGCGGCTTTCTAATAATTTCGGATAAAGCAGCCTTAGTTATAGTCAAAATTAAGCCCAGTCGATACATGAGATGTAAAGAATATATATATACATTTGGCGAACCGCAAACCGGCTAAAAATCACCGTTATCGGGTGAGTAGAAGTGAAAGAATTGGCAACATCTGATGTAACATTATGGCAAGCCAGATGAGGTCTCAATACCTGACCCTTCTGCCCCGAATGTCCAGATAAAGGAGAATACGCCGGACTATGTCTCACTCAATGTTCCAAGGCAGGCTCTTGATATAGGGATGTACATGTACAAATATGCTAAATCCGCAACTTCTAATAGGTAAATGTTGAGGTTAGAGGGCAACTGCTTTCAGATTTGTTTCTTCATAGCAAGCGTATTGGGTGAGCTAGTCGAAAGACTTGCAAAAGCCTATATGTAGCTAATGCAGATGACATCATAGTAATATAAAATGCTTACCAGCAGCGCAAAACCTTAAGGCAGTCCCGATGGCAGAGCAGTTGAAGAGTGCAGAGGCTAGTAGGCTTAGTACATAGGAACATCTATCTTAAAGTCTCATTGCTGGTATCACATTAAACTTACTTAAGGACAACATATGTGGATGCATCATAGCCTGTAACCGTCAATAATAAATTAAAACAACAAAAAACATAATATACTTCGACAGGAACCAAATTCGAGTGCTCCTCGGGTTACTAAACGGACTGCATCTAAACAAATTCAGCTAAAATGCTAGACACCTTGACAAAAGACTTCTGCAAAAGTTTCATTAACAACACGAAAATATAATTCACTTTTTATACGTGTAAGCATGGTTCCTTAATCTTGCAAAGATACCCCTATTCGATTTAGAAATTTTCATTAAAAAATTGGAATCGTTTTGTTTCTCACATGTCCTGCCATGTGTACTATATTAATTATTATAATGGACCTCCAAGCTTCTGGTTATTCCCTAAAGCACAATTGAAGCGACTCGAAGTGCCTTCTGCTAATAATCATAAGTATATTTTAATGCGAAAATCATCAAATATTTATTCACCCCACGCCAATAAGGTCCTTGCAAAGAAATACTCGCAAAAAGCAAAACATTCTCTTTGAGCAGATTGCCCAAATCAACATAGGTATATATATGTGTATGTATCATAGACTTCCATTGTTTCCATTTGTACACTGGCAGATACTACCCCCTCGCAAACTGCAGATCTAATAAAAATGTAATATCATTTGAAACTTTGAAACGCTTTTTTTACTACTGCGGGACTCCCTATATTTGTCTACGCTGCTGTCTATAAAAACATTCCTCCCATACAAATACTAAGCGAAATAGCTTAACTATCATCGATTCCCTCCACTTTTATAGCTCTCGCGGAGCGTAGCCGGCACTCGATCCTCTGGCAAACAACAAATCTCTATTCACATAGCTACATGTATGCGCATATATTAGATAGGACTGTGCTTCTTTTTTTGAAGAAGAAGGATTCCATTGCGATATACCCCGGGAGTATACAATACAAAACACCATCGGGTACTACTGGTCACAAACCAGAGAGAATAGACCACCAGCTCCGCCCAAAAATGAGAGATCCATAGAGCCAGTTTCAAAAAGTTATTAGGTGGTTAAGTATGTGTGCCATGCTAAAGTAAATGGAGGGCGAATTGGTCACGCATACACTGGCACCTAATAACATTTACAGTTATTTCTGTGGTACAACACGTATTCACAGATAGAAAAAGAGGCGGCGCTACTCATTTCAAAACTGGCTCTATGGAATTCTCTTTTTTGCCCGAAGCTGGTGGTCTATTCTCTCTGGTTTGTGCTACTGGTATAGGTATTCGTTTTGATTCTGAAATCCGGTAAAAAAAAATCCACACATAGATTTGATACAATAAATTTTATTTTGCCCAACTGAGAGAAATATCTACGGAAGTGGAATCCCTAAGCGTTTCAGCTGTTTTAACTCTTTCTGGTGTATATGCTTTACACGCTTTGATTTGTTTCACATTTATTTTTGTGCAAGTTCGTGAACTCAATAAGGGCAGCTGTTTAATGGGCTATGCTATAGCTTAGCAGTGCTAGCTAATTTTCAGCAAATTAACAGGACACGATTAAAGTGAACTGTTTTTCGGTCGGATATCGCGCATTGAGATAGGCCTAGACTACATCCATATATTCATGGAGAGTCACGCAGCTATAAAAGTCCTTAGCTCCAAGTCCTTACTGACTCCAATTCAGTAGGTATAGGTACTGCACTGATTTAAGACCCTCCAAATACTTAGCGTTATTAAAAAAATCCAGGAAGTGGTGGGTTCCCGGCCATTGAACTGAAGCATTGAAGGAAATGAAAAAGCTGATGAATTTGCGAGAAGAGACACGGACCTAAACTTTTCTGCGCAGTCCCCAAATCAGCTGTAAATTCGGCAATAAAAAGCTGAAAACAAAACAAGTGTATCTAATACACATCTCAGGTCTTAGCTTTTCCAGCCTTTCAAAGACGATGCCTCGAAGATACTTAATCTACGAAGACACTATTTCAAAAATCCCACTGTTTGCGATACCACCTCTATTTTCTAAGCGCAATAGATCTTTTAGGTCAGGTCAACATGTTATGTCGCGAGTCAGAAGATAAAAAAAAATTAATGCAGGCTAACGCCATATATTTTTATTTCTAAAAAAACACATTTGACACTCTTTCAAACGACTTTCTTCTGTCACTTCTTATTTTGCTTTCATCAATAAAAGTTTATTCTTAATAATTAAAATCTGCTTTTTGTTTTGATTTCTAAAAGAGTCCCAAAACTCAGGGCCTAAGGGCCCCTGTATAACCTGTATAACCTAAGACGGCTCTGATAGATTACATTGACAGGAGCCCAGCAAGAACTCCTAAATTTCATTACTCAACACCTAATTTACCTTAGTCGATGAAATTTATTTATCAATTTTATTGATCCATGTTTTTTAACAAACAAAATCGAATCGAATATTTTTCAATAAGTTTTTTTTTAAGTTTACAAGAACACTGAGGAAGATTAACACAAACTTCCGTCAACCTTCGTTGAAAAAGAAAATACCAAGAACGAAATCATATGGAACTATAGGTAAGTACTTAAATTTAGAATTAATTGAACGCAATTAGTTAACTTTAAAACACCTGTAAAATATTTGGTATACGATAAATATTTGTTTGTAAAAAGTAGAAAATAAGATCGAAATGTTAAGTTTTTGAAGCAACCATTTAAATTCATTACCGAGGCACCCCCATGGATATTTTTATTTCTCACGTGTGCTAAAAAAAAACGTACAAAACTGAAAACGATTATTTTTATGGGAAGAATTTTAATTGTTTTTGTTTTTTTTTTTTATATTCAAGTGAAAAAACCTCGTTAAATAATCAATAACATGTGTTTAAGCACATACATAGGTGTTACGAAGGGTAGAGTCGTTCAGTGGGTGGCGGAGTGATAGCGAGCATAATGATATTAAAGGGATATTATTTTTTTTATCTTGATGTGTGTTTTCTTTGTAAAACGCAAAGAAGAGATTGAATCATTTTGCGCCACAAATTAGTATGAGAAATTTATGAAATGATACAAGATTTTTCTTTAAATAATAATTTTTCGTGGTGCGAGGTGTGGCACCATTATTTTCAGAAATGACAGTAAATCGATTTTTTTTACTGATTTAATCACGAAGCTTATAGTCTGCTGTATTCTGTCATATATAATAGAAATTTGAGTTATGCTCCTGGAACGTACTTTTTTCACATTTAAGGCCTCGGGCACCTGTAGACCCGCCTAAGTAAATAAGTAATCCATCTAAGTGTGAATATTTTATTAGCAGGACTTTATTGGCCTAAAATCACACTGATTATTTACAAATGGTTTTAGGAGTTTACACAATATGGCAGATAGGCTCTTGTATGCAAAGTTAATGAGACTGATGCGTCTGTTGTTGGCGCATTTGAAAAGGTCACCTTTCTTGTCGACCGGACAAACGATGTTTAGGTTCATATCCAGATACTCTAAACTGATTATCGAGTAAACCGTCATTCGGAGCAGTTTGGTTTGTCCTTAGCCTGGATATTGCTATCCTTACTTCATTTTGATCAGGTGGACGAAAGTACAATTGCATATCGTCGTCCAAATTGTATGTTTATTTATAAATAACAGCGGGAGGATGGTTTTTATCGCCTTTACAGAATCTGAAGAAATATCTGGGGCCTATAACACAGAACAACAAGTCAACAGGCACTTGTTAAATTATGTTTGTTTGACAAGTGTAGATGAAACGCGTAACACAACAAAAACAGTAACAATTGTTAAAACCCGAAAATTTCCCTCGACTTGTTGAATCAGTTCAACAAGTCAGTCAGCATTGCTGTCCCCAATCGGCACTCGAATCTACGCCGAAGTTGGTTAGTTGAAGACAGAAAAAGTATCACTTCGCAATGTTTATGACAAACCTATGGAAGGGAATGCGCAATTATATAGTTTTTTACAAGTGGACTTAAAATATGTAAATAATTAAATCTTAACACGTCATTGTATAAAGTAAAATCAATATTGACTGTATGAATGTTAGTATTCCTTTACTAATTCTTTAAATAAATAAATAAAAAAAAGAATATGAAAAATACTGATTACAGAATAATAAATTAGTCTTTATATTTAGCGTCGGAAGCTATTATTTGTATAGACTTTTACATTATTTGCATTAATTTAATTGTAATTTTCCACAGTTTATATTGATTGTATGCAAGGTTTCGGTTTACAGGACCTTTAGAGGATACTTGAACTGACTTCAAATACCAAACCTCTATAAGCTCTTATTTTTCAGACTTCGATTAAATAACTTCAGCAGGCCTTATATTAGCCTAGTGAGATAAGAATATTTCACCTCTCTGTGCAGCTTATGAAATTGTTTCCCAAATGCCTTAAAGAAGCTATTACTGAAAATATATCTTGAAAAGTGGCTGACATCTCGAAATAAGCCTTATAACAACAATAGCCGTATTTTATTATGCCCGTGATCTGAACCAGATCACAAATTAGCACTAATTCGCAACAACAACACGTGATCCAACTTTCTATCTGGATCATTTTTCATGACCCAAATAGATAGTATGATAGTGTACTTCTAGGCGAATAATTTTATTCGTGTATACAAATAAAGTGGTTTACAAAAAAATATTGACAACCCAATAACCAATCAAACCACTCCGTTTCTCGCATGAAATTTGTAAGCCACTGTCAAATGTCAAAATGATCCTGGTTTGTTTTATTATTCTGATCTGATCCGGTTCAGATCATGGGCATAATAAAACACGGCTAATATAGAAGTTCTAGCTTATTAAACTTTTCACTATCACCGTGAACGTCACCTATAACATGGTACTGGTACTAAGATCCAGTCCCAAACTCCCAAACCAATGTGAGACTATTAATATTCTCTCACTAACTTTTGCTTGTTTAACTCTAACAAGTCGGTCAACGTCGGTTAGAATTAATCAACTTTTTAACAAATCCATTCTCTTTTCTTTAAGCACTTGTTGTTTCCAGTTACAGAAATGGAAGAATTATCAAATTTCCCACTTGTTGAAATGTTCTAAAACAATTGTTGAACTGCCCACAGACTGGTTATTACGTGTTACACAAATTTTTAACAGTTGTTGAATTTCACTTGTTTAACAAGCACTTGTTGTATTGTGTTATAGACCCCTGGTCTCTTTTGTCCTTACGGAGTTCCCGAGCAGTTCAAATTCCTCTTAATTTGCTGAGTTTGCTGAATGACATTGTTAGTAAAAGAAGGGGTTTCGTGGTAGTGATCGTTATTTGTCCCAAAAGATATAACCATAATATTTTGATTTTAATGGCAAGAACATCAAATGGAATGCGGCCTCCTCATCACTCCTCCTATTTTTGCGACAAGACTAATGAGTTCTTGTAGTGATAATGTGAAAAATAAATATGTAGGTACGTGGGATATTTCGCTCATCCATCCATTTACCATTTCATCAACATCTATTACAAACATTATAACCGAAATAAAACTACAGCGGACACAATATCTACATAAGCTTGCCTACAGCATTCTACAGATATACGAAAAATAATTTTTCTTTATGTTTTCCAAATCTGAAGTTTCATGGTAATAACATGATACTTTATCCCATTAGCCTCAATTCCTTAAGGAATACGAAAATAACAATCAGTTGTCAGACATATCCCACAGCTCAAGTGCTTTTTCTATATCTACATGCATATAGTTTAATAAGTTCAAACACGTCCCGAAAGTTTCAGGCCCAGGCGTGCCGACATTTTGTAGTTACTGGATGTTAGTAGCGATGATTTATGATGCTACACCATTATTTTAGGATGTATTGACACTTGAATGTTGTAGGGCGAAAAAGATGTGTGGCCTACCGTATCACAATGAAACTACAAGTTAAAGCATAGACAAACACCATACAAACAGTTGTTTTTTTTTAAGGTTACATTGAACGATAAGGGAATGATATATGAAGTTTCCTTTTTCACTATATTTAGTACCTACCACAAATAAATACTTCGAACATACTGAACGAATTTAAGTACGGTTTTTGGCAGCTGGGGATTTCAATCGTTTAAAATCGAACCGCACATTGCTAAGAATACTTTGTATATAAATTTACTCCTTGCTTAGTCGTTCCTGTTAATATTGCTGCTTCAATGGCAGCAATCAGAACCCCTTGAGAAACAAAAAATACAATTATTGTCAACAACTGATGACATACCGACAATTCAATATTATTTTCGCGTTCAGGTTCATTTGAGTCCAGATAATTAAAGCCCAGAATATAATATATTGTTGTTCTTTAGTATACGGGTTTTGTAAAACAAGATGTTCTTGTTGTTGTTCTTGTTGTTATTAGTGGGCCATTGTTGTGCTTGTTGTTGTTTAGTATTGTTCACTTCCCATCAACATTATTATACTGAATGCATAAAAAGCAAGGTTAAGAAATAAACTACGATAAGAAATATATACAATATCCAAATGCCGACAATTGAAATATCGACACAGACCACTACATACTTGTGGTGCTGTGTTATAAGCCGCAGGCGACCGCATATACCTATTATATGCTATTTAATAATTAATGATGGTGATGACACTGAGTCATCCAAGAGTCATTTTTCCCAATGCTATAGGACACCCAGAGTAGAGGGAAAATAAAAATCTTCAACAATCTCTCTTTATATTCCAACAACCAATCATCTACCATCTTAACGCAAATCCCATTAGTGTGGGGAATTTCATAAATTTGTCATAATCCTCCCATAAGTGTTTGCTGGAACCCAAGTTGGTGGGGTCATTTCTGCCCGAGGTAAAATTCGATGACAGTCGATTTTGTATTCCTTTATTCAAGTTAGTTGGACTCCCACCTGTCACATAAAAAGTTTAAAGGTCAACGACCTACATATATAATAGTTTTGACCTTTTCGCCTCCCACCCGTAACTAGTTCTAGATTATTTTTCAACCCTTCATGTCCGCAAACTATCGGTCAAGTCCCTTAGCAAATTAACACTCTCTCCGCGATGCTGCTCATTTAATTAAAGAGTTATAAGTCTCTGGTTGCGACTGAATAGATAAAACCCCACAAAATGCTTAAGAGATATACTGCTGACTCCACCGTATGTATATGTAGTGGAATTATGTCAATAACCCCATTCAACCCCATTACATGTTCTTCACCTGCTCAAGCATTGGCCACTGCCTTGGCCTGTCATGCGTATTCCGACTTTCCACTGAAATGTAATTTAACGCATTTAAACTGGCACGCAAGCCAATCTGTGTGCACTAATCACATATATGTCAAACTGTGACGGAGTCCATAGTAAATGTCTGATTAAAGGGGTCAATCAATTATTGTGTCCATTCTCTGCCAGTAGTCCCACCTGATTTCGAGGCAAACTGAAAAAAAATACAACCGAACCTCTTTATATTTAGCCACTGTAGTCATCTTCATTGAACTTAATTGCCAGGATTATTCTGACCTCATTTGTGCCCTCTTAATCCGAGCCGGCCTTGTTGCTGTTACTCATTCTGCCAGCCATCATCGTCAGCGTCACAGTCACTGTTTGTGGCAGGAGAAAATATAAGTGAACACCATTTCACACGAGGGTTAAATGCGGCGGCGGGTGGTGGGTGGTTGACACATATGCTCCCTCCACACATCCCCTATTAGAGCCCAAAAATGTGGGGTATGTGCGGATAATGCTTGCTCCTTATATTCTTTGCCATGTTCTTATCTTTCCTGTTCTCTGTTAAGTATTTTTCTCGGTCACAAATATCATTTTTTTGGGGCATTTTGCCCAAAATCACTCAGTTATCATACATTGGCTATCTTTGGGTGGGTTCGAGGGTTTATCAACCGGCTCTGTATACATATACAGTGAGGGGGATGGGGAAGCAAAACGTAATGGCATTGTTCCTTGGGACACAAGAATGTCACTGCCAACCAGGACAGAGGAGCATCGATAGTCACGTAATCGATATAAGTGCACATTTACGTTCGAAAATATTGGAAGACACGTTTTTTTTTGTGGTACATATTGTCTTCCCTTATTCGTTGGTGGTTCTGATTCTGGTTTCTTTGTGGGAAAGCACATATGTTAAGGGAGTTTCGACAAAATGTCTTCTCGGAGAACGGCTCTTGGAGCTGGAAAACATAATTTAATGGAAGATGTTATTATGGAATGTGGATTTTGTTCAATTTATAACAAAACTCTTTGACCATATTTCGCAAATGGGATTTTCTGTGCAACGCAACTGTTGCTAGGATTTCTGGGGCGGGGGGTTGACATGTGTAATACATTTGGGAGGACATTGGTACACCAGAATGGGGGTAATGACTTTTTGAGGGCGAACCATTTTCATTTTTATTTGCTGGAAAATTGTCTTTAGGGTTGGATTTTTCTTCTGGATATTATGACCTTGGTAATTGGATTCTCAATCATCTTGAAAATCATGTTGCACACTGAAGGCAATAAGAGAACAGCTGCATAATGATACGCTCGATGCTGAGGAAGGGTTCATTTATGCAGATGTCTTAGTTGATTCTCAGATATGATTGGCGAATTCGTATCATCATCACCAGCGAAATAACATGAGATAACTTTAAGCACCGAGATATCTATAACGAAGAACGTTATTTCGTTCCTCCTTGTTGATTAGATTACTAAGAGTAAAGGCTTGTCATATATGGTAAGATTTGTAAATTTAAAGGTAGCATCAAATAAATTAAAAAAAAAATTCTATCAAATCCGCTCTGTAGATTTAAAGTATATTTGTCAGATAAAAACTCAAGGGTCTTTCATAACGAGCTTTTTTTGAAAAAGTGTTAAGTGTTAAGTGTTAGTTAATGCATGCCTGATGATGAATCCAATTTGAGCATCATACGCCTAGTCCACAAGAAAAGAGATCCCTCGGCTCCGCCAACTACAGATGTATGGCACTCCTTAATATCGCATATAAGATTTGCTATCTGCCCTTCTTAAATAACCTGATTGATCACAATTAGTGTGGTTTTTTGGAAGTTCCAACGTCCAATCAGACATATCCCGAAAAAGTCCAAAGAAGCCCAAATCGATAATCGCCATATTTTCATGGATTCCAAAGATGGTTCATATGACAGCATTTACAACGCCATGTCCACTGTCCAGTTCTAGCATCCTTGAAAACTGTATCCGTCTGTATAGGATGCCCATGCAGAAAGATCATTGCTGCATCAAGTTCCGTAAAAACTGTCAAAAAATATTATAAACAGCTAGGTTCCAGAAATCGAAATTGCAAATCGAGTGAATTCGTTTTCAGTGTTCTGCATTTCGAGCGATTCGGAAACTCCGAAATTTTTTCGAATTCACAATTTCACTTTGTCTCAATTCCGAAAATTTTGAAATCGAAGTCGAATGCAGTGAAATGTAGAACACAAAAATTGATTTCCGATTTCATTTCGAGTGAAAGTGAAATGTGGAACCTAGCAGAATATTATGAATTCTAAACAACTTGGAAATACAGTTATGTTCATTTATTATATACTTTTTGACTCATCAATTAATTCTGTTTCAGAATTTCGTTTAAACCTTGAACAGAGTTCATTCTATAGTTTAAGTTAAACTACAGTATTCTGCCGTTTAAACCTCAGATCAGCCGATTGTCAAAAACACTAATATTTGACGTTGTTTTGCGTATTCTTTGAAAGCAAAGACAAGGAACGATTTTAGTAAAGTCGTATAAAAGCTAAGTACCTACTGTACAATACTATCAAATTCATTATTTAAATTTAGTTGTACTGAGTTCAATTGAACTCAAGTTTAGATTATACTAGCTGCACCTGCCTGGCTTTGCCCGTGCACAGAAATTGTATTGCTTATATATCTTAGATAATAATGTTCTTTCGTAAAATGAGAATAAACGGTTATCGAGTTATACCTAACGTCATCGAGTTTCACCCCATAGAAGATGTTTTTTGTAGGGCGGTGCCATGCCCCTTTGTCCAATTTTGACCAATCTTCACAGCAACACTCCTGGGCCAATACCTAGGATTGTCTGTAAGTTTCAACTCAATCGATTCAGTGGCTTTCGAGATATAAGATTTTGAATGTTTTTTTTTGTATGGGAGGTGCCACGCCCCTTTGTCCAATTTTGACCAATCTTCACAGGAATACTCCTGGGCCGACACTGCAAGCAGTAGGTACTGCAGATGAAACAGATGTGCAGAATTTAACTTGCATCGGTTGCTGTCAATGCGGGGAAAAATACTTTTCCTAGTATCATTGAGTTTATATACATAGAGGAATCAAGAATGTTTCAATTTTACCTCACAAGATGTCGCCTGCATGTCCAATTGCGAAAAAACAGTCAAAGTGAACAATACGCTCAAGTAGAAAAAGGGAATATAGGAAAGGGAGAATTTTAAATTTACTCAATTCTTTTTGTCTTTTTATCCTTTTTATTTAATATGAAGAAGTGTGACAACTGACAATAAGTAGCCTCACATCAAATACACAATATTATGCAATTTTACATTTCTATTGAAAAAGAATAGTAAGTTCTTTAATATACCTACTTTGGTATTTGCAATGATATTTCCTTTGGGGTCGTTGTAATAATTTTATTTTGATTTGGTGTGGTGTGGTTAAGGAAATATACATTGATTAGATTAGATTAAAAAAATCGCGAGAGGCTTTATCGGCCCTGTCACTGCGCCTCTCTAGAGGAGCCTATTGTGCCCCCCCTGGTGGGGTCCTAGAGCCATATTTTGACTCCGGAGACAGTCAGGAAGATAAGAATCTTCTAATTTGGTTTTACACTTTTTTTCCTTTCATGTTTGTCTTGTCACATTTATAGATTTTTTTAAAAGTTCTTTACAAATATCGTCCATACGATAGCCATTGCAGGAACAAGATCCAGGAAGGGGAAGGGGATAGGAATTTGGTAGCAAACATTTTGTTGTGCCTTTTACAGAAATGTTTGATGCTGGAAAATGTTTTTCGCAAAATTTAACTACACCTTTACCATTGTGCAGTCAAACATTTCCAGAATGCTTTATCCAAACAAATCTAGCACTACTAAAGGGCAAACTTAGCCGAAGGCCCTGGTAGCTAGTGCTTATCTCCTTTTATTATTTATATGTAATTTATTTACATACCAATAAACTTGTAATAATAATAATAATAAAGGGCAATCCAAAAAAAGATTTAGAGCACCCTGGCGTATATATATTAAAACAGTTCCAGTAAGAACAGGGGATGGAACTCATTTTTAAATTAATTAAATTCTCCAATTTTTATTCCTATTCCTATTAAAAAGAAAAAAATCTGCATTCACATACGTCTTAACGCTCCAAGGCCAATTTGCGTACTGAAAACTGAATGAGTGAATGACCAAAGCAAACATCAAAATAGAAATACCTACAGGAAAAAATTCCACTCCATGAAAGAAAAGATATCTACTTGCACATCCATATGCAAAACCAGTTTCAGATCCAACGCATACCTATTCATCCCCCACCCCCATCATCACCGCGTACTAGAAAAAATGAATCGGTTGGCGAGATCGCGAGGATTTGAGTCTGGTTATAAAACATAAACGATAAAAAAATGCTACCTACTCAATCGACAGATGACTGTATCTGTCCCACAGTGCACAGTCCTTCTTTGTTCTTCTTCTTCTGTGTTGAGTTGTATTTTTGCTTTCATAGTTCTTCACTCAAGTCCGTAAAAAGAGAAGCTTAAACGATTGCAACGCTCCACGCGAGGTAAATTTGAAACTTACTTTTCAAAATGATGATTCCTCTATGTATAAATACTCAATGCTAGTATGCATCAGTAGCCGAATTTAAAAATTCGATGCTGCCAAGTCTATTTAATTTAATTAATTCATGCTATGCAGTGGATTTAGAAATAGAAGGTGTATTTTTTTGGGAAGTGAGTATAACAAAACCAAAAGTGAGTATAACCGTTTTGCATGTAAAACCAAAAGTGAGTATAACAAAACCAAAAGTGAGTATAACAAAACCAAAAGTGAGTATACCAGTTTTGCATGTAAAAGTAAAAGTGAGCTAGCTATGGATTCCCAAAAAAATACGCCTAGAGACATGTTGCAGTGCTGCGGTGGGTGCAGAATTTACATTTGTATTACCACATAAGAACATGTGTATTCTAATCCTGCTGCGCAGTGAATTCTGCACGTGTGTTTTGGTCATAAGGGATTTGTTAAAATATATTGTCGCCGTGCGTCGGCGTCGGTATGATTGGAGCATCGACCAAAAACTACAATCTTCATTTGGCGAAAATAGAAAAAGATAGGAAATTACAATCTGTCAAGCTCTTTCAGAAGGGAACATTTCTGTTAAGGTTGAAACACAATATTGTATCAGCAAACAAAAATTGTAGGCAACTAATTAAGAAGCATTAATACTTCCTGATCAATTCAAAACATTTTTATGAAAAGCTAAATAATTATAAAGAAACTAGCGGACCCAGTGAACTTCGTATCACCCCAATTTAAAGCCTTCAGATAAACTCCATCGAATGTTTTTCGATTTGTTTTCCGGCGCAAAAACAAATAATGATCCAATCGAATCCAATCGAAATTTTTATAATTTTGTGCAATGCCGGGGAACACTTTGGTGAATTCCTCCTTCCACGATGTGAACTCGCAAAAAATTGCACACAAAATTCCATAAAAAAAATCAATTTTCGATTTTTCCAATTTCCCGACCTTTCCGGAGGGTTTTCCCAAAATGTTCTTTCAGAAGAACCTTCTCCTGACAATTACGAACAACTGAAAAGAAATTTGAGCCAAATCGGTCCAGCCGTTCTCAATTGATGAATTACTATAAATTTTTGCCACCATTTTTATATATATAGATGTACAGTTCGAAAGAATGTTGCTAAAATTAAAGCGGAACTAAATTTTAGCTGCTCTCCAATGTTTTTCTCCAAACATTAGCTAAAATCCCAGCTAAATTTTGACATAGAGTGCATTGTGGATATAAGTGTCACAGAAACCAGCTGTTCGTTAAAAATAACTTCCTTCAAAAACTCATCGACGCGAAAAAGTGTTATATGTATTTACGTTGTACTTTCTTTTTTCCTTGTCTGCTATTCCTTGTTCTCAAATTTATCACTTTCAAAGGACTCCTCATCGAGGTATTCATTGAAAAACCTTATCCTTATTTACTTTTCCGCAACACAAAAACATAACAGAAAAAAAAAACAACATGATCTGTCTAAATTTAGCTTGAAAAAATGTGCCGAACCATTATGGTGGATTTACATCACTACACCACGCAGTTTTGCACGACTTCTGAGAGAGAGAGATCCGTTTTTCCACAGTCAAGGGTAATGATGTGTAATAGTGAGACCACAAGCCTAACATTTGAATTTAGGCCGCCATAACTCTTTTATGGAGATTGGTGGTCTCACTCTTACAGATCATTAGCCTTGACTGTAGAAAATGGATCTCTCTCTCTGAAGTCATGAAAAATTGCGTGGCGTGGTAATGGAAATCCAGCATTAATGGGCGCGATAAAATGTGACAGATACATGCAGTACAGTCTGAAATGAAAATTTGATTTTTTAGCTTAAATACGCAGTTCGAGCTATATTTAAGATTTATGAAGGTACAGTCTGAGAAGAATGCTGCTAAAATTTAGTTCGGAATGCGTACTGTTCCGCTAAAATACGTTAAATTAAATTGTATAGTTGGAGAAATATTTTAAGGCTGCGGTTCCGGTGCCAGCGAATCTAAGCGAATATCACTCGCGCGAGTTCGCAAAGTTCGCTAAAATCAGTCAAAAGTACGAATTTCCTATATAGTTCGAGTGTACAAAATTTACTCACGCGAATCTTAGCAAAAAGCACTGCTCGGATAAATTGTTCTGCTTAATTTCATCTTTGGAGAAGCTCCGCATGGAGCTGTTATTGAAATCTTAGGTTTCTAAAACGTCAGCCATAGTACGATTATGTTGACTTAAGCTAGTAGTGGTTTTAAAAATGAGTCTAAAAAAAATGTACATAATATAGGTATTATACTCACATTGAAAAGTGTTATACTCCATTAAAGACTACGTGCTGTGTGAATCATCGCCTGGTGAGTTGACATTGCTATCGGAAGTGGACAGTGGTCGGCATATGCCAATTCGTGTAATTCCATTGGGCATTCCCTTTAGTATGGTGACTGCTTCGTCTAATGACAGCGCTTGCAGACTCTTCTCGGCAACGCTAACCAAACGGTCACCGGGAAATATTTCGTTAGTGTCTTCCGCTGATCCGCCTGGTATTAGACCGCGTATCACAATAACCGTACCATCAGCATCCAACGGGTCCTGATAATCAAGAATTGAGAAACCAAATCCGCGTTCAGTCTTTTCGATGTCTATGTAAGTCACATCTGTACTCCACAGAGCCAGCCCGGAGACATTCTCCACCGATTTGGATCGCTGCTGATCGGTCAGAGTTGCCGTACTAGAGGTATACAGCGAACTCTCCGATTGTGCCTTAGTGAGCAGATTCTGTAGACTTTGATGGCCACCGGGCAGGAGGCTTCGCGTTTCGAACGCTTCAGGATTCTGAGAGGTATTTATCACAGACGGTGCTGACGGTCCGCGAGCGCATACCAATCGCACTTGCGTTGGTAGTTCTTTTAAGATTTTCACCACTTCAATGTGCTTCAGGCCTTGCAACTTGTGTTCATTAACCTGAAGTAATTCGTCACCCGGTCGTAAGATGCCCTGCATACCAACCGGTCCATCCTCGAGTATCGAACGAATGTAGTGATGCGGCCGCTTCTCAATGCCGCCCTCAACGTCGACAGTTCCCTCGAGGCTGATTCCTAGACCTGAAAGTTTATTTATTTCGGCAACTATTATTTCGCTTTCGGGACACTCACTTTTCCAGGCCGCAACCTGCAGCGAATTCGGGCTGTCAGCGGTGGGCGTTGGCGTCGGTGTGTTCTGAGCCGATTGGGGCGTTCTCTGCGATGGTGAATGTGGCGAACGAGGGCTCGGTGTTTGGACACCGCCATTTAGTTTTTCACTTATACTGCCGTTCATTTGTTTCGGGATTGTCGTCGTTGGCGTAGCCGTAGGCGTGGTCGCCACAGCCGTTGTCACACTACCATTGCTAATCACTGGCACTGGCTGGCTGCCCTTAACCTCACCATCACCGTTATTGTACTCATGCTCATCGTTTGAACTACTACAACTACTGCTGCGATCCAACACCAACGACATGTTCGAGTCGACAGTGTCGCGCGATGGCATCATATCAGCGCATTCATGAGAAGGCGCCGCAAGGCAATCTTCTGTCGCCAGGGAGTCCGCATCGGACTTGGGCGCCACCCACGACAGTGTGGCTATTGAAGGCGATGCCGGCAGCGAAATCTGCGATTGAGAATCACTTTTGAGTTCGGTTAAGGCGACTTGAAGGTGTTCGAACTTTCTACCGCGCAGGAATCGTTCTAGCGTTAAATGCACAATGATGTCGGTGTTTCGCAAGATCTCAACCGCCTGGTGATTTGTTACACCGGCCAATGTTTTCCCATCAACAGCGACTATTCGATCGTTGATTTGTATTTTACCGCTCATTTCGGCGGCACTGCCTTCGATTATGCTTTTCACAAAGATTCCGGAGAGATCTTCCTCTTCACAGACGTATCCCGCTACCGTGATGCCCAGACCGTAGACGTTTTTTCTCAGCTCAACCTCGTATGTCTCGGTCTCGGGGGAGTCTATGAAACTGAGCGGCGTTATCGGTGAAGGATCGCTGCTGAGCACCGCCACAATCCCAGGCGTTGTGACTAATGTCTCAATGCGATCCATGTCACTGCAACCCGATGATAGCTGTTTCTGCTGCTGTTGATGGCACATAGATGGCGATGCGAACGGCACAATGTCCAAATGCTTTGGGCAGGTACGTGAATGTGGCAAATCCGTCGGAATGGGCGGCAATGGCAACGGCAAGTCGGCCAACTCAGTGTCCGGTATTGGCATCGTGAAGCAGCCAACCGTGTTCAACGGCATTGAAGCAGCACCGCCAGCAGCAGCTGCACTGCTGTTATTTGCTGTAGCAACAACAGCAAACTGCGGATCCTGATATAGATGCCGAGACAGTTCTTCCGGGTCGGAGAGGAGCTTAGTTGGAATAATTGGAGCATGACTGGCCAATGTTTGGTAATCAATGGCCGTGGGCTCAACTGGACGCGCCACAATCAATCGAACCTGAGCTCCAGTCTGACGAAGAACCGTTGCTACTTGCTCGGAACTAAAACCGCGCAAATTCACTTCGCCAATTTGCAGCACGTGATCGCCGCACTGCAACCGGCCGTCCCGTTCGGCAACACCACCCGGTGTTAAGCCCTTTATAACGACGCCTGTACTCCGGCCTCCAACCAGAATAAAGCCCAACCCGTTGCCATCGTTAACGAGATCGATTACCTCCACCTGTGACCATTCTGTGCTTAGAACCATTTCGCCGATTCGCTTCCCTTTCCTGCTGCTGCTAAGTTGTCGTTTTTGGTTCCGTTTTTCAGTGGTGTCATGACTCAAACTGAAAACAATTCAGATGACCTACTCGATGCATTTACATTAGCCGCGGTGTCACGACTCCACATGGAAGCGGAACGTCGAAACGATACGCGGAGTTCTCGAGTCCGCCACACGGAACGTGAGGTCTTGTCACATGTCCCTCGAGGAGGCAATTTCCTTCAATTAATCTCGCAACCGAAAGGAAGTTCCGCGTTAGAAACAGCTCGTAGTAAGGACCTAATTCCCGTGGTCCATATCGCACTCGAAACATATACCCCGACAACGTGCCTAAAATCGATAAAACGGATCTTTTAAACCGACCGCAAAGTTAACAAAAAAAACACAAATTCGATACAAATTACGGCCAGAACGGAAACTCGGTTGGAAACTATCAGAACTCGGACGGGGTGGCGTGTCGGCCAAGAGAACGGTTGCCATACGATTCCTCCACTGCAGCGCACACAGCGGGGAACTTACTCATAGACACTAGGACACTTGGTGGAGAGAGAACGTTTTTTTTTTCCTTTTTTTAACGGACTACTCCTGCCACCCACTATCACTGATTACACTTTTCTGCTCCCGTTTTTCCTCTTCATTTATTTATTTGTACACATTTTGCATTTTTCCTTTGAAAACTGCAATTTCTTCGGTTTGGAATTTGGAAGCAGACAGATTCTATTTATTTATTTGGGCATTTGAGTGACACAATTCCCGAGCTTGTTTACACGATTAGGGTGTTTGGAAATTTTTTTTGAGTAGGTATTCCTATTTTCGAATTTGCGCGAAAATCTCGTATACACCCGCACGTTGGGAGTTTTCTTGGCCGATTGACACTTGCGAGCTTGTAGAACCAGTGTGGCACACGAACCGTGGAAGGTGTTGACGGTGCGTGGCACAGTGTCTGAAATGTGGAGCACAGGGTGAGTGAGAGAAGACGAGAAGTGGTTGTTATGCGGTCTGTTGCTCTGCCTCTGCTCGCAATGTATGCGGAAGTTGTGTAGTAAGTGGATGGTATCGTAGGGATTGTGGCTGATGCGCAAGACTCAATCAAAGGGGAAACTCTTATAAATGCTCCGAAGTCGGTATCATTTGATGGTGGGATTTGGATGGGAAAGCTTCTTCTAATACAGGGTTGTTTGATAGGGAACTTGTGATGACGAAAATAGACAAAAATTGGAAAACTATATTACCTACAAAAATCTATTTAAAAAATATTTATTTGTAAAGCAAAAAGTAATTTAAATGAAGGGAGTGGCTATGAAAATAAAATACCTACCGTTATATGTACAAATGTACTACATACCTATACTTACACGACTTTGAGTCGTTTTCGGTTAGTCGTCCAGAACCGTCCGGAAGAACTCTCCGCGATTCTGAATTCAAATCCAGAAGCCAATTTCTCTTCTTTTCAGGAGAAGAACTGTCAGTTGAGTGCCAATCGAACGCTTTCAGAAGCGTTTGGATTGCTTCCGGACAGTTCTGGACGACCAATCGAAAACGACATAAGAGTGAGCGCATTCAAAACTCTAGTCGACCTAAGTCGACAACATTTTTATGGATTTGAATGTAAAAACTACATTGTCGGAAACGTTTCTTTTTCTACGTCAGTCACACAATCGAAATGTCAACTCTAGTAGGTACTCTTGACACTTGACATGATTTTTCCGCTACCCTTTCACAAACCTCGACTGATGTCGTTTTCGGTTGGTCGTCCAGAACCATCCGGAAGAACTCTCCGAATCTGGGATGTCAATCGAACAAGCAAATAGATCTTATTTGAGTTTGAAGTCTATCGTTGTATTTGTTAAACTTAAGCCCAATTGCATCATCATCATCACTACTTGATGGTGAATGTATGTATATATGTGTAGTGTATGTGATGAATGACTAGTGCTTCTGGTTTCGATTTTGAATTCAAATCCAAAAGCAAACACCCCTATCGTGGAATCCGCCGGCGGCGCGTGTGTGTGTTGGCGACTGCCAGACACCCATCGATGCAATCGGGATGGTGACCAATCGAGAGATTGCTCATCACCCTGATTATAGGTAATTTAGGTTAAGTAGCTTAGGTAGTTTTAAGAAAAACGAAATAATAAAGTATCCAAGTTTTTGCGAAATTAAAAAACAAAGCAAACGATAGAAAATAGATAGATTTAAGGCCGAAGGCAATAGTAATATGAATATAGAAGTTTATAGTGCTCGTTAAGAGCCAGTAAGCTAGAATAAGATAAATGTTAGTTTTAATTTAGACTAGCTGACCCGGCAAACATTGTTCTGCCTAAAATAGTTACATATTTTACATATTTCAAGATCTAGTTTGATATTTTTTTTTAATAAAAAATGAAGGCGGATAGCTTCACTGGTTCAGCGGCCATTCTGAGAACGCCGGCTACTGTTACCATTGCCTCTTCTTGGCATCGTAACAAATATCGAACTGTAAATGATCATCACTTTGTATAAATCGCACATACATTTTTTACTATCAATAATAGAGATTTGAAATAGCCAGTGAAGAAAGTTAACGAACGAAAAAGATACAATAATTGAAATTTGAAAATCAATTTGAGAAACAGAACAAATTGATTACTTTTACGTTTTTTTTTTCCTAAACCTTCGGGTGGCAATTACGAACAAACCCGTAGAAGAAAGTATCCAATTTGGTCGCGCCATGCCCCTTTGTCCAATTTTGGCCAATGACCACTCCCGGGCCAATACCTTTGATTGTCTGCAAATTCGAGCTGAATTGATTCGGTGGTTTTCGAGATTTATATGGGTGGTGCCACCCCTTTGTCCAATTTTGACCAATCTTCACAGCAACACTGCTGGGCCAATACCTAGGACTGTCTGTAAGTTTCAACTCAATCGATTTGGTGGTTTTCGAGATAAAAGATTTTGAATGTTTTTTTCGTATGGGCGGTGCCACGCCCATTGTCCAATTTTGACCAATCTCCAGAGGAGCACTTCTGGGCCAATAACAAAGATTATCTGTAAATTTGAGCTCAATCGCTTCGGCAGTTTTCAAGATATAAGATTTTGAATGTTTTTTTTTTGTATGGGCGGTGCCACGCCCTTTGTCCAATTTTGACCAATCTTCACAGCAACACTCCTGGGCCAATACCTAGGACTGTCTGTAAGTTTCAACTCAATCGATTTGGTGGTTTTCGAGATAAAAGATTTCGAATGTTTTTTTCGTATGGGCGGTGCCACGCCCATTGTCCAATTTTGGCCAATCTCCAGAGGAGCACTTCTGGGCCAATAACAAAGATTATCTGTAAATTTGAGCTCAATCGCTTCGGCAGTTTTCGAGATATGAGATTTTGAATGTTTTTTTTTTGTATGGGCGGTGCCACGCCCTTTGTCCAATTTTGACCAATCTTCACAGCAACACTCCTGGGCCAATACCTAGGACTGTCTGTAAGTTTCAACTCAATCGATTTGGTGGGTTTCGAGATAAAAAATTTTGAATGTTTTTTTCGTATGGGCGGTGCCACGCCCATTGTCCAATTTTGACCAATCTCCAGAGGAGCACTTCTGGGCCAATAACAAAGATTATCTGTAAATTTGAGCTCAATCGCTTCGGCAGTTTTCGAAATATGAGATTTTGAATGTTTTTTTTTGTATGGGCGGTGCCACGCCCTTTGTCCAATTTTGACCAATCTACAGAGCAGCACTCCTGGGCCAATACCTAAGATTATCTGTAAATTTGAGCTTAATCGATTTGGCAGTTTTCGAGATATACGATTTTGAGTGTTTTTTTTGTATGGGAGGTGCCCCCCCCCCCCTTGTCCAATTTTGACCAATCTCCTTCAGTGCACTGCTGGGCTAATACCTAAGATTATCTGTGAATATGGGCTTAATAGAGTCGGTGGTTTTCATGTTATACGTATCCGAACACATTTTAGAACTCATTTTTATATATATAGATTTAATCATTTTTGTCTAGTATGCAAGTTAAACAAAATAATTAATCAAAATGAATTTAAAAGTCAAAGTTGGGTTTGTAGGTATTCGGACGTCGGAACTTTGAAGGTCGGGATTGTTCGTGCGTGTTCGCACGAGTGAAATTCGTACGAAATCGTATCCAATGTGCGACTAGCCTAAAAGTGGATGTATCAACTTCGTTTACGGACACAAAATGGGGTATGGCCAGGCCACGGGACACGGAACCGGGGCACAAGCTGACGATATTGACATCGAGCTGTCACTGCTGCGTCTGCGTTTGCGAGTATAGGCCTAGAAGCGGCAACGATTCTAGTGGTGAATGAGGGCAAAACAAAATACAGACAACAAGATGGGGCACACAAGACACAACATCGACGAATCGGAGAGAATGTCACGATATACAGCTACAAGTTTGAGGGTGGTAACACTTTCGATTTTCCATATATCAATGGCTTTGAGTCCCAGGTTCAAGGATACTCAGGTGAGTAAGGATTCTGAGGCAACGAGAATCTTTTTTTGTGATAGGAGCTCTACTCTCGGCCCTGCTAGTGCTAGTATGCAATAAAAACACAGTGTGAAATTATTTTATAAGAATTTAGTTTTATAAGGGACATTTTATTATATTAATATTTCTTTATCATCATGTTTGCTTTTGTTTTCGTAAGTCCAATAAAAATAACTATATATTAAAAGAAGGCATATACATAATCATGTTCTCTTAATTTCTCTCAATTAAAAATATAAATATATGTATGTCTATTTTCACATAGCCACGATGGGCGAATATACCAACGAAAATAAAAATTATAATAAATTTGTAACATCTACTCCACGTCCTTTTTTAAATTTTATTTACATTTTTTTTTTTTTAATTTCGTCGAAAGTTTTTTTTTAGAATTTATTTTGTCGATAGTTTAAATATATATATTTTTTTTTGTCAGTGGGGTCGATTTGTATCAATGAAAATTTTGTTGTTCACAAAAAAAGAACACTACATACACACTTAATCAACTTAACACATTAAGCACAACTAAACACTACAGCGTACAAAAAACTGAAACAACTAGGATGTCAGCAAATTATTGAGTGCATAATCCTATGTATCAAATAAAAATTAAAACAATTTCCAGTTGCAGTTGTATGGCAAACAGGAAGCTTTTAAAATCCAATTGGTGGATGAGAGTCGACACAATGCAGGGGGGCCTCTGCTAATCACTATCTTCTTTCCATTTCTCACGTGCCTCCAATTTAGCATCGGGCACCAGAGAACTTTTAACACCGCCAAGGATGTTTGTGGTCGCTTGTGTAGCAAGAACGGCCGGTTGAACGACAAGTTGTGGTATTTGTCTAATTATGCCACCAAAGGCTCCAGTATAACCCTTTTGGTCGTGCTCAACAACAGCTGTTTCAATTAAAGCATTAGCACTGTCATTGATACCCTGAAAATGAAAAAGAAACAATTTTAAGTAACAAACGTGTTTGTATGGAAACAAATTCAACGTGTGGGCGATTTATATAAGTCGACCTGTGTGATGGTTGGTAATCAAAGCGGATCTTGTTTTCATACTTACATCTCTGACAATTTGATATGCATTGACTACTCCCTCTCGAATATCCTGCGGACGGTGAGGCCTCTTGCGTTTGCCCTTACGATTGTGTCGAATGCTCCGCACCGATGGACCTGGCGACACCATATCGTATGCAGTCTCCGCAGTAAACTGAAAAAGAAAATTCGAATGAAATCTCCACTGATCAAGATGGCACAATGGTGGTTCCCACTAACCTGCAATAATTGAATAAGACGCGACGTTATTTCTAACGCCGCAAGTGCTGTGCGAGCCGTGAAACTCTGCGCCCCCAGCTGAAGTCCACGAACGAAACGACCATCCTTTTGATATTGCTCGAATGGCAGCCAGAAAAGATCATAGATGCCTTGGACTTTATAAAAGAAAAACCATTAGCTCACTGAACTCGAATAATTGTATGTAATTTCGTCTAACTTACAGAGTTGAACAAATGCGTAGGTCGGACCTACACCGCTCAAGATTGCTGGCACCTGATTCTTTTTTATGTCCTGCAACCATTCTTTGCACAAATGTGTTATCAACTTGTCTAGCCCCAACAGTCCATGTCTAAAAAAAAATACAAGACAAATAAACGAACACTCCACAAGATTCCAAACGGCAACTCACTTATAAATAATTTTCTTCAGTTTGATTTCTGAGCACTGCAACTGTCCCAGTCCCATCAGAAAGCCAGCTATTGGTCCCCTGGACATTTCTATCCGCCTTCCATGGTAGTCCAAACGAATGTTCACCTCGGGACTGAAGATCACTTCTCGGAAGTAGATGGGAGGTTTTTCGTTTCCCACCTCCGGTACATTGGAATCTTGCTCCTTCTTTTGCGACTTCTCATCGCCCTCCATAAGTAGGTCCAAGTTGGTTGAGACCATTCGACGTGCCTGCAAGTCCTGCATTGCTTCTGGCAAATCATCGACCATCATTACAGGTGGCTGAAGCGATGATTGACGCCTGTTACCCGATGCACCTTCGGCATCGCCGCTGTTACCTGACGAGCTTAGGTCATTGAAGAATTGCGCTATAAAGAGCAGGGTGTCTTGGTCAATGTTCAGCCGCAATGGCAGTAGCGATATCCGAAGTGAGCACTCCTCAGAGATACTCGTACGGGGATGAGGCCTCACGTGGAGTGCCTTTATCACGATCATATGCTGTGAGCTCTTATTGGGCAAGTGCTTCGCACTCGGATGATAGAGGAATTTATTGATTTCCGATGTTTGAAGGCGATCTCGGACTTCCAGCTCACTTATGACCAGCACCTGGCGCGACGCCTGTGTGGTATGCCGGGGATAAACTTCGTGCGAACACCGAACCTTGGATAGTTGTATCTCAACGAGTATCTCGTGATTGCGATCCTGACCACCAATTGTCCGCCACGAAAGCTTTTCTTTCGGTTTCTTACCGTACTGGATGTTTTGGGCGCCTTTCGAGTAAGACACGCCGTGTTTAAACGCATCAGACATAGAAGGCTGTGGTTCTGGACGGCTGTGGCCGAACAAACATTAGCAAAGTTAAAAAAATGTTAAGTATGACTAAACCTACATATTCTCCTTATCCTTGGTCTCGGTCGACTCCACGTCGGATGGTAATGGGAAATCATTCCCACCGTACAGGTGCCAGGTCAGCGTCATTTCACACAAGGTATAGCGATTTTCTGCCATTGGAAAGTTGTCTGGAGCCTGCAAGAGATCAGGCTTCCCAGCTGGCAGCTTGAAATGGTTGTCCACCATGCGCAATGGGTCTTCAGATATAATAAGGTCTCTAATGCCACACTGTGACTAGTATTATAGGAATTATAATGGCTGCTCCTCATCAATGAACTACTCTCATACTCACCAAGTACGACTTTTCCTCGTCGGCGATTACACAGAAATCTTCGTCCAGTCCCAGACTGCTCTTCCTCGTTTGCAACTTCTCCGTTTGCTTGACGTCGCCGAGCTCTTCGCGAACTTGAGGCAAAGCCTCCACTGCATCATCCTCCAGCTGGTCCATATACGAGTTCCTCATCACAGATGTTTCGAAATTGAGCAGGTCCTGCAGTTCGTTACTGCTGCCACTATCGCGTCTCGCTTGATAGGCCCACTCATCGGAGCTGCTGTTCGTGCGTGACAGTCCCCGTACCGACAAAGATGGCTGGCTTTGCTCCTCCGATGGTGAGACATCGCTTTTTTTCTCCGCTGCAACAACGTCTTTTTCCGACAGCTGCTGTTGTTGGCTTTCGTCGGGGAAGAAAAAAACTTCGACACCCCGATCGAACGTGTGCTCTGCATCCTCGTTTAAAATTATTCTCGATGTTACGGTCTCTCGCACGGCTTCTGCCATCAAAAGATTCACTCGCTCTTGCTGACGAGCTGATATTTCCGGAATAGAGCTCTTTCGGTCTTTCACCGAGAACAGACTGGCATCGCTGTACACTGACGAGCTGAGCGACGAAGTCATACTGTCCGCATCCTCATTTGGGTTCAATAGATCACCATCACCCGCCACATAGGCGATTAGATGTGCCAAGGCCCTGCCAGAGTCGAAACAGCTTCGAATATGGACATCTTGTATGGATGTTCGTAGATCCAACTTCGGACTGCGCTCGCATGCCTTTTCATTCAGACGCAGCGAGATATCGAGCAGACCAAGGTCGATTACGGGGACTAGATTACATGATGGCAGAGAAGTGACTTTGTTCTCTGACTTACTCGATTTCGGATCCTAGAATAGAGAATTGTATCATCACCTGTCTGTAAACACAATTACACAACTTACATAGGGAGCCAATGATAGGATGCATTCCTCGGCAATAAATCGCAAAGTGCAACCAGGAACCGCCGACACTATATTGCTACTCGTCATAAACGAACCTATTTCTATCACACTGCGGAATGGGAAGTACCTTGGCCTGCAATGATCAACAGAAATATGAAAAAACAAACTCTTCTCAGAAACTGTCAAACAAGTTTGACCTACCGATAGTCGATGGCACAATCCCACAAATGGAGCTGCATCTCAGTAACAATGCCAAACGGTTTGTATCCTTCAATTGGATAGTCCTAGAAATAGAATAAAACGTCAATTCAATTCAATTTGAGTTCAAGCGGTTTTTTTTTATTACCACAACGTCCAAAAAGTCCATCAACTGGTTTAACCAAGTGTGCTGTGATAGAGCAGGATTGTGTCGCAACGTAGCCTTTTGGATGCCAGTAGTTATCTTCAAACGCTGCATTGGGACAAGAAAGGAATGGTCATTGGTTAATTGGGTCAGGATATGCCTTAACTTACCTTAAGACACTGTTCTGGAACTTTTTTAATTTCAATAGCCAGCGAAAGCATCTCACGCTTACTGCAACCCACGCCATCACCTTTTGTGAGATCTGCCGGAGTCGGATAGAACGTCGATTGCATGTGACTAGGAAGGCGGCTGCTTAGATCTGGTAATCCTGGTTCAGAGTCTCGTGTTGGAATCAGACCTAGAATTTAATAAAAGTTCGAATTATAGCATCTTGATTGGGCCGAAAAGGGTGAGCTGTAGAGCCGTAGAGTGGCTTACTTTCGAAAAAGTATAGGAAATGTGTTGTTATTAATCCCTCGGATGTCGCTTATATATAAAGGGTCCGCCAAATAACTTTTTTTTTTAGAAAATGCTATAAAAAAAAACTACTGAATATTTTCTCAAATTTCTTTTTTTATTTGAAAGTACAATCCTTCCGGTTAATAATGGAAAATAATTTCATTCAAATGGCTGCCTCGGCTGGCCATGCAGTAGCCTACACGATCGGTCCAATTTTTAAGCACATTATCGATTGTGTGCAGCTGTATTTCACCAATGGCTTCACGAATATTGTCCTTTAAAGCGTCAATTGTCTCTGGCATGTCGGCGTAACACTTATCTTTTACGGCACCCCACAAATAATAGTCCAACGGTGTCAAATCGCAGCTCCGCGGTGGCCAAACGACATCAGCTCTGCGGCTGATAATGCGATCTTCAAAAACAGGGCGCAAAACATCGAGTGTAGCTTCGGCTGTGTGGCACGTAGCGCCGTCCTGTTGAAACCAAATGTTGCCAATATCCTCCTCTTCAATTTTTGTGAACAAAAATTCGTTCAACATGGCCCGATAACGATCGCCATTGACTGTAAAGCCTGAACTACATACATCGAAACAAAAGTGAAAAAAAGTACAAAAAAGTAAACAAAATCATTTGTCCTACTTCATCATATAGTAAACTCTGTATATTTTCTCTCAATTTAAAATTTTGTATGTGGCTGAAAGCTTGAACATGTTCCAGCTTTCAATTTTCACAAAGTTCTTATAACCAATACAATCAACAAAATCGTTACGGACTTCCCGCCAGATCACGTTCAAATCACATAATTCCTATGAGTTTCACAACCAAAAGCTCTTGGATTTATTAGTTCAGATTTTACTCATAGATGTTTTATCAATAGTCATGTGTTTTCGATGAAATAAACAATAAAAAGCTCAGAGCTTTAGTAGTACAGATTTTACTCATAGATGTCACGTAAATATGCGTGTGTTTTCTATGAGTTTCGATGTTATCACTTTTTTGTACTTTTTTCCACGTTTGTTTGGATGTAGTTTATACTTAACGGCCACTCCTTGCTCATTTTCGAAGAAAAATGGCCCAATTATGCCTCTGCACCAAAATCCGCACCAAACTGCTTTTGGCTTTTCACGCTTTGGTTTATCGATGAGGATGCCAGTTTCTTTCACTTTTTTCACAAGATAACGAACATACGGAGCTGACGGTGCTTCTCTTCTTCCAAAATCCGTACGCAATTTTCGCACACATTCTGCAACATTACCATGATTTTCAAAGTAATGTCGCAATATTTCCCAGCGTTGTTCAAGCGCATACACAACCATATTCGTTCAGCGTAAGGATAAAACTAATTATCTGTCAAATCAGACATGAGCTAAGTGTTACCATTCGCGAAATAAGCACTAGTTGAAAAAAAAAACGTTAGATGGCGGACCCTTATATGTTATTATGATATAACAAAGACCGATTACCAAGTTCTTACCCTTACGTAGACGTAAAATCTTTGTGCTCTACTTACCACAATGAAACACCTTGACATCCTTTGCGTTGATACACAAATACGCCATATTGTCGTTGCCATTGAATCCACTGACGGAGAATAAGCATAAGGCTTCAATCATCACCGTGAACTCGCCCAGTTGATTGGGCAAAACTCGATTCTCTGCATCGCGTACTGGGGTGAATAGTGACAGCGCACCTTTACCCACGGCCAACTCAAAGGAACACACACTGCTACTCATTGTCGACTGCGCCAGGTGACTTCGTTTGCTTCTCTTCTTCTCATACGTCGAATAGTAGATGCTTCCCGATTCATTGTCCGACAGTCCACTTTCAGCTTCACCACCGTCCGACGAAGAGCCGCGCTTTTGATATTTAACATCATCACTGTCATAGGGATGAACCGGTGATGTAGATGGCACATACATTGAATCCATCATTCCGATGTTCAGCAGGCTCTGCTCTATCGTTGGTGCCGGTGGTGGTTTGGATTTCGTACTAAAGCTCGGAGAGCTGGGCACCCACATTAGCAGATCGGAATTGACGCGATTGTAGATGATTTCGTAGAGTTGTTTTGAACTAAAAGAAAAATGGCAGAACCTTTTAGCGACCTGTTTCGGGGTTCAACCGAGAAGCGAACCCACCTCACTTGAAACACTGCCGTTGGAAGACTTATTTTGATTTGTAATTTTGACGTTTTCATCGCCGTGTCACAGAATTTACGCGTTTCTTGCGAATCACCGGGGAGAAGGATTGTTTCCGATTCTTCTGCAGAAATGTATCATTATTCAAGAAGTTAAAGTGGATAATAAGCTAAATTACCTGTGTTGACCGTCGCATGGGGTGTATCACTTTGGCGACAGACCCGCTTAGAGCTGAAGGGTACATATTCACGATTCCGTCGGGCATACAGACCACAGCCCTCGCCCGATGTTTCGCCACTATCACTGTCTTCTGCGGAGCACTTTATTATCGTGTTTAACGTCTTTTCGGTAGGAAACTCAATTGTTATTCTAGAGTGAAAGAAAGATGTTAATTTTTGGCGGATGGAAGATAATGATTTAAGAACTCACTTGGGGTAATCCACGTTAGGTTCGTTCAATGGCGGCAGACTGCTATTTACCAAGTTGGACTTAAGTAGATGGATTCGAGGGATTGTTGGACTCTCCTGCAAATACAGATTAACACCAAAATCCAGAAATATTACTCGCTATGGACCTACCACATAGTAGACATCAATCTCGTTAGCGAGAAATTCCAACATCAACGAAGAAAACTTCATGCGAAATTGGTAGAAGGAGAAAAGCAACAGATCTGGTCGAATATTCTGCTTCCACCATGGTACACGATTGGGATCATGCATCGGCCGAATATCGGCAATTGGAAATCGCAGCCTTAGCTGCAGTATCGAAGAGGACACGTTGAACTCCTGTATAGGATCCAAATTGCGACTTTCATTCTTTTTTATTTCCTGCGCAGGAGGAGGATCAGTTGTCGCACTAAATGGCGATGAACAGAATATCGCAGATAAACGATCGTAGATGGATATGTCCAGTTCAACAGTACACTTATCCAGATTGAATTCGAACTCTGTTCGTGGCGGAATGGGCATTCTCCGTCGTCTACTATTGGGATTCGACGGCGTCGTCGTTTTCATGTGGATAATCACCTCTGGACGCTTGTGAAAGTCTTCATCGCAAGCCTCCTTGCGATCAAACTCAAGCAGGGGCATAGCAACACCTTCCAAGACTTCGTGCAGATCCATCCGCGTCATCGATATAGTGAATTTCATAACTATTAAGCTTTTGTTCCGCTGCTGTATGCCCTCCGCGATAATGGGTGCTGCACACAATTTTAAATGATTCTTTTGGCAGGAGAATTCACCCAAACCGGTCTTCTCATCGATGCAAGAGAAGAAATAATTAGAGATCTCCAGAAGATTCGCCTCACTCTCTTCGCTTAGCGGACTGCCCATCGTCTCGGGACTACTGCAGGCCAAAAGTATGTCCTCGTGTAGGATGACAGCAGTCGCTGAAGCCACACTTATATTAAAATTAGATATATCTCCACTTGCTTCTAAGTTCGCCGCTTTACGGGCTAACTTCGATGAACACGTTGTTGTGGTACTACTGCTTAGTGAGCTACTCACGGACTCACAGTAACCGCTGCCCAGGGTGGAACGACCGTCATCGTTGCTATATGTGTAGGATTCTCTTCTCGTCGAACAGGCGCCACCTCGGAAACTGTATTCATCCAGAGGTTCACCCCAATTGCCCTGACCGCCCAGAATGCCTGTCATGTTCGAGCTAAAGTTTTTATTGGCAGCCACTCCTGTTGCTGATTGTCCCTGCGAAGGATCTGTTCGACCAGCGCTGACATCTTGTGTTACGGTCTCAGCAAAGAACGCATCACAGAAATTCGCCACCAAATGCAGCTGTCGCGGTGTTGAAAACACATACAAAGCACCAAGTTGAACATCCAACGACACTTTTGGTCCTGAAACATCTTCTGTCTGTTTCATCTTAATTCTGATTTCCTGCATGCCATCGATTTGCACAATGGGAATGCATTTGGAATTGAAAACTTCTATTGTGGGCTCTGCGCTTTCGTCTTCTGGGTCGCTGTCCTCGTCGGCGGTGAATGCTGTTGGTGTTCTCGAACGTCGTGAGATCGAGGATGAACTCGACGACCGTGATGCAGTCATCGCCGACTCTTGTGTGCGTTTTAGACTCTCCGTGTAGGACATTTGATCGGCAGTCGAGATCATACTGTAGTAGGGCTCATCGACACTCGCCTCCAAGTCTAGATTGCGTGACTGAATTGTACTATCATGCACAGGTTGCTCTTTTTTTCGCGGATTATTTGGCTGTGAAACCGAAAATTCCTCTGTGTAAATTGTTATGCCCTCCATGTTGATGTTGTGGGTGGCAAAAGTGGAAAGCGTATGGAGCGCAGCTTCGCTGCCACCATCTACTTCCTCACTCGATTGATCCGCATGAGTATTCCTTGAATCCGAAGTCGAGCTTTCACTGCCTGCCTCATTTTTATAGCTCAGGCTGTTAATTTTAATAATTATCGCTATACCCTGACAACTATTCGGTGGAAGGTATTCCAGTCTTATTTCTGAGTTAAGACATTTTGCCTTGATTCTATTTAGTACTGGAAACGAGAATAAGGGATTCAAATACTTGCTGCAAGAACTAACATCATCAAATACTTACCACTATCGATAGTTTGAGCGAATTTTTCTAGACCTTCGATCGAATTGCTTTGTGCATTGAACTCGAAATCTTCCTCATCTGTGGCATGCTTCTCTAGACATTCCTGTGCCAATTGCATTGAACTACTCACCGATGACCACATCGACTCGAGCATTGAGCTGCCATCGGTTTGGCGTTCAACCGGACGCAGGCAAATAAATAAATCGCTCACTTCGATGGCGCTGTCATTGGTCATAATTGCGTTCCATGGCACAGTGACTGTAATGAGACCGATGCGGCCTCCTGTTACCTCAACTCCCCATCCTTGGCTTTCGCAGAGCTCATTTAGAGACTGGAATAGAGAAACAAATAAATTTTTATTATTACAAAAATGTTGAGTCAATTCGCAGGAAAAAAAGAAAGATATTGTGGAACCCTTTATAGAGCGACCCTAGGTCGGTTGGGGTTTCCATCTATTCTATGTCTATCACAAAGCCCCTTCTTCAATTAGAATTTTTGTGTAAATCCGTTCTGAATAGCAGACTATCCGCAGGTCCAACCAATCTTAGTTTTAAAGCAATGCTCTGAGTGGGCGTACAGTATTTCCTAAGCTGATCAAGAGATTTTAAATAAACAAGCGAATTGAATTCTTTTCAAAATTTAGTCAGAAAAAATATCTGAATGGGGTTTAGAACTGTAACACGCACTACTTGAACCATTAGTTCTTGGACAAAACAGATTCGAATGGACGTTGCGAATATTTCCCTTTAGCATAACGACGTTCGGCTCGAGTGAGGAAAGTGATTATGCGAATGCGTGCCCAATCCTGTGCTTCAGCCTCAATTCCCCACGAATTTTATTTATTCGGCAATGGTACTTCATGCGACACCCAACAGAAAAGACTACAGATTTCAGGTGTAGCCAAGATCTACAACTATCTCCAAAACATTGGTTGGGCAGAATTGAGGGCCTCGTACATTAGAGTCGAAAGAATTTATGTTTCCAATGTTTCTACATGGGGATTGTCCCTTTAATACGGCTCAGTAATCAAATGGTATTGACTCTAAAAGGTCAAAGATCCTTATATCTTTTGATATCCGAGTAATCATCGGGGGTTTTACTGGACACTGCATCATTTGAGACATGGGAAAAGGGCTAGGGATATTTACAAAAAATGTCTTTTTTAGATTCTGGTGGGATGAAGAGGAAATATAATCTGTGAAACATTTCTTGAGTGACTGCCCAGCCCAGTGCCCAACCCTCGAAGTACGCCGTTTCTCCTGCATGGGAGCACGATTCTTTGAATCTAGTAGTGATGCCCAGAGTAGAGAAGATTTATAAACAGATACCAAGGTTTTTTTAGTTGAATGTCCTACCATGTACCATAAAAGGGTAATCGCAATGGGCCAGTTACTGGGTGAAAACTGACTAACTCCTTAGTGGGCCAGTAAAACGATTAACCACGCCCCTATTCTGAATATATTCAAGACGTTTCTAAGACTACACTACACCCAAGCTACAGACTGATAAAATCTATCGAGTCACCATTAATACAATACCATTCTTGAAGAAGGATACAGTCTTAGATAGTGAATCGACTCACTCCTCCTCAGATGGTCTACGTGGTGGTATCTTCTCCGAAGGACTAAATCTTAGTTTCGATCTTCTCGATCACTATAAAATAATGGCAATCTTGGTTGACAGAAAACGTAATATCAGCTAAAGATGTCCATAATTTCTCGGATAGTAAAGTGGCAATCGAATTCTAGGACTCAGGGTCTACAAACTCTATAATAGCCTTAGACGGTCGCTTATCTCTTAGGGAAAAGGTGGCGCTGGGTGCAAGGACCTAGAGACGTGCTAGAAAATTATGAGGCTGATAAACTCCTCAAATATGTAACTACTCTACATGTGCTTCCAGATACATACCTTGGGTATCCGGATCTCTACTTGCAAACTCATAATAAAGCTGGATTCTTTTGAAATAACCTAAGAAGGATAAATAGTAAAACATGCCTAGGGATAATACAAATTTAGCCAAAGCTGAATCTGAAACGCATAGAGTTTGATCTCGTTAGACAGCAGACTACATTACGAGTGCTGCAATAAGTGTCATCACTGGACACTGTTTCATAGGCAAGCATGCAACAGGGGTTTGCATATTTTCATACAATTTGTGTTGAAGCTGTATGAACGAGGAGGAGGAACAGTCCACTCTCCACTTGCTCTGCAAAAAAAAAATACAAAAAACAAGTAAAAGTGTTATCATCGGCCAGACCGATGCTTTAACCCTCCACTACATAAAAGTCATGCAAAATATTTGCCAAGCGAGCTGTAGGTACCTATGTACTGTACAGTGTACTGTACACGCATGGGTCTAATATTGGTTTTGTTTGGGAGGTAATAGAACAACTTGACCGTTATGTCCTCTCACAAAATTTCATTCACATAAGTCGATTCGTTTGGAAGCTATCGTGATTTCAACAGACAGAGAGGACAGAAAGACGGACATGGCTAAACCGATTCAGAATTTGATCCTGATTCAGAATATATACTTTATGGGGTCTCCTGTGACTCCTTTTTGGAGTTACAAATGTAATGACAAAGTGAATATACCTTCGTGTGTATATTCTCTATCTGGAGGGCTTTCTACTAAAACGATCTAAACTGCCTGCTCTACAATGTAATACAAGTTATACTGGCCAATTAACTTGTCTATTTTCATTCTATAAATCTGTTGAAAACTATCAGCGAAGATAAGAGCAGTGGAAGTACGTAGGTAGTATTCTGTAGAAAAAGTAATTACACCAAACTTGATGACATTTGATAACATTTTCGCAATGAATACTTTATTCGATGGGTGAATGAATGAATACACACGCCGCGCCCGGCCGTCTTATCAAAAGCGTGTCAACAACGTATCTAACCTGATGAATCCTAATGCCGATCGGAGTCTCAAAAAACAATACACAAAATTCAGACTATTGCATGTAAGTTGAAATATGTATTGTATAACCGTGTCATTTATTTTTTCACTAGATGATAATTGTTATCATTTAAACAAGTTATTTGGTTAAATTTTAATTTGGTTTAATTTATTTTGTCAGACATTGTTATGCAAACAAAATATTCTGTTAATTGGTTCATTCTATTTATTATTTATTTTATTTTATTCTATAAGTCAATAACAACAGTTGTTGGGTAAATATTGCATATGATAGGGTAGACATAGACACTGAACCTGGCTGTAATCTGACCCAACCACCGGCTCCTGGTAAAACCGAGTGTGGAACACAAAATACTGTCGAAAATGAAAGTACGGCAAATGAATGCAGGCATGCAGGAATGCAGCTACTTTGACGTATTTGCAGCTTTAGTTTTGATGGCACTACAGAAGTACAGACTGTGCGGACGACCTGGACTTCAACCAACATGAAGTGACATGAAGCGACAATTTTTCCGAAATCGTGTTTATGATGCCAGATAACAGATAACATTACTACCCATCGAGCCACTTAAAAATTTGAGCGTGAAGATAGTTTACGAGACATTTTACATGCGACAACATGTCGCTTAAACTTGCGGTTAGGGCTAGCAATGTGTGGAAGAGACAATTGGTCCACGGAAGCTCTTATATCCGACCCCTTTCGAGAAGGGGCACCAGAAAGAGCCTGTATTCCTGATTTGTGGTTGTGCCTTAATAGAACACATGGACTCGAACATTGAGAAGGATCATATAGACCCGAGTTTCCCAAAGTGTGCACTTGGTGCTCCGCCATGAAAATCCAAGTGCTCCGCGGAAAGATGGGAAAAAATATGAAAATTCCATCAGACTACCTAATTTTGGGCTTTTGAAACTACACAGTACAAAAAATGCGTAAAAATAAATCGTGTACCTACTCCAGAACTTCAGAGCTATCAAAAACGAATCCATGGAGTTGATAGCGAAAAGATTTGGTTGTTGGCCTTGGCGCTGAAGAGCTTTTCGAAAACATTAAGGAGGTCTGGTCAGTGTGCTGCACTACTGTGCGAGCGGTCCCAGGTTCGATCCCCGGAAAACACAAATTACATCTTAAGGTTTTTTTCCACTGCGCCACCCTCTCGCGAACGTCTGACAAACATCCGAGACATCAGACATAACTGTCCTGAAAAAGCTTCTCAAATCAGCCGTTTGACTCGGCATAAAATTGTAGGTCCCTTCCATTCGTCCCAAAAATAAAAACTCACAAAACAAATGGTTGTACGAAGCTAGTCCTAAGGTGCCTATACAGACCTGCTGCGCCAAATTTATATTCATTTATTTATAAGATGGCGGATTTTAGATGAAAGTCTTCAGAAAAGATTGACTGCTGTTTAAAAAAAATAAAGGATTCCACTAAATATTGGTAATTTTTATAAGTTTTGGAAACAGGAATTTTACATTCTTTGTAATTCTGTGGCAAACTCGAATATGAGTTAAAATGTTTTTGAATTATTTTTTTTTTAAATATGTATAGCTACTAGATGTGTATATTTTAAAAAATGCTAAATAATTGCGTTTTCCATAACTACGAAAAATGGGATACGTACGGACAACGAAGTGCTCCGCGAGGAATTTCTCCCCAGAAAAGTGCTCCGCGACCAAAAAAGATTGGGAACCGCTGATATAGACTGCTACAAACCCTATATCACGAGGAATGCGGGACGAGCAAAAAAATACTGAAAAACTGTGACATATACAAGGTGGCGCAAAAGTTGTTATCCGATATAGATTATGTTTATTTGATGTCATAAATTTATTTCCACTGCATTCCCGTGACATAGACTCGTGACTTCAAAAAAAACCTCACAAAAATAAGTCTGGAACGGTTAAATCAGCGATCTTGCGGGCCAAAGATTTAGGCGACCCAACAATGCAGCCCTTAGAATTTCGGTTGCGGCATGTGCAGTGTGCGCCATCCTGTTGGAGCCACATGTTCTCCAGTCCCAAATTATCCAATTGAGAAAGGAAAAAGTCTTAGATCATGTCTGTACAGCGCTCGAGGTACAAAGTAGTAGTTTGGGAAAAAATAAGCCCCGATGACGTTTCCATCTTAAACAGGACACCAAGCAGTAACCCTGAGCAGTGAGCGTGTATAATGGCTCCTCGTGGGTTACACGAGGATTTTTCAGTGTCCCAGAAGCGGTAATATTGCTTATAATGATTTTCGACGAAAAGTTGTCTCCCTCGTATTCGGGATTCAGGATGGCTTGAGCGTAGATTTATTACAAACGGCAGACAACTAAGGCAGAATTGTTCAGCTTATAATACATGATTGGATGCCTTTCAACAATTCGCTTAAATACAAAACCCCAGCCCAGCCTGATGTTTGCATTTTAGATGCCTGAAAATTTCCAGCAGCCAATATAGATTCGGAACACCATACATTGTTGAAGAGAAAATATGTATGCAATAAGGGCCAGGATTATTTTTTAATATTGGTAAACAATCACCCCTATTGTCGTCGTCGTTTACGACTCTAAAAAAAAGCGACACGACTGTTTGGTATTGGCGACTGAAAATAAACGACTTTTGTCGCGGCGACGATCGACAAATGGCGTCTGAAATGTCAAAAAATGTGGATTGTATTTTTCGACGACGATCGTCGGTATTGCGTGAGGCGTTTTGTGACGACGTTTGTCGTGGAAATGATACATTTCTGTCGTCGACTATTTTGCGGACGACTGTGTGATAATGTGTTAAAAAAAAGTATGTGTACTTAATTTTTAGTTAACAAAAAGACAATTATAGTTACTTTGCAGAATGGAGATAACAAATAAAATGCAATTTCTACATTTAGTGAACGAAATGCAGAAAAATATTCCTTTGGCAAAATCATTCACGAAGGCCTAACCAAACGTGATGTTAATTGGCACATTTTATTATTCCAAGAGTAGGATAATTAATTATTCCATTGAAACGTATTAAGAAAACAAGTTAAAAAACAAGTTTAAACAACGAATTTTGAATTGCAAATCGGCGCGAATTGTCAAAGTTTATTCGCAATCCACATCATTAAACCGCGTTCCACAAACTAGCGAATAAAACATTCGTTCTAACTTAACCTCAAATTAGAAACTGATGGTTGAAATCGTGAACTGCCCCGACCATGAAAGTGCTCATTTGAACAGACGTCAAAACTTGCGAATATTCGTTCGTGGTTGGTCACTCTCATGTGAATAGTCCTTTAGAGACAGCATGGCCATCAACAAACTTGTACTATCTGAAACAATTAAAAAAAATCAATCTTGTCCACCCGAGATTAGCTTGTCCTTCACCCAGCTAACACAAAACAAATAGAAATAAAATGTTTGTGATAAGAACCCTCTAATCGGGTCATTTGTCTCCCTCGTCTTGAGCCGATAAGACAAGGTAGTCGTTCTCCGAAATGCTGTTCTTTCTCCAAATTCGCTTCATTGTATTGACTCTTATGTATTTTGTTTTCATTTCTTAATGTGGTGCTATAAATAAAAAGCAACTGTTCATCCACCTTTTTGTTTGCCGATTTCAATGTTATCGAATGTGTATATGTAGGTCAACACTCTTAATCGCAAATTGTAACAATAGAAGCAGCAATGAAACAAAGCAATTTTGATTTATTTTCCAACTAATTGGGACTTGTATCCGATATTGTTTTGTCATCATCATCACTATTTCAGTGCATGGGTGTAGGTAGATAGTAAACTAGAGATTGTATCTTAGACAAGAAAGTGGCTAAACAAATGGAGGTACCTACTTTATCAAGGAAAACTAATTAGTGGTGATATTATCAAGCAGGCGTCTCCTCAAATAAGGCCGACCAATGTCAATGTTTGAAAAGTGCGCATAGGCTAGGTATCAACTTTGTATTGAACGAGACGGAGAAGTTCTTTCCATATACTCCTATATTGTTGATATTTTTTACTGCTATGTAAATTTAGACGGCGCAATACTGTGTCTGGGTGTAGATGCTGTGAGCTATGTTTACACTCATTCGACTGACAGGCAAAATACGAAGTACATACGACCTATGATAGTAACCATGATTTAATAATAATAATTAGAATATCATCAATAAGTGAATCTATATTCTCGCTTTTATTGTAGCTATATCTGATTCAATGTATACGCTTAGATAGTGATTGAGTGTTTCTTATCTTCTTCGAAAATGAAAAGAAAAACTCGGAAATCAATTTGGAATCTCTATACGTCTATAGCTGTCCGCTTTTGACAAGATAGCACTTCTGTCTGACGCCCTTTCGAAATTATGTAAGTATACAAAGTATAAAAAGTTGTGGAATTGAGAGGAAGTGTTTACCACATAGTTGTAGCATTAAGTACTTCGATCTCAGTTGTGTTACATTTTTAATAACCAGTTTGATTCTAGTTCCGTCGTAATGAGTCAATCTTACCGATAGATACATTGTAAATTGGATGTATCACTTCCGTTATGAACATACACAAGAAATGTGACCTTCTACACTGTGGCAAATAGAGAGAGAGAGAGAGAGAGAGAGAGAGAGAGAGAGAGAGAGAGAGAGAGAGAGAGAGAGAGAGAGAGAGAGAGAGAGAGAGAGAGAGAGAGAGAGAGAGAGAGAGAGAGAGAGAGAGAGAGCCACAGACCGGTCTAACTAATTGGAGGTTTATTGGTGAGGCCTAGGTCCATACCGGACTATATCGCCAAATAAGCAAGTAAATATGAAGACGATTTCCAATTAAATAGTCATTCTTCTCGTAACTGTAGGTTATTTTTTTTTTTTTTTGTTTCGACAACTTTCTTTTGCTTGAAGTCTTAAGGTGAGATTAGACTCCATGCCAATTATATCTACATGTCGTTATTCTTGCTTAGACTAAAAACAGGCTAAGAAACTATACTAACCTAAAATGTTTCTTAGCCTCTAGGTATTAAAAGTTGTAGCGCTCCTTCATGAGACCCCTGTCCCGACGTCCGACGTTCGAATACAATCCCAACGTGTTGGGATTTTTAAATACGTTCGTGCGTTGATACATTAAAAGTTGGTGTATAAAAAATGTATTTACTTGGTTTATGGACACAAAAGGGGGTATGGGACACGGGACACTGTTTATTTAACAGAGAAAAGCGTATTCAGTGTGCGTTCTCTACTCGTACGACCATATTCATACTTTTACGTACGATTCAAATTCGTATCCAATGTGCGGCTAGCCTAACACTGCCGATTTCGTATTCGTCTGTCTGATTTTAACTCTTATTAAAAAAAGTTGCCGTTGTAGGACCTTAAAATGGAGTGAAAGTTGATATGCCAATTACAAAATTATTACCACATCCTTATTTAGGCTACAAATGCGAGGAAAAATTGGACAATTTAAGATAAAAAAATATCATTAGACCCTTCAAAATGAAAATAAATATAGAGACAACTGTCAAAATGTTATAGTATGTCTTATAACAGAATTGCAAGCCAGAAAACCACAAAATTTTAAGATTTTAAAACAAATCAACTATTTTTCCGTGACAAACTGTTTGACATTTCACAAAGAACCACTGACAAGACCTTTCTTTGAAATACTTCAACATTTCTGCAGAACTAGCAACTAAAATTGAAACTCAATGGAACAACTTTAATCTGATAGACAAATAAGAATGATACTATCGCTGTGGATTTTTGATGTGAAGTTGGTAATACATATCACAGATGCAACTAGCTAACTTGGGCAATTTCATTTATTAATTTTTGATATAGTAGTAATATCTAATATCTACCGGATACACAGTAGGTACATATTTACATCGAATTGTTCAGTGCGGTAGGAATGACGTGACGCTAGCGCTAGCACGTGCTAAACTACTAGATACAAAACGACACAACAACAGACTCCCAGAAGCTACTATCACACTTGTCAAAAATCGTGTCAATATGACGTCTGATTTTGTCTTCAAAAAACTTTAAGACAGAACTTAAAATCATATTAAAGTCAGCATGTCAAAAATTGACACGTGTAATAGTTTACATATGTAGGTAATAGGTATGATATCTACAAGCGCATGCCGATTAATATATCGCCAATCGCAATTATGAAGCAACTCGAAATCAAAACAAAAACATCCATCAGGGCCATATGGTGGGAGTTATACGCGTGTCAGCTAAATTACACATAAATTCCATGGTTGTCGAATTTTTGTTTACCATCAAGCGGAAGCAGAAATTCGCTCATTTTCAAAGTATACATCCAGCATACCAAAATACCGAATTCCAAGCACAATATTGCACTTGAGCTCCTTAGACACATTAAAATCAACAAGCGCCATACACATACACCTACCACATCATAGACATATGTAGATAGTACACACACCCTAATAGGAAACAACGAAGTAAACAAGTTGTATCACATTTATAAAATCTATTTCTCCATAAAAAGCCTTGAAGCGTTTCATCAGCTCCACTCCATTCCATACTATATTCACTGCCACCAAACACAAACCAAAACCATAATGATACTGAAACAAGATGGTGTTGCTGTCTCGCTTTAGTTGTACAAATAAAATATAGTCTAAATCTAAATCTTTCGCAATTACTATTCTCTGGTGCTGTACACAATCTAAATATGTAAATGGGTCAGAGAATAATACTACTACCCCCAAGCTGTTGACGCGTGTAGTCCGCGTGGAATCGGCGGGTATATTCAAATTTCTACCGAAACCAAAAATAGTACAACTCATTCAATAACAAAGGACAGTTCCTTGGTGTTTCATAGCATTCCGTGCCATACTGCAATGATTGTGCAATTTTGAGCGTCGCTATTCTAAGCAAATATAAGAACGCAAATATATAACGCACGTTCAGCACGTACCTACAAAATAAAAATAAAAAACAAACAGTCCAAACTACGTTCCACGTTGTCTAGCTCGAGCGAGTTGTTTACGATTTTATGCACCCAATCGATGTGATAAGACACTATACCTAACCTATAATAGCTTTGTTATTGTTGATAGTCGTACTCTGCCTCAGCGCCGCCGTCGCCGCCGGCCGTTTACATTATCAATTTTAGTGTCACTTCGGTAAAAGTGTAACATCGCATTATGAAATTACACTTTGTAAACATGTGATCACGAATAGGTATGTGCACAGATCAGGTTTCTCCGATTTGATGATAGACATGCTACGTTAGAATAATTATCCTGTCAGCAAGTTTTCTATAATCGTAACGAATTACTGCCAGCCAGCCAGCCAACAACAGCGAGTGAAAGTTGATAGAGCTAAATGCCAGAGTTTCCTTGAAAATGCCAATTTTCCATATGAAATGCAAGAAGTCGGCGCACATATAAGTTGACTGTTGACTCCCAGCAGAGCCGATGAAGTCAACAATGACAATGATTATTCATCGACCACAACAGCAGAGGAAGGAACAAAGAAATGCCAAAGCAGTTGTTATTTATGCATGTATGTGGTTGATTGCTATTAACGAAAAAAATAAAACGACATTTTTCGATCTCAGCTGCTGTCAGGGCATACATCAGCAATCAGACATCAAAAACCCATCTTGGACCCTGAAATATTGACGGAAAAAAGAAAAAGTTATTGCTTTGAATGGACACAGAGGAAAATAAGACCGAAATAACAACGCCTGACAATGACGTAAATAGAGTATAAGGTTGATTCTACAAAAATGTGCAGTGACTCAGAGTGCGCCTTGAATGAATTTTGAAATAACAATCATTGTTATCAATGCTTAACTAAATAAAGTTGTGGGTTAGCAGAGGTGACATTATAACGATGAAATGTTTCAGTTATGTACCTACTTCTCCATGTGAAGGTGAAGCTGTTGGAGCATTAACCCTTCATCTTGAAATGATAGCCCTTTGTCTCGTCTATCAGTGAATAGTAGTCGTAAATGGAAACAACAACATTAAATCGAAGAGAAGAGACACGAGAAAAAGTACTAATTAAACATTTCGAAACTTTCTCTTCGATTCAGTAAAAAAAATTCGTTGATGAAAAATTTCACAATAATATTCACCTAGTCTATTTTAGGAAAATATTATATTATTATCGAGGCAACACCTTATCCAGCAAAATGACTGCTGTATTTTGTTTCAGTCATAGGTTTGACACTTCGACGCAATGATGTTTATAGTAAATTTTATTCTGACATGACCAATCAATTTGTCCATGAAAACTGGGGTCTCATCGCGTAAGGCTAAAACGATCCAACGACGTCGTCTCGACGATGCTGCTACTTCGTGTAACAACCAAAAAACGATGATCGTCGAAACGATTGAACGATCATCGTTTCTTGTTGCTTCACGTAAACAATTTAACTGTCAAGTAGCGTCGTCGAAACGATTCGATTGAACGATGGCTCTTTGGCAATCGTTTCATCGTTTTTACTATATTTTGTTTCCATTTAGGGTTTTTAAAAGCAAAACAAATGTTAAAGAATATTACTTCAATCAAATTTTTCATAATTTCGACAAATAGTACACTCCATTTTGCATTAGTGTGGTGAAATGTAAAAATATAGAAAAAATATCCATTTTCTTCATTTTAGTTAATCAAAATTGGTACACTAGAAAGTTCACATCACACCCTTGTTGGAGTACACAATCATAGAATTGCATTCATTAAATGGTTTTTGAAAAATGCATTCACCAATTTTCTCTTATTTTACAACCCCTATCAATAAAATTGTTGCTGCAACGAAAAATGTTTACCTTTTTACCTATACATACATTTCCACATAAAAGACAACAACACACAAATTATATACCCTTTTTATTGGTTTCCAGTTGTCACAGTTTGTTTACAGCCCTGCTCAAACTGTTCAAAACGAAAACGATGGACGATTCGATTGAACGACGCGATTGTGTTGTTACATGAACCTAACTTAAAACGACGTCGTTTTGTTCAATCGTCGAGACGATGATCGTCCGAAAAGTTACGCGATGAGACCCCTGAATTCACACAAAGAGGACCGAGTTTCCAAATCTGTTTTTGGAATTTTGTATTTAAATAATTTTATATCTGGTTCACCGTTTTATTATTAGCCATTTTGGCATTTGTAGTCTTTGTCGAAACAAAAACAATTATTATTGCATGTGACAGTTTATTGCGTAGCAAAAAATTTCTGGATACAAAAATATCGCTTATGCAATACTGCAGTTTGGTGTGTATCTAGAATCTAGCCTTTTACGCAGTTATTCTAATAGGTATCATAAAGTACTTCTTTTAAATAGATAACCGCGATAATGCAAGACCGAATAGAAGTGACAACGCAGGAAAAATATGATAAAATATTGTTTTTGGTTAGAAATAAACAAATAAGCATTCAAAATATCACAACCTGGAAAGAAGGGAACGAATCGTTACAGTAAAGATAATAGACGCCAGTGGTTAAAAGGAGTCACTGCGAAACAAACTTTTATCTGACTTAGATCTTACCGGATTAGGTCTGTTTCAGAGAATATGTCTTTAAACACGGACTAGACACCATCACAAGCTGGCCGCATTGAGATCGTTACCGAAAACACGTGTTCTTTCATTACGGGACCAATTATGTCGAAAACTACATGCTTCAGAATGATGAATAAAATTCGCAGTCTCACTCTTCCACAGAACAACTACAGAGGAAGTGTTCCGCTGTATCGTCGTCCTCTTCACAAGCAGGACAGATGATAGTGTCGCTCAAGCCCAATACATTTATGTGTTTGGACAAAGGTTGGTGGATGGTGGCCCGAAAGGACACCCATACAAGCAGTCTGCAGTCGATTCTCCTGAGAAACAGAAGCAAAGACGTAGATGTCCGGACGCAGTCGTTTGGTCTGTCTACACTCAGCACAGTCACGCCATCGACACTCGTGTTCACCCAAGTACCAATGGATGACCAAACCACAGATGCAGCAGACACAACGAAGGTTCAAATCCTGAGAGAGCTTCTTCTGAACCCAGCCTGGCAAGCTCATCAGCGATCTCATTGCACTGGATACCAGTGTGACCTGGGACCCAAACAAGTTTCACTGTGTTAACCCTTCAGACCAAGTTTAGAGAAAGCTTGAGTTCGAGCATTAACTTGGACGATGTAAGAGAGTTAAGCAGCGCTTTTAGTGCAGCTTGGCTATCACTGCAAACGCGTATGCCTCTAGTCCTTCACCCGTTTGTCACAATAACATAATAACTTATTATCAGCGTGATCTGATCCGGATCAGATCATGAAAACTAACTGGATCATTGATTGAACTGTGGCAACAGTTGTTTTTCACATATAAAATTCAATACCAATTATGACACATTTAGTATTGCCACCAGCCATCTTACAGCCACACGGTACAATGTGACGACACAATGCGATTTATGATTTATCCATTGCACTTGCTCATATTTGAGTTTGACATTTTGCTTGTTGTGTCGGGGTTGTTACCATATGAATACAAATCTGCATACATTTAGCATTCAATATATTTTTTTTTGGGAAACTATGTTCAAATGTTATGTTCAAATATGCAACATAATTAACCGCATTGTACTGCTAATATTTCCATTTATATTTCTGTGCTATAAGCGAAACAAAACATCTCGAAAGCCGGAGTAGTAACTTATTCGAATTTGAAAAAATGCTAATTGATTTTTTGTGTTGTTAATTGTGTTTCATATTTTGGTCTGGCAACATTACTGTGTGGCTATAATTTACAGGGACACCAACATTTAGTGAATGAAATAAACAACGCCACGAAACAACAACGAGAAATAGTTGAATTAATTTTCAGATCATATTTCTTGATCTCGATGAAAAGCAGGATCACATGTTGTTGTTGTAAGGGAATGTAAATCGTTGATCTATATGGATCATAGCTACGGTGACCATCCGTCCCGTATTTCCCGGGACAGTCCCGTATTTCAATCGACTGTCCCGACTTTTTTTTGAAGACATACGGGACGTACAAATGTCCCGTATATCATTTTTAGTCCCGTATTAGTCTAGTGAGTCTATAAACTTTTTAAATTATTATTTAAACACTTTATTAACATTAACATACACTTCCATATAACTAAGGCATATCGCTCAGTCTTCAACATGAAATGCAGTTTGCACACGACACAATAAACGTATGCAGCATGTCTACGACATGTTCCGGCAATAGTCCAAATAATGTTTTTACGAAAGAAATATTGGAAAAATTTCTCGGGCAATTCGAAAATTCGAGAAAAGCGGAAAGTGTTTTTATTTTTGCTCATTTTTGTATAAACTCGCGACTTCACGGTAGATTTGCGTTCACAAAACGATCATAAACAAATTGAAATTTAGACAAGGCAACTATCGAGTTCCTGTTTTCATTTAAAGCTACGACGTGAATACCGATGCTTTCCCTTGAGATGTAAAAATTAAGCTAAAGAATATGAAGGTACATTTGGATGGGAGCTTATATTTAGTGCAGATAGCGCACCTACCAGACCTAAAAGAAAATCGATTTTAGGGCCTGGGGGTTAGTCTTCTTTTTTTCTGTACATACATATTTACAATTTAACATGGAATCACCATAGCTTGATTTTGAAGGACACGTCTCATTTAAAAAGTCGAGAAGTCACTGAAAGACAGTTTTCAAGTTGGGTTTCAACGGGTGCGGAGCATTTGTCTTAGACATGTGTACGACAAATGAGTGTAACATGTTTTGTCCCTATTGTGTTGTTTTTACGTCATGACTCATGAAGTCATGAAGGAATCAAGTTTGTAGATTATGTCTTCCCTTCAAAAAGTAATAAATTATGGAATAATCCAATACAAGAGTTTTTTTTCTGTTCGTTGCTATAATTTTAATATTTCTTTTTGTCCCGGGTTTGGCTTCAAAAAATATGGTCACCGTAATCATAGCTGATAATAAAAAACGGCTAATATAGCGCATAGCCACAAGGATATCGAAAATCTCCGCTTGGAAGATAGACGCATGTTTACCTAACCTGCGCATGGCATTGTTACCTAAAAGAACAAATTGTTCATTAATGTCGATTTCCATTGGGAAAAAATAACACCTTATTTTAGATTCCGAGCAGTTTTTCTTCTCTAGAAATCAGCTGACTGACAAAATCATTTTCCATTGGGCAAAAAAAGCACTTTTTTTAAGATTCAGATCACTTTTGCGAATCTCGATTCGAGGAGAGATTCGCACATACTTTCACCAATACCAAAACAAGTGACATTTGTCAAACTTTGAGGTTAGTTATTGTTAGGGGAGACTGGGGCACATTTGAGCTTGTGGCACATCTGAACCTACAAATTTTATAGTGAGCTTTTCTTTTTGTGTAAAATATATCTTTTTAAGGCGTTTTAAGACGTTTTTTGACAAATATGAAAAATATAAATATTTGCGCACATTTTTTTGTCGCTTGACTTATTGGGGCAGGTTTGAACAAAACAGTCGAGACACAATTGAACAAGGGGTCTGTAAGTAGCATTGAACTAAAAGCTAAGCTACCACCACCAATTAACGCTCCGGGAACATCGAGGACAGCTGCGGTGATAATTCTTGTCTTAATTTTTTCAAAATTTCTGTTCTGTTAAAAAAATAACTCATTTTTGTTTTTATAAAGTTTCTTCAGTCATTTGTAAACTATTTCAGTAATTTCAAAATTTCAGTTTGCTTTTGCTAAGTCGTTTTTGTTTTCTTTATTAAAATAATAAAGTTAATTTATTTTATTAAAAAAATACAAACCTTGTATTAACTTATTAGCTTCTAAAAGCAATTACAAATACTGTCGTTGTCCCAGCCTAGTTCAAAACTGCCCACATGGGGGATACCTTTAAACGTAAGGACCTACTTCGTTTTTAAATAAAAATAAATTATACGCCCTTACTAAATTTACGTAGGTATTTGTCCAAAACAAAGTTTATTTGCATAGTGAGAATACTTTGCAGTCTAATAATTTAAACAAATAGAATTTTATGAGACCTCAAAGCAAAAAGTGATCAAATGTGCCCCAGTCTCCCCTACCTATTGTGGAATAAATTTGAAAATTGAAAATGGATATTAATGTAGACGAATGGACCGTCGTAATGCCAATGGGGTTGATTTCATGGGGAAGGGCGAAGTTCTAATACAAAACAAAACGGAAACAAATGTACAAGTACAAGTAAGAAACTAACAAATAACAATTCAATTTTATAAACACAAATTGGAATTTAAAAACAGCTGACTGTCAAATCACACACCAACACAAATGCAAAAAAATGAATCTCGTTTCATGTTCCATTGGGCAGGAAAAATCTGAGATCTGAGAGCAAAACGGTAAAAGCCCAATGGAAATCGACATAAGTTACTTTTGGATCTTGGAATACGTTTTTCATACCCAGAAAAACCAAACACATTTTGGGGAATCCTATTGCAATAAATTTTCGAACAGCGAACAGACAACAAAATCTATATTCTATATTCTATACCAGCGATTCTCAACCTGTGGTCCTCGGACCCCTGGGTGTCCGCCGAGCACTTTTAGGGGGTCCGGCGGTCTCAAAACTCATCGTATGTTGCATTCATAGAGAGGCATTGGTGGCAAAACGAATACCGCAGAGGAATTAACAATAGTTCTCGATGAAGTTGTGAATATAATCAATTTTATAAAATCATGGCCGCTAAATCACCGAATCTTTAATAAAATATGTAATGATATGGGCAGCATTTACATTCATCTGTTACTCCATACTGAGGTTCGTTGGCTATCCCGAGGAAACATTTTTAAACGCTTTTTAGAGCTGCATGAAGAAAAAAGAATGTTTTCCCTTAAAGAAAGTAATTTGTAATTTGAATTGCGCGACCGTTTTAATGATTTTAAATGGTGCGCACAAGTTGCATCTTTATGTGATGTTTTTGACTATTTAAATGAGTTAAACATGGATTTACAAAACTCATAAAAGTCAGCTATTGTATTCCAATTTGAAGAAAAAATCAAATCGAAAACGATTTAAAAAGAAGGATTTTTCACCATTTTCAACACTAACTGAATTCTTAGCAAAGTTTTGTCAAACATTTCACTGAACTAAAAAAGAGTTTTCGAAAAAACTTTCCAATTCCTGATAACTGCAAATTATGGATTGAAAATCCATTTTCAACTGACTTCAGTGAAATAAGCAGCTTATCAGCTATAGAAGAAAACTAGCTTATTTATATCTCTTGTAATTCAGCTTTACAACTTGTATTTAAAAACATCAATCTTTATATGAATTGCTAGTTATTGAAGTAAAAATCGCTCTTTAACATCATATGTATGTGAAAAAACTTTTTCAACTCTTTTTTATACGGGAAATAATTTAGAAGTGCAACCTGATTTAAGAATTCAGAATTTATTGTTCGTTTGATACAAATATAAATAACTTGTTAGCTAAAAAACAACACCAACCATCACATTAATTATTTAACTTATTGCTTATTTATTTTCAATAACATTTTAATAAAAACAATTTTTTTTTAAATGTAACATTTTTACTTATATCTGGGAGTTACGTTGTTGATTTAAATTTTATACAGAATATTATAAGTTTTATTTGGGAAGGGTCCGCCGACTGATAATTTCGTTGCTGGGGGTCCGCACACGCTCAAAGGTTGAGAAACGTTGTTCTATATCTATACTATTATATAAAGACGTAATTGCTAAAATTATGTTCGCAGTGTTCTCAGAAACTACAGAACGGATTTTTATAAAACCTTCACTAAAATATTTTTTAAGCACCTCTGCGTGCAGTAGGCTCTATATTTAATTTCGTTTTATTCCTTTAATTATGCAGAAAAAACCAATTCGCATAATTTAAAATTTATAATTAAATTATTAAATTATATTTAATTTAAAATGTCGGTCGGAATTTGCAAAGGAACATGTACTTAAACCCCTCTTTTTCGGAAAAAGTGGAGTTTCTGTTTGGATCTGACGAACAAAAATATGTAAGGTAGAAGGAATAAGGAATTCAACCCCCCAAGTACACCATAAAAACATGGTGGTGGAAATGTGATTGTTTGGGAAGCCTTTTCCTGGAGGGATGTTGGTCCTATTGTGCCTGCTGATGGACGAATGGACCACCATATGTACAAGGATATAGTACTAGCAAATGTTATGGAGCCATATACTTTTGGCCATTTGCCAGTGTCTTATATTTTCCAACAAGACAATGACAATCTTGTTTCTAATTATAGTTCCACACAAAACAAAAATTGTGCTGGATTGACCATAAACTAATGGTGCACGACGCACGAGTTAAAAGACCAAGAACAACGTAGAGATCCAGAGGATAACGAGGCCATAGTTAGAATGTTTAGTTGCAGACCGAACAATATGGAAGAGTAGTTTTGCGCCTTATGCATCTCTGTGGGATATCGTTTCCAGACGACTAAATACAACAAAAGTTCAGAATGTACATCCTATTTTCATCTTTTTGAAAGTATTCCACACTCCGCGTGGAATAAACCTCCTTTACGCTTTACCATTACCTTAGGTTAAATTCCGTAAGTTTGCTTTTTCACTTGTGTATTGGCAAAGGGAAAGTAGTCCCTATAATCTTTCCTTTGTAGCTGTTGCCCTTATTGTGATTGTCGATCAGCGATCGTCACGACAATTGTCGATTGCGTCGATTAATTTTAGCTATTCGTACGCACAAAATTGTTTCACTCCCAAGAGAAAGCATCGACCAGACATTTGTAATCGACTACAAGCGACTGTTAAATCGACAAATATCAAACGCAATCGACAATCACAATTCATCATCTATCGACACTCACAATAGGGACATGTATGTTTAAACATAAGTTTAAATTATCCGAAGCAGAGAAGTTGAATCAATTTCTATAAGCGGAAAGCTCAACTCACTGTACTCTAACAATTACTGCAAGGAAATGTCAACAGCGTCAGGTTGATGAAGAAAGCAAAACAACTGAATACGTTCAGGTTTAATCTGTATTCGTTTCAAAGTCGAACTAATATTCCTAATATTGCTCATCATGGGCAACAAATGCGGGGTGTCTGGTCTGGTACTCTGGTGTGTCACCATACCATTGCCTTCTTTCTCCTCGCCAGCCCGTTTTGATGATGGTGAACACAATCACAGAAATCTTCTTTGTTTGCAAATAACACCTCGTAATATGGAGCTACTACTTTGGGTCGTTGTCGGTGTTGTCATATACAAAGCTTGTTGCTTTTGGAGCTGAAAAGCTACCCGCCCGAACCCAAAATACAAAATAATTTGATCAACTCACCTTGCAATTGAGGGCAACATCCTTGACAGTCGCCTTGCCATTGTATAGCTCAACATTCAGCTGTTCCAAGTTTAGTTTCTCCTCCAGAAACTGACCAAGGTATCGATGCAGGAGGTATCTGCACGTTTTGTTCTTCAGGCCATCCCATACGTTAAACCAAGGCAACATTGCTGCGTGCTCTTTTGTTACAACCAAATTACAATTACAACAGTTAGCTTTCTCTTTCTATCTCATTTAGTGAAGAGTTTGAGTTTTGTGTGCGTGTTTGGTGTTTCGCCTTTCACCCCCAGTTCTTTTTTTTTTTTTTTCTTACTTTTTTTCAACTCTTTTTCTGACACTTTTTCTATTATTATTATTATTATATATTTCTTCTTGTTTTCAGTTCTTCTAATTTTATTTTCACAGGACACTTTTTTCCGACGACGTCACTTGAAATTTCGATACCTTTTCAGATTTTCTGAAGAAATTATACAAAATACGCAGTAAAAAAATATTTTTTTGTAGATTTTTTTCTCGTTCCTGGGGCCCCTCTGGTATTTTCTCTGCTGTTTCTGCTTGCTATTTTGTATGGCGAGATTTTTTTACACAAAGAAAATTGGCTCACTTTACTTCACACTGGTTTTCTGTTACGCATTTACGACTACGAGTTTCATTTTGGGTTTTTTCCTCATTCGATGACAATTTCGATTGCAATAAACTGTCAAAGCACAATGAATTCACATATTTTTCACTAGAAATAATAATTTGCATTTTAGGTTTGTTCTATCAAATAGTTTTCACATTTCACATTTGACACTTTCTAGCAGCAGGCAAAAAATTTTGTGAGTTTCTGCTACCTACTGCGAAAATTTCCTTTGTCATAATAAAAATAAGCTGAGGAACCGAGAAACTGCGTGAAACTGAAATTCTATGGCAAAGAAAAGAAAAATTTGCTCTCTCCTTTGTTAAAATCAGACAGAATCGGATGAAAATGAAAGATGACGTTAAAAACGCTATGTAAAACTGAAACAGCAAGACGAATAATTGTGTGAAGTGAGACTATACTAAAAGGGGATAAATAGAGATTAGAGAGAGGAAAAGTACCTGCTCAGGGCACTCACACATTTATGACTTCCTATACTTTTTTGTTGTTTTTCTTCAACGTACATATGGTCGTGTTGTTATTTTGCTTCCTTGTTTGTTGTTCTTTTGGTATTTTATCGGTTGGTTTGTTTTGGGCTGCTTCGTATCTGGTACATTTGATTTGTTCAGCACAGCAGCTGATGGTTGGGATGGAGATGGAAACACAAACTGATGAAAAGTGAGAAAGAGAAAGAGTGAACAGAAAATAATAATTGAAATGGGTAGTACTGACGCTCGTGGAATCCTTAAGTTAGATCTAGTACAATTTAATTAATATAATTAAACAAACGAGGCGCTGTTACATAATAAAAACACGAGAAGTGTGTTTTGTGGCTTGTTGGTACAGTAACGAAATTTCTGCAGTTGACTCGCAAATTATAATTTTCATGAAGTCTAACATCATATTAGACCTATTCGGCAAAATCTGTTATTCTGTTATGAATTTTCTGTTATGAATCATAAAAGATCTCGACCATAAAAGATCTTTTATAAATCGTATTCAGGGTTTCGAACTTTTATGAAAATCTGTTATGGAAGTTCGAAACTTGAAAATCTGTTACGAAGCTGTCAAAACAAACCGCAGTTTTTTTTATGCATAGACGGTAGGCACCTGATCAAATTTGCGCAAAAAACATATTAAAATGCAGTCTGAAAAGAGTATATTTTGAGTTATTACAAACTAAATAATTGTGTAATAAATAATGGAACATCTTTTTAGGAAAAAGCCTGATATGAACTGTATCCGTAAAAATGTAGTGTCGTGAGAAACTTGAAATAAATATCCAACTTTACATCGTCATCTTTAGAAATACAATTTACCTGAATTTGAAATGAAATGGTTGTATTCGTGTATTGTAAATTGCTCCAAACCAATCTAAAGAGCTGAATAAAACTCATACATTAGGAAGATCAAATGGATTACTATTTATTCTTAGTTCCAGCAAAAGTGATCGGTGTCTTCGTCTAAACAAAAAATATTCATTCAATCATTTTCAATGGTCCGCTTATCCATTACGTGGGTTGCGAGTATAGGTTGCTCAAGTGGACCCTCCATAGCTCTCGATTCTCCGACATCGTCTCTAAATCATCAAGGGCAACACCTCATACGGGTGTAGAGGAGAGATTATGAACTTGATATAACCATCTCATACTGGGTGTACCTAGGAGACGCCTGCCTGATGATGGTACGAATTCCATAAGACGTCGTGCGATCCTGGTTGGGGACATGCGTTTAACATGACCAAACCACCGAAGCATGGATCGCTCCGTCCGGAGAAGTAGCTATTCGACATTGAGTTCCTCGCGAATTAAAGCAAAAGTAGGTACAAATTTCCAAATTATTTTCGATTACATACCCACTAGTTTATGCACAATTATTACATTAGTCTTCTTTTGTAAACATTTCGTTGACGATAAATTGGCCGCGTTCCATTGACCGCTAGATGACTAGCGGCATGCCAAACTCCAGAGTTGTAAAAGACTGCAATCTTTTGAAATGCAATCCCTGAATTCTTGGAAAGTATTTCATGATTTGCGATTCATTCAATTGACTTTATTTGATGACTTAGACTTCAGCACTAAAATCCCTCATTCTTTTTGAAGTCTTGACTGGATCAGTCTTTACGACCAATCTTATGATTGAAGTCAATTGAATGCAATTCTTTAGAATTACACTGCATTCATTGAAGTCACTATGAAATCTTCACCATTCACTTGAAGTCACCTGCATTCAGTTGAAGTCTTTGGGACTTCAAAAATTTTCGATGAAGTCTTTGGGACTTCAAACGTTTTCGTTGAAGTCTTTGGTCTTTTAGGTTTAGAGGAAGTGGGTTATGTTGTATAGAGGGGAGTGGAGGAGGGATGGAGATGGGGATGGAGGTTTATCCTGGAAAGGGCTTAGGTGTAAGCTACGTTTGTAGTTACATGTAAGTTAACACAAGCAATTATCAACAAACGCACGAACTATTTACATGCTAACATCACACAATCGCGCTCCCGATAGCGAATAGATAAAAACAACAAACCAATATTAGACCCATGCAATGCATGTACACTGTACTGTACATAGTACTAACTCACACGGCAAATATTTTACATGACTCGTATGCAGTGGAGGGTATCAAAGCATCGGGCAGGCCGATGGTAACACTTTTAGTTGTTTTAATGGTGATTTTGTACAAAAAAACAATTATAATACTGAGAGTTTTAATTGTTTTGTAAATCGATTTTTTTTAAGGGATCCAACTTAATATGCTTTTCATAGTTGTCCATATTTTTTTTTCATCTTTCTGTTTATTGATATGTTTTTCCAATTCTGTTAACTTTCATCTAATATGATTTTTAATTTTATTCCTACCTATATATAATTTGTTTAACCGTAACCGTAACCGTTTAAGCGTATTTGTAAATTCGTTACTACTTCAGGAAATTCTCTTTCATTTGACACCTCAGTTGTTAAATTGGTTGGGTGTGAGAGGGAGAGAGCCGAAAAAGGGAAAGATATATATTACTTATATACTCTAGAAAAAATATGTAGTATGATGATTACAAAAAATCTGTATAAGTGCAAGTGAAACTTTGAACCGGTTCTTATCAATATCGTATTGTTTTTCGATGGAGTGTGTCTTTACTTAATTACAAATTGGCCGGCCAACATGCTTCCAAAATTAACAAGATTATTAGAAAAAATTGATTTAATTAAAAGTGAATGTGAAATTTATTTTCCACATACAGTGCGCAGATGGAAAATTGCACATTTTAAAAATTTATACTTAGGATTTTATTATAATTTTAAAAAATATCAAGCAATGTTACTAAGAATAAGAGATCAAAGTGTGAATTCGTTTGGTGTAAGCCAAGCGATCGTTTCACTGCTCCTTACTTGCGACAAAGCAATTGAAAAATGCGAGCAAATCATTTTCATATTTGATAAATATGGAACTGATTATGACACGGAAAATGAAGATGATATCATTGATTTGGAAGGGTAAGCTATAAACTAACGATACAGATTGCGTGAATTCAGTACATAGCCTATTGCATGTTAATATTTCAGAGATCTTTACTATCTGAATGAAATTTAGCGATTGCGCCGGTTTCTCACCTCTACACAAAACATGGATTTTCAAATGGAGGATTTTTGTTATAAATACTTATCAGTAAAAATGTCGTTTCGAAAATAAAATAAAAATTATGGTTAATTTTATTGCGGCTATCATACTTTTAATTACTCCATACACGAATTTAATTGCACATCATATTACAACCCATCACTAGATGGCACTACAGTCCGTGGTAGACCTGGACCTTTCCATTTAGCGCGATCTTTAACTAACTGCCTCCAGTTGCGCACTCCAAGATGGTTGAGGTCCCCTTCCACTTGTGCGCTCCTCTACTGCATTGTCTCTCCGGGAAAGAATCTTCGGACCGGAGCGTTGGTGTCCATTCGCTCTACATGTTCTAGCCATTTTAGTCGACTGGTGCGCACTTCTCGATGTCGCTGTACAGCTCGGAGAGTTCGCTGTCAAATCTCCTCCTGCAAAGCCTGTCAACGAAAACGGGCCGAAAATCATTCGAAGAATTTTGCGTTCGAAGCGACCAAGGAGATCTTAATTTGCCTTTGATAACGTCCATGATTCTGCGCCATAAAGCAGGACTGGGATGATGAGGGTCTTATATAGAGTCTCCTTGGTGTTTATCGACAAGACCTTACTAATCAATTGCCTTTTTTGGCCTAGGTAACAGCGGTTAGTAAGTTTAGTTCTTCGCTTGATTTCTGATGTGATGTCATTTTCAGAGTTTATAGCGGAGCGGAGGTAGACAAATTGCTTAACTACCTCAAAAGTTATACCTAGCTGTCTATCGTGACGTTCTGTCCGATTCGTCGATGTTGTGTGTCCCTTCTTGTTGACAGCTTGTATTTTGTTTTGCCCTCATTGACCACTAAACCCATTTTTGTAGCTTCTGTGTTAATACTTGCAAACGCACCAGTGACAGCCAGCATTTGCATGTAGTTGCACAGACTTTTGGAATATTGTGCCCCTGGTGTTGGCTTGCGAGTTTCGCTCATATCATGTATCATGTTGAAAAGTTATATGCCAGCGCATCACCTTGTCTGAATCCTTTTTTGATATCAAAGGTCTCGGTGAGATTGTTTCCGACCTTTATGGAGCAGCGAGCTTTCTCCGTCATTCGTCATCCTACACAATCGAACGAGTTTTGCAGGGATGCCAAAGCTAGACATGCCTCTGTGTTGCGATGCGATGAACAGAAACTACTTTCAATCACATCCCTGCTTTTAACACTTGTCTCGTTATCAGTTGTTTCAGTTCAGTGGCGCGAGTGTGTTGTGTAGTTTCATATTTACTTAAATTTGTGGTGAACCAGGTTTGAATATGGAAACAGAAAATGATTTTTCATCCGATGACTACGAAGCTGATCCTACTTTTTGTCTTGGAACCCAAGTTTCAAATCGTAAAAGGCCCTTCTCAAACGAAGAACCTTCCGTAAGCCACAAAAGGTTGAAAACCAAAACAACATCTTCGCCTTCGGCCAGCAAAAGTAATAGTACTGAAGCAGAAGGACAATTGTCGCAACCATCAGGCGAATCATTGGAACAAAATTATGGGAACAAGCTTATTTTATCCGGTATTTTTTTTTAAATTATAAAGAAGGTATGTTGTATTTATTTCTTCCCCCTATCCCTGAAAACCCCACCATCGTCAACAACCCCCCCTCCCCCCACACACACCCGTATCCAACGTACACTTCCCCCTCACAATTACCCCCACCCGTCCACCACCCACATCTGGGGCCTGTACCACAAAACAACAATTTAACTTTTTAACAAGTAATTTCTTAACATATAAATTTAACAGGCGAAGTTAGTTTCTGTACCACAAAATTATTTGCTATGATAGTTAACAAGTAAAATTTCCCTTAACACTTGTTGTAGAATTTTGCAAAACTAAATGGTGATTCAAAGAGTGTGCGCGTTGGGAGAGTAGTTTAGTTTAGGCTAATATACATATAGGTCAAAGCAGACTGCAGATTATATTCACGATTAGAATGAGGAATTCTCTAGAATAGTGAAATATTCGTAAATAGTAGTCTGGAAATTAAAACGACAACCTAAGGACAAAAAAATCTCAAAAAAAGAAACTGTTGTCAAATACGCCTTCCTGACGAAAAGCACATAGATATCCCGAGGGGAGCAACGAAGTTGTATGAGCAGGACCTGCGACTTGCGATAAGAAAGTTTAAATCCCTTAATCACACGAAGCGGGCCACTTATGTACCTACTTTTTAATAAAATAATTACTATATTCGCCTGTTTCACTGCTTGATCAACCTTGGAGTTTTTGCTACAGGAAATTGCAGTTTGGTCTTTGGGATTTTTGGAACATTAAACAGTTTATAATTATGATTCGAATTTAATAGAAAATAAAAAAACACTTGAAAATCTCTAATACCAAATCAAGAAATATAACTTGTTACGAGCTAACAATTTTCTATTCATCAGTTAGAATTTTGCAACAATTTAACAGACAATTTTCAACAATTGTCGTTTTGTGGTACAGAAACCGAGAATTCATCAAATTTCCCACTTGTTATAAATTTTGTTAACACTTGTTAAGACGATTGTTTAATTATGTTTTGGTGGTACAGAAAATTTTGTTAATTGTTAAAATTTGCCTGTTTAACTTTACTTGTTGTTTTGTGGTACAGGCCCCTGATAGTCTTAGTATATAAAGTCCCTAAGTTGTCTGTATTATTATTTAAATCATAATACTGTCCACCTGACATGTTCAAGACAAATTGTCAAATGTAATCATAAAAGGAACAGGTTGTATATCTCTTACAATTATTTTACTTTTCAATAGCTGAACGAAACTGAATTCCAGCGTAAGAGAAATGGTGTGCTAGTCGAGTGTTGCTGTTGCCAGATACGATTGCAAGGGTCCACGCAAGTCACATCCAATTTTACAAGGCATTTGAAGACAAAGCATCCGAAAGAATTCGACGAATATATACAACTTAAGACCACTAACATCAAAACCATGAGATCGAAGCAAGAGCAATTTCAGGAGCTGATTGTAAACTTTATTGCAAATAATATGCTGCCAATTTCGATTGTGGAAGACGAATCGTTTAGAAAGCTTTTGCATTTTGCAAATAGCGATCTAAAAGTCATGAGTCGCCCAACAACCATAAAACTCATAGACGATTCATTCTCTTCCATGATCGAAAAATTGAAGTGTACAATAGCAAGACAGAAATATGTTTGCACAACCGCTGATGTGTGGTCAACGAAACATCGGAGTTTTTTTGGCTACACATGTCATTGGGTAGACCAAAACTTCAACAGGCAATCAGTTGCTCTTGCTTGTAAGCGATTTTCTGGATCACATACATATGATCGTATTAATGATCTTATTCTCGAAATTCATGCGCAATTTGGACTGAATTGCAATAACGTTGTGGCAACAGTAACTGACAACGGTTCCAACTTCATAAAAGCCTTCAAAGAGTTTGGAATCAAGACATATTTTGGCAACAATTTTGATAGCACTGACAGCTCGGAAGAAAATGAAATCGAAACAGCTGAGTTAACGAATGGTGTATTTGAGAATTCGTTGCCGAAACATATCAAATGTGCAACACACACACTTAACCTAATTGCTTCAACCGATTTTGCGCGCATCTTGCGCGAACATAGTTCACACTATAAACATCACGAAAAAGTAAGTAGGTATAGGCATAATCACTCTTGGTATATAACGTTCATATTTTTTTTCATAAAGATAATTCAAAAATGTTCAAATCTTTGGTCGAAGATTAACAGACCAAAAACATCAGAGCAAATTCTTGCTGTCCTGGGCAGTCAGTTAAAATATCCGGTTCCGACAAGATGGAATTCCTTATATGATTCGTTCAAAGACATCATTAAACATAAGGAAAAAATCCATGAACTCTGCAGAAGGCTGGAAGTACAAACATTTTTCGAATCTGATTTTTTATATCTACAGGACTATATACACCTCCTACGGCCAATTTCGGAGGCCCTAGATTTCCTTCAGGGAGAAAAGGGAATGCTGTACGGTTACTTGCTGCCCACCTTAGCAACAATTAGAGTGTCATATAAAATGATACTTAGCGACAATCCATTAAAGACTTTACCAGTGGAAATTGTTACAAAAATCGAAGAGTCGCTAGTTAGACGATTTCACTCATACTTTTATTTAACGAGTGACGTCGAAGATGCGATTGTTGCTTCGGTGCTTTGTCCATTGGCAAAACTAAAGTGGGTTTCAGCACTAAATTCAGAACTTAATGACACCAAAATAAAAGATATGAGCTTATTGGTCAAAAAGAAAATTGCTTCCGAAAATGATGAAAGATCTTCTACAGAAAATGAGAGTACAACAACTGAAAGTAAAATTCCATATTTTAATTTCGGTACTGCAGGTAACAAAATCAAAGCACACCATTTACAAAGACTTCAATTATTTCACATTCCAGATCAGCTATTAGAATCATGTACTAATAAAACTGCATCTGTAGATAACGAATATTATGCATATCTCGCCCATTCATCGACATCCACAGAACTCCTCGGTCAATATCCAGCCCTGAAGAAAGCATTTTTGAGGTATAATACTCCACTACCTGCCTCAGCAGCTGTGGAAAGGCTGTTTTCATTAGCTGGTCTGCTAAATACGCCTCGGCGCGGAGCGTTCTCAGACACCAATTTTGAGAAATTGTTGCTCCTGAAGGTTAATAATTTGGAAAAATTAAATATGTAATTTATAAATTCAAATAAAAAGAATTCATTTACTTTGTTTTTATTAATTGTTTCATTTGCATTGGTACGACTCCATTCCCATCCCCACCACCTCCGCCACACCCATCTATACATCATACCCCACTTCCTCTAAACCTAAAAGCCCATCATACTCAATATAAAAGTGCAATTAGTTATTCTTTGAGACTTATTCAAACTTGCTCACATGCTGAAATCCCAAAGACTTCAACGAAAACGTTTGAAGTCCCAAAGACTTCATCGAACATTTTTGAAGTCCCAAAGACTTCAACTGAATGCGGGTGACTTCAAGTGAATGTTAAAGATTTCATAGTGACTTCAATGAATGCAGTGTAATTCTAAAGAATTGCATTCAATTGACTTCAATCATAAGATTGGTCGTAAAGACTGATCCAGTCAAGACTTCAAAAAGATTGAGAGATTTCAATGCTGAAGTCTAAATTCCAAAGCGAAATCAAGAATTCAAAAAACAGAAGCAAGAAGTCAATTGATTTCTTAAATCAAAAGATTTAAATCTTTTACATCTCTGCCAAACTCCATATAAAAAAAACTGACATTTCAGCATTTGCGCTAGACATCTAGCACATTTTGTGAAATATCCTTTTCTGGGAAATTTTTCAATCGAGCGCAAAATAAACTGCTAGATTGAAAAAAATAACGAACTGTCAAAATAAAAGTAAAAGTGCAGAAGGCAAATATTTCCAATTTGGTGTAAAATGGGAATTCAAACTTCTATGTAACTAATATACATTGTATTTGCTTATTTAAATTATTGTGTACTAATAAATATACGGCATGATGGCACAAAATACTCATGTTCACTTTGCCGCTGCCGCTAGATCTCTAGCGCCAGCGTTCCTCCATCAGGGATATTATGTGCTAGATGACTAGCGGTCAAAGGAACGCGGCCATTATATAGATATCCATTTCAATTCAAAACTTTCTAATTAATAAAAATCTTTTATGATAAAAGTCACAAAATTCTGTCTTTTATTCTGTTATGATTTATAACAGATTTCATAAAAGATTTTTGCACGCAGAATACCAATTCTGGAGATCGTAAAAGATTTTTTGACAGTTCGAATTTTTGTATGGAAATTCATAACAGAATAACAGAAAAAATGGATAAAAGATTTTGCCGAATAGGCCTATAACCGGACTTTTCAAAGAATATTTTTAAAACTTTATAACAGTAAAGATGTCTACCTCGAGATATTTGAACAATTCAAAACTGGGTGCTCTACGATTAACTTTACAAATAATCTTAATTGCATGCTTTTGTTTGATTAATAGGGGTTATATTTTACTGAAATTAGTGCCACCCCAACAAGAAATTCCATATTGCAATTTTGATTTCAATAAACCGTTATAAACCAACTTTAGAATTGATAGATTACAGTAGAGACTTTAAAATATTCAACACGCCCAATTTTAAAACAATTGTTATGGGAACTTACGTTTTCGTTAAATGTTTTAGCCCATTGGAATATGGGCATCCGCCAGACAAAATCGTAAGCAATCTGGTGAGTGATAAAAAGAGGCAATTCGTCACATATCACACCATTTTGTTTTATCACTCATTATTAATTTATTTTGCTTGAAACACCTTTTACCCTTATTCGAATAGGAAAGGGCAGTATAGTCAGCAAATGCTGCTGTAATTTTTCCCTTAAAACGTTAAATAAATAATGAATTAACATACATTAGAAACAGAATCGGACCCAAAACAGAACATTGGGGAACACCTACATTTATCTGATTTTGGGAGCTAAGAACATTTTTTTACTTTTACTACCTGCTTACGGTTACTTAAATAAAAATCAAACCAGACGTGTGAAACCCGCATTAAATAATTTATTTCACAGTAAGGCATGGTTTACAATATCAAAAGCCTTTGTGATGTCAATGAAGAGGGTTGGAATTGGAAGGAATTTGAGAAGAATTTAGACTACTATATATTTCCCCAATTAGCTTTAACAATCGATCTAACTCTCAGTAGATCGACCACTTCTAAACGCAAACTGAAATCCACTACAAAACCAGTAAGACAATTATCTTCGACTATGCCGAAGCTCAAATACTATTGTAAAAAATATTTTAGTATTAAAAAATTATACCTATATGTATTTGTATGGGAGGTATGGGTGGCTTTTATTCGACCAAGCTCATTTTTTGTCAAAAATTTTTAAATATTATTAAAACAATATGTGCAAAGTTTAAACTTGCTCTCTTTACTGTAGCTATTTAAATTTCATTTTTACTATCAAATAGCTATATATTTTGTATGGGAGGTAGTAGTAGTTTTCATCCGATCTTACTCATCTTCGAACTTAACCTCAGTTTGGTGGATAAAAGCTTACGTACCAATTTTCAAGTCGATAGCTCTTAAATTACGGCCGTAATCGTGCGGACGGACAGACAGACAGACAGACAGACATACAAACAGACGGACATTGCTAGATCGACTAAGAAAGTGATGCTGATCAATAATATATATAGTTTGTCATACCTACAACGCCTCCTTATGTGCGTTACAAATGGAATGTCAAAGTGAATATACCCTCACCACAGTGTGGTACCGGGTATAAAAATTAATCCTATCAAGGAAAGATAATTTTCTACACTTCATACCCCTTTCAAAAACTTTGGAAACTTTGGAGCGTTGTAGGTATGACAAACTATATATATTATTGATCAGCATCACTTTCTTAGTCGATCTAGCGAAGGCCGTCTGTCTGTCTGTCTGTCCGTCCGCACGATTACGGTCGTAATTTAAGAGCTATCGACTTGAAATTTGGTACGTAAGCATTTATCCATCAAACTGAGGCTAAGTTCGAAGATGAGTAAGATCGGATGAAAACTACTACTACCTCCCATACAAAAATATCAGATTTATATAGCTTTTTATGTTAAAAATTAAATTTAAATAGCTACAGTAAAGATAGCAAGTTTAAACTTTGCACATATTGTTTTAATAATATTTAAATTTTTTTTACAAAAAATGAGCTTGGTCGAATAAAAATTACCCATACCTCCCATACAAATATATAATTTTTTAATACTAAAATATTTTTTTAATACTAAAATATTTTTTGCAATAATATAGTACCGGGTATTTGAGCTTCGGCATAGTCGAAGATAATTGTCTTACTGGTTCAATACCTGACTTGAAATATTTTCCAAAGAGGAAGTGTTGGGATCTTCATTGTCTTTTTCGTCATCGTCGTCATCCTCAACATCGTCATCATCAGCATCGTCATCATCATCATCGTCATCAGCATCATCGTCGTCATCATCCTCATCGTTATCATCCTATCTATAATTCGCAATTATGTACTTCAATTTGTATTTAAAATCGCCATATTTAGCAATTTGCCAAGTCGCCTTAAAACTTTAACTTTTAAAATTAACGTAATGTCTCTCTTTTAAGCGAAAAACTGTTATTTTGATTTTGTATAAAAACCCCCGAACAAAATAAAGCTTTATGAATTTGTAGTTGAAAATCATTGTGGATTCTCGTTCTTATTTTTCGCAAACTTCGCTATTTTCGTTGTCTCAAAACCGCAAAGGTGCTGTCGTTTCTAGATACGTTTCTAAATACGCCTATTATTAGGCGTAGTTTTTAGAGAAGTGAGTATAACAAAACCAAAAGTGAGTATACCAGTTTTGCATTAAAAGTAAAAGTGAGCTAGCTATAGATTCTCAAAAAATACGCCTAATATCGAAGTTAGGTTTGTTTTTATTAAGTATTTCGTTAACAAACTGTCATTCCTTTTTAGATTTACCCACGTTTTGAGCTAATTTATTTCTATAATACGAATTTCTACAAAGCGGTATTTCATTTTTTACCTCTCGACATTAGGCGTATTTTTTTGGGAATCTATAGCTAGCTCACTTTTACTTTTACATGCAAAACTGGTATATTCACTTTTTGTTTTGTTATACTCACTTTTGGTTTTACATGCAAAACGGTTATACTCACTTTTGGTTTTGTTATACCGCACTTCCCAAAAAAATACGCCTATTATATATTTTCATAGGCAATATTTCTTTAGTCTAACCTTGTTGGTATGTTTTATTGTTTTCCAACCAGTACCTAAACAAAGTTGATTTTTCTTTTTAATTTTTCCTATTAACCCAATAGTCATCTAAGGCTCAAGACATTTTGATTTTTTGTTATTTTTAAATATAACTCTGTTTACAGTTCGTTATATAAATTTGTAACTATGAGATACAAATCAAACGCTATGGATAGATCAACTGCAGTATATATTATGTAGGTACATCATCCCAAAACTCTAAATTTAAGTGTGACCGTAAAGCAACACAAAATGAATTTTTTGAAAAACTTTCACATCAGCTTGTTTCAATCTGGAATTCAGTTAGTTATTTTTAAATCACATGCCATTGTTTTATAGCCTACAGGATTGTTCCTGTGAAGCCTAATAAATAAATGATCCAAACAGGATTTAAATCGAATATGTTAAATAAATGAACGTATACGTTTATTTGCAAATTTGTGATCACTCTATTTACGATATTCCACCACGAAAATGACTATTCCAAAGAAAAAAAAAATTCGCAAGCTCTACGTGACCTCTAAACGCAAATTTTTGTGTTTATAGGCGTATTTGTCTGGCTAGATTTTACGCCCCCACAGTTCAAAAAATACCATATAAAATAGTACCAAAATTTCAGGAATGGAGTGTCCAATTTTTGTAAAATTATTTTTTTATATTCCCTAAATGTGCAGTTAACTTATAAAAAAGTTTCATCAAAATCGGACCATAAGTACCGGAGATATAAAATAATAAAAAAACGCATTGTTTTTGGCGGTAAAATTAAAGAAAGACAATTTCTACACCGGGGTGTTCGCTGTCAGGATAAAGAGTTTTTATTATGCGACAAAGTGAAGGTTAAGCAAACAACATAATAAAAACTTTGCATAGACCCAGCCTTGCACCCACTCCAAATCCTACAGTGACCACAAGCAGGGGGGTTGCAGGGGGCAGCATGCCCCCCCATACGTATTTCACTGTTTATGCGGTTTTTGTAAGAAATAAAATGTGATAAGTCAGTAAAAAGAAGGTTTAAATACAAAATATTAGCCCGTGCCCTTGAAAGTAAGTGAAATGTGAGTTAGAAAAGTATGTATTTTTATTGACTGAAAATATTATACCTATTGCTAAATACCCCAGAGTAAATATAAGGCGTATTTTTTTGAGAATCTATAGCTAGCTCACTTTTACTTTTACATGCAAAACTTTTGGTTTTACATGCAAATTTGTTATACTCACTTTTGGTTTTGTTATACTCATAAATAAATAAATAGGCGGCGCGACAGGCGGTAGACACCCAAGGCCTTATGCCGAGTCCGAACGGCTGAATTGAGAAGCTTTTTCAGGACAGTCATACTCTCGGATGTTTGTCAGACGTTCGCGAGAGGTGGCGCAGTAGAAAAAACCTTAAGATGTAATTTGTGTTTTTCCGGGGATCGAACCTGGGATCCCTCGCACAGTAGTCCAGCACACTAACCACTGCGCTACTGCGCAGTGTTATACTCACTTCCCAAAAAAATACGCCTATAATTAAACTTTAGCTCCAGGTGCCTGCCAGACAGTTGTTGACATACCCTTAGCGGAGCGACGAAGTCGCGTGGGCGGCTAAACCCCGCGAAAAAAAGGGTTAAAATCCTGTTAGCGAGCGAAGCGAGCCACCCACCCCATACTTTAAATACACCAGACTTTCTTACAGGCGCCTATCTGACAGTTTTTGGTATAGACTTATTGATCTATGTAACTGGAATGAGTCACATAAACATGATTTGATTAAAAAAAAAAGTTAAAAAAAAGAAAAATTATTAAAATGTAGACAAAAAAAAAACATTTCCTCAGGAAAAAAATATTATATTTATGTATTTAGGCTATTTTAAGCCAGACAAAAAATAAAAAAAATTGTGCTCAGTGTTCATTAATGGAAACCCGCCCCATCAAAAGTGAGTATAACAGTTTTGCATGTAAAACTAAAAGTGAGTATAACAAAACCAAAAGTGAGTTTTGCATGTAAAAGTAAAAGTGGGCTACCTATAGATTCTGGAAAAAATACGCCTAGTAAAAGTTAAGCAGGCTCTACGACACGTTTATAAATACGGTTGGGTGTTTATCAGAAGTATTGGTAGGAGTTTAAAGTAATAGGGATTGGGCACTGATCAAATTTTTTTTAACAAAACACTGCTTCAGGGATTTAAAATCTGTTATTAGGCGTATTTTTTTGGGAATCTATAGCTAGCTCACTTTTACTTTTACTTGCAAAACTGGTATACTCACTTTTGGTTTTGTTATACTCACTTTTGGTTTTACATGCAAAATTGTTATACCCACTTTTGGTTTTGTTATACTCACTTCCCAAAAAAATACGCCTATTCACAAACTGCTCTTTACAAAAGAAGTAATACTAAATGAATGTAATAGATTGGTAAATATGTACCACACCCTAGACTCATCGACAACACTTATTTGGTGCATATTTTTAATTTCTTTATAGAATGAAAGAGATCAACCTATTGCTGTTTCTGTCACACAGCTGTAGAGGAAAGCAATAGCAGCAATAGCATACAGAAATCATAATAAAAAGCATTTGATAGCAAGAAATAGGAGAAATTCGACATCACCAACAGCTACAGCATGCATTTTTGTTATTGTACAATGCACGCCAATGATTAAAATAAATAAATATTCGATAAAACAAAATGTCACTTTCCCGCTACAATTATTTATTCATTCTATAACAAAACAACGTCATCTACTGTTCTTCTTGGTCTACTTGGTGTTTATAAGGCCGACACTCGGGGTACTTGTCTGTGAGGAAACTTCTTAGCTCACCGTAGTGGGCAGTTGTATCGAGTCGTACTTTGTCTTGGTTTCGTAAATATTCGCGCTTCTTCAGGTACAACTCATAGCCTCGTGTGTTGGTGAAGAATGGAGGAAACTTCTTCTTCTTAAGGACAATCTTGTCATTCATAACGTACTGAGTAAAGTCCATCACTTCATTGATTCCGATGTCTTCCTTCTTTCTGCAAGCACTTGGACTGGCCACTACGCGTGGTAGTCCACCCATCTCCTTTCGGAACTCAACCAAATGCAGACCCTTTTCCTCGGCAATCTCTTCATGGGTTTTCTGTTGCAGCAGTCCAATGAAGAACGCCTTCACCACGTGCTGTAGATTGGTTGATCCCTCGACTTTTGCATGGAGATCCTTAATACCGATTACCCTACAAATAGTTTGAATAGCACGGTGGCATACAAGTCCATAACCCTCGGGCTTCTTGGACACAAATATCTTCGTCTTTCCAAATTGACAATAGAAATCATGGAACACGGTATGATTGTCGCATAATTTGATATTCATCAGCTTTTGGCCGGCACGATTCTTCGATTTTCTAAGAGCAGCACGATTTTCGCTACCTTTGGCGAGTGCAAAGCCAGCCAGACCATTTCCATTTCCAGTCACAGACAGAACTGAGAATCTTCGAGTTCGACCCATGTTGCCCTTCATGATAAAGACGATTTTGCTTTCCAGAACTCTTGTGTCGAAGCCTTCGAAATTATCCTCACCTACTGGATCTGGTGGTCCAATACTACGTCCGGGCATCTTCGCTCCAGACCAACCGCGATCGATTGGGCTAAGTTTCATTGCACGAAATCCGCTCATAGAATCACGTAGTTTGATAAGTTTCTTCTCCCTCTCTAGATCGTCGGGCAGCCGTTGTTGTTTCACAAGCTCTTTGCCTCGGATAATTGGTGCATTGAGACCGGGCCATTGGATGTTTGTGCTTCCCACACCAATAATTTGACCTTTGTTCAAATCTTTGACCAGTTTTCTTCCAGCTCCCTTTCCTCGGCCTCGTTTTTTGCCGGCATTACTCACAGAAATCACACCGCGCCACAAATCCTCGGCAGGTACTGTGAATTGAAGAAAAAATGGTCACATAACCAAAGTTTGCGACATATACTTACATTTGTTGAAAAAACTCGTGTTGCGAGTGGCACACAACGTCGGCAAGGAATGCTGCAGAAAGGTGGTTGAATTTTCCGATTGCTGGATTACATTTTGTATTGATTTGCCAGTAATTTGTAGTTTTTGAAATGATTTCAGAAGTTGGCCCGAGGTGGATAAAATTCGTGCAGCCATTTTTTTCCCAACAACGAATTATATTTGACAGCTTAAGCTGTCAGATTTTCAAATGACAGTAATGGTGTGTTTAATATATTTTGCATGTAGATGGCGCCTGGAAAAGTAAAAGGAAATATGGTAGTAGATTTATATTATATTTTTGTACTTGGATTTGGAGTTAGTTTTAGTATTAAATTACAGCCAACAGTCGCATAAAACTATAAAGAATGTTTAGTAAATATTTTATTAAAACCAAAAATTATAAAAAATATATCCATTATAGGTAGGAATTATTAAACTATTTATTAAGTATATTATTATTATAATATGAACAAAAGAATTGCCGAAATGGCTAGTGAAATGAGATCCAAAGGAGGTTGTCAAATGAGTTACCTAGTTGGAATCGGGAGAGCATAGCGTGAATTCATGACTACATTTATTATCAATTAAATAGCATTGCATACCTGAGGCATGGACTCTTTGAAGAGCAAATATGGATATGAATATTTAATTAAACAACATTTAAGAGGCGTACCCTAGAAAGCTGGTTACCGGCGTCAACAAGAATTAAAAATGCATTCCGGTAAAAGCTGGTAAGCGAGAAGCTGGTTCACTATGGACGTAGCCTAAAGTTCGAATAGAAGCAAATTATGTATCTGGAATACCAACATGTTACACACATTTATCGTACATAGCTATTGTTACATTCGGCTGGGATTCGAAAAGATAAAACACTATTCTGTTTACCAAACTTTAATAAATCACTTTTTATTACAAGTCAATATCACTTAAAATCAACTTTTCCTCTTCTTACAATCTTTTCCACTTATTTTAATATTACTACCGATACTCTTCGAACTTTACTACACACGGTTTAAAGATAAACTGTCGTCTCGTCGGATTTCGCAACCCTTTTTATACTCCCCACTAAAGCTTCTCGAATATTCTATACTCCAACCGGAACAATCGAGAATGTACTAGTTTCATTTTAGACCATTCACCATTCGCAGCCGCAGCAATGTGTGCAATTTTGTTTGTTCACACTGTCGTGTATTGTATTCATCTTTCAGTTGAAAATACGTCGACATTGCAGTTTATTATTTATTAAATTAATTTTTAATTTTGATAGTTTTTGAAAGAAAGTTGTTTTGTTTTTGACTGCTATGTCAAAGCTTAAACAAACAAAATTCCAGAATATCCTTGGTTAAATGCCGTTAACCGACCAAAATCGGCTGGTTATCGATTTCTCGCGTTAACTCACCAAACCATGGCTGCTCTGATTAAAATTTGAATAAACAAACAGATTCTATGATCATCAGCTCAAAAAGAGTTAACCAAAGATGAAAAAACCGGCCTTTAAAACCAGTGAAATGTGTACACTTTACCTAATCATTTTAAACTTATTATAATGGAAATTGACTTATTTGGGTAGCAAAATTAAAAACAGTGGAAAGTGAAATAATATAATGTCCAATTGGCCTTTTAATTTTTCTCTAGAGTGGACACTCTTTTATATGGACAAAAATATATGGTCGCGTGGGCGTGGATGTCCACTTAAGAGAGATTTCACTGTATAGGTACCTAACCTACTTATAGTCGAGGTATAGCTGTCGGCTTTTCAGATCAATGAGAGCGTTAACGTCTTAGTGTGGCTTCCGGTTCCGGCCCTAACCCCTGTTCTATACCTATGCTTCAGTTGGATATAACAAATGGCTTTAAGACTCCCGACTCGAATAAGGATGAAATATAAGTATGCTCTACATCTACAATGCCTAACCCCTATCCTGCAAGTTCTTCTTTATGGCGCCGAATGCTGGATGATACCATATGATACCTATATAAAAGGATGTCCCATAATGCACGCAAAATGTAATTTTGATAGAAAATACAGAAACTGGCAAGTACGTACTCTTTTATCAAAGGGCACGGTAGTGCCCCAGCCAAGTTCTCTAGTAAAGGCAATTACCCTTTTTACAGGAACAAACCCAGGCTGTTTTCGGCCCCCCTCTAACTTCGGAACCAATTAAGCCAAAAACTTTAAACTTGAAACATTTACCAAACTCATTAAAAAGGTCCACCTCACCAAATTTTTCTCTAATGCTATTAGTGGTTCTCAACATACAGGACATCAAAAATAGCAAACAGACTCACTCACTCACTTAGATGATGATCATCAAAATTATGAAGCACTTCAGGCCATCCTAGAATTGTGAAATTTGGCAGAATGCTAGATCCTGTAGTACATACACTGGGAAAAGTCCAAAACTTGAAATTTTCCATTCAGGGGGAAAAAATTGCCGGTATTTAAAAAACCCTTCGTATTACTCAACAAATTATAAAGGAACCACTTCTTCTGCCTTAACACTTCGCGAAACGCGAAGTATCCTTAGAATAGCGTTAAATTCAACTTCATCGGCAGCTAAAATTGGGGAGAAATCGAATGTTAAGGCCAGCTTATCCACTGTTACCTGCACAATTGGCCGTGCTAAAAACTTAAGGCACCTGAAACTTAAGAAAAAAACACCAATTAATGACGCAACGCTTGCGTTTCGCGAAAGATCACATGAGCTGGGATGTGTAAAATGGAATAACGCCATAACGCCTCCTTCTCTGCTATGGTGACGGTTTAAAAACCGCTCCTCTTTCCTTAGGTCATAGAAATAATAATTACCTACAACCATCCGGCCCATATGGTAAAACTTTTTTTCGTCGGGAAAAATAACCTTCAGCCAATTATTTGTGCTCATTCCATTTTGCTATTGATCCCAGCTCATGTGATCTTTCGCAAGCGTTGCTACTTCCATGCGTCATTAATTAGTGGTTTTTTCTTAGAACCTATAGAACAAAATTAGGTGCGTAACTAGTCAGCCACGAAAAGTAATGAGATCTAAATGTACGCCAAGTTCTAAGTTAGAAGGTTAAATGTTAAAAAAAAAATGGTACCTGAACCTCCGTTTCAGGGATCATTACAATGCGAATGCCATCAGGGCGCTTAGTCTAGAGTGGTCTGGATAACTAAAAGCCAAAGCAGAGACATGTTGACTCGATTTAAGACAGTTCTCTAAATCATCACTAATCACAAACTGGTGACGCATCATACTGTTGTTTTTTTTTTGACTCCAACAATACCTCTTGTGCAAGAGGTGCCCTACACTCTTGTTGCTGCAATCCCCCATATTGACTCCTCTAAGCATCAGTCATTGAAAATTTATTCATGCCGGTCAAAACGTGTCATTTATCATGACGTTTCTGCATATCTTCAAGCACCAACTACAAGTAACGCCCTCGAACAACACGCCATCAATTAGCTAATCTCCTTGTTAAGTCATTGAAACCGAACACGAACACCGAATGTCCCACTGGGAATATTTACATCTTACAATTGTAATCCGTATCCTTGAGCTGCGATGTAATCCTTTTCGAAGAGGGACCATCAATCAAAAAGGAGACGACACACAGTAGCGCATCGCCACACCAACAATGCCGCCTCATATAATACAGCTACAGGACTCTCTGGCGATGTATAACACGTTAAGTGGTTGTCTTTATTACTCTGTTCCATCGCAGCCAGTTTTCGCTTGTTACATGTGTTTTTCGGGGAGGCGGAGAACATTGAAAGCCTTCCATCTACCACCCATATATACCCACTGCGCGTCTGAATAGAGTTGCATAGTCATACCGTACCGCCCACTACTCGCCCCGGCTGGATCCAACTGAATGGCATTAATTGAAGCGTTTTTGACTTCTTTTGTATGGCCACGTCGAGTAGTCGGGATTAAGAAGCGCGCTAACGACGTGCCCCGTCGTGCCATTCATCTATACAGTCGCATTCCATTCCGTTGCCATTTATTCGCATTCACCGTCCCGGTCCACCCTCGCACACACAGACAAACACTGCAATGTGTCCCATTATTACCGTTTTATTATTGTTACTGCAATCAGTGGCTCAATTAGACGGGAATTAAAATACTTAACGGTCCTCAGATCTTGTCACATTATCAGATTGTTTGTGTCCATTGTTGCAACCGCATCATGAGATCGCCCGACTCACTGAATCGGTAGACATCCTGGAGATGTCCGTGTGCGCGCATATGTATAACAAAGAATCGAAGGTAATTGGCCTCGAATGGGCTGTAGCGACTTTTGTATTGTTCCCTTGGGGTGTACATTGTTTTGCAATAGCAATGAGCTTAAGATTGAGAGAGAGAGGATGCATCTTCGGGTTCAAGATGCGCTGTAGTTAATGGAATCTATCGGAATCCGAGATAATTGAAAGGCATCAGAGAGGCTGTGCGAATTTCCCTGGGTAATTGGTTAGAAAATTCGATGATTGCCTGTGTTGCGACAAAGTCTTCGCCGATGACACTGCCTGGAGTGCCATAGAATCTGATAAGGATATAGCTAAGGAGATTACTATTAGATACTGATTTAGATAAGTGAGGGCGAGGGAAAAGTTTGAATCTCTTTGATATGGGGAAGCGAGCAGTAGCAGATGTGTGTGTGAAATCTCAGATCAGATGTGGAAAAACATCACAATTGTGTTTCTCACCCTTTCTTTGCCAGGTATAAGTATAGACAAATACGAACTTGGATGCGGTACGGAAGAAACAATTTATCTTCAACAAATTTCTCACGAAAAGCGGATTTAGCAAATGGAAACAAGTGATTTATGGATTAGGATAATTGCCTATATGGAATGCACTTGAGTGTATACCTGTGCCTGTACTGCAGTGGGAGCTTTGCCAACCAATCTCTATTGTCTCTTCTCCCCATGTACAAAATAATGCAAATTAATTCGAATCGAGTTGAAAATGAGATAAATTTCAAGGACCTGCATTCATTGATCGGACAGTGTATCGTCAGTATAAATTCAGCTTATTAACAGCTTAGTGAGACTCGCACTCCAAGCAGTTTGTCCATTGGGTAGTGAAATTAAATTTCAACGAAGTGACGTAGCTGTGCTGTTGCCTACCTACAGTTCAATGGAAAGGATTTGGAATTTGGAATCCCCGACCAAAAAAATCTGAAGTATTGGTTTGCGTTACATTTATATATCTGGCTGACAAATTAACGTGTAAATTATTTAGATAGTGATTTGCCAGACAGAGCTCAGTTGGAAGATTCTTAAGCCATAGCTATCGGGGGTTCGTCGCAGACCCCCTACCCTCAAACGGTTTTGTTTTTTGTAAAATTTTTTAACAGACATTTCTTCAACATTTTGAGTTCAAATCGAATAGAGTTGTGGGGCAACTTCTGCAGTTAGACTACTGCAGCACTACAGCATTTTGACACTTCAAACATTCCATCAAAGGCAATATGGGCCTCTTTTTCCCTGAGGACAAACCGCGACCTCTCTTTCGGTATACCCAGCAGTAGGGTGGAGCGCTTCCATCAAGCTATTCTGCTCAGCACCAGGCTCTGTCTTGTGGACTGATTGTAAGTTCCGGCCCATAGTTTTTTTCGTCTTGCAGTCTCACTTGCCTCAACCAACAAGCCCCTCCAGCCAGCACGGTCTCTAGCTAGCTGCTGCCTTCTCGGACAATTGGGCGCGCTACCTGAGATATAGGACTTTACTCTGTTTCCTTGTCCCTTGTCCTTGGGTGGACTCAAAAACTCGACGAGCTAATAGTCAAATCCACAGCACCGACTAAGTGATACGGATACCACCGGTATTCCCCGCATGCTTATCGCTGCAAGCTTCTGTTTGAGCCTTGTATCCTTTAAGAAGATTGCATCTTAAACAGCGGCTCTCAATGGATTCAACGCACAAGCTCTCGGCACGTGCTTTTTCTTGTTCTTCCTGAGAAATCGATGTTTCTTTCTTCTTCTTTGCCCGTAGAGCTCGCGGCGAAATCTCGTATTAGATCTGGTTTGGTCTGCAGCATTGATTTAAAGGATACGTTCTTGGATGCACTCCTCTTTAAACCATAAAGGTTTCTTCGAATAGTGAAACTCAGCACATCAATGGCGGCACTTTGGCAGTGTTGCCATTGATTTTCTGCACTTAATGCTGGGTGATGCGTTTGCTGAGAGGTTAAGTGAGATGCGGTCGGCGAAACTGATCGTGGTCCCTTGCGACTTTGAAGGTGTCGTCATGCAGGCTGTGCTTTACGACTGTAGAGCCAAAGATATGTCCTCGTTTCCGATCCTTACCAAGAACAATCTTGGCATAGTTCTTCGGGCACATATCGTACGTGCGTCGTCTAGAAAATATAGTAGAACAATTTCTTAGCTTCCTCTTCTCTGTGGGGGTGTGCATGTACAGATGATCGTGTTGTTTTTCAATTTGGCCCTGATGCGGATTGTCACCAAGTGGAGGCTTATAACACGAAAGCCTAAGCCTTGCCCTGCCCAAGTATGTATTCGTATATGTAAAGTCTCTTGTCAGATTGCTTTTATTGTATAGCTATCCGTTCTACTTCTCTGCACTGGTCGTCACCTTCCCTCATTTGGATTTCATCAATTCTATAACAGAACTGACACCTCTGGTCAAAGTTTGATCAACAAAAGAGGAGTTATCCCAAATATAAATTTGAGAACAAAGCCAAAGGCGAAGAAAGCAAACCCGCCTGTCCAAAGTCAACCATACCTCAAATGCATCAAGTGACATTCTTCAAAGAGCATCACATCACTTGCATTTCTATTAAATTAAAAGGATATCACGATGAATTCCCTTAGAAAACCAGCCTTCCTAAGGACATCTCAAATAATCAAGACGAAAATGCTATTCACAACTCTCGATGCATGCAGAAATTTGCAAATAAAAACAAACTCCGCATTTGAAAGGATACCCATCAGAAGACATAATTTTTCCTCCCATTCATAGGACAAACAAATATCATCCGCTTACTCAGCCCATCCAGTGTCATTCACATCCACCTATACTGATGCTGATGCCACCTCTAATCGCATTCACTCTTCTTTCGTCATAGTCACTGCAAGGAGACTTGCACCGCACATATACACTTTCCATTCAAAACGGACGTCCTTTGCAATACTAGGTGCTTATCCTGCTGGCTTCTGACCAAAGTTTCAATGTGATGGTCAACACAACACCGGCCTGCTTTCAAATTCCATGTTCTACGCGCGCGGCGGAGTGCAAACTAAGAACCTTTCTATACCTTTGCCAGTGAGAGAGCATAGGGAAAAAAACACAACAACAACTGCACGGAGTCCTTTAAAGTTCGTTATGCTATAAGTTAGAGCGTCCTTCAGCGACACCTCTTCTCGAGTGGCTCCTCGCACGGTCCCCCCATAAAGAGTGAGCGAGACCCAGTCAACTAGACAGCGAGAGAACGAGATGCGGATACCTTACCTATAAGAGACACAGACACAGTTTGGTGTAAGGACTACCAACTACCACACAAACTGCAGCACCGACTGGTCATTGGTGGTCATCATGAGCGAGTGTGTATGGCTCTTGAATCCCGTTGGAGTACATAATGCACTTAGACGTTCCACACGAAGGGTAATAAAAAAAAAAAGAGAAATTCTATTACACGAGCCAGATTGCGCGCCGGGGATTCCCTCTTCGCATTCAAATGTGATGTAGACATGACGCGCCGCGCGAAATGGGGCTATTTCCGACGAGGACCTATCTCTCGCCCACGCTACTCCACTTGTGGACTCATTTCAGTCGAGCGTCATTCAGGATAATGTACTAGTGTCTTCTCTTCACTTTACATACCGACACATGTGTGTATACCCGCATTTGTGTCGAACGAGTCAAGATGCATGCACCCACTTTGGCTCTCTGTTGTGTTATAATGGACGTTTTTCCGGGCTTCGTCCTTAAGGACACATTCATGAGATTTACGATTATCTTAGAAATGGAGAGAATGAACCCAATTCGAGAGGAGTCCAAACATGCGATGCAACTGGTGATCCTTTGAGTCAGACGCACCACAGGCAGCCGCACCTCGCACCCTTGTCTCCAACCATAACATTGGAGAGGCCGTCGCGGATGGATGGAATATAGATGGCTCTTAATATAAATGAAAAACTTTTCGAAAGCGCTCCTAACGTAATCACAGAAGATTGATGGTCCTTGTCGCTGTGATGCTGTGGAATGCCGCCGCGCCATAAATTCCCTCCATAACAGGCTCTCTCACTCTCTGGGTGAATGGCTGCATAAGACCGTCTATATACGTGGAATTATAGGCAGTATAGCAGCAGCCATCGTAGTGATTCTATACCTATACGTCTCCGCGTGTTAATGCAAAGCCAGAAGAGACTAAATGGTATAGTGGTTCTGATGCTGGGTCGTGTGAAGGATATAAGGGAGACTTCTCCCAGTAGGTACGCCTGGGCTCCTGAAGTTTGTTGTTCTCTCAAGGGTCATAACAATTCACCCACACCGCTGACGCCGTTCGAAAAAAATAAAAAAATAAATTGTGAAACCGGTAATACAATGATATAGGACTCCCTGAGATGGTGTAACTGGGAATTGTGCCACTGTGCCACAGACGAAGGAAAAAGGAAATCGGATATAGGTACGTTTAGGATTCTGCTATCCTATGTACAAAAGTTCGAATCTCCGTCGGTTGGCGAGTAGGTTTTGATTTTCAAGTTCAAGTTATTGCGGTCTATATGCTGGGGGCTCTTAGGAAAAGTTTGCCTCTTGGTGAGCTATGGTTACCTATATATACACGTGGCGTAGCAAGGAACCCTCTCTGATGTTGAAATCAGAAGTGCTATGGCGATGCAAATCCACAAACGGGGCCATGAACTTTGGGTTTCCAAAAGAGAGGAGGAAATTTCCTTTGATACCGAATGTATAAAGTTAATCTTGCTGCCGGTTTGCTGTAGGGGGACTGGGGTAGGTATCAAAAATACTTCTTTTGCGATCGAACGTTGGGGGATTGGTTGGGGCATTGTAAAAGGACAAAGTTATTGAAAAAAGGAAATCCTTAAAGGCCCTTAAAACTTAAAGGAAACGTGAATACCTACCGCCGATTAATGTCATGCGAGATGGATATCCAAATACTTATTCACTTGTTTTATAGATAGACTAGCTGTACCCGCCCGGCTTTGCCCGTGCACAGGAATTGTATTGCTTATAGGTCTTAGATAATAATGTTCTTTCGTAAAAATGCGAGAAATGAGAATAAATCGATTTGGTGGAATTTTCTTTCTGCCTATACCTGAAATACAGCAATACGAACAAAATATAAAGAGAAAGATGAAAATTGGCCCGGCGGTTATCGAGATATAACGTCATCGAATTTCACCCCATAGAAGATGTTTTTTCTGTAGGAGGTATAAGATTTTGAATGTTTTTTGTATGGGAGGTGCCACGCCCCTTTGTCCAATTTTGACCAATCTTCACAGCATCACCCCAGGGCACCAATACCTAAGATTATCTATAAGTTTGAGCTCAATCGCTGTGGTGGTTTTTGAGATTTACGATTGTGAATGTTTTTTTTTGTATGAGCGGTGCCACGCCCCTTTGCCCGATTTTGACCAATCTTTACAGGAGCACTCCGGGGCGAATACCTAAGATTATGTGTTAGTTTGACCTCAATCGATTGGGTGGTTGTCGAGATATACGATTTTGAATGTTTTTTTTTTTGTATGAGCGGTGCCACGCCCCTTTGCCCGATTTTGACCGATTTTCAGAGGAGCCCTCCAAGGCCAATACCTAAGAATATCTGTAAGTTTGAGGTCAATCGATTTGGTGGTCTTCGAGGTTTAGTATGGGCGGTGCCACGCCCATTTGTCTTGACCAATCTTTACAGGAGCACTCCAGGGCCAATACCTAAGATTATGTGTTAGGTTGAGCTCAATCGATTGTGTGGTTTTCGAGATATACAATTTTGAATGTTTTTTTTTTGTTTTTGCGGTGCCACGCCCCTTTGCTCGATTTTGACCGATTTTCAGAGGAACCCTCCACGGCCAATACCTAAGAACATCTGTAAGTTTGAGCTCAATCGATTTGGTGGTTTTCGTATGGGCGGTGCCACACCCCTTTGTCCTATTTCCACCAATCTTCCCAGGATCACTTTACGGCCAATACCTAAGATTATCCTGTAAGTTTGAGATCAATAGATTTAGTGGTTTTCGAGATATAAGATTTTGAAAGTTTTTTGTATGGGCGGTGCCACTCCCCCTTTGTCCGATTTTGACCAATTTTCACAGGAGCACTCCAGGGCCAATAACTAAGACTATCTGTAAGTTTGAGATCAATCGATTTGGTGGTTTTTGAGATATTAGATTTTGAATGTTTTTTGTATGGGCGGTGCCACGCCCCTTTGTCCGATTTTGACCAAACTTCACAGAATAGCCTTCGTACAGAAAACAATGATTTTATTAAGATTTGAGCTCAATCGGTTTTGTTGTTTTCGAGATATACCACGATTTTTGTATGGGCGGTGCCACGCCCCTTTATCCAATTTTTTTCACCTACAAACCTGCTACAAAAGAATACCTTTCCAGAAAAAAAAGAATCATCAAATTCGGTGTAGCCAAACTCGAGTTATAAACGGACAAACATATTTTCAACTTTCTTTTATATATATAGATTTGTCTGTTGAAGGTACATTTACTACTAATTGAGAACATTTTTCGACTCGAAAACCCCCAAAACGTCAGATTCGTCCAACTCAAGTAGATAGTCGTGCATATTTTTGGAATAACTGCGAAATAAAATCCAATTTATATGTGACTTCTCTAATGGCCTGCCAAAATCTTATAATGCGCAAGTTTTAGTTTACAAAGTCTGACAGAAGACAGCCGTTGTTACTCATGCCATAAGTCGGAATTTTTATTTGCCTAGGTAGTTTGTTTCAGTTGACGTTTATGGAGAGGTAGCCGACCAATCAAGTCCAGAAATTTAACTGAATTCATATTCTGATTGTCTGACTGACGCGACCTAGGTACAGTAGTCCCCGGATTGTTGCGTCGGCGTCGGGAAAAATGTACAATTTTCAACGCATTTGTCCGAGGAACGCACTTACGAGAATCCCGTTTAAGTGCGTTGTCGACGCAATAGGGAAACCTCCGTTTTATTGCCTTGAAAACGCTATAAAGCGTTTTTATTAGCATGTTCAAACTAAAAACTGAAGAACCCGAACAATGTTCGTTTGCGAAAGCTTCAAAAACTCGAAAAGATTTACTCCGATTCAGCTTAAACCTTTGATATTGAACCGAGATGGTTATTGTGAAGTTTGATCAAAATTAGACAAGAGGGAGTGGCACCGTCTATACAAAAAAAAAAAACATTCAAAATCCTATATTCCGAAAACAGCCGAATCGACAAGTTCAAAATTGCAGTCAATCATAGGTATTGGCCCGGGAGTATTCCTGTGAATATCGGAAAAATTTGGCAAAGGGGCGTGTCGCATCCCATACAAAAAAACAATGCAAACTCTATTTTTCGATAGTAATGGAAGACATTGAAAATGTCGTTGGGAGCATAGTTTTTAATTAAATTGGAGAGAACATCTGTATGAAAATCTTCGGCACCTCCTACATCAGCAGAGGAGCCTTCTCGCTCCATGGCATGTCAATATGGCAATAGATTTGACAAGTGTCTTTGATTTTATTATAGCTGTAAGTACAAAAAGTTGCCCATGCTTTTTTTGTGTGTGTGTATGTTCATTTAACCGGGACATTTAGTAGAAAGTTCAACGAGAAGCTTTACATTTAGTAGCACAATTAACCGGGTAACGTATTTAAGCGGGACGCATTAAAACGTGAAAAGTTAGGCACATTTGCTATGGAATGTTTTATTTGCTCAATTTTCGGCTGAATTAAACGAGGAACGCAATTAAGCGAGTGTCACTTATCCGGGGATCACTGTAGTAAAAGTGAAGTTCCCCGTCAACCAATTTGTTATGTTCAGGAAAAATTTAATCAACTTAAGTCGACTAGAGTTTTGAATATGCCCATGCCCAATGTTTCCACTGACAAGATATGAAAAGGGATTTATTTTGACATTTCGAACGAAATCGAAATAACCTGTGATGCCACAAAAGGCTCTGTCACATATAGTCCTACCAACTTTTCCCTCTTTCGACAATAGTTTTGTAGTTTTTGTCTATAACTCTATAGCATGTTTTGAATTATATCTACCTATATAAAGATTCGTTGTTTGTGCTGATTGACGTGCTGAATTTCGTTTAGGAGCGTTCGAGTTGATTTTGTGCAAGGGCCGCGATGACAGATAAGTGATTTATAATAAATCCTGCAAATGTATAGTAAGTCTTTTGATTTATGTGAAATTTGTTAGCTTAATCTTAAAGGTACCTATTCTTGCTCCTACCTAAACCTATATACATAACATATGTATATAGTAAAGGCCACTTTATACAAAAATAGAGGTCATAAAGACCTCAGTAGATATGAATTTGAAGATGAACCGAAAAGTTTCGATCTCCATTATGCTGACGTATGCATTATACCTACATGATTTATGAACACGCCTTGCGCCAAAACATATATTAATAGAAATTGTGGAGCCGGAGGCCGAACAAAATTTAAAGCTCAATAGCGTAGATATAGTAGGTACTTATCGTATAATCGTTCTAATTGTGAAGGGGCAAACCAAAATATGTAAACACAACTCATCTGCCAGCTGCAAAATTGGTTGTCACTATACCCTTACAACTGCTCGCATTGATGGACAAACCGTATAGAGAGCTTGCGATTAGTCGAAATATCATAGCTAAGAGAGAACTAGAACTAGATAATTATGTTAAAATTAAATACAAACAAGCCATACTCTGTCCGACTCGACGTTGCACAAAAGTTCGTGAACTTGCCCGAATGTGGTGAAAACTATCAGTGAACGCAAACGCGACCCAATATTGCACTCCTATACCTATCTACTAATTTTGACAGCGCGGCGGACACCTTCCGAAAGTGACACTGAATTCTACTAATATTAAAAAAAAAAAGCTACGACGCCTCCATATTTAAGCATTCTATATGATTAATATTTATGATTAATATGATATGGATCACGGAAACCCAATCTGTAAAAAGAGGGAGTCGATTGAAGAAATACATGATGCGTATCGGTGGGGGAGGAGTCACGGAAATTGTGGAAGGGTTTTGCAGAAAGTTGGAGTACAATCCCTAGGAAGCGTCGGTCGATCACCATAATAGGACAACCCTTTTGAACTTTATTAAAATCAAAAAATAATCTTCCTAATAACACATTTCATCCCGATGTTCCAAGAAATCATTCACTGCTCCTCTTAACCTATCTCGTTCTTCTCTGGGAACACCGCTCCTCTCGTTCTTCGTCTTCTGCTTCCGAAAATTGAGCTATCGTATCCATTATTACATTAAACACAATTTTTTATTCCTAAATCACTTTTAGGTCTTCCACACGCACGGCTCGTATCGGGGATCATGACGTAATCTCGAATGACAAAAATCTCGAAAAGTTTTTTTTTCAATCTCGAATGCAAAAATTTCGAATGTACAAAAATCTAGAAAGACTATAGGTATCTCGAAAAAATCTCAAAAATAAAAAGTAAATTCGAGATTCTTTCCTTGCACCCACCCCATATCTAAACAGGGTACTATAATCAATTGGACTGTGAAAAAAACCGTTATTTTCGAATGGGCACTAAAGTAAAATCAAGCTAGCTATTTTTGTTTCGGTAGTTGTTGATGTTTAAAATTGGGGTACGAAACTCTATAAATGTTCTGCCGATGTTTGATGAAAGTATTTAAGCTCTGCCATTAAGTCTTTATATTAGGCTACTGACGTGTTAGTAAATGATAAATTATAAATTTTAAACTTTGACCCGTTCTGTCAAACCTCTTGACTAGAATTTCGTTCTGCCATTATACAGGGTGTCCCAGTTAAGAAGTATAATCCTTTAAGGGGTGATTCCTGGAGCTCTGCCGAACAAAAAATTGTATGGCAGGGGGGGGGTCTATTTTCATCGTATTTCCCGTTATAGCCCATCAAAGTAGGTGACCTCTAATTTGGAGGTGTTACGACTAAAATCGCTATAACTTCTAAACTATTATAGCTACAAAAATATTTTTGTACAATTTAGTAGCGCATACAAGTCTTAAGCACTTCGGCTACATCTGGGCAGCTACAAAAAAGTTCTGGCTCCTTAAACTCGAAATTTTGAAAATTTTTGTTACAATTTTTAACTTAAAATGACTTTTTCTCAAAATTTTGACTTTATAAATTTTCATTTTTTTATGAAATGTTTATCCTTGAGAAATTTCCTAAAAATTATGTTAAGCAACTTTTTTACGTACGATCAACAGAAGTTATAGTAAAAGCCACTTTTTGTCAGACAAAAATGGTAAAAAAGACTAGATCTGAGCTAACAACCATGGATTTTTTGTTCTGGGGTACTTGCTATCAAAGAAAAAGAGAAATATCGAGTCTTTTTTACCATTCTCCCTAAAATGCCACTCAAAAGGGTCGATTTCTGTTTCAAAACGCGTAGATATAATGGTTATTAGCACTTAAAGCGTTGGTAAATATTAGACTTGCCATTTGATGTATCTTCGACAGTTGGCAAGCTAATCAGGGGGTCTAGCACGTAACTTGATACAATCGAGTTCAGTCGATACAATCGAGCTGTGGCAGCACCTAATTTGTCTCAATCGATTATTCTCGATTGATTATCCTCGATTGAGACAAATTAGGTGCTGCCAGAGCTCGATTGTATCGACTGAACTCGATTGTATCAAGTTACGTGCTAGACCCCCAGCTTTCAACGATTTGGCAAAACAAACTTTTTGCAGCGAAATTTCCATACAAACACGCAATCCTGTATATTATATAGGACTCATTAGCCCGGATAATCATCGGGGCTTATGCCTTAGCCCAAATAAAAGCTATGCCACCAATCTACGATTGCTTTAATTGTTATCGAAAGTGGTATAGATTGTGTCAAAATGACATTAATTTAACAACCATAATGAATAAAAAAAAAAAAAAACCAACAATCAAGAAAATATGGACAAAAAAGATTGACATCGATGGCACTATGGCTAGCCAGGTGGGATAACACGGCAAAAGGCAGATGGACCCACAAACTGATCCCCTCCATCGAGGTGTGGACAAAAAGAACAAACGGGGACTGCAACTACCACCTTACGCAGTTCTTATCGGGGCACGGCGGCTTTCGGAAATACCTTCACAGATTTGGTCACGATAGCTCGTCTTTCTATCTCGAATGCCCAGACGAAGATGAAGATACGGAGCACGCAATGTTCCATTGTAGGCGCTTTGCAGGGGGAAGAGCGTACTTACCAAACCCCCAAAGTCTGATAAGCCATATATGTTAAGGTCAGAAGATGACTGGCTGGAGGTATGCTTCTTTATAACGAGTGTACCTACTTACACGAAGAATTAAGGAAACATAAAAACTTAGAAGAGCCGAAATGGCGGACCCAGAGCATTTAGCATGAGTTGCTAACCAGACCCGCGAATTAATCACCCCTATCGTGGAATCCGCCGGGGGGAATTATTCACGGAAAAGAATATTTTGGTATCGTCAAAATCGCAAAGTGAACAGTTCCTCGTGTGGGTAATGTGAATGAGTTTCACTGTATCGTTAAAAACGTTCAAATCGAATTTTTCCCGAACGGGGGAACTGTTAACTTTGCGATTTTGACGATACCAAAATATTCTTTTCCGTGAATAATTCCCCCCGGCGGATTCCACGATAGGGGTAAATAACTAACGGCAGTCCCGCGGGGACATTGGTTGAAGGAAATAGGGTGTGGACTAGTACACGTTTAGGCGCACTCCTGGCATCGATTATTTGGGTTTGCGAATCGTGCATGTTGGTAGCTGGGCTACCGCATCTTTAAAAGATTACCACTTACATTGGAGCAACCAAAAAAACAAATAAATATTGAAATTTCATACCACGTCCGAACGGCTGAATTGAGACTTGACAACTTCTTTTCAAAAAATAAGTTTACAATATTTCCCAACGTTGTTCAAGCGTAAAGCGGCTCATTTCGTTCCGCGGAGGTATGGTATGATACTGATGACTTTCTGTTAAGATTTCGAGCGGGAAACAGTTGTCAGTGACAAAATAACCTATGATTTAAAAATGAACCACTAGATGGCCCTGTATTTACCTACTCCGTTTTTTAACACTGCGCTTTATATAAAGCTGTTCGAACGCGAATCAAGCTAGTGAAATATAGGACTGGTTATAGTTACGGTGACCATATTTAATAAATAATAAATAGGCGGCGCAACAGGCGGTAGACACCCAAGGCCTAGCTTCTCGCAACCATTCGTTTTGTGTGAGTTTCTATTTTTGGAACGAATGGAAGGGACCTACAATTTTATGCCGAGTCCGAACGGCGAATTGAGAAGCTTTTTCAGGACAGTCATACTCTCGGATGTTTGTCAGACGTTCGCGAGAGGTGGCGCAGTAGAAAAAACCTTAAGATGTAATTTGTGTTTTTCCGGGGATCGAACCTGGGATCCCTCGCACAGTAGTCCAGCACACTAACCACTGCGCTACTGCGCCCACCATATTTGACCATATTTGTCGAAGGAAAATAAAGGACAATCATTTTTGTGCTTAAAAAACTGCTGGTTATTTATTAAAAAAAAATGTAAAAAAATGTCACTTACAGTTTTTCAAGGAATTGTTTTTACAAAGGAAAACAACTGGTAATTTAGACGGTTTCTTTATAAAACAAAAGAGCTTCTTTGATGTTTTACTACATTTTTTTAATAAATTTATTTTTATTAATATATCTACTAACGAACAGTAACAAAAAATACTACATTATGAAAGTACCTAATAAAAAATACGCAAAAATGAGCTTGTCAAGAAATTTGTAAAAACAATTTCATGACAGACTGTATATAGAGTTATAGCCGTAGATATATACATACCTACCTATATTAGATTTCCTTAGGCGACTCTCAAATTGAGGCAACTGTATAGGTATGTACAGCTGTGTGCATGAAAATAGTACCTACCTAGTGCATCTATCTAAAATAGTCAAAAGTAAATAAGTTTTGACCGAAAGTAACGGAATTTTGCTATTCTCTTCTTTGCTATCATCCTTATTTTTTTCAACGGAAAAAGTACCGTTTCATTTGGTTCAAGTTTTGTGTAGAGTAGCACTACTATTTTAATGAACGCAACGGTATGTACCTACCTATATTATTCTGAGTGGCATATCGAAATTTATCAACAAACCGTCTAACCGCAACATAAGTTAAAAATCATCACATTAATCAGCCAAGGGTAGTTTAGTTACCTAGGTATACGTTCAGAACATACATATGAAAGTCACCCACATTTGCACCAGGAGCAGTCTGAAATCTACCTACCTACCATGAACTCTCAATAAAAACACCTATCTACCATCCACCTTGTGCTGCAAAAAAAAAACTTTTCTATGCTGTATCAGAGACAGTTGGTCCTACGCCTTCCTCCCTACAATCGTAATTTCCTACAAATACTATACATAGATACACATTCTGACTGAGAAGAAGGACCGACCGACGAGAAGAAAAACAAATTCGCATGCGTCTTTAATGAAAAAAATTTAGGTATGTAGGTAGCTTGCTGAAATGAAAACGTAATAGATTTTCATCTCCACAAACAAAATTTCTGATTTATCATAAAATGATGTCTAAAACTCGAAACTTAACATTACTTGTCCTTCGAATCAATAATTAGAATTAAACGGAAAGCTCATTTCTTACCAGCATCCAGTGACAGGTCAAAAACTAACAAAAATTCTTATGCAATTTCGCTATCAAATGGCAAAATCAACATTCCCAATCCCAACAAGGATGCCAGAAAAAAGCAAAAAAAAACAACAAACACACACACTCACGAAGGATAATCAAACATCAAATAATAGGCAACATTAAATCCACCATTCATCCGAGCAGAATCCCAAGGAGGTACACTTTATTCACACCTTTGCCTCAACAAAAAAGTACGCATACTCTCTCAGGCGTAACGGCGGCCGGCGCACTCGTGTGAGTGGGTCTCATAAATCATTTTCTGGGCTTGTGTGCGATGACAGCAGAACCGCACCGCAACTATACTTGTACATTTCGATGAAAGCCAATTGAAGTCGCATGAGTGGCAAGAGAAGAAAATGTTGTATCATCTGGTTGGTAAGCACCATTGTGTGCCACGCCTACTTGTGTCTAACTCACACAAGCAAAATAATGTGATCGGCGCTGTAGTAGTGCATGAAAGGGAGTACGATACGTTTGCTTGGTACAAAAGAGACGGCATTCGTTTCGCCCGTTGAAATGGGAGTGAGTGGGGAAAAAAAAGAATCTGAGCCATGTTGCACGACGACAGTGGCTGCAATCAGATTTTGGCATTTCGCCCGGATACATCGAACATCGTCATAATCATCATCATCATCTGCAGCATCCTACGGGGAAAATAGTTGCAGAATGCGAAGTTTACAAAAAAAAAAAAAAAATGGATTTTTGTGTCGCCAAAAAAGACACAGGATGCTGGTGAATTGTCCCACACCTTGTTTTTGTGGGTTGGCTACCTATACGGATAGATTTTTCTGTGAGATAGTGTGGGTGCTTTTTCAACGGGTCATGGAAGGATTTTAATAGAAATTTAATTTGTTTGTTTGTTTCCTTCGAAAATTGACGAGAATTAGTTTAATAAAATTGGCTTTTCATCGAGTGCGGGGTGGACGGTGCGGCGCTCAGGCAGAGCAAGTGCAAATATTTGTCGACGAGGAAGGGAATATTAAACGAAAACAGTTTGTGTAGATGGTATGTAGGTGTATCTAGGAATGGACCTAGCTATAGGATCTTAAACCAGAAGTGCTATAAACTAAGTTAAGTAGGTATATATCTACTGAGATGATCGGAAGAGATATGTGAGCAATTATCTATAGAAAAGTTAATCATTTTGATGGGTTCAATCTATCTATGTTGGAGCGAGGAAACCAAAAACCGTTACTTACCTAGGTAGGTCTAGGTATTTCTTAAAGTTGTTTCCGCTGTGTCACATTTAACAATCATCCGAGTCCGAGAGTAGATAGGTATGTAGGTATACTAAGATAGGTACCTACTTATACCAAACTGCCTTCAGAGAGCTTTTCAATTCAGCTGTTGGGAAACGTTCTATAAAATATGGTTGAACCCTTCAATTGGGTGGTTGTGAGAAGCTATAGGTATATGCTTATTCCTATAGGGTAGGATGGCCCTGGTGCGCATCTACTTACGTGGTAAGTTGTTTTTTCCTCTGAACGGATAGCCTAATTAGCAGGTTAACACATTTGAATTAGCTATCAACTCTATTGTTAATGTATAAGTATAGGAAACAATCTCATCCGCGACCTTTGATGTTGGAAGAAAAGGGCTCATCAACATTCAGGGACAACATTTTTATAAGTCTGTATAATTACTTGCCTAGGGATCATTGGCAGAACTCCAGCGTATTGTCAGTGCCGAGTCTGCAAATATTGGGACAAATGTGGTTTAGTCATGAAAAACACATTATTTAACATTATTTTATGCTATGTCAACAAGAAGAAACGACACAACATTGCCCGCGTTCCATTGACCGCTAGATGACTAGCGGCATGCCAAACTCCATATAAAAAAAAACTGATATTTCAGCATTTGCGCTAGAACTCTAGCTCATATTGTAAAATGTATTTTTTTTTTTTTGTAGGTATGGAGTTTGGCATGCCGCTAGTCATCTAGAGGGTTAATGGAACGCGGGCATTGATAAATCGGATGGACTGTTATAATAGACAGCTATAACGTTAACGTTATATGTAGTTAAAAAACTTTATTCGCTTTACTCTGAAAATGACATGACACTAGATATCAAGCGCTACGCTTGTCAATCGCTGTTTTCTTAACTTAAGAACATAATTGAGTAAGTAGGGCTTTGTCAAGAAGCCACTAAGGAGCTTCTATAAAGCTCTTATCACCAAAGTCCTACTAAATGGCCTAGAAGGTTGGACATTAGCCAAAGCGGATGAAAATATCCTTGGTGGTTTCTTCGAAGGATTTTCGTTCCCGTTTGTATTGATGGGACTTGGAGAAGAAAATCAACTTTTATGGAGTATCTACAAGCATTACCTTGTAGATACCTACCTCAGTTTTTTTTTTTTTGTCGGAGGTTGCTACTATCCGATGGAGCACTCACACACAACTACTGGTCCATTGTACCTACTGCCAAACAGACACCTTACTTTATTGTACCTACTTAGTTTTCCCGTCTTTCGAAGAAAGATGAGAAGGAGCTTCAGTGATGAAGAGCTCAGATGTTCGGCACTCACCACGTCAGCCCCAAAGATCCGCCACCTGATGCGAGCAAAGGCAGGACAAAAACTACAGGGGAAGTGTTCCGCTGTATCGTCGTCCTCTCCATAAGCAGGACAGATGGTGGTGTCGCTCAAGTGTTTGGCAAAATCTTGGTGACCCGAAAGGCGTCCGACAAGCATTCTGCAGTCGATTCTCCTGCATATGAGAGACAGAAGGAAAGACGCGGACCTTCTGCAGGTGTCCGGATCCGGACGCAGTCGTTTATTCTGCCTACACCGACACTCGAGTTCACGAGAAACCCAAGTATCAATGGATGACTTAACCACAGATGCAGACAGACCCATCGCAGGTTCAGGTCCTGAGAGAGCCTCTTCTGAACCCAGGGCTCGCCACCCATCCGCGATCTCATTTCCCTGGATAGCAGTGTGACCTAGAACCCAAACAAGTTTGACCGTGTTTAGCCTGCCGACCAAGTTCAGAGAAAGCTTGAGTTCTAGTACTAACTTGGACGAGGTAAGAGGGTTTAGCAGCGCTTTTAGTGCAGCTTGGCTATCAATGCAAATGCATATGCTTCTAGAAAAAATAAAATTAAAGTCTTACATAAACGATTATAGGTACCTATGTGCATCTTTTAGTAATCCATTTTGGATGAAAACTGCATGCTTCCTTTCATCAGAGATCCCCATCGGTGAGTTGCCCCCATTTATTAAAAGCTAAGGTTTGCTATTGAATAAAAAATTAAGCATAATCTTCGGATCGTATGAATTCTTTTTAGAATATATTCTTCATTATCATTATTATATGGGCGGAGTAGCGCAGTGGTTAGTGTGCTGGACTGATGTGCGAGGGATCCTAGGTTCGATCCCGGAAAAACACAAATTACATCTTAGTGTTTTTTTCTACTGCGCCACCTCTCGCGAACGTCTGACAAACATCCGAGAGTATAACTGTCCTGAAAAAGCTTCTCAATTCAGCCGTTCGGAATCGGCATAAAATTGTAGGTCCCTTCCATTCGTCCCAAAAATAGAAACTCACACAAACGAATGGTTGCGAGAAGCTAGACCTAGGGTGTCTACCGCCTGTTGCGCCACCTATTTATTTATTTTTTTATCATTATATTCGTCATAGCATAGCCCACACCGCACTGAAAACTGAGTTTTCGACAAAAAGTTTACGAAAACTCGTCGATGCATTCACACCAAACACCAACTAGTTTTCGGTTGACGTTTCAGTTAGCTGTGAAACTAGCTATGAAATGTTTGTAGCGACTAAATTTGTATTTTAGTAACTAAACTCCGCTCATGGAAAACGACTTCAAACAACTCGTTTTGAAAACTGAAATATGTATGGGAAAACTTCTTTAACATAGGTATATAGTTTCAAAGAGTGTATAGGTATACCTACGTATACGGTATACTTTATACCTATACCTTCGTTCAGACTTCGTTTTATTTAGAAACCATTTCCATAAGTGCTATGGCCCGTTTACACTATCTTTCCTTTAGGCTCTCTGGTGTACCGTTCTATAGGTACCTACTATTGTTTCATAATACGAACATTTTGACTTACCTATAGCGAGGTTCCAAAGCTTTCAATAGTTCTCCAGTTGGTTGATTATATGATGCAATATATTTGACGTTTCTGCAAAAATGACAATGCCGTCGGCAAGGAATTGGACTTTTAACGCAGTTCTCGACCGTTAAGTATGTAGTTTGCTCTAAAAGTCTACAAGTCTACATTACATATTATCTACTCCATGTGAAGTTATTCATGTAGTTTTTTCCAAATTTTACACCAAATAATGTTATCGCTATAGGGGTTCTGAGATGAGCTCAAAGTGGCGTGCGTGAACTTAGCACCCCAAAGTTTGAAAAGTGTATATTTTTTTTAGAGTTCTGGATAGCTGGACAAGAGTCCTAGAGTTCCTGATAAAAATTTTGAAAAGTTCTGTTCATTTATTATTTTTTTTAATGTGGGGTGCTAAGTTCACGATGCACCCCATTTACAAAAAATTTGAATTTTTCTTTTTTTTTTGTATAGAGTTCCCTAAACAAGAATTTTTTTTTGGACCTTAAACAAAAAAGTTATAGAAAAGTGAAAATTTTCAAAAATTGCGAAAAAAAAATTTCGGAGTTCCGAAGAGTTCTGGTTAGAGTTCTGGAAAGTACTTTTGAAACTCAACAAAAAATCCTTATAAAATAATCTTCTAAACTCAAACACAAAAAAGTTAGACAACATTAAAAATTTCAAAATGTAGTTCGAGTGAGTTCTCATGAGTTCTGGTTAGAGTTCCGAAAATTTAGAAGCAAAAGTTGCATTTAAAGGTTTTAAAACCACAGTTCGCATTACAACTCTTTTGTGTTTTAGGAAAACGATTACACCGATCGAATTTTTCTGCTTCGAATAATCACAAAATAATTCTCTATGCATAAGTCGGCCCTCAAATTGAGGCAACAATCAACAAGCAACTGGCAATAGGAAACACGCAATATTATCGCTCACAGTTATTTTACATTAAATTAAATTAGAGGTCTCACATCAAAGCAACTCAATATCGCTCGAACGAAAAATGTTGCTGATTGCTTCAATTATTATCGCTAGCGATACACAGCGCATGTTGAAAATCAACATAATATTGCTTCCTAGTAGCAACATTTGTGATTATTGACACATTTGCGCATACTACGTTCTATAAAGTTTTGGAAAATATGTCGGTAGATCCTGTAATCAATACAAAATTCGTATAAGTTGTGGGAAAATATCCCTAAAAGCTAGAAATGTCAGGCAATACTGTTGCTTCAGGCAATACTGTTGTGAGAATAGGTTAAAATAAAGTTGCGTATTGCTTATTGGCAGTTGCTAGTTGCTTAGTTGCTTATTGCTTGTTGCCTCAATCTGAGAGCCGCCTAAGGCTTTCGTACTACTAATCAAATAATTTGTCGTTCTTCTCTAAAATTGTCAAAAAGTGAAGAGTTTATAACGAGGTACTTCATAAAGCTTCTAAAAACCCAAACATTGCAAAAGTAATGAAATAGGTCTAATCGGATTGAAGTTTTAGAGAAGAATAAAAGTTTTATTTGAAAAATAAAATATTATAAAAACATTAATAGTCAAGATCGCTTAGATTTTTGTTAACAAAGTTTCCTGATCTTCAACACTCCCTCTGAAACTTTGTCGGCCAAAACTCCCATTGATCTTGAATGGTGTTCGATTGTCGGTCTGGGCAAAGGCTTTGTGAATATGTCTGCAGTCATGTCCTTTGTCGAGATATATTTCAAATCCAATAAGTCGGCTTCTAGTGCTTCCCTTACAAAATGATGCTTAATATCAATGTGTTTGGTTCGGTTGTGGAAAACTGCATTCTTTGCCAACTGCAACGCACTCTGATTATCCAAATATAAAGTAATCTTTTCTGCACCAGGTTCTATTTCTTTCTGCAAATTGTGCAACCACATAGTCTCTTGCACAGCGGTGGCTAAGGCCATATATTCGGCTTCTGTGGTAGATAAAGCTATTGTTGGCTGCTTCTTGGTATTCCATGTAACCGCACCTCCACTCAACAAGAAAACGAAACCAGTGGTAGATCGTCTATCTTCAGGATCACCAGCGAAGTCCGCATCACAAAACCCAGTGATTTTCTTATCAATTTGACTCCCTCTAGAATAAACTATCCTTTTGTTTATTGTGCCCTTGAGATACCGCAGAATCCTCTTAGCTGCTATCCAGTGCTCTTGCCCATGGCAGTTGTTGAATTTGCTCAAGTAATTGACAGCATACAGAATATCTGGTCTTGTCACTCTTGCCAGAAATAGAAGAGTTCCAATAAGTTCTTGGAATGGAACTTCAATTGCATCCTTGGTGTCAGGTTTAGGAAGTTTACACTTCATTTCCATCGGGGTCGACACTGAATTACAGTCCTCCATTTTAAATCTTTCCAGCATATCCTTGATATATTTTTCCTGATCAATTGCAATTGTCCTTTTCTTCTTATCTCTTGTCAGTCGGATACCAAGAAAAGTCGATGCGTTTCCAAGATCCTTCATATCAAAGATTGACATTAAATTAATCTTGAATGATTCCATGAAATTCATATCATTTGTGAATATGATAAGATCATCCACATAAATCGTCAGTAAAAACATCTTATTTTCTACTACATTGTAATACAAGCAGGAATCAGATTTAGATTGATTTAGCCCCATTTTCTTTAAAGCATTTTCCAGTTTCTTATTCCAGACTCTCGACGATTGCTTCAAACCGTAAATTGATTTCTTCAGTTTCAATACTTTCCCCTTAATCTGATGAAATCCTTCCGGTTGGTTGATGTAAATTTCATCCGTCAGTTCTCCTTGAAGAAAAGCAGTGACTGCATCCATTTGGAAGATCTCCAGATCATATTTAACAGCCATAGCAATTAAAAAACGGATAGTTTCATACCTGACAACTGGAGAAAATGTTTCATCATAATCGATTCCAGGTTTCTGACGATATCCTTTAGCAACTAGTCTTGCTTTATACTTATCCAGCTCTCCAGATTGCAAGTACTTCTTCTTGAAAACCCATTTCAAGTTTAACGGCTTACGACCAGCAGGTAGATCAGAAGTTTCCCAAGTGCCGTTTTTTAACATAGAGTCATACTCCTTTTGAATAGCTTCTTTCCAGTATTCAGCATCTTCGCTTTGAATGGCTTCATCATAAGTCAAAGGATCTTCATTCCCCTTAGCAAGTAAACATGGGTTACGACTCGCTATTCTCTCTGACCTTCTTAGCTGCGGCGGTGATATTACTGGAATATCAATAGGTTGGTCTTCACCTTCTTCACCGGAAAAGAATGACTCTGAATCCTCCTCAATGTTACCAGGAATCTCATTAACAGAAACATTCTCTTCAATAACTGGTTCTTGAACTTCAGGTAATTCATCAAACAGAGGGAAAAAACAGTATTCTTTGATGTTTGATATAGCCAGATCTTCAACTCTAAAATACGATTCCATTTCGTTAAAAACAACATCTCGACTTATGGAAAAACATCTCTTCTTCACGTTGTAAAGCCTGTACGCCTTGGAGTTTTCACAATATCCGACAAAGACATGTTTCACGGATTTCTGATCAAACTTCTTCCGCTTCTCCTTGGGTACATGTACCATTGCAGTAGATCCAAAAATGCGCATGTACTTTAGGTTAGGTTTCTTTTTCCAAAACATTTCCTCAGGACTCTTGAAATCATCCAGAATACGACTTGAAGTTCTATTGTAAATATGGACTGCAGTTGACACCGCCTCCGCCCAGAATTCCTTTGGCATACCAGCGTCAAAAAGCAAACAACGAGCTTTTTCAACAATTGTGCGATTTATTCTTTCCGCCTTTCCATTTTGTTGTGGTGAATAAGGAGCGGTTGTTTCATGTATAATACCACAATTCTTAAGGTAGCTCTGGAACTCTACATTACAATATTCAGTACCGTTGTCCGTCCTGAATCTCTTAATAGATTTTTCGGTCTTTCTCTCGATCATCTTCTGGAACTCAACAAATTTTCTAAAGCACTCGTCCTTTGTCTTCAGAAAGTATATGAATAATCGCCCAGAAAAATCATCCAGAAAAGTTAGAAAATATTTCGAACCTCCAAGTGATTTTTTCTCGATAGGTCCACAAAGATCCGAATGTATCAGCTCAAGAATCCCAGCGGTCGATGATTTAGATGGTTTGAATGGCAATTTTGCGTGCTTACCTTGAATGCAAATTTCACAAAACTCGTTTGATTTGTTCTTCGAAAAATGTACACCTGTGACAGCTCCATTTTTCATTTTAAACAAAATGTTGTCATTGCAATGTCCAGCGCGACGGTGCCAAACATCCTGTCCACAAACATAAGCTTCATATTTCTTCACATCTAACTTGTAAAGTCCTTTTTCTTTAGTAGCAGTTGCAATCAACTCACCCGTTGCCATGTCTGAAATCTTACATCCTTTCTCACTGAAGTTGACTTTGTTCCCATTGCTTGTAATCTGCACTACAGATAGAAGATTAGCACAAATTCCAGGAACATAGAGAACGTTCCTAATAATGAGATCCTCTTCTTTTCCGTTAACCAAAATTTTGATTAGCACATCTCCCTTAGCTTCTGCTGTCAACTTGGAGTTATCAGCTACAATGATGGATTCACGAAACTCTTTCATATTTATCATCCATTCTTTATTCTTTGTAAAATGACCAGAAGCGCCTGAATCGACAAACCAATCATTCTCAGATGAATTTTCCTGTGCGGTGAAGGATATATATAAACCCTTCTTAACAGCCTTTTCATTTTTCTTGCCGTTGTTCGATCGTGATTTTTTCTTCTTGTAACAATTCTTCGCAATATGTCCAGACTTTCCACATTCATAACAAATGGTACTCTTTCTGTCATCACTTTTTTCATTCCTGTTTGCTTGGAACGCCGTTGAATTTTGAAAATCCTGATGCTTGACCTCCTGCAGCAATTTAATCTTGACAAAATCGCCTGTTATTTGCTGTCCTGAACTCTCAATTCCCATTATCATAGGACGGTAGTCATCAGGCAGCCCAGCTAATAAAATTACACCTATCCATTCCTCGGATACCTTCATTCCTGCTGACGATAACTTGTGTGCGGTTGAGATCACTGTATTGATGTATTGCTCCACAGAATTCGAGTTCTCCAACGATGCGGTCAACAATGTTTTCAGGAGACTGACTTTCCTGTATAATCCAGAATCTTCATAAAGGGTTTTCAGATTTCCCCAAGCCTCTTTCGTGGTAGTTGCCTCTTCAATGTGGACGAAGTTGATTGATTCGACTAACAATCCTAATTTAGCTTTAGCCTTTTCGTTGGTCTTAGCTACTGTTTCCGTTCCAAGAACGGAGTCCCACAATCCTTCGATGATGAATAGATTTTTCACCGAATAAGCCCAATCGTGATAATTCGCACGACCTTGCAGCTTCTCAAAGGTATTCTGATACGACGCCATGTATACCTCTGTACAATCGTATAATTCCCTTCTCTGTTAATAATTAATAATTCCGAAAAGCCTAATGATGGCCCATAACCTAATGAAATAGGTCTAATCGGATTGAAGTTTTAGAGAAGAATAAAAGTTTTATTTGAAAAATAAAATATTATAAAAACATTAATAGTCAAGATCGCTTAGATTTTTGTTAACAAAGTTTCCTGATCTTCAACAAAAAGCAGTGTGACAAGTTATCATAAACAATAGCAATTAAGGAGCCAAATTATTTTTATTGGTAGCTAATATCCCAATACCAAATTGCATTATTCTTTAGCGAAATCACTGCAAAGAAAAAATATTTATTCTCATATTTCAGATTGAAAGATTAGTGGTAAGTGCAAGAGTTCAATAATGCTAACTTTTTTGGATTTTGATTTAGACGATTTTGTTATATGAGAGTAATGTAGTAATGTAAGCACTTTTCAGAACTGTAACCAGAACTCATGAGAACTCACTGGAACTACATTTTGAAATTTTTAATGTTGTCTAACTTTTTTGTGTTTGAGTTTAGAAGATTATTTTATAAGGATTTTTTGTTGAGTTTCAAAAGTACTTTCCAGAACTCTTCGGAACTCAGAAAAAAAAATGTTTGCAATGTTTCAATCGGCTCTAACTTTTTTGTGCTTGGGTTTAGAAGATTATTTTATAATGGTTTTTTGTTGAGTTTCTTGAGCACTTTCCAGAACTCTAATCAGAACTCTTCGGAACTCCGACAAATTTTTTTCGCAATTTTTGAAAATTTCGACTGTTCTATAACTTTTTTGTTTTTGTTCCAAAAAAAAATTCTTGTTTAGGGAACTCCAGAACTCTTGGTGTAGTCCATGAATTTTGTAAAAAAAATATACTTTTATCAAAACCTGGCTTATTTTGGAAATTTTTTTTTTCTATAATTTGGGAAAAATTACTATCAGGAACTGCAGAACTATGTTAATTCTATACAAATAAAAAGAAAAATTCAAAATGTTTGTAAATGGGGGCATCTTGAACTTAGCACCCCACATTAAAAAAAAAAATACTAAATGAACAGAACTTTTCAAAATTTTTATCAGGAACTCTAGAACTCTTGTCCAGCTATCCAGAACTCTAAAAAAATATATACTTTTCAAACTTTGGGGTGCTAAGTTCACGCACCCCTCAAAGTGAACAAAATGCGAATCGCCTGGGTCTGCTCTTAGATTTATTTCTCGCTTACAAAAAAATACCATATATCAGTGGCAAACTGTTCAACTGTTAATTAATTTTTGGAATAGAATAGATATGCTTTACATTAGGTGGTCCACTTGATATGAAGTTGTTTTTTTTTTTTGCTCTTCTTTAGGAACTCAATTATAGCTAAACCTAATTACCTACCAACAAAAAAAAGCTATGAAGTGGCAACAGCGACTGAATCGCCATTAAAAGTAAAGTAAGACCCGCACTTGCATAAACTAAGTTTTATTGGATGCCCTGAAAGCCTTGGATTTACCCTTAGGCCAACTAGGCCCAGGCCTACGCCCTCACAGCAGATTGGGCACCTCATAAACCGCAAACAAAACGAAGCAATTGAAACTGAAATATACTTGACGTTTCTTCCAATATCTGTAAAATACAAATATACATCTCATTTTTCCCTATTCTACGTCACTTATAATATGTAACATGCCAATCACTTCACCAAATTTTATTTCAAGGTATCAAAAAGCATCGGCCAGGCCGATGATGACACTTCTATATGTTCAGGTCTCAGTTAAACAGGGAGTTCGCATTTCGTTCGTTTCAAGTTCCCCGGAAGCATATTGTGTTCGCCAGCGAGTTTATTTAATAATCCCAAGCGATTTAAGACAAAAGGCTAACGGAAATTTGTAAATGATATAAAATTGTCGGCTAGAAGTCAGAGAACTGTCGAACTAAGAACTAAATGTGCTCAATCTACCTACCAAATTTTTAAAATCCTAAGTGATAACACTATAGCACAACAAACTCTCGCCGTTGCATTTGATGCGAAAGTGATTTTTAGGGTAAGACATAATTTCGTGCACTTGCCAGGATTTACCAAGCAAAATAAACTAAAGTATAAAATAGGCCAAAAATCTAAGTCTGGCGCTGGATGTCTGGATGTGAGGTTCGCATGCGTTCCACTCCACCTATAGTATCAGTCGCTACATTATCTAAATAAAAGGTTGATATATTTGCTATAGCTGTAGCGAGTATACCTACTTACTATCAATATAGGTATTCCTTACAGCTGGGAGGAAGGGCCACTACATCAACTCAACTATATCCAAGCAGAAACCTATGACAGATATAAAATTGCGTTGCGTAAAACGACACTGTCGGAGTTTCAGCCATAGTAAGTATAGTTACCAACTTGAAAAGACCAGAACTTATATACCTTTACAACTATAGGTTAGGTATGTATAATAGATATAAACTATACCCATTTAATATAGATAATGTAAAAAATAGTAAATAAGCAGCTGCAGAGCCAGGGGCAACGCTAGACTCATCCCTGCCGCTTCTGTTTCAATACTCGCCAATTCACCACTAACAGCTTGCTCTTCCGATTATCTCAATGACATTTGCAGTAATTCTGGACTAATTTTTTAAAAGATGGTGCATACCTAACCAATCTCCGGAGGTGAAAATGTCAATCAATTCCCTCTCAAAGACCTCTTTTGACAGCAAAAATACTTACTTCTTACCAAATTTTATGGAGCAGCGCCAAAGTTCTTCTCTGTCCCAAACGGACGAGTTTGATGGGATGCCAAAACGAGAAATGCCTCTGGTCAGCTCAGCTCTCAGGTTGCTGACGATCGGCTTTAGAAGTTCACATAAATTATTAGCGACATCTTGCACGCTTGTCCGCATTCTTTTTTTGCATCAGGGTTCACTCGAACTCTGTTTTTTTTTTTTTGAAATAGGAATGTAAAGTTTGATACGGGGTAGAATTATATTTCGGCTATACCTATATACAGCTTCCGCGAGCCATTTTGCTTTTTAAGGCAGCGGGAGATGACTTGATAGAGAGCATACACCAACTCGTTTCTAAAATTTGGTCAGAGGAAAGTATGCCTGATGATTGGAACCTCAGCATCGTTTGCCCGATCTACAAGAAAGGAGACCCTCTAAACTGCTCCAACTATAGAGGCATCAGTCTCCTCAGCATCGCCTATAAGATCATATCTGCTGTACTGTGTGAGCGCCTGAAAACGTTCGTCAACGAGCTGATTGGTCCCTATCAGTGTGCTTTTAGGCCCGGTAAGTCCACAACCGACCAAATATTCATACTACGGCAGATCCTGGAGAAAACCCAAGAAGTCCAAATCGATACTCACCATCTATTTATCGATTTTAAAGCCGCATATGACATCATTTATAGAGACGAGCTATACAGAGCCATGTCTAGTTTTGGCATCCCTGCCAAACTTGTCAGATTGTGCAGAATGACGATGGAGAACGCTCGCTGCTCCGTAAAGGTCGGAAATAATCTCACCGAGACCTTTGATGTCAAAAAAGGATTTAGACAAGGTGATGCGACTTTTTCAACATCATACTCGAGAAAATTGTGCGAAACTCGCAAGCCAACACCAGCGGCACAATTTTCCAAAAGTCTGTGCAACTACTTGCATACTCATGACGACATTGACATAATTGGCAGAACGCAGCGAGCTGTTACTGGTGCGTTTGCAAGTATTAGTACAGAAGCGGCAAAAATGGGTTTAGTGGTGAATGAGGGCAAAACAAAGTACATGCTGTCAACAAGAAGGGACACACAACATCGGCGAATCGGACAGAACGTCACGATAGACAGCTATAACTTTGAGGTGGTTAGGGACTTTGTCTACCTCGGCTCCGCTATAAACTCTGTTAATGACACCACAGCAGAAATCAAACGAAGAGTTACACTTGCCAACCGCTGTTTCTTTGGCCTAAGAAGGCAACTGACTAGTAAGGCCTTGTCAAGAAACACTAAGGAGACTCTATATAAGACCCTCATCATCCCAGTCCTACTCTATGGCGCAGAAGCATGGACGTTAACAAAGGCGGATGAAGATCTTCTTGGTCGTTTCGAACGCAAAATTCTTCGAGTGATTTTCGGTCCCGTTTGCGTTGACGGGCTTTGGAGGAGAAGATTTAACAGCGAACTCTACGAGCTGTACAGCGACATAGACCTGGTCAGAAAAGTGCGTATCAGTCGACTAAGATGGCTAGGACATGTAGAGCGAATGGACACCAACGCTCCGGCCCGAAGAGTCTTCGATTCCATTTCCAACCCGGAGGGACAACGCAGTAGAGGAAGACCTCGCCTTAGGTGGCGCGCACAAGTGGAAGGGGACCTCAACCAACTTGGAGTGCGCAACTGGAGGCGGTTAGCCAAAGATCGGGCTAACTGGAGAGGCATGTTGGTTGAGGCCCAGGTCCACCCCGGACTGTAGCGCCATCTAAGTAAGTATCTTGCACGTTTGTCGCGCATTCTTTTTGTTGCATCAGGGTTCACTCGAACTCTGTTTTTTTTTTTGATATAGGAATGTAAAGTTTGATACGGGGTAGAATTATATTTCGGCTATACCTATATACAGCTTCCGCGAGCCATACTGCTTATGAAAAAACATATCCGCATCCAAGCCCAGCTCATATCCCAACTAGAATGGCCATATTTCGCGATCAGGCAATGGCGATCAGGTGTCGGAGTAATAGCCGATTACTTATGTATATTTTTATATAAAAATGCAAAGCGATTCATGTTATTTCGTCCAGCGAATAGTCCTCTATACTCAAGCATGAAAAAACCGCCGTTTTATCACAGAAAATGGTCATTTAGCTAATAGCATTCAGATTTACCATCGGGGACCGCGGTGCTCCCAACCTGCAAGTTTGCCTCGCCCTGATATAGGTTAGGTACCTATATTATCTACATATGTAAGCATATCTACCTATAGGTAGGTAGGTATGTTGATGCCAATGATACTTATACCTACTTCTACTATGGAAACTAGATAGGCACCGAAAAGGTTTTCATACTTTCTTTTCAGTATCAGTGGCGGTTGCACAACCACCCTACCTCCATTCCAAAAGCTTTAAAAAAAAGAGTTAAAAGTAGGTACCTACCAGTGGCGTGGCGTGAATAATTTTAAATGGTAAGTCGAAGTCGAAATCTATCAAAATATCGAAGGGAAGATGTATTACTTATCTATGTATATCTACAAAACCTTCAGTTAATTTTTTAAAGCCATACAATCGAAAACTCCAGGAAGAAATTAAATTAATGAGGATATTTTTCCATCTTGAGTGCAAAACTTTCATATTTCGTGTAAACGTGATTTATATCATGTCTTATAATAGTATCCTTTATTTCTACATAAAGGTTCTTTAAATGAGTGTTTAAATCGAGCATTCGGGGTTTTTGTGGAGGTCCAGCAAAATCATCTACTTACTCTTTGAAACATTTCTTCAAACGTATTTAGGTACGAAGATCATAGCCAAGACTCAAAACACTTGATTTCTCACTTAACGACTTGTTTATAAACTTTATAAACACATCAGTTTGTTTATTTTTTAAAAGATACTTACAAAATTCACCAAATAACTCGGAAAAAAGCGTGTTATTTTATTGCATAAGAAAGCGGCCTTTGAAGTTTGAACAGAGGGTACTCACCTCAGAAAAACTCAGAAAATCATTAACTAGGTAAAAAGGGAACTGACGCCTGACGGACCTACTACATCACAGCGCAGCGATAGGATAGGTATAAGAGATACACACACAATTCAAACTCACCAAATAACTTGGAGAAAAGCGTATTATTTTCCAGAAATACTCAATTACACCACAGCGCAGCGGTAAAAGATACACACAAAACCCACCAAATAACCCGAAGAAAAGCGGGTTATTTTTTTGCATAAGAAAGCGGGCGTTGAACAGAGAGGCCCAAACTCAAATAATCGCAAGTGTACAAAAGGGAAAGGAGACAAATTTGTTCTATCCAGTGAGAGATTTTATAACCCGACATATTTCGGGTTATTTTAGCTTTGGTTTTGGGTTATGCTCAGAGAGTGTGGGCAGTTCTAATACTAATGATAAAGAAGGCGAAGTGTGTGTGTTTCCGTGTGTGCTTGAAAATAAAGTTCAATTGAGTTGCTTGTAGTGTGGTCGGGTCGGGTCGGGGTGTGTAGGTGTAGCTTGCGCAAATGAATAGATACATATACATAATTATATCCCGTGGGTTTTATGTTGCTCGTTTTTAAGTAAACATTGTTGTGTAGCTGAAACTGAAACTTTTAAAAGGTAACCCGGTAGGAATCGGGTTATATGGACGCCACGCCACTGGTACCTACCTATAGATGGCCAACTACGACATTACAACAAAATGTCCAGAATGAAAATCAATCTTAACTTTCAACTTATTTAGATACCTGCTCCAACTGATGTCATAAGGCACCAAAGTAGCACTCAAAAGCCACTAAACAAGAAAACAGCAGACGCTTCACTGTTCCACTGTTCCATAGAGGCCATTGTGTTCCCATTTACCGTATTTAAAGCACTTCCACCCAAGTGACACTTCTATCAATAACAGTAAAGTGCCTACACAAACGTCTTAAACTTTCGACAAGACCACCTACCTACGTACCGTCGCGTCGGTCCACGCCAAGCATATTTAAAACGACAACAAGATCCTAATTATGATCCTCTTCACCCTGCGTGCAGACAGATTTTATTTCATTTTTTTTTTTATTCTGCTAGGCCGAAAGGGAGAGAGGAGAGAAACCAAACAACAAATATAAAAGAATTACAAAAAAATATATAGGTAGGTGGTACACAAATGTATAACACTAACAACCAAAAAGGAGTCAAAACTCCATGCATGCATGATGAGGAGCAGGCGCTTATGTCACACACTGCATTTGCATTCGCGTCTATACCTAGGTATAGTGCCTACTTACTACCACCACTCTTGCCCGATTTTTGTTTGGTGTCTTTAGTGCCACTAGAAAATTTGTTAAGTGCCTCTTCATACAGATTCACGCATATGTAGGTATACTTACCTATAGATACAAAAAAAAATACATCATTTGCTCACTGACTCTCCGGAGGTATTTTTCAATCACAAATCGCATATCCTAGCCCAATGTCCTGTGCCTGTCCATGTATACCTACCTAGATACCTATAAATCGAAAAACTATCTCGATCTCCATCTGCATTCCCATGCTGTTGTAAATCTAATTTGAGAAATATATCGCACACACTAGAGCTAGAGCCGAGAAGGTGTGTGGCCCATTGGTTGACGCCTTTTGAAAATTACCTTTTCATTGATTTTTGGCCTCTTCGCCATAGTTCTCTCAGTCGCGCGCCCACTAGCTCGCCATCACGCCATTTCGTTCTGCCGGTCGTCGTCATCGTCGTTCGTGTTCTCTTCTATGGCCATTGTGTTTGACACTCACTAGCCTCTTCTAAAAGTACACGCTCGAGTGCGATGACAAGTCTCATAAATGCACTCACACACCCATAGATAATGTATCTATAGATACTCGACACACACTCATGATGGCTCACTCAAGCCCACATAAGTGGGATGGTACTTTTTGGTTCCCATTATTCCCTACTACTTCTCGTGTATGGTGTCGCGACGCTCCTGCTGCTGATGATGATGACGATGATCATAATAATGACGTGACGACACGACATCAACGGTAGTAGTGCGCCATATAAAACACCACGATGCTGAACTGAAACAAACGGCAAATAATATCGAACCACACACACACACACACTAAAACTCACAGTCAGATACAAATGTATCTATACAAAGGGGTTCGCTCTGGGATGGTTTATCAGGTCCTTGGAATGCCGAAAATATATTTTTCGGGCTCACCCCTTTGCATCGGATACTTTCACTGTGTAGCGTAAGTGTCACGCACGCACACAGAAAGGTAGTCTGCTTAATTTGGATCTACCCACCTCTCCCGTGGTGCAACCATTATTGTTTATTGGGCTTCTTTGTACCTCTCACTCGCTCGGCCGCAAGGAACCTGTGAGAGCGAGCAAACTCACCAAAGTCGGCGTACTCTCTCTTTCTTTCCTATTGGGATTCCCTCCTTAGTGTGTGTGTGTTGTGTGCATTGTTGGCAGTGTGTAGACATTTTTTTTGTTGTTCCTTTCTTGTAAGTACTATATGGAAAAGTTTTATTCGAGGGCTATCCAGAAGCCATCTGAGAAGCACTCGTCAGTACTGTTCAGACCTCTTATTTCATTTGACGGAATCGTGTCGAGTGGATATTCATAATAAATTTACTGAGCTGAATTGTTGTCTCAGTTTGGTATTTTTTTTTATTTGATATTCGGTTCATCTTGTTGTGATGCTCTTTGCCTTGTAATTCTTTGGGATTCTTATGTGTTCTTGGTCCAGTTGCCGCCGTTTGTCAACTGCCGCCGCCGTCGTCGTGATCGTCATTTGATTAGTATCCGCGTCTTTGTTGTTGTTACTGTTGTTGTTGTCGCGTTTTGGTCATCCAACCAACTGACAAATGAACAATTCACTGTGAAATTTTGTTTATACTATTATCATCGTCATCAACAACGAATTAGTAGTCCTTTTTGACACTATACACACCTGACGGAAGGTAGTAGGTACTATATAGAAGAAGGAGGAGTGTGCCATAGAGTGAATGTGATACTATACAACTTTGTTGCTCTCTCTCAAAAAAAAAAAAAGGAATTGCCCACAAAGTGTACACTTGACGCGTAGAGACGAGAACCGAGAACCCTTCCGTTTTGAGATTTGTTGATATTCGCGTTTTTTTCTTTTTTTATTTTCTCCTGCGGTTGCATAAAAGTACACCTACACCTACTTATACCTATAGTGCGTGTGATATGTGTTTATAGTAATTGTTTCAAGAGTGCAATTGACAAGAGCGCAAAACACAATTGGCAATTTTTATATAGTGAAAATAAAAGTGCATTTATTCGGAAATTCTAAAAACGCGTTCGGTATACGCGAGTAATTTTAGAACTTTAACCACTGATCCTGCATACTCATCAATTGGATAAACTATGATTTGTTATAGGTAATTGGATTTAGATATATCTATGAATTTTTATTTATGGGAATAGGTATATCTACCATATAATATCTGAAGATGATCTTTGAAGAATGGGCAACCGTCGTGCAATATATTGCGCAATAATTGTGTCAGCGAAAGGGAGATTTTTCTGAAAATGCTAATGAGGATGCGATGAGTATCCTGGAAATTTAGGAATTCAAATTGATGTCACAAATTTTGCGCAATATATTGCACGATCTTTATGAACTTATTACGATGTAAAATTATTGACACAAAGTATCTATCGAACGATCATTATTATGAAATTGTTGATAAGTAGGTACCTACATAGCTTTTTTCAAAGTTCTTTTGGTGCCGTTTAAGCTGTAAAATTGTTTAAACAAATTATGCGCAATATTTCTACGGTCATATCAACTGAGGTTAAGTTAAGTTCCTGATTTAAAATTATTGGTACACATTCCTATTCATTGATTTTCGAAATTCTTGTAGAATTGTTGGCAAAAGTTTTGCACAATATATTGCAGGGTTATATACAACGGTTTCTATGTTTTTTAAAGTCTGGTGGTCAGGTGTTGTGATCCTGTTTCGCTGATTATTTAAATAAAATATGCTCTTATTGCTGTTCATGACCTATAAATCAGAGTTTCGAAGAAAATGTGAAGTAGGTTTGCTCTTAAAGGGATTTTCAGCACTGAGCTTGTCTTCACTCAATACAAATTTTGGTATAAGAGTCTAGCAAAATAAAAAATGTTGCCAGTTAGAAAGTGTTCATAAAACGCAATGCAATCTTTTGACATTTTCTATAGGTTTATGGGTCTGTAGCAAAACGCTGTACCTACTCAATTTAGTAGATTAAACGAATTGCGGTTGATACAAAACATACCTAGTCAAATTACAAAATTGTATTTACACCTTAAACATATATGTAGGTATATCGAGTGATTACACGACGATTTCGTTTTGACGACCGATTTCATCTAATCATCATTTTTGTAGGTGTTATTGTTTCATGCGAGAAGGCAGCTCAAAATTTTCAGAACGTCAAACAGAAATTGAGCCTGTCGTTAGTTTTAGTTATTCTCAGTAGTAAAAGTGAATCACTAAAAATTTACCGCCTTGGGTAGGTATACCTACTTGATTGTCGAAAATCATCTTGGAGAATAAGAATCCCAAATATCCTACAATAGAATTTGATCTCAACTCTGAATAAAGCGGCTGCATGTTAATGGGTCAGCCTAAGACCCTGAAGCGAAACGTCTCATTCGCGAAGAACTTTGGTAGATACGAGTCCGTAAACATATAAAAAAATTAAGTATTCAACATTTGTCTTAAAAGTTTGTTTTATAAATAATTCGTCGCAACATATCCATTATGAAAAATGGAGGGTCTACCTATAGGCTAGGCTATATACATCAGCGGCGATAATAATTTGTACCCTTCTAGACAAACAAATTTGACAGATCAGCGAAAAAATATCTATAAGTAGGTACGGAAAAGAAGATAAGCGACATTAAATAATTAAATACTTATTGTGAAAAATAAATACATTTGTTAAGTAAGAACATAAAAATAAGTAGGTACCTAACTAGCTTATAATAATGTAAAATAAAGAAAAAGTCTGCAAGAATCAAGCTAGCATATTTTTCCTTCAGCAGATTTTCACATATCCAAAACTGCCAAAACTTTGTATAGGATAGTTTGATTTCGTGGGATTTTGAAGTCATCGAGGAAGTATTTATGACCTGACCAGTTACATCACTGTTTGCTGGATCTGGTATCACACCTATAGCATGGACCCAACCAAATATACACGTACCGAATACAGATTCCTGTGTATCTGAGAGGTTTCTTTCCTCGCCACCAGATATCGCAGGCCAACTTCTACTTACATTCGTTAAGGATCTCAGATCTAGTTCCTCGTATTCTTTTTTGAAGAAACGTAAGTACCTACTTTATAATGTATAAAGTATCCTCCATCGTCTGGATTGAGAATTTTTTTTTTGACAGTTCAGTCACTGCGCTCTGAACTAGAAAAGAAAAACACATATTTTTCTAACGTCTGACTTGCCGGATGTACGTCAACCTAAATGATCTATTGTGCTTGAAAACATCTATTTCTATCTATTTGAGGTGCCTTTGTTAAAGGAGTGCATTTAATTTGTTACTAACCAAGTTGTTTTAGGCGAATAAAAATGCTGTACCTACCTATTTTAATTTGGAGACTAACAAGTTGTTTTTACTATCACAAATCTTGGGCAAAAATGTCTTCCAAATTCCTAATAATTTCGGTCCTGATTATTATAACCTCTGTTAGATTGAAAACAATTAGGAATATCTATATTCGACTTAGAAAGCTGACATTTTGGGGCATGGGTATAGAAACCTACCGATCGATCGATGCACATAGTGTTTTTGCCCGCATATCTACAGAACTAGTCTATATTTGTCCTGTTTATAGTTAGCACACTTGGCTAAATAAAATTTAAGGAAAACAGGGATATTTGTTTAGAATTTTTTTTCAAAGAAATATTCACTCGTAGGTAAATATATGTATCTCAAACTGACTTTAAAACTATCTTGACGATATAATTTAAATATTATTTAAACAAATTTCTTAATTTAGTAACTAAACATTTAAAATATCCCCGATCTATATGCCAGGTGCCAGGTATTCAGCTGTAGGTAGGTAGTTTGAAATAAAATGCAGAAGCCTACATTGATTTGAAATTGTATAGTCACTTAACTATAGATATAATATAAGTTTACTAGGAAATAGCTTACTAATTTGTTTGTGCCTTCACCACCACAGTTTGCCTTGGCAGGACTGCACGTAAATTTAGCAATTAACCATTGTAGATACAGACAGACCTTAACAATAATTGGAAAACTCTAAATTTCCCCACTGAACCACAAAGCTACAAACGACTTTTAGTTTAGAAAACTTAATGTGTAAATTGAAAATCCTCTATTAGCAATGCAAAGTATAAGACATAGCTTCATAATATCTTCATAAATTCAATCTTGTCGAGTTTTTTATTTCAAAGTTAACCAACGTTTTAGGCAGTTCTTTTGAAACACATCTCTTATTACACACATTCCCTTCGTTGGAATGATATTTAGGCTTAAACCCATGCTGTCGAAATATTCTCCAAGCTTCAATATTTTCTTTCTCTGTAAACTTTCATTAAAAAACTAACAAAAATTAGCACGCCTTACTTTCTTACTAGCTAGGCTAGATTGCATATGGAAGCAACGAAGTAATATACAGAAGGGAAATTTGCATATTTAAGAAGTGAAACGGGTTCTTTTGGGATATTGTAATATTAGAGTCACTTGTTAAATCTATTAAGTGCCCACAGTGTATTTACACACCTACTTACTTTTCATTTTTCACATTTTTCGACATCTGACAGCGTTTGGTTTTTTTTTTTTGTTAATTTCACAAATTTTAGTCCTAATTTCTTTGCATTTTCATTTATAAATTTCGCGAGGAATATTTATAGGTACATACCTACAAATTTCTGTGGGTCAATCAGAATTGACGTCTATTAAAAAGTTCCATTTAAGAAGTATCGGGGCTTTTGTCATTTCCGCAAAGTTATCTAAGTATATCTACATTTGCCACGTTCCATTGAATATCCCTAGCGCCAGCGGAACAAATATAACATTTGGTTTGCTCACTCAAAAAATAGAATAATGTTCCTTTAGGCCGTGTGCGAATTGCATTGCATTGAATCGGGTAATTTTCCGACACTATCGTGATGAAGAAAACGTTTTTTCAGCTGTCAAAATTTATGCTGCCCCGGAATCGGAAACAAGATTTTATTTATTCTTTGGGCTAATTTTTACGATTTATTTTACTGGGGATTTGCTAGAATGTTGAAGATGAAATAATATACTGAATTTCAAAATAGCGTGAAATTAGATAAATCTGAGTTAAACACTTTCATAACTGTCAAAAAGAGAAGTTCTCCAAACTCCAATCTTAGAAAATTAGCCGAGGATAATTATTTAGCGGAGTTGACACACAGCCTTAATCCAGTCCAACTATGCATACTTACTTTTTCTAATTCGTTCAAATTTATGTACCTACCTATAATTTTATTCGAATTACATTGACAGCTCGCTTTTCTCTCTCCTTTTTGCCAGTAATAGCGGGTAATTTTGGGTAAGATTATTAAGAACTTTCAGCTCTGAAGAGCTAGAGCTTTAGCTCAAATGGAATTGAATTTAATATGCTGCTGTTTTTGTTTCATTCGTGCATACTATACAAAAGTGTGTTTATGGAGAACATTAAGGTTTTAGAATGAATACCATTTTTTATCTGTTAAAGCAATTGAAATTCAAGCAAATGAAATTCTCTCAAGTCTCAACCCAGGAATTAAATTTGAAAATCGGTGTACGAATAATAGGTTATGTCAGTTATAATGGCTGCTACTCTTGGAACCATTTTTATTTCGAATATCCGTTTTGTCAATATTCGAAAGTTTAACAAAAATGTACCCACTCTCCTAGAGTTTGCTTTCAAATCGAGGATAGCGCCTGACAGTTACATAGAAAGTAGAAATGTGTTTCTCCTTCTCCTTATCAATGCAACTGCGACAGCAACTACAAGTCTCACGGGTTGTCTTCCTAGGGCACAGCATCCCGTGACATTTAACAGGCACGGTTACAACTGTCAAAGATCTCGCCACCTTTCAGTACCATCAAACTGATCACCCTCTTGGATGGATGATAATGTGATGTATGTAGCTTATTGAGTATAGCAATGATGTACAATTTTTATTTTGCCATCACAAGCACGCCTATTAAGAAAATTGACTTACTTTACGTATCGGGTTTAGAAGACACTGCAGCTATCCATCCTCTTCCGTTGTCCAGACAAAGGGCCCCGTCATTGAAACGGAAGTATGTTCCTTATCGTCTGAAACCTGGGGGCTTCGATCCTTGGTTGCCGCATTATTTGTGCATTTTATGTGACGTATTCAATGTAGTCGACGTATTATGGCCTTTGTAAAAATAATAAAAAAATTAAAAAATTAGTTTGTTTTTTTAAATGAGCAATATCACTTTCAAAAAATCAATTGATCAATCAGTATGTAGTAAAAAACCAATAAGATATTAAAAATTAAAAATCTATATGTACATATATTGAATGCAAAATAAAGAAATTCAAGTCCGTTTGTTGAATTTTTATATTTGACGTGAATGTAAGACAGGTAAAAAAGTCATGATTAAAAAATTAGCTGACAGACATTGTCCTGTACAAATTTCAATAATTTTTATTTATGATCGGAAAAAATTGCGAAATGTATTATCGTAATCAAATACAGATCGCAAAAGAAAGACCATGCAAGTGAATCACCTGTCAAACGACATTTGCACTGGTAGTTTGTTTCTCAAACTTTCCTTTGTAATTATCTTTCTTTCCCAGGACCATACCTAACGAACACAAAAAAAAGCTGAATTACGTATCTAAATCCATCGTTCATCATATACAAAAGAAAACTTTTCAGTTGTACCTCAATTTTCCGGTTTTCTGAGCAACTCTTCCAATTTTTGTTTCGTGACTAATTATTTGTATGGATCATTTTTGCATGACTATAACAAGCGCTTGTAGACAACAGAATGGGACCAAAGATCCCTGAGATACGACAAAGCTTTTTGGTCTAGGATTTCTCTGAAAGTGTCATATTTTAAGTCTTTTTGTGGTTCTTTCAATACGCTGCAAATCAGTCACAGATAAAGCAACAAAATCCAGCATTATACAATATTTCAAAAATATTTTCATGAACAACCGTGTCAAACAAATGCTTCCGATATAAAGCCCAAAGAGGCCAGTGCAAAATATACTACCATTCAAAGCTGTGTTAAAAAAAAGAAAATCCCTAGTGAAGCACTCTTACCTACCACAAAAAATTTGCCGCATTAAAGAATTATCATTTTTAAATATATTTGTTCACAATAGATAACTTAGTATTGAAAATCTCACCATTGCGACTTTGTAAAATTTTTATCTGTAATATTTATTTATTGCGACTTTTATTATATTTATTATTATTATTATAATTTATTATTATATATATTTATTTATTTTTTATATTGTAATATTAGGACACTCAGAAAACCTGAATACACTAGCTAGAGATGTTGAAAGAGTTACTATTTTTAAATATGATTTAGGTCACAATTGAAAATTGATATGGAAATTTCACTATTGTGAGTTTGTAAAATTTAATCTAACCATTATACAATTAGGACACTCTAAAAACATGAATCTATAGTGAACCGGATGGTTAGATTTTTGGAGATTTATCAATTTAAAATATATTCTAGATCACAATAGATACCTATACCTAATTTAATATTGAAAATCTCACCAATTCGTTAAATATATAAATAAGTTGCACTATAAGGACAATATATGAAAACAAAAATCTCTAGAGACCTTTTTGAGCTTTTTAAAGAGTTATCAATTTTGAATATATTTTAGGTCACAATAGATAATTTAATATGGAAAATATCGCAAATATGAATTCGCAAAAGTCAATATCTCCATTGTTTTATTAGGGCACTGCAAATCGTCAATCTATACAGAGACCAAAAATTCAGCGAAGCTATTCTCGTACGTACCTATTAGAGTGTAGATTTTCAATTAGGTACGCAGATAAACAATGTCACATAGTTACCCAGGAAGTAATTGGACTTGCCAATGAAATGTAGATATATTAATCAACTGTGGACTATTAAAAAATCATGTCTTAGAAATATTCAAAAAAACGTGAGCCGTTTAAAATTTCACATATAATTGGAAGTCTGCGATAATTTGACTTGCCTACACTTCAACTTTTATATAGATGCCACTTCATTTACCTAGTATCAAATGCAATCATCCATCAACTTTAAACAAACAGTAGGTAGGTATATTCATGGGAAAGATCCAATTTGATTTATAATTAACGACGACACCACTGAAGTTTCCTTCACAAAAATCACTTTTAATTGCTTATATCACTATAGCCTATAGCCAGTTTTTTTTTTTATACTTTTCCTGATAAAGTTTCCCCCCACTTGATATTATTTTCCACCATTACTTTGTACCACACAACTGTTAGTTGAAGAAACATCCTTCTGGTTGACATTCGCAAAACTTCCCCCATATCATAGCCATCACACAAACATTCCCATAGAAAAAGAAATAAGAACTTTCACACATCTACAGTGCAATTCTAGGTCTGTTTTCTTAGCTCATTATTCGCGGTCCTTATAGGTGTACAAAAAAAAATCGCAGAAGAAGAGAGAAGTCGCGTTAAGCGCGCGCATATCTATCTAGAACAAACTGTCACAGGTAATTCATAATTTTCTTCAATTAAAGATGCAACCCTCTCAACTGCATTCTCACACATTCCCCAAGTGAAGGCAGAGATTTTTTGTATTTATACACAAACATTAGCCTCCCCTCCGGATGTGGTGATATATCCTTCCTTAAGAAGAAGAAGAAGAAGTAACAACCTTTCCGGTGGTGAAGAGATGAGTATCTGCATATGCATGCAATCCAAAAACCAAAGGATATCATTCCATTTCCTTATATCCCATTAAATGCATATCTACATGTGTGTAACTTTCTTCTTTATAATTAGAAAAGAAATACGCGAATAAGGGATAAAAGGATAAAGAACTAGGCATAGGTACCTCTACCTACTCGCCAACTGCAAGCAATTCGCAATTTGTTGTCAAGATGACACCGTGTCGTCGTGTTCTTAGTTTTTGTCGCGTTTGCAATTTTCGGGTCTTGTGAATCCTGCTCCCTATATCATAGCCTATCTGACCTGTGTGAATAAATTATTTTGCGAATTATTTCCCATATTTGAAACGCCCCAATGAGATATTTCTAAAATCGTTTTCTTCTTGTGTGTGTCCTTTCTTCTTTTTTTTTTCTAGGTGCGAGATATCAATCGAATAATGGATTATGGATGGTGATTCGATTGCAATCGAGTAAAGAGTGTTTTTTTTTGTTTAAATATATTCGCAAAGTGATTGAAATAAAAAGAAATATCCTCGCGCGAGTGTTAAATAAGAAGAAAATTCAAAACCAAACAAGCGTTCAGGTCATTGATATAACGTATATGAAAAGTTACGCCAGTGCGCTTCGAAGATAAACGCGTATGTCAGCCACACTGGCCAGTATACATCAGAATAATTCTGGAGCCTTTGCGGAGGATCCCGAACACCACGAGGATACAAGTCTTCTAACCGAATTAAATGGCGTCGACTTGGTTATGAGTTTGTCGCCAAAATCGTCGCACCAACACCAGACAGCACTGACATCCGTATCAACGTCCGTTAACGCCGCCGCTGCTTCAGCCGCCGCCGCAGCCGCTGCTGCCGCCCACCATCATCACCACCATCATCATCATCATAATTTGAGCAATCTACAGCATTTGCAGAATCTGCACCATCAGCACCATAATACACTGCTGAATAGCAGTCATTCGACACCGTTTAGTGTAACAGACATACTGAGTCCGATTGAGGAATCCTATCGCAAACTGGAGCTTAGCACGAATCCGCCATCACCATATAGGTGAGTATACCCATATATACAATATACATATGCATATAAGAAAACGTTTAGGCGTAAATATATATTATTTTGTGTAGAGTTTGATATGGGAAAGGGTTTCATTTTTTTTCGTGTAAATAGTGTCCTTATAGGAAGATGGAGGTTTTTTTTTCTCTTTACTTGTAGGGCTTTCGAATTAAATACTTCTGGTTGAGAGAGGGAATATCCAGATATTATAGTGATTAGTGAGAAGAGGAGTTTTTTTTTTCTCCTTTCATAAATGTCTCGATATAATTGATGTCATCAGAATGAGGACATGAGAGGTTCTCGCTCGACGAGATTTTTTATTTACCGTCACCATTCAACATAAGTGTTGTGTAATTTCGCTTTCCCTCAAATGTAATTTTGCTGGGATTTATGTTTTACTGTCTATCTACGTAACATTGAAGCTAAAAAGACGTATCTTTATGTAGAAATCTTTTTAAAGTCATTTGGCGCATTTTCTGGGAATACAACTTTCAAACGAAACTTTTCTTGGGCGTCTGTCAGTTGTCGTATATAAATATTTTTCCTGGATTAAATTTTTAATTTTACAACTCTGATTCATAGAATTACCGAAAGGTAGGTCGTATCTACCAGAATATCCATCAGGATTTTAGTTTTTTTGTTTATCTGTATGTTAGTTGTTACATCAAGCCAAATAGAATACAAATTTTATTCACAGTCACTATACTGTCTAAATTCAAAATATAAATAAATAAATAATAAAAATAAAATTAAATATAGACCGAACCAAAACATAGTGTTACAAAGATTAGAGGAGTAAAAGATTTTTGAAGTTACTTAAACTTCTGTTGGAAAATTGAGGGCAAAATTCTTATTGTTGCATTAGTCGTGTTACGGAAGTCAAATTTTCTATGCGTTTTGTATCATCCCAAAAGTATGCAATGTCGTATGTACTAAATTGTTGCTAACTATGGTATAATGGATAATATGTTGCATGTTTTGTGGAATTAAATTACATTTTTTTAAATTTGAGTAATCGAAGATTCGTTGCCGTCGCTATCTATCTTCTATGAATATAAGAAGAAACACTACAACTGAAACAAATTTTGACATACGACGGCAGTTGTTATTTCTTGAATTTACTGTTGACGCTCGGGAGTTTAGACCTTTGCCTCATTAGTTAGTTTTTTGGGTTGGATAATATACTTCATACCAATGCATACATATGTATACATGCGCCATTTTTATTTTAAAAGGTTCCAAATCCTAGACCACTTAGACTCACATTGTTCCTTCTATCCTGGACCACTTAGATTCACATTGTACCTTCTATCGAGGGGAACGTTTTTATTGTCTAATAGTAGTGGAAAACTCTGGTACCTATTTGTTGTTTCTCTTTTATTTTCCCTTTGCAATTTGTCGAACCTACCACTCAGGTCATAATCATAAGCATACAATCTCGTAAATATTTCATGGCTATGGCCAAAAATATAGAAGATATTTTGCTAGTAATTTGAAGCTGACAAATATGCTAACAACGTGTTTGTATCCTTTATGGGCCATTTTGTGAGTAACAACATTTGAATTTAATTTCTTCCTTTACCGCATTAAGTTAGCTATTTCTGACTACCTATATTTTTATTTTCTAAATTTGTATTTTCTAAATAAATTTTATGACTAAATTGGCTTAACAATTTCAAAAGATCGTTTAAAGAAAACCGATATAAATATTTAGCCTAAACCGCCAAGTGACAAACAACAGAAACGGGAAACAGAAACAGAATTAGCAACAGAATCATTTTTTTTAGCAACAGAATTTAGCGACAGAAAATTGCTGTCTTTTGCGAAAGAACGTAAACAAGTCTTTATTAATTGTTTCTGTTGCTGCCATTGACAGAAATGTCAATTTATCGTTTTTTTATTTGATTATTGAATTTTTTCTGAAACTGTCATCTGGTTGCCATCTTAAGGTTAGCCTTGCAAATTCGACGATTAAAATCTTTTTTTTACTTTTTTAGCCTTTGAAGTTTGACATAGTAAACGGCAGCCATGTTTTACCCAGAACGAAATAGCTTTCTGTTTGTCACTTGGTTACTTTAGAGTTATGATCTCCTGATTTTAAAACTAAGCAAAATGAAAATACGCATAATTAAAATTCAATTATATTTTGCTTAATGGACTGTCACTTTTATGAGCATGTTTGACTGGTCGAAATGTCTTCAATGTATGTTGTGAAGTAGAATCATAAGTTAGCAGTAAGTTGAAAAGTGTCTATAATTGAGCGAAAGTTAGAGCGAGCTTTTTAGTTTAAGAGTTCATCTAACTAGTTTGAAGTTATGTTCTTAATATTGTCTTGTCTATAATTTTTTGCCAATATTTTAGTGTACCTAAGTCTTTCTTTTCTCATTCGGAGTAGGGCTCGAGCGAATACTCTGAAACGAGTGTGTTCGGAGTCATCTGAGTTATACTATTTTATAAAACATAATAATTGAGCACTTAGCTAAATATCTCATGGTCGTGACTAATGACTTTAAAAAAACACCAGTTTTTGTTTTATTTCTTTAGTCTGCTACACTTTTTTTTCCATTTATAAATTTTTGTCTACAATCTACTTGCTTTTCGGTACCCATCATTCGCATTCGTAATCATGGTCGTGATCAGTAATCATTTATGGTTAGCTGTCAAAATATGCTGTGCTCAGATTGCTCAATGCTCATTTAAATTATTCTGAGCACATAGAGTGGACGAAAAAAAGAACATAACTCCAGAGCTTTGATTTGTCTTAGCTATGAAAGAAAAACCACCTTTTGTTTGACAGTTCACGCTCTGCTCTTAAATAAAATAAACGCCTAATGACAATTTTAAAATGTTCCCTGAGTTCGATTCTGGCTGCAGGAAAATTCCTAAAATAGTACATGTTAAAAAAAGTATAAACAAAAAATACATTTTATAGATCTATTTTGAAAATGTATTGTAAGCTTATTTTTGTTATAAAATTAAGAATCCATAATATGTTGCCAGACCTATTTTCTATAGGATCACTTCATTACTAAGGCCAATGGGGTTTTTAAGAATTTGTTAGGCCTGCCTGTCTTTCACTGCGAGAAGGGTCTCGGTTTTGAATAGGATCATGACGTAATCTCGAATAACAAAAATCTCGAAGGCTAAAAATCTCGAAAAGTTTTTTTTTAATCTCGAAAGCAAAAATCTCGAATGTACAAAAATCTCAAAAGACTATTATCTCGAAAAAATCTCGAAAGTAAAACGTAAATTCGAGATTTTTTTTTGCACCCATCCCGCAGCCAAACAGTAAACCCAAGCAGGGGGGTTGCAGGGGCAGCATGTCCCCCCATACGCATCTCACTTTTTAACACCATTTTTAATATTAATTCGAAATTTTTTTTTTCGAGATATTTGTTATTGGAGATTATGCTTTCTAGATTTTTTTTTTTTCGAGATTTTTTAAATTCGAGATTTTTACATTGATGGTTACACTTACTTACGCCTTACTATGTATACTTAAGCAAAAATAGTACAGCGATTCTACGCTAAAGCCATTTCTTCTTGAGGCACAGAAATGCGACGGCATCATGCCAATCTTTACCTGGTACATATTTCCTTCTCTTTTTTTGTGTAATTCACTATAAAATGTATAACATTGTAAAATTTGGGATGCTAATAGGTGTCCATCTATTCAAAAATAATTTCACTAATTTAAACAAATGTCTTCTTCTTTTCAGATCAAATTCCAGCGGTAGTAGTATAAATTCACCCAGTGCGTTAGGCAGTAGCGGTATGGCGAATCCATATGCAATGGGTCCACTCTATCACAGTCCGGGTGTGCAAAGTTATTGCGGCCCAACAGATAACCTATCACTGGCCGGCCATTATACGGATATGAGAAGTTCAGCCGGTTGGTATGGTTCAACCGCCAACGATCCCAGATTTGCAAGTAAGTTTAAGATTTTATTACTATACTATTTATAATGGTTATTGAAATCTCTTAAAATCGAATGGCATAACGATGGGAAATCATCGGACTACGTGAACTAAAATTCACTTCGTTCCTATTAATACGAGTATAGCAACCTTGTGGGCGCAGTAGCGCAGTGGTTAGTGTGCTGGACTACTGTGCGAGGGATCCCAGGTTCGATCCCCGGAAAAATACAAATTACATCTTAAGGTTTTTTCTACTGCGCCACCTCTCGCGAACGTCTGACAAACATCCGAGATTATGACTGTCATGAAAAAGCTTCTCAATTCAGCCGTTCGGACTCGGCATAAAATTGTAGGTCCCTTTCCATTCGTTCCAAAAATAGAAACTCACACAAAACGAATGGTTGCGAGAAGCTAGGCCTTGGGTGTCTACCGCCTGTTGTGCCGCCTATTTATTTATTTATTTATAGTAACCTTGCAAGTGCAAGTACGGCGAAGATCAACTATCAATCGGTTGACGATTGACAAAATTTATCAATTAAGATTGATATTGGTATTGCGAAATACGATTGATAAAAATATAAGCTATTGTGAACATAACGCAAAAAATAAAGTTATTGTGAATGAAAACTCAATTTTGACAGTTCTAAAATATTTTTAATTTGAAGAGTGATTGTTACGACTTTCAAAGATATTATTTAAACAATATACATAATTACCAGTGTTACAAATCTGCGTTTGTGCAATTTATTGAAAAACATGTCATCAGTGGAATTACTTTTTGATGATGATGAAGGCGAGACAAATTACGCGGAATTGGCTTCTATACCGAGGAGTTTGCGAGATGCATCTAATCTTTTGGAACTGGAAAACCGAAGGTAGGAATGAAATTTCCAAGGAATGAAATTTGGCTTATTCTGTCATGTTGTCATAACTGTGTTTTTGAATAGAAGTCTGATCTTCTAAGAGTGTCATGCGATTCTATTGCAATGCTTCGAGGTGTTGCTTTTGCTTTTGTTTGAGGTGTTGTTTGTTCTGCTCTTTGGATGACATAATTTGGGGACCTTCGCTGACTGGAGCTCGGTATTAGCGCTGCATCTGGCTCGTTCAACCCGAATTTATTACGCAAGTATTCAATTCAAGGATACGAATCACAGCCTCTTCCATATCATTAATCTGGTGACATTGGTTTGAACCACCGCCAGTCGCAGATATTTCGACTTTTTTTCAACCTTTTTCTTTTTTGTTTTGCATTTCAGGTCGATCTATACCTAAACAAATGTAGAAATTTAATTTGATCATAAAGTTATTGGAACATTTCTGCCAATCTCGCAAATTGTTCTTCGCCTGCGCACCAGTTTTGGAAATAAACCCTTTCGCGATATCAAGATTCTGCTCCATCAAATCAACCAATCTATTAAGTTGCCTTTTATTACTCCATCAAACAATTAAAAACGTTGATCTTCAACAATATTAAAAATACTTGCATTTCTCTTTAACGTCTTTATCAACACCGAAATTCCGATTGATTGAAAAATTGACAGCTACCAATAAAATTGTTCACGATTGACAATCACAATACCGTTTTGTCAACCGACTATCGCTAATTGATGCACATTCACAATCGACCAACACTTCATTGACAATTGATCGTCGCAATACCATTTCAAAAAATTGGTTGATAAGTATCAACTATCAATTGATAGTTGATCTTCGCAATAGGGCTGAAAACCTTAACTTTCTGAGTACGAAAAGATGCACAAACCTAGATTTAACCTCGATAGTTGGTTGTAACCTAGACCCCACTTATAGACCCAGTTCATTTAGGGATTTTTTCCTATTGTCAACAGGAATTGATATATAACAACTCAATTTTATTCGAACGCCAAAATAACTATTTGATTAAGGAAATCTACTTCTATAGTCAAAGTTTCAAGTCAATAATAAGTATTGCTTCATGTGGTACTATATAAGTCAGCTTCATATAAATCAGCTTCATAAGACATTATTCTTTCCTATATTAACTCGCCTATGGCCTCCTATTTAATGCTGTACAAATGTGGTTTCAACGAATTTACCCCTCTATTGGGGGCAGGTACTTGCAAGCGCTCTTGTTTAAAATAAATGATTAAGAACTCCAACGGCACAATCACAAACCCATTAGTAGTATAGTATGACAAAAATAACTGCATTCGTTTAAATTTTATTGAACATCAATTATGTTCTGACCCCTTTAGATGGGGGTCAACTGGTTTGAACCAAGAAACCTATTATTTTATTTTTCTTAAAATTACGATAATCCTAAAATCCCTCACATACAAGTCTATTTAATTTGAATGTCCTTCCTTTACACCGTTTTAAAGTTCAGAGGGACAAATTCGTTTTAACCGCATTTGTTAAATTTTTTTTTATCAAGTGCGGGTTCTGAATCATTTTTGCTGATGGATTCGTCTGTTATAGATAGCTTCTTTATCCACTATGGATGTATTCAAGTTGCAGTGGTTCGGCGAAAGACGATTTGTAACTTTTAGTTACAGATAGGAAATTATCATTTATACTTTGGCAAATCCTCATAAACTGCACAATTTTATTACACAATTTTAATTACACCACCAATCACATTGTCCAACTGATGTCTATCATTATGAGACCTTGACTTCAAGACAACACGAATCGAATCCAATCACATTTCTATTGATCACAAGTTCAAGTTGAATATTCAACGGCTGACGACTGTGATAAATCAACAAATGAATAAAAAAAAAAAATACATTTTCAAAGTTATTGCCAATGATAGATACCACGTCAGATGGTCAACACTAACAAATGGAAATAAGGAGGAATTAAACAAAAATTACACCCATCAGCCAATATTTGAATTAAAATTCCACCGTACGATATTATTGTGTTTACTTAATTATGTGCGGAATTATTAATTAGAAACAAATCAATGACGGTAATGTACAAACATTAGCTCCCACAGATGGAAGCGACAACAAAAGTTGCCCACACGGTATAGGTATAGGTGCGGGCGCAGAACAATAACAAAGAGTGTCAAACTATTCAAGCGTTTCCTCGAACCAAAACAAAGCTCGTACAGATTTTCATTGATTATTTCGCTGGAATTCTACTCAAACGCAAGATGGGTACTGCTGCTGCTGGTGATGTGGATGTGGATGCACTAAATGCATATGGATACGCTGAATCGGAATTGGAATCAGAGTCATGGTCATTATTCTATTACACAACTCATCAGCCGTCAGTTGTCGTGTGTTGTCGTATCAACTTCATTCCGAATATTCGCCATGTCATTGCGGCCGTATTGTTCCATGGATATACCGTGCCGTGTGACTGACGGTCATCTGCGTGTGTGTGTGTGTTTGTGCTTCATGGCCAAGATAATGAGGTGATGATTATGACAGGGATGATAGGTGAAAGTAGTTTTTTTTTCTGAAGATTTGGGTTTTGTTTGGAACTCTTTTCATCTTGAGACAGGTTGGATGAGAATATGAGATGTGTTCCCGGGAAACAGTTGGAAGAAGATGACACCTCAAACTAAAGTGGTGATGTGATATGATATGTACTGTCTGCCACTTGTGTGTGTGAACCTTTATTTTTGATCTCTTCTCAAAGTTGTCGCTATGTGCGGCTGAAGGTGGTCCTCGAAATGCATGTGGGGTTTGGGAAGACGTTGTTTTCGGCCGCACTTCAGGAAATAGGCAGTTTGGTGTTAGAAATCCACTTTGAAGGGTTTACCACATGCGTGCGAGGACTGGCGGAAATTCTTGGAGGTTTAATGATAGCGGTTTCGTTTCAAGTTACGAGGTACCGATTGAGTGTTGGGTGGTAGAGTATGTTGGGTGGGTGGCATATTTTCGTATATTAACGTTTAACTTTGTGCGTGGTACATTACATGTCTTAATGTGGCTGTAAGGTATAGGGCGAGTTTCAAATTTGGGGCTTCATCGAAAAGCTATTCATCTTTAAGGCGATCTTAGGCTCAAAAAACTGCGCGACTAAAGCCGAATCGCTTTATCAATATCTTATTTTTAAGCACTTCTGGCTCCTTTTCCAGTCCGAGTTAAATTGATGCCCTTATAGAGCCTCGTGTTGCATGATGGGACGTGATGGATATCAACAGCTAATGGGTTAAGCCAGCTGATCTCATCATTTTCAATATCTCACCTATATCTACGCGAGTGTATATAGTATAGGATGCTCAAGTGGACCTTTTGATCTTTTCAATGGGCAGAGCAAAGAGCAGATGTCATGAAATTTCTGATACGATGTCTTGGAATCCGAGTTGGGCGTTTAATTTGGCCAAAGACCATCGAATAATTTACCGATTCGTTCGGAGAAGTAGCCGGTTGACATTGAGTACCTTATACGTAGTCTGGTATAACTCACATGATTCCTGTCCCTGCTAGTCGTCCCAGCAATTCAGCTAAGAAATTTCACTCGCCATCTATTTTGTTCGGTTAGTAGGTACAAAAACCACAAAAAGACCACAGGCCAGTTCTAGTTTCTCCGCTTGTTTGCCGCTCTGGGTTTATTTCTCCTTTGCCCTTTGGAATGATGTCAATCTTTGAAGTGCGAGATTTTCGACCGTGATGGCCACAATCCTGTCGTCAATCCGCTGGTGATGCAGTACAGAGTATACCTTCTTAAATTTGTCAATATTGGTTACGTTTCTATATAATGGCACACCAATATGACAAGGACCAACTTAATAATAAGGTCCTATGTATAACAATGCCATGCCTACTAAAAAGCTTGATCCGATCAAAGACGAGTATATACTGCAAATGGCTTTCCTACGAGCCAGGCTGCAGGTATACAAGCATGTGTGAGGGTAAACTGCTTATTTTGGTGGAGCAACACATTTCATTTAAGTGTCCCGAGTACTCAAGTCTTTGAATAAGTTATGGGCACTCAAATTTTCTAAGTGGCACTACTAATTTATGTATTGCCAAAAGGATATTTATACAGAAAGGACATGCACACTGACAAATTTCTCATATATTTAGTGGAGTGGACTATTTGCATAAAAAAATCGCATGCAAATTAAAAGCATACTCATCAGAAGAGTGTTCCCATCCCTACACTTTATCCCAATGCGGATATCAAACAACAACTACCACAATCAAACCAAAAATGATAAAAATGCAATTTATGCTGTTCTCAGAAACGCAAATCCACTATAATATTAAAACTCTATTATTTTTGTATTTGCATTTTTTTTTAGGTAGATACGTAGATATATGTAATGTTACCATGTTTGAATTTGATATGCTGCTGACGAGTTAAAAAATTAATATTTTCCAAAGTTGATTTTATGTTTACTCTTCGTTAAGTGCTGCGCAAACAAACCCGACGAATACTTTGTTTTTTATATCCATACATATACGAGAGAGATTTGTTGATTTTTTTTTTGTTTTTGTTCGTTGTGTGTTTTCTTTTTATTCCATTCCAAAGAAACCAGTTAACTACCTACACTTAAATTCGATTTCAATTCAATCACTCAACAGTGTTCCAGCGTCACGGCTTGCACGAACAACTTTAGAATCACAAAAGAAAAAAAAACATATTTATCCGTCAAAACAACAAATTGTTACTCATCAATAATAAATTATTCCAAATTGGAATTTAAATAAAGGCTACAAAAAATATTGATAGTGTATCAATCCGCAGTGGCTATATTTTTTATGCTAAAGTTTTATGCTAAATGTAAATTGCGTCAAATAAATATTAGCGGCTAATTTTCTGAAACTATCCGTTATCTGTCAAAAAAAGTATCGTTATGCGGGAACTAGGTTAGGTTATAAAAAGGGGTATGAGAGCGAGGTCTCGGCACTAGGCACCATCAGGGCCCATCGCGATCCCTACGGGAAACGAATTGCATTGACCTACATCTACAATGAAAAAACACTTAAATACTTGCCCTTGAAAAAGCCCCAATTGCCTACAAAAACCAAGTATAGCCCCTTAAAGTTGGTATTGTCTATCTCCTCTAAATGTTGGAAGAAGTACCTAGAAATGTCCTTCTACTGCGACATACTGACTCGCATTCACACAGTATGTGTTATATCCTCTTCGGCTTGCAGGTCATTGCAGAATCTGCAAGTGTCCGAGTCTGCCCAGGCTGAGCCTTTTGGTATACTTTCTAAGAAGACAGTGCCCTGATAATATGTATACCGATCAGTGTCCTGAGCTGTTCCCAAATTGCGGCCAAAGTACCTTAGATACTGCCCGACCTGTGAGGTCCACGCACTTCCGGTCGGCTTCCTTAGTTATTTTATTCCTAATATCGCTTTTTATGATGCAAGGAGGTAGTTTAATATCCACATCTCCTCCATCTAACATTTCTCCGCCTCTTCGCGTATAGGCACTTTAAGGTTTGGATCTACGGAATACATTCCAGCTCCAGTGCCTTCCGTTGTTTTTGAGCCGTCTATGTACACTGCAATTTCGCATTGTTTAATTACTTTATCCCTTTGCCATCGAGTTATAAAGTCATCGAGTTTCACTCCATAGAAGATGTTCTTTGTATGAGAAATGGGAGGTGCCACGTCCCTTTTTCCAATTTTGACCAACCTTCATAGGTGCACCTCTGGGCCAATAACTAAGATTATCTGTAAGTTTGAGCTGAATCGATTCGGCGGTTTTCGAGATATAAGATTTTGAATGTTTTTTTGTATGGCCAGTGCCACGCCCCTTTGTCCGAATGACATAAATCATTTAGATATGGTTTGGTTAGAGTTCGGGAAGAATTATATAAACTATCATTTAACCAAAGCTTCGCTCCCGTTTCCCCTTTTCCCCCAATTGGAATTCGAATTTCCCCAAGTCGGGCCTAACCCAAACGCTATATAATATTTTTTTCAAATAATTATGTTTATCTATACATAAATTCTGAGTGTTGTTTCTTGTCTCTTATTCATACTCGTATAGTATGCATTGTTGTCTGGGCTGACCGCAGGGTGTTCAGATCCGGGTGTTCTTATGGTGGTTGAGAGGGTTGATCATCTTCGTACTACCCTATCATCGGGGGTTGTCTCGGTCAAATCCACCAGTCGGTGGTTTTCAAGTTATACGTATCCGGACACAAATCAGGATCCATTTTTATGTATATAGATTTTTGCAGACTTGCGAAGTTTGACAGAAGCCTCATATACCAATAGGAAGTCTTCCCCAATTCGATATAACCGAAAGTCAAAATCATGAGACTCCACTCCAAAGCACACTTCGTCTCGATTTCATCTTCCTTGCAAATCCCAATGTAAATGTACGTACCTATATGACAGTGAAATAGATCCGAAGCATCGAAATTACCTGAAACTCGATATTTCTAATATGATCCTTAAAGCGTTTGACACGTTCGTCCTGGCATTTGACAAGTGTTAACAGCTATCAATTACTTCGAACCAAAACACAATTAAAAATCATATCGAGTTACATTCAAGGGAGGGCAGCTCACAATGATGACTGACGCACCCTCGTGTATGTGAACAGTAAAAGGGGATTGCGCTCCTGTAACCTGACACTATCATTAGTTTAATCACCTTGACAATTGCCCATCATTTGTACATGACATGTGGATTCGAGTGTGTGACTTCAATTAACCTGCAGAGTTTTATAATTTAATTTTTTTTTTGAGCACATACCGAACGTCAAACGATTGACGACTGAGTAAACAAGGCCTCAAATGTTAGGTCATTCTGTGTTTTTTTTTTTTTTTTTGTTCGGTGGCTTAACGCCGTTTTGGTCACATTTTAACTAGTCAAACAGACGAAGACCAGTAGCTTTTATAAACAAAGATAGCTCTGCCTTCGGTGCAGATAGTGTGTGTTTATGTTTACATGTGTTAGTCAGTTTTGTCATCAACTGTTTCGTGTAGGTATATCTATCCTTTAGTGGGTTTTCGTGGCAAAGTTCTGTACTCTCTGTCTTCTGTTGACGTTCGAAAGATAATGTTTGCACTCGAAATTGAGGTTTCTAGTCTAAATCAAATATTATGCCCTCTCCTAGAGAAAATTAAATGATGACACACACACATGCAGCTCAGAAGGAGAAGGACAAACGCACAAACACACAGTCCCCGCATACAGAAAGATTGAAGATAAATATTCAACAGATACAGTGTTCATGTTCACTTATAAAAAGACCGGATTGCACGGGGGAAGAACTGAACTGATATACGAAGCAACTCACTGGCCAACTCTGGCGAGGGAGGGTGCGTGTTATTCTGTGGAATTGTTGTTTAATTTATTTGATTACTTAAGTGACGTATTAAGATGGAAAAGGGTGGATAAATTCGATTCAGATGGAACTTCATTATCGTATCTTTGACTTGAGGGCGGGTAGTATACCGAACAGTATGTATATAGTGCGCTCGGGGGTGACGTGACGATCGAATTCGTGATAGAATTGTCCTTGGTAGAAGTAATTTCAATTAGCCACCAGCTACTTGAGATTGCGGCCATTAAAGTTAAGACTATTAAGTGGATAATTGTTGTTATTGTTTTAGTCTTTACTATGACCGACGACGAAGAATTCATTTTGGGAATCACCAGGATTTCGACTAACTAGTCTATCAAGCCGGGAAATGTTTGCAATTTTATGTCCCCCAATTGGTCATATTTGGAATTGAATTGGGATGGTTAGCGTCATGTCCCTTCTTCTAGTGATTACTCGACGCCGGCCGTCCAGTAAGTCGCTGAAAATGATATTTATTGAACTAAGTTAACTACTATATGTACTGAGAACTATTGAACTACATAGTTCCTTGAGTTTACTGCTCAGTGTGCATTTTGAGTGCATATTTCAACTACATATAGCTCGTCTTTATAAACAACGTCTTAAGCGAAGGTGAATAAACTAAACGAACTAAAATATCGAAGACGTTTAAACTACGAATGTTGATTAATTTGACACCTGAACTGCGGCTGTTGGTCGGGCTGATGTGACTGTTGGTATTCGTCGACTTAGGTAGCATATTCTGTTTCCTTCAAATCAATAGTATTTAGATTGTTGCTAGTTCTTCTCGATTACGGATTAGAAACGTCATGCAACCATAAATCGAAACATACAAAATTTCAATAAAATACTATTGACATAATACATATTAAAATATTTTATTAAATAAGACTAAAAAAAACATAAATAAATAAAAAGACAAACAACAACAAGCGAAACCATTTAAGAAAGAAAAAAAAACACACAATCCCATTCTCGTATATCTTTTCGATCCCCAGCTCTACCTCCAATCCTTCAAATGACGTTTCCTATTGTGTTCCCTCTCACTAAGAGCACATTTTCAATCCGAAACGAACAAAAGGACCCGTGAACTCCATTTATACCGGGGAATCCATAAAAAAAAACCCCCGAGTACTATATTTATATGCAAAGGATATCTGCATACATATACAGGATGCTTTTAACGCGTTCTACTCCATCATATAGACGTGAGCATTCAGTGTATATATTCCTTGTTTTTCTTTTTCAAAGGGCATAACTATTAAGGATAAAAAAATGCAAAAAAAAAAAAAAAGAAATCTTTTAAAAAAATATACTCCTGCACACAAATGAACGACTACACATATGGATTTCCTGTACCTGAATAATAAATCGAGCTCAAATCGCTCAAATCTATCACAAGGATTACATGACAATCATATTTAAACCCCCTGCTGTATGACGGTAGATTGTTCATACATACATGTTTGTACTCATACATAAAAGATAATCCTTGGAATGATGCCTCGATAATATTTGCTTTCGCATTTCAATTTTATTTTTTTCTTCGTCGATTTACCTCTCCTGTCGCCATTATTGTGTTCGGCATTGGATTTGGTATTATGCAAGCGAATCTATCGATGATTTTTTATTTGCCTTAGATTATATGAGAATAGATGAGAAAAAACAATTTTTTTCCGAAGTATCTCGCGCTAATGTGTTTGACAAGGATTTGGTGGATTTTGCTTAAGAAATGGAATATGCTCGGTAACTGTGCCTACATGATGAGAGTAGAGTGCATCCATCTATTAATAGGTATAGTTATATGAGACATATTTTGTTGTGATGCAAATTTTGAGTTAGTTTTAACAAAATTTGTTTAGCGTGGTTGTATTTAAAACATATTTCAACTTAAAAGAAGTGCATACAAGTTTATGGTATTTCTAAGTACATCATGCCGATGGTCTCCTCTAAAAAAAAGAGTGAGCTGTTTCCACGATTAAGCACTTGGTTTGCTTAATCTTCGTTCAGCAGTCACTGGTGGTCTATACGGACAGAACTCCCGCGGACATTCCGACGACTTATAAACTTGTAGAGCTATTAGCCAATGAAGTTTGTCTTTGTGAACAAGCATTAAATAAGTCTCGCACTTTTTGATAGTCAAATGTAGTAAAATGCACTGTACGATACGGACAGTCTGTTAGTTACTCTAGGCTACAAGCTTTTCGAATGATTTTCCCAAACTGATTTTCTACCCAAACTTGGGCCCTTACTTACCGCGTGAAGAAACACTCCCCGAAACACTGAATCAAGATCTCTGCTATCACGATCTCTTTGCATCCAGTAGTCTAAACCAAGAGCTCTCGGTCTCGACCTCTCGTATCTGCGATAGCTTGGTCTTTCAAACGAAGGTTCGGTCTTTGTATATGACGGAAAGTAGGTACACCTAATAACATAATTTCTTAAAATCACTATGGGAAGTTGATTAAATCTAGAAAATAAACTACGCTTCTGGTCAAACCAATTATTTCTTATTCTCAACATTTTTGCTAAATGATTTAAAAATGTGAAAAAAAAAAAACTCAAACAGAGGTATACAAAACTATTCATAGTATAAGAAAGGCTAAGAAATAGTTTCTTAGTTCTTAAATTTCGCAAAAATATTTCTGATTCAAGGAATGGTTCATTTCATTGTATAGAAGGATAGGCCATTTCGGGTTCACATCCGCAGGCTCCGGCCACGCAATGAGCGACGAGCGACTGAGCGACGAGTCGCTGAGCGACGAATCTGAGCGATGGGTGGCCATTTACTGAACGATGTCGCTAAGCGATAAGTTGGGAAAATGCCATCGTCAAGTGCGGTTCGTCGTAGGTTATTAGTTGAAAGTCGCGTTCGTATTTATAGATCTATAATAAGATCGAGAATACGCAGATTTGGTGTACACCCCATAAATCGTAAAAGGGCAAATTTGGGTGAATTTCATCATATATATCAAAATCTTCGCAGATTTCCAGATCGATTTTGGCAATATTGTCGTATGACAGTACCATCTTTCGATTTGCTGTTGGAAAAAGTTCGACCAAAACTAAAAAAACAAAAAAAAGCAATTAGTCCAGAACAACGGCTGGTTTTATGTATAAGGTTAGTTTTTTTTTTAATTTTTGTATTCTTTATTTTTATTCTTAAGTTCTGCCAAAATAATATTTTGAATGTCAGTTCCTATCTCAAGTTTTTCGAAATTGACAAATTCTGCCATAAATGGCAAAAGACTTTTGAAAAATTAAACTTTCTGTGTTTATTTTGTCCATCGTATTACTTCGTCGCTCAGCGATCGATTGAAAAATTAAAACAGATTTGATTGCAGAGCGATGTCGCTCTGTCGATTAAAAAATCGCTCGGTCGCTCAGAGTTTATGTGGCCACCTTCATACGATTTCATGTGTTCTAATTTTTTTGCGCCGCTCAGCGACTCGTCGTTCAGTCGCTCAGCCGCTCGTCGCTCATTGCGTGGCCGGGGCCTTAAACGGCATCTGTCAAATCGATTTGACATCTAATAGTGAGAGATACTCGTAGTTGTTATTTCTCTGTTTGTTTACCCAATGATTTTAGTATTTGAAGTACACGATTTTTAACCGTCTCTTCTTGGCTTAGCATATTATAATAGACGCACTAAATGTTTCAAAATTGAAATTGTCAATTTCGGAAATTAAGGCTTCTCAACTATGAGGCTCATTTGTGGCAAATCAAAACTGAACAAGTAAAAGTGTTATCATCGGCCTGTCCGATGCTTTAATACCCTCCACTGCATAAAAATCAAGCAAAGCCATGCGAGCTAGTATGTACTGTACACGCATGGGTCTAATAGTGGTTTTGTATGGGATTTACCAAAACTACTTTACCGACATAGACCATTTTCAATATCAACCTGACGACGGTAAAAAGAAGTCCTCTCACAAAATTTCATTCGCCTAGGTCGATTCGTTTGGACGCTAGCGTGTTTTCAACAGAAAGACGGACAGACAGACAGACGGACATGGCTAGATCGATTCAGAACGTGATCCTGATCCTTCTTGGCGATACAAATATAATGACAAAGTGAATATATACCTTCCTGTGGAGGATATAAAAATAGGGGCTTCAAAGTTCTAAGAATCCAAATCGTTTAGAGGCTATTGCATTGGAAACACATTGCGTGAAAGTTTCTGAGCCAGCTGTGATCCAGAAACGTAATCTGGGCGTATTTTTTTTCGAAACGAATAACGATCAAGTCGGCTACAGTTGCGGTGATTTTACTGACCTGTGATAGTTTGGCAAACAAAACAAACGATTTTATTTGACAAAAGATTGAAGACACAACCTTGAGTGGCATATGATTTCAACTAGGCGGGAGAACATGTGACAAAACGATGACTAATTTGAATAAATTGTAAGAAACGTTCTCCAGCCACCAACCATACTTAATATCAAGATTTATTGACATTGGGCCTCACCAATATCATAGGATGGTCTCGTCAGATGTCTTCATGTGATAAAAACTGATACTATGCAGATAATCCCCAAATTTTTTAGAAATTACAATTCAACGTTATATAAACCATGGCCGCCATACAGAGCAAAAAGCTCATAAGAATTGAGGCTGTTTATCTGGTTTTTATTCCAAACATAATGTCATAGCCCAACGTTCAAAATTGTAAACACAACAAGTAAATAAAATCTATAGTTTTAAATCGTGTGAAAGGAGTCCTTAAGTTCGTGCTAATATTATTTGATCAGAGAATTATAACTGACTAAAACGAAAGTTGAAAATTACTTAATTAATTATAGTTTGTTATACGATATGATTTTCTTAAATTAAGACACATTCTTAAATTAAGAAACATCGTCTAAAATTAAACAAAAAGCAAATTAAGCAAATAGCTATGCCATTTAATAATGGTATAAATAAAAATAAATGGTAATTTTAACACAGAGTTGTTAGTTTGGGAGGTCTATCGTTTCAACAGCAATCGTCTGAATCGTTACGTGATGAAGAAATAATATTTAGCATTTTAAATCGCATTTGCCACTTCACTATCCATACTTGTCAGAACAGTTAATTACATATGAGCCTGGTATTCTGTTCGGGCTAAAATAAACCCCATAAAAAATGTATCTAAAGATGAAATTAAGCAAAGCTGAGCAGTATACTCAGTTCAAGCTTAATTTGTTCCCCACTGTAGAAAAAGTCTCCACAAAATGTAAGCTATCGACTTGCATAATACATTTAATTTTGACAGATCAAGAGAAAAAAGAATTGGTGTACAGTGTACACGACACAACTTTAAATCGAAACATACCTATAGATATGAACATACATATTTTTAAATCTATAACTGTCTAACTAAAGTAGAGTGCTAGAGAAGCGCTTAATTTTAGCTTTCCTGGAACTACCCTGACACGTACTTATAAAGGGTGATTTTTTAAGCATTTGGTTGTTAAAATTGAAAAAAAAAAAAAACAATTAAAATTTTCAAAATTGAGTGAGATTTTTATTAGGGTCGATAATTCAATTCTTGCCATTTGCTTTTTGAATATTATTTCGTGTAAATTTTGACCGCGAATTCGCCTCAAGGCTCAAGTGGTCCATCCGGAATGTCTAATTTTGGCATACTTTTTCCAACACATCGACTGGGTATCTCACCAATAACACGAGTTATGTTGTCTTCCCAGGCGGCAATATAGTTGCTGTATAGACGAGAAACTTCACATATCCCCACAAAAAATTAGCCCAGCGGCGTCAAATCGCATGATCCAATTCATCAGCCAATTCACAGGTCCAAAACGTGAGATGAATTGCTCACCAAATTCGCCTCGCAATATGTCCATGGATACGCGTGCTGTGTGGCATGTCGCGGCGTTCCACATGTCGACCAAAACCTATCTCTTCCATTTTGGGCATAAAATGTCCGAAATCATTGAACGATAGCGAGCACCATTGACCGTTACGATGTTTCCATCATCAAGAAATACGGCCCACAGTGGGACGAATGGTGTAAAAATTGCGACATTGGTCGAAATTTGAAGTTGCTTGTACGACTTTGGGAAGTATATACACATCTTATATAGACTCTGGTGAATCTGTCAATCAAGTTCTGGCACCAAGGGTCCCATTTTTCCACCTGTTTTTTCAACTAATGAGCTCAAAACGAGCTCAAAAGTCGTCTGTTTCAAAGGCAATTTATGATAAATTGGGTTGCGTTTACCTCATCACAATTATGTTGGTGGGAAAGTTTGAGTCTTCTATTTTTAATATTCTCATTTTACATAGTTGAAAGGTAAATACTATAAGGAAAATGAAAGATTATATGTTCTTTAGTAGCCAGTGCATGTTAGTTTTCTTCGAAAAAACGTATTTTTCAACCAAATTTTCTAGAAATTCAGTCCGTATAAAAAAGTTCCGAATTGCTCCGAAAAACGGTTAATTATTATGTATACCTTATATATTTAGTAAGAGATATACGAAAGAATTAAATCCGACTACGTCCGACTGCGCGCTCTAGCCATGTTTGAACAATTGGCTGCGAGCGTCAAATATGCATTTGTTTCGTTCATAACGTTATTAAGATGGCCTAACCGTCTTGCTCCACTATTGTTTTTGTTGTAATGAGACTACCTTATCAAAGTCAAATGTTTATCGCTCTCTTTTGCTGTTTGACCATTGATTCGTAAGCATCGTTTTGTAATTTACAATTGAAATTGTCGCAAAATTACTTTTTTTGTTTTTTGCGTAGGGAAGATTGTATTTTAAATCACCTTTTTTGACAATGTTGGCGACAAACCGTGAGTTTTTCAATATTTTAAAAAATCTTAATGATCCACATAATTGGATAATTATAAAAGAAGCAATTTTGCTCAACATCTCTGCTGCAAACGTCTCTCAAAGAAACACTGTGTTGCTTGAAAAGAAACTTAAATCATATTGTGTTCATTTAAAAAGAAAGTGGGTAGAGTGTGGCTATAAAAAAGAATATTTCCTTAAAAAAAATGAAGATTGGCTGAATAGAACTTTTCAGTATCCCGATGGATTTCTTCAGCCTCCTGCAGAAATTGACGTTTCTCTCAAGTCCTTCAGTGAATTGTCTGAGAGGCACAAAGCGCGCAGAGTTGAAGAATTACGGGCGAACTATTCGGGAGATGAATTACTTTTTGCCGCTAAAATGAATTTGAGGCAAGAAGGACATAGTATTAAGGCCAAAATTATTAACAAATTGCTAATCAATTCAGATGATTCAGAGGTGTTAAAAAAAATGTATGAGGCTGATCAAAAATCTGGCGCTATTTCGTTATCGAGTGATAATACACTTGCCTTAACCACATCCCTCAATCTGTCCAAGTCACAGTATTTCATTTTGAGGGATGCCACTATAAAAGCAGGATCGAACATCTTTCCCTCTTATTACCAACTCTGCAAAGCTAAGAACGAATGTTATCCACAGCAACGTGAGGTTAGTGAGTGCGAAGCAAAGGTCCCTCTTCAAGCTCTCCTGAACCACACAGCCTCAAGAATTTTGTCACTCAACCCTACAGTTGAAAGCCTAGCAACAGGGAAAACCCTAAAGCTTATTTCAAAATGGGGATGCGATGGCTCATCTAGCCAGAGTGTGTACAAACAACGCTTTTCATCGAACAGTGGTAATAATGCGGATGACTCAGCCTTGTATTTGACTACACTAGTGCCAATAAGGTTAATGGACACAGACGATTTATCAATTGTTTGGGAAAACATGAGACCCTCGTCGATTCATTTTTGCAGACCTGTGAGATTCGTTTACTGCAAAGAAACTCGTGAAACAATCAAACTTGAAGTTGAACGAATGAAATCAGAAATTGCGTCGCTTATCCCTACAGAGATCAATCAAGTAAAAATAGAACACGAACTTTACATGACAATGATCGATGGTAAAACAATAAATGTTGTGACTGAAACAAGTTCATCGCGCTGCTATGTGTGTGGTGCAACACCAACATTGATGAACGACTTAAAGCGAATTGACACAAGAACTCCTAATGCAGATCATTACAGGTATGGCATTTCTCCTCTCCACGCCAAAATCAGATTTTTTGAGTGCCTCCTGCATCTCTCCTATAAGTTGGACTTCAAAAAGTGGTCAGCAAACACCGATTTGCACAAGGAGCAACAGCGAAAAAGAAAACTTGAAATACAGAAAAAGTTTAAGGATGTGCTGGGTCTTCATGTTGATCGGGTGAAGCAAGGTGCTGGAACTTATAACGATGGCAATATGGCACGGATGTTTTTTGATGATCCCAAAGCTACAGCAAAAATCACTGGGCTTAATGAGGAGGTTATCAGAAGATTTGCGGTCATTTTACAAGCGATTTCGTCAGGTAAACCTGTGCACCCAAAAAAATTCGGATCATTTGCCAGAGAAACCGCTGAAATTTATGTTCAGCACTACGGGTGGTATTACATGCCACCAACTGTGCATAAAGTGTTGATCCATGGGGAGAAAATAATTGAAAGTTTTATTCTTCCAATTGGAAGATTCTCGGAAGAGGCTCAAGAAGCTCTTAATAAAGTTTTTCGCCATTGCAGAGAGTTCAGAGCCAGGAAAATGTTGCGAAAATCAACAAATGAAGATATCTTAAACAATCTTCTTGTCAGCTCTGATCCGATGATTTCAACACTGAGACCACAATGTTCTTTGGTTAATTCAATGGCCAAGAAGTTATTCCCAGAAACCCAATCCATGCTTCTGGTTGCTGATATCTTCGACGAAGAAATATGTGAAGAGGTAGAACATCTAGATTCCTTGTTTCATTGTGTTGAAGATCCCGTAGCAGATACGGATAATTTGATGGAAGTTGAATAAAAGCATTTACGCATTTATTTGACAGGTAATGTATAATTTTTTAAAAAACTCGCCATAAAAATAATTGGTCTATTTTACTAAGATCAGCCCTGGTTAAGGTGATGGAGAATACCGTGTAGATATCTGAAGATTTTTACTTTCATTACACAAGTGAAAATAGTTCAGAACTTGGACTGTACATCAACCGAGCTTAACATATTGTGTATACCGGTAGGTAATAACATCTGGCGTGTTTAATTGAATAAAAAAAATACGAAGTATCGAGAAAAACCGTTTGCAATGTTTTTTTTTTTGTATGGTAGGTGCCACAGCCCTTTGTACAATTTTGATTAAACTTCACAGGAACACTCCGGGGTCAATACCAAAGATTATCTGAAAATGTTAGCTCAATCCGTTTGGTGGTTTTCGAGATATACGATTTTGAATGTTTGTTTTTTTTTGTATGGGAGGTGCCACGCCCCATTGTCCAATTTTTACCAAACCTCGCAAAAACACCTTATAACCCATATCAAAGATTGTCTGAAAATTTGAACTCAATCGGTTGGGTGTTTTGCGAGTTCTGCTAACTCAAACAGAGTAGTATGCGCTGAATTTTAATATTTATATATAGAGATTTCATATAAAACTAAAGATGGTCATTGTATGGCCTCTAGCTTCTTTCGAATCACTCCTATCGCAAAACAGTCTTCACCATTCGATTCAGCACGAAAAAATACATAGAATAAAACCCACAGACAAATATTTATATATCGTTTACCAGGTGAAAATGCGATGTCCAGTAAATCCTTCGTTTCGTCCCACTGTGCGGCCCAATGAAGACCCATAAACCATACACCAAACGGTACATGGATATGGATGGATTGGCAGCTCTTGAAATGCTTCTGATGGTTGCTCAGCAGACCATATACGGCAATTTTGATTATCAACTAACGTAGCACGATTACGACGACGATAAAATGGACAAAGTGCTCTTAACACATTTTTTTTGGTAAGAAAATTTAATAATTTGCAAATGTTTTTCGGGCGTAAGTCTATAACCATGGTAAAATGATAACTGAGCATTTTTGACTTTGACACGTGTCACGAATTACGCGTAAACTGTCAAAAAATTAAGCTGGGGTCTCATCGCGTAACTTTTCGGACGATCATCGTCTCAACGATTGAACAAAACGACGTCGTTTTAAGTTAGCTTCATGTAACAACACAATCGCGTCGTTCAATCGAATCGTCCATCGTTTTCGTTTTGAACAGTTTGAGCAGGGCTGTAAACAAACTGTGACAACTGGAAACCAATAAAAAGGGTATATAATTTGTGTGTGTTGTTGTCTTTTATGTGGAAATGTATGTATAGGTAAAAAGGTAAACATTTTTCGTTGCAGCAAAAATTTTATTGATAGGGGTTGTAAAATAAGAGAAAATTGGTGAATGCATTTTTCAAAAACCATTTAATGAATGCAATTCTATGATTGTGTACTCCAACAAGGGTGTGATGTGAACTTTCTAGTGTACCAATTTTGATTAACTAAAATGAAGAAAATGGATATTTTTTCTATATTTTTACATTTCACCACACTAATGCAAAATGGAGTGTACTATTTGTCGAAATTATGAAAAATTTGATTGAAGTAATATTCTTTAACATTTGTTTTGCTTTTAAAAACCCTAAATGGAAACAAAATATAGTAAAAACGATGAAACGATTGCCAAAGAGCCATCGTTCAATCGAATCGTTTCGACGACTCTACTTGAGAGTTAAATTGTTTACGTGAAGCAACAAGAAACGATGATCGTTCAATCGTTTCGACGATCATCGTTTTTTGGTTGTTACACGAAGTAGCATCATCGTCGAGACGACGTCGTTGGATCGTTTTAGCCTTACGCGATGAGACCCCTGAAAAACCAAACAGCAAAAAAATCACTCTTTATTAACAAATTGTCGGTATAAATTTGTCACTAAATTCATCAAAATTCTCGGAAAATTCGTCACAAAACGAAAACTTGACAATTGTCGGTTATTTTCCGACAATTCTGTCTATTTATTTGTGAAGCAGAAATTCGACAATTGTCCTATTGTCAGTTTATAAAATGTAACCTGTCACTTGTCGCAATTGTCAATTTTTATAAAAGTCCTACTGTATGATGTGAAAGTTAAGTTGATTATCCGTTGACGCTTAAGTATTTTATTGCCCAGATTCCTATGCTGAGTTACTTATATGTTTCAAAGAAATTCTGAATCTGGCAGATTTGCCTGATGGTTATCAGCATCCAGAAAAATACTAGTCTACTAATAAGTTTTGCATCGAATAACATGGCGTAAGCCCATCTTTTGAAATAATTAGCTACCGCAAAAAAGCAATTATCTCTTCTACATTCACTAAAGAGATGGCCATCTGATCCCCCTCTGTTCTACACATTGAAAGGATAACCCAACTGAATTTCCTTAAGAAAATATTTCCACTTCTCAAACCGCACGCAATGTCCACTGTCCAGTCCATGCCATTCCGGCAGTCATCAAATATTGTTGTTCCTCGGAAGAGAAATACCTCAAATTGAATCTCAATGTTTACTTAAAAAATTGGTCAATTCAAAAATATACGAATGGAGAGTGACAATGCTGTAGAAATTATAATGTGTGCGTGCTAAGAAGCGGCACTGTCATCGCACTGTGCAAACATTCCCGATTCGTAAGAACAACACGGACATCATTTTGTATTTTTATTTCTTCATCTTTTTTTTTTGGAATTTTTGTGTGGGTTTGTATTATTATTTGAGCACTGAAGAAAAATCCCCAAACACACATACACATATGACAATCCAATCCTGATGTTGATTCAAGGATGATGCATCAGCATCACTAGTCTGATGGGATATGTCCAGGAATTGATTCAACCACTTTTTTTTCCCAAGTGCCACGAAAGAATAATATTGGAAAATTGAAATGGAAATCCTTTCGAAATAGGTTTTGATATTTTTATTATTTCGTGTTTTCTAGGAAATATCCTTGAACAGAAAAAAATAGATTGAAGTGTAAATGGCAGGCGATTGGATTGTTAGCGGATAGTGGAGTGCCCTATCACACTAATTGCATTAAGGAGGCTTGGTCAAACCCATTTTGAAAACAAAATCAAACAATGAAAATCACCATCCACACAAACACTAATTTCCATACTCTCCACAATGCGCCGTCTAACAGTATAAGGACTCGATTGCATTATTGCTGGGTATGTGTATTCTTCTATCAAAAAACATTTGCTGATTTAGCTGCTTTTCGCATTACATCCGCAACCCCATACATGCAAAGGCAAAAACTCAGCCAACAAACTTGAAGCATCTCCCTCCTTTCGTGGAACTTTCGCATGGCTTTTCACCTCAACGGATATAGTCCCTGGTGACATTGTGGGGACTTGCTTGTGCTGAAGGTAAACAATCTCAACGCGAATAGAGTAATTTATGAAAATTTATTCGAAATTGATTTTCGCCAACCATTTTTTTTTTCTACAAACTTTTGTGTGGACTTCTTTTTTTGCTACTTCCTGGCAAACATGGAGTTTTTTTTTTTTATTTTTCCTGATGTAACCGTTAAATATTGGTTCTCAGTCGATAGAAAAGTTGGCTATAACTTCTGCCTATAAACCTAGGGGAGGGGTTGTATAATGTCGTCAGTATACAAATTTGCTGACGTTTTGTTGTTGAATTGATTTTTTACTTTTTCTTTTTTTTTAACAAACTTTTGTGGAAGTTATTATGATTTTGTTTGTTGGGGAAATATTTTGAAACTGGTTGAGAGTGAAATTTTTCAATAAATGCTTTGGCCAAGCTCTCATTAAAGTCGATTGAGATGTTTTGAGGTGATATAGAAAAAGAAGTATGTAGTATGCTCACTAAGAGGACTTAAGAAACATAAATTGTATTAACATGAAACTTAACAAGTTGCTATAGAACTAGAAAATCATTAGACAGGCGTTTTACCATTTTTCAAAATGACCCATCTATATTTGTGGCGTATTTAGTGTCGTTTCTAGAGACGTTTTTTGTGACGTTGTAAGTATCGTTTTGAGAGGCTTTTTGTGACGTTTTTAGTGCCGTTTTTTTGACGTTTTTAAAGGCGTATTTTGTGACGTTTTAAGTATCGTTTTTAGAGGCGTTTTTGTGACGTTTTGGTGGCGTTTTTAGTGTCGTTTTAGAGGCGTTTTTTGAGACATTTTTAGTGCCGTTTTTAGTGTCGTTTTTAGAGGCGTTTTTAGTTAAGAATTTTAACCGCCTAAGTTCCCAAATGGGTCAATTTCAAGAACTCATCAAATCTGTGTACAGTAGATACTACCTAAAAAATCCGTCTAAAATGTTGTCTTCTTTCATGCTCTGCAGCTGATGATAAAACGGGCTTCTAAATATCCACATTACCTGATAGCTCACGAACCATAAGCTAGAATCGTAAAAATTCGATAACACGCCTAGAGTACTGACATCAGTCTTAGTTAAATATAACACCTAAAATTATGGCATCGGATTGTCGAACTAAACAAAAGAAATCGGTAAAAGCAGGAACTTGGACTTAAAAAAATAATCCCTAAATGTCATTCATTCACAAAAATGCGCAACAACTTGTACCCGTATCCTCATCTTATATACAAGCTTAATTCGATAACGCAAACCGCTCCGAATTTTGAGTCAGTTTTATTTCTCTTTTTTTTTTGTATAAAATTTCGTCAAATTTAAATTGATTTCCTCTTTCTTATATATGTTTGCCTTTCTGTTTCGTTTCAGTCTCAAGATTAATGGGAAGTTCAGCGGGTGGCTCAATGGGACACATGGGTAATATGGGAAGTCTGGCGGCGTGCAGTGTCAGTGACACAAAACCGATGCAATTTCCGTTGGCACAGAGGAGAAAACGACGAGTGTTATTTACCCAGGCACAGGTTAGTATAACGAACGAGAAAGTCTCCCCATATGCCCCACAAAATGAAATTCTTGCTAAATTTTGGTGCAGGAATTACCCTGAGAATGGGAAGGAAATGTGAGAGAAATGACTGCACTTTTTTGTTGCTCTATAGGAAACAGTCTGACCAGGCCAAGTGGCCTGTCAAGACTCTTTAAATCTTCCTCTTCGATTTTTTTTTTCGTCTTTTTCTGTTCATTTCATTCCTCATCCGTACCGTATATGTCTGTCTATCATTTGACAAATGAAAGCCAAGAAGCTCTTCTAAAGGCGTATCTTTCTCTTTCCTCTGAAGTGGTCATCCATCGTCGTCGTCGTCGTCACTCGTCATCGTTATCTGTATACCACTGTATACCAACTTTGATCTGAATTATTTTCAGAGATTCAGGTCTTTAACCATCGCCCACAGTCCACGGATGTGTGTGGTTGCCATTTTGGCATCGACGAATGCTTTACAGTTTTAGTTTGCTCTAAAAGTTTTGGTGGTTGACTGCGGCCTGATGCGGATGCCTGGATGGAAAGGCAGATTTACTTGTTGTTTTTGTGTCCGTCCGGGTTATAATTTTGTCGTCGTGTCCGTCGTTTGAATTTGTCATTTTCTTGGGGAAAGGAAGGCGAGCAATTAATTAATTAAACGAAATGCCTGGGTGTACGTACCTACATTGATTGTAAATGTGTGTGTGCGCGGTACGACGCAACCACTTGAAAAGTCGTGTCATCATCATCAACAACTTCAAGCATCATTGTCGATTTTTTTCTTAACTCGCAAGTGGTCCAAGAGGCCATTTTGGAGCAGTTTGTTTTTTTAATGATTGATGTGTCGTCAATTTGTTGTGACTTAAAAGGAATACAAATATTTGGTCCACATTTGATTTGATTGCACCGGACGGATGTTGATACACTCCGCGATGTTAGGAGGGAGTTGTAACTTGAAATGTCAAGAAGTGGCTTTTGGCACCTTTTATGGTATTTTTAAGGATTTTTTATATCGTGCATTTTTGACAAAGCTTTGTATTTGAGTGTTTGCTCGTGACGAGAACTCGAATGCCCACTTCAATACGATGTCACGCACTTCAAATTGAATGTCATGCAATCCGTTCAATTGCTCGTCTTCTAGAGTGCATAGGTAAATGTTTAAATTCAAGTTTATGGTGAGAGCCAAAAGCTAAAGCCCGACAAGTGTTGCTATACACTAATCAAACAACTGGCTTTAGAGCCTTAGCAGTTTCGACGGCTTTTGCATTAAAAATCAAGCGGCGGTGGCACTAAGCCATTTCGGGTTTGTAACTATAAAATCGAAGTTTGTTATGTCTTATAGGTTCATAGGTTCTACTTTATGACAATCATAGCCCCTATAATGGTCTTAAATTGATCTAAGTGTGATAGGTCCAAGATTTTCTGGTCCCATTTGAACCTCTCCTAGACGACTAGACCATTCACCTAGGCGGTAAAAAAATCGATCGTGAAAAAGGTACAGGCACAGATACTATAGTTCCTGGTAACTCTATTATCTGTGGGCCCTGTACCACCTCCATCATGTGCAATTCTCAGTCGAATTTCTCTTTGTTCGCAGTCTTTTCTGGGGCATTTGGAGATTCATCATCTCGCGCTGACAAACGTCCGGAAAGTTACTTGCGATTTGGGTCCAGATCTGCTGAAACCATTGCTGGACCTGGCTGTTATCAAAAGTATAGCTGAAATCTCAGATTTGTTCATTAAGATACTTTCGTATCTTTCATTCGTTCATTGAGTATTATATTAGAAATGCTTTAGAGGCTGCTGATATACTTTCAAGAAAATCATGAATTCAGACCCATTTCCGAATGCAATGCTTCGTAGAGCAACTTCTCCATGCACAAACAGTAAGAGTTTGATGTGGTTTTTGGGCTTTCTGCCGAGAATTCCTTTCCATTAAACTACACTGAATGACTTCCTAGTGTCGCAATATTAGATCGTCAAGCAAGTATCAAATATTCCCACAAGATTGATCAACATCAATCGGGATCTGCCGCCTTAGACAAATTATATTCGCAATATCTTCAGTTCCATAGTAGCACAATACGAATTTCCGCCAATTCGTAAACAAGCATTAATCACTTCCTATCCATTGTATACGTTGAGACCATACCATAAGAAGCGGCAAAGCTTCTTTTATCCCATATACTCGTACTAAACACAATATAGATGAATTCCACGGATACAGGCGGCATGTTCATGAATTCATTGGTTATGTCGCTTAATAAGCTCTTTGTGTTCGCGTTCAACGTTCATATCGCGCTTCTGTTGATCTGAGATTTTAGTTACAGATGCGGGTACCGCACCATGATGCAAGTGTTTTCCAATTTTATTCCGGGGTGGATAACAATCAAGAAGAAAAAAAAATAACACATTGTCATCATCGTCACATACCAACGTATAGCGGCGTGTATATTTACCAAGCTTATGCAGGACGTATTTTCCATTGCGGTTTTGTCTTTCTAAGATTTTTTGTCGATGATATACTGATGCTGTACGTGACCTAGATCGATTCAGAAAGGAGGCGACCCAACTGATGTTTCTTGGGATTTTCGTTGAAATATATTGTACGGCACGAACTTTTTATATGAGATGATGGAAAGATTTCTATTTGCAGATTTCTTTGATGATGGAACGGTGTAGGATGGTTACCATTATAGGGAATTGTACCTATTTTATGTGAGCCCATCGTGACCTATCACGTTTAGTGGTGTTTCAATCAGGACAAATTGCAGTCTGCTTCTGTATTTTTTGTACAACGAGGTTTCTTTTTTTAGCGTGTATATATTTTGAAAGATCCATTAGCAATTAGCATTTACAAAAATTATTTGACAACCCTAAATGAATTCTGATTCTCATAGACTTATAACCGTTATCTCTGTTTAAGCATTTCATTTAGCTCATTTAGCTGAGGAACACTTTTAATCTGAATAGTATAGAGGGTTTGATGAATTTTTAAAAAAAAGTTCCTACAAATTAGGACAGAGAACAATTTTTTTTCGAAAATACGCCATCAGTAAATTTTTTAACAAATGTTCTGGAAAGTGATCGAGAAACTCAAGAAAAAATCCTCATGAAAAATATCTTCTAGCCCCACATCCTGGTTGTTCAAAATTTATTCAGAACGCATGAGAACTACCGAAAAATTATATTTACCAGGCTCACCTAGTTGTCGAAATTCGTCCACATATAGGGTAAAGTCGGCAAATATGGCACCCCTTTTTGTTTTTGTTTTTAAATCAGAAAATAAACAAGGTTTTTATTTTAAACAAAAATAACTTTATTTTTCAATTCATTTAAAAGCGTAAAATATGAACATTAAAGAAATTCAGAGTTAAAAAAACATATTTTTTTTGCAACAAAAAAACACTTAAAAAAAAGACAACCGGAAAAATGGAGGGTAATATGGCGCCATATGAAGGGGCATATGGCACCTTACTTTTTCTTTTGATTAGTGTTGTCATACTTGTTGGATGTGTTAATATGCGATGTGCAGGAGTCATGTGACTAAAAATGACACATTATACAGTTAATCCAATCATCTGGCTGGTGATAAAAAAAATTCTTCTGCGTTGCAGCATGCGATGACCGTTATGGTCTTACGTCTCTGCATATGTGACTGCAATTACATTGCGTGATCCCTTCTCTGCAATCACTAACGAGGATCGGTTATTGATTTGATATCCGGTCTATTCCATACTATACTTTTTTTTTTGTCTGAGATGACGTCATTTCCAGCAACTATATGTACTGAGAGGGTGAAATGGCACCGGCGCCATATATCCCCACATTCTTGGGTGCCATTTCCCCTTTTTGAAGGTACTACAGATATTGAAAATAACACGATGAAACACGCAAACTCACTCAGCACAGTTAACAGAAACAATTACATATCGATTTAACTCTCTTATTATGCTGAAGCGGATAGCCGGCGCCAAAAACTTACCTATCTACACTTACTTGAGTAAACCACAAAAAAACTTTTTCTCCTAAATGCACTCTAGTTATTTTTACTCACCTTGTCACAAAAAAACTGCATGAGCTACTACTATGTCTACAGAACCTATCAACATACTTCAGTAGAATGAATGATATTTTGGTGTCTCTATTTTGAAAAGAAGTCGTTAGTGGGAGATATTGAAAGGGTGCCATATCCCCCCGGGTGCCATATTTGCCGACTTTACCCTACATTTAAATTTCAATAAATGTATAAAAAATAAATAAATAAATAGGCGGCGCAACAGGCGGTAGACACCCAAGGCCTAGCTTCTCGCAACCATTCGTTTTGTGTGAGTTTCTATTTTTTGGAACGAATGGAAGGGACCTACAATTTTATGCCGAGTACGAACGGCTGAATTGAGAAGCTTTTTCAGGACAGCCATACTCTCGGATGTTTGTCAAACGTTCGCGAGAGGTGGGCGCAGTAGAAAAAACCTTAAGATGTAATTTGTGTTATTTGTGTTACCTATACAATAAATGTATAGACCTTTCAAAATATCTACAATTACTGGAAAGTTAAATCAAATATTTTATTTATTTTCTATTTTAAAGTAGGAAATCCTTGTATTTTTGGCCGCTTGATGGATATATTAATCATTCTTATTACTATCATTATTTCGAAAGTACTCGAAAGTAAACGAAATAAAAAATAGATTCTGCAAATCTACGCGAAGTTATCTTTCATTTGATGTATATATCACGCAGATACGTTGAGTAGATAAAAAACTATTTACAAAAACATATGTACGACATTATTATATGAAAACTTGAATGTTCTGAATTTTTAAATTTTCTAGTTGTTGGTACACCTTAGAAAATTTTTTGTTGTAATAGTATTGGAGAGTTTTTAGAGTAGACAACTTCTCGAAACTCTATTCCGAACTTTCTCCAGAGAACTCATCATAATTTTTCACTTTTGTCGATCTATATTGGGCTTTCGGATTAGAAGACTTTTCTTAAGATCTTAAGTTTTTCGAACGCTCCCTAGAACTCTTATCAGAACTTATGGGTATCTACCGTCTTTGAACAGAAAACTTATTTGGGAAGAGTTTTTGAAGAGTTTTTTTTTATATCCAGAACTCCTTAGGAACAGAACTCATGAACTAATGCAATTTTATTTTTAAATTTTTATCATTCTGACAATTTGTTAGGAACTCAAAAACTATTGGTTTAGTGCATACATACATTTTGTTACAAACATTTGGTGGAAATTTTAAAAAATTGTAGGAACTTACATATATAAGAAGGTGTAGGTGTAAGGAGCGCAATACATTACATATAGAACTCTTGAGGGATAACTCTGAAAATATAGAGAAAATATATAGATTCTCTAAAGAAAAAATTCGGTCAAATCTTAAAATCTAAACTCTCAAAAATACCCATTATACCCAACCTGAAAAAAAAAACGCAGGCGAAGAACTGGAGGCGCTACAACATTTTAAAAAGGCTATGAATACAGGTTTTAAGGTATCATGGCTGATGGTTAGATATAGAAAGAAAAATTAAGGCGCGGGCCGGTGGTGGAATGAAGACTTAATCTTCCTAAGAAGGTTGTTCACCTCAAAATCTGCTACAGATACAATCTCTGGCCTATACATGGAATGTCTAAAAGTGTACAAAAAAAATGTACTTAGGTATAAGATTAGCTAAATGCAATCATATCGTCAAAAATACTGCCAATCTATCGATACTCTCAAAGTGTATGTGAGACGCAGCAAGATTATATCCGAAGCACACTCTAGTTTATCCCATCCTTCATAGATAAAGAGAATGGACTGAAATGAACGGATTCTAAGATAACTATATCCCTAGAGCTTTTCCTTAACACACACTTCCATGGTTGCAGAGGCAACTGTGCAGTCCTCGAAAGCTGGCAGTTGGCCCTACCTTCATAAAGAGGAAAACTATAGAATCTATTATAACAGAAATATTTCCCGGGCCATTTACAGTTTTGCTCTGTATAAATCACAGCGACGAAACGGAATTCTTTCCATTATGCTGCAAAAACTTAAAAAATACAGTGATGACATTGGCTCGTTGAAATTTAGGGAAGTATCTACAATATGTCCAAGTACTTTTCATACAGAAAATCGGCCAGAGACGGCACGAATTCGTGAAAGACGGCTGGCCAATTAAATTAACCCCTTTACATATCCTTGACCTTTACATATGGACAAGTCTATAAAGATCAACTCTATGTAAATCCCAACATGCCTATCTTAAGGGAAAGTCTATACAGAACTCCTGACTCGGCATTACCTCCGCGATTTATTATGCTCAATTTTGTCTCAGGTCGAAATATATTTTAGGTGGCCATAATGGACAAGGGTTATTAAATTCAAATTCTACCTTTAAACTATCGCATTCAGCTTACGTAAGAATGCTCTTTATTTTACACCAAATAGTGTCAATGGATGCACCTCCAATTTGGTTTAATAGAAAACTGGAATAAAGTCCAAATTGAATACACTCAAACTCATATGCTCTGTGGCCAGTATAATTTAGACTTTTGAACATTCCTTAGCAATCGCCTTTTATTGGTTTAGGCACATGTTAACGAAATGACAAAAAAGAAAGCATAGTGGGTACAGTACACAACCCATTCCATCTTTAAGGGAAGAATTGTAATTTAATTACATTTTAATGATGAATTAAATATTTTTATTTATTTAATTCATCGGAGTCTTTTCGCGGTACCTAGCACTTAACAAGCGAATATCTTTTCATTGTCCCTTGGCTTATATATACCGCCAGCTAAGGACCATGAGGTACATTTATTAGGACGTTGGCAAAACAACAACGCTCAGCGCACCAAATTGAATAAAGTTTGGCATATAATTTGACGGCCCTAAATATAAAAAAAAATGTTCTTCAATTTTAACAAACTCAATGTGTTCGTCCTCAAAAAACTAATTTCGACGTCCATCGTATTTACTGAGCCACTCACACCACCACTGGACCGCAAAACTTTTGCAACATAATGTCCAAGTAAGTGATGCAAAAGTGACCAGTTGTGTTCTGCCATCATGCTCCAACAACAACAACGAACAAAAAAAAATACTTAACAAACCAACAACCATAACAAGAATAAAATAACAACATCAACGAAATCCAAATAAAAATCCTCAGATATATAGTATAAAGTATAGAAGATGGCAGAACCCAGACCATTGACCATCTAAGACAAGGCTAGGCTATAATAGCTGGTTGTGTCGACTCCCTTTTTGGGACTGCGACTCACTATACACGGGTGTGTACGGGTACCACCAGTAGCTGGCGAACACAACACAGACCAGGAATATTATTATTATTATTCTTATTGTTTGTATTAGTAGAAAACTTGGCATCTTAAGTGCTCCGCAAATAGACATTCATTCTTCATCGTGTATATGCGTGTAATGCTTTTTACTAAAAAGGATTCTAGCTAGAGCTATACATCTTTGCGCTGTGCATACTAGTCCATACATACATATGTACGTGGATGAGGTGGGGGGGGACTTTTGGATCTTTTCAGATCCAAGACAAATACAATATATATTTATCCTGCTTCTGGGATGGCATACAAATACAATACACACGTGTATACGTGTTCTTTGACCTTAGAGATGTTATTGCTGTTGTTTCGCAGAGAACAACAAAAGAAACAAAAAGAAAAATACAAGCGAATCTGGATCCGGAACATGAAACAAAATGGCACTCTCTCTCATGTTATTAATTTTCGGACAAAGGATAACGAAAGTAATAAATTATTAGTGGGCCGTTCTCGTAAATTAAAAACAAATGGCAGAACGAACGATACGATGCTTAATTCAACAAAGGACACACATTCAGGAGGAATTGAAAATTCTTCCCCTTGGTTGACATTTTTTTTTTATTTGTCAAATGTCAACATAGGCTCACGCGCGGATTGGTTGGAAGTAAATATTTGTTCAAAATTTCAGAATAAACTTTCGTTCATTTCTGTGTTAATCCTTAGGGGGAAAGGATATGATTTTGTTGGGTTTTTTGTTTGCCATCGCAGGCAAGTTGACAGAACGAAGGACCTATTTGGGTAAAACTTAAATGTATTGCGATTGTCAAGTGGCTGCAATGAGTTTTGAATTTTTTTTGCTATTTAATTGTCGAAAGCGGTGAAAATGGTATTGAATACGGATTTTTACAGTACCGGCCCAATGTATTCGCCAATGGGGTTGACATTTTCAGTTTAGGTAGTCCAATATTACATATATACCTACCTACTTTGTTTACAAATTTCAAGTATTTCGACGATTTTTGAAGGTAAAGATAAGATTTTTCTGTTTTTCTTACGGTTCAAGAATATTCATAAATAGTTTGCAACAAATATAGTTCGGCAATAAAAACACAGCTAAAAGCCTGAGCATCTACCTAGTGCAAATTAAAGCGCTGGAACATCAACAAAGAATTCGGCAGAGCGAAAGTCACGTAAGACAGATTGAAAATTTCGACAGCAAAAAGAAAAGCACAGACGACTGTAGCATTATCAGCTTTTGAAGTTTAAGAAGACATCTGAAAAGACCTCACCATAGAATAGCATTACATCTAAAGCTACTATTATACTCATGTCATTTGATTGACACAATTTTTGACATGCCAACGTCAATATGTCTGCTCTAAAATTACGTGTAGACAAAATCTGGAGTAATTTTGATGTCAGCTCATCAAAAGTTGACACGATTTTTGACATGCATGCGCTAAATGATGATGTCGCTACTTATATGTCGCTGTGAAAATGTGTCCAACGCAATTAAAACTCAAAAAGTGTGCTGAAGCTTGGCAGCAGACCAGCAGTATACCTACTTGTCGCAATAGATCAAATATGTGTCTTGACGAGAGTTTAACTTAAGCAGCGGCCAATCGGCCATTCACATTGAGACGTTGGCAGAAACTACGTAGGTCGTGTCGCAAGATCCGTAGAGATTTTCAACAGACCTTACGGCCGTCCGTACGTTCTTGGGCTTAGAGAAAAATACTTACGCAAGGGTGGACAATATGTTTGTCTTGGGAAATATTGGGTACCTAAAAAAAAAAAATTGCTCGGTCGAAGTCAAATTCGACCCTCATTCGACTACAGGCTATACGAAGCAACTGCTATCATGTGGTACGATTGCCTGATTTGAAAGTACGTTAAGTACAATGAAGTCCGAAAACTACAAGGATTCTTCCGATATGACTACCTCCTTGACTTACATGCTGCAAAATGAAATACCTATTATAAAAATAGCAAATTCTATGATAAGGGAAGAGGTGGTCGACCTCATATAGAAATACGATCCTATATCAATACATTGGTTTGACTACGAATGCAGTAAAACATTTCATAATCCTTTCTGACATTGAAATACAATACCTAAAGATGAACAAGAAGCTTAAAGAAACCTTTGCTATCAAAATTACGATTATTGTACTACTTTTGTCTATATTCGACTGATGTAATTTTGTGTCTTTTATCGCCTTCTATATAAAAAAAAATGTATATCTAGATATATCTCTTGCCAGGTTTTGTAAATATTTGGTTACGGTTCAAGTATGCATTTGTGCAAAACCAATGTCGCAGATAAAGTGATTAAATGTAGTTACCCTGCCTAACTTAAAAATAAAACAAGGAGTTTTTAGTGAATTCCTCCCAAATTGATTGAAGCTATGATTGATGCTTCTACTCCGTCTAAAAGCTGAGCTACACTAAATCCAAAGCAGATTTTTTTAACGCAAAAATATTCAAAAATGATAATTTTCGATTGTATACAATAGCTTTGCTTTTGGGTGGGGTTTAAAAGATATAACACTAATAGCTCACCGAATTTCAAAGGTCTGCTATAAAGCTAGCCCATCATAATTGCTGGAAGAAGTGATGCTATACAATCCGCGTTAGTGTTTCTTAACAAGGCATTAGGTACTATACTCAATTGCAACTTAATTCTAATTCTTTGCTTTGGTGATATCCTTTCCACAGAGTTTATAGATGGGCCGAGGTAGATAAAATCGCTCACGACTTGAAGTTGTAGATTAGATATAGCTCTTTTTATTATGAAGTTCCGCTCGATTCGTCAATGATGTGTCCCTTCTTGTGCTGTCAACAAGGTTTTATCCTCGTTCACTTTCACATAATAATTAAAAACGCGCTAGTGACAGCTCGCTAAGTTCTGTCAATAATGTCAATGTCATCCGCGCATGCAATTAGTTGTACAGAAAATTGTGCCTCTGGTGGTGGCTTGTCAGTTTCGCACAGTCTGTTGCAGTTTTATGTTGAAGAAGTTACATGACAGCTCACCTTGTCTAAATCCTTTTCTGACTTCAAATGTCTAGGCGAGATTGATTCCAATATCAGGATCCATTCTAAAGAATGTGGGAGATTCTGCCAGTTTTAAGTACCTACTTTGGTTCACAAATCATGTCTTCATTTGTGCGTTTCACTTTCACTGGCACATCTCGCAAGCCTCTGACGAGCATCCAAAACTAAAATTCCCCTAAGAAAGATTCTCAAGTCTCGGATACGGCATAGAATTGTAGGTCCCTTCCATTTGTCTCAAAATAAAAACTCAAGGAATTGTAGTAATGATAGGTTAATTTGTTCCATGCCGTGAGACCCAATCAAAAACCTTTGAGATGTTCAAGGCTACCGCTATTTATTTGACTTGTTGCTCGATTGCCTGCGTCTATAAGTGTGTCTTAACCCTGTCCAGTAAACCGATGTCAACTACTGCGAAATCCATATTCCCTAATCCATGTCGTTACTCGTAATCGTTGACCTTATAGATATTTGATTATTTCGACATTTATGGCCTTTTCTCGCCTTAGACAACATAGAAAGCAAAGCTATTGGACGGTAAATTTGCGGCAGCGACTCAAGGAGTTCCTGTCTCGTTTCGGGAATCGGTTGAATACCAGTTGGTTTCCAAAAAGAAGGAAATATCTTACGGGAGTACGAAATCTTCAAGAGCTTACACATTGTATACTTAGTTCAAGTTGTGGTCCACAGTTTTTGAGTAGGTATGGTTGGAATTTCGTAGCTCCCTGTTGGCTTTTTACAGTCCACTGTTGATTCCATACATTCGAGATAGATGGGGGCTCCAATTGTGGCTAGGGTCCTTCATATATTTTTTTTAACCATACGAAACTGGTTCGGCCACTGTAATGGATCTGCCTTCAATTCGAAATGAAGAGATGATGACGAGAAGATGAACAAGGTGTTCCTAGTTTTACACCTCAACCTAAGAACCTTTGGTCATCTGGCTTATTTAAACATTTCTCAATGAAACATTTGTCATCGCTTGCATACGTTTAATAGCTCGCCTGTAATTTAATATTCCTGTTTGTAAAAGGACCTCTACCTACCTCTTAAAAAAAATTCATATTTCATATTAAAATTGCTTTTGCCTTCGCAATCACGGCGCACAACTAGTGTATCTGATGCTGTCAAACATGGTTACCTACACAGCATACAATATATGTATGTGTTATGTATCTGCAAACGACTTTGATATTTCATTTCATTTCATGCCATCCAACAGTCTGATGGTGTTATTGTTTTTATTGAGTTGCGAGAATTGCAATATTGCTTTCAACTGAGCACTCCACTGCGGTTCGTCTCCCCGCTGTGTACCCTTATTATTGTTATTTTTTTTTTTTTCTTAAATTAGTATTGAAATTGAAAATTCATTATTGTTAATGGATTTCTCAAGTACCAATATCGATGCTGTGTGTGTGATTCACTCTATACTAAATGTGTACGTATAAGGTATATAGATACTGGTTGCTTGTGTGCACTTTATTGCACATTCGATTTTCGATATTCGCTTGAGCAAATATGACGAAGCGAATATACGTAACAATTGCTTCCCACTTTGTTTGCGTTTTAATAATAATAAAAAAAAAACAATAATCATCAAGAACGAGTGCACTCCTAATTGAATCCTTTTAAGCACAGTAATCTCCGCTTCCCGTATATTTTAGCTCGCGCACCAGAATTCATCCCGAAATTACCGCGGAAGACTTTTCTTCTCACAACAATTTTGCTGGTGTTGACCAAAGAAAAACATGAACTGCTTGCGCGATGGCCAGTTGGAAGCCCATGCATTAATAATAAAAAAAAATTGCAAGGATGCTGAGTTACTGTTGTTGTTGTAACAACAAAATGCACTCATCCATTGCATAAATATTATTGTACGCGCGCCTAGCCCCCCTCCCCTCTACATCCCCAATATAATCATCGTCTCTGACAAATATGTTCGCTTTGAAGACTGTCAACCGAGGACGATACGGCCATTCGCCATGCGCAAACCGTATACGCTTTTTTGCATTCCGCGATGATGTACATCATGAGGTATCGGTATCTCGCATCTAATGACGCTGGAGATACTCTGTATGTATCTATCGAGTTGAATTGCTTCGTTTGGCCTTTTCAGGTAATTTCACTCAACGAGGGTTATCCTCCATCACGCGATGGTGTTATTGCTGGCTGCGCAGTCTGTTCCACTGTGTACCATGGTAAATATTTCATAAACTGTCAATATTTGTCTAAGTGACAATTAATTGACGTTAGCAGCGTCGTAGAAGCCAAGAAATACTTCAAAGTACCTATACAGATATACTAAATACGAGTACAATATGTGTGCAGATGAAAGGGGGTTAAATTTGTTGTGGACTTTTGAATGCATATATGCTTGCTGCAGTGCAATGTGCAATCAAGGTGCAGGTTTAGAACGTGCTGATTGCTGATGATTGGGGATTTTTTTTTGTTTAAACTGCAAAGTTATGTAAACAGTAATGAGTGCGGATAAGCTGTTAAATAAATTAAAATAGTTTTTATTTTAGCCTCGGCATCTAATTGAAACTTTATATCTTCGGAACTGTCAATTAATTTATAGTCCAGTCCTGTCAGGATAGCCAACTTCTAGTTGAATCATAAATATGCTGGCAGAACCAATTGCATATCAGTTCAAAGGAGAAGAAGACCTAAATGAACTGAAAATAAAACATTTTGTATAGACACTGTAGAAAATCGTATAGTGTCACGAAATGTCACGCGGTAGATCATTTTGTGACTTGCTGTTGAGAAAAGTTGTTCATTCAGCCCTAACGGCGATCACAAAGTCATTTTTTTAAACTATTCAGTTGGTCTTGATATTCAAGTCGTGTTAATCGTGACACGCCGCGTGACAGCTAATCGCAGTTTGATAAGCAAATTATTGTCGGACGGTTTTTCCGGACTTTCCTTGGGAAAATTTACTTGTTAATCGTATAGGATTTGAATTTTTTGTTGATTTTTTTCCTAAAAAATAACCTCATCGGGTTGGCTATCATATTTCCTTCAATTCGAAATATAATATTGGAATGTGAAATTCGAGAATTGGAAAATAAAGCAAAACCTCAAGAATCACGAACGGTCTTAGCAATTTCAAAAGATTTATTTTGTTATAGGGAATACCCCAGAGAGTAATTGAAGCGCATAGCTCATCCGAATTCAGTCAAATGTCGTTCTAAATAATTTCAAATAAAAAAATGCATTGAAAAGGATTTGGTTATGCAGTTGGTGATAGTGGCTTCTTTTGTATAGATATTCCACCTATAATTTTCAACAAATTTAAGTTTTTCTTTCTATTTCAGGTCTATGAATTGGAGCGAAGATTCAAACAACAGCGGTATCTATCAGCGCCCGAAAGAGAACACTTAGCAAGCTTAATACATTTAACGCCAACGCAGGTAAGTGTGAATTTAAAATTTAAGTGTAAGAAGATTGCCCGCAATGGGGGAACAATACGTTTGACGTTTGACCAGACATTTAAAGCCCGGTTGCACAAAAGACTTAACTCATGCAATTTATAAAGTAGACTAGACAACACAAGATTGCAGTCCAAAAGCCCAGAAATCAACATTTTCAAAAAGCTACCCACCCGAAATAAATACAGTTTCGATCGTTTGCCTTGCTGGCGATATGGTGCGTTGTCAGGCTGGAAGAGTACTTCATGCTTCAAACCGGCCGGCGGGGGTCGAATTGGCCTTATTCGGCTTTGATTTACCAGAAGAAGTCCATTGTCTCGACTATTCCTTGGTCCCTGATGCATTGTAATGAATCCATGTTTTGTCCAGTGAGTTGCCAAATGAGTTCTTTTGTTGTTAATTGTGAGCAAACGGCCAGGCCGCACTTTAAGTTAAGACACTAGAATCTACGAACATCAACTCTGAAACAGTCCACGAACTGTCGCCAATGCTCAGGGTATTATGTATACGGAATCGACCGGTTATCAGAGGTATCAGGACACTGCGGTGTATAGTTGATAAGCTTCAGTGCTGGGAGAGGCGGCAAATCGGTAGGAAGTTAGGAGGTGGATATTAAACAAAACAACCTCCATGCTCCATGCATCATTATTAGAAACAAAATAACAAACGAAACTGGCCGGAGGTTGTCCCAGATGTTACCAGACACACAGGCCCTTTGGCCTCCACTCAATCATAAAAGGTCTATAGGGAAATTATCAACTCCGGACATACTGATCGGAATATTGTCCGCGCACTGTCTTCTTAAAAAGCGTGCCAAGAGGCATGACTCGGACATCTGTACTTTCTGCAATGTCCTACAAGGCAAGGTAGATATATAACACACGCACTGTGCGAATGAGTGGCAAAATGTTGCAGTCGAAGAAAGTTAGTGGAGATGGACCCACTAAAAATGGGCTACTTATTTTCTGAAGGGAAAATGGGGGTGTTTTTCAAGCACAAGTGCTTAGGTTTTTCCATTGTAGTTTACTGCAACTGCGGTTCCCTAAAGTTATCGCGGTGCCTAGTTTCGTAGGAAACGTCTTTCTCATAATCTATACCCATTTTAAACATAACCTAACCTCGACAGTGTTGTCAGAGTTTTGCTGAACTAACTAAGAGAATATGGCATATATATTGTTTAGAGAATGAATGGGTAAATCATATAATTATATGCTAACTAGCTGACCCGGCAAACGTTGTTCTGCCCAAAATAGTTATTCAAGATCTAGTTTAATATTTTTTTTTTTAATAGAAAATTAAGGCGGATAGCTTCACTGGTTCAGCGGCCATTCTGAAAATGCCGGCTACTGTTCCATTGTCTCTTCTTGGCATCGTAACAAATATCGAACTGTAAATGATCATCACTTTGTATATATCGCACATACATTTTTCACATCAATAATTTACTTTTGAAATAGCCAGTGAAGAAAGTTAACGAACGAAAAAGATAAAAAATTTGGAAATCAATTTGAGAAACAAAACAAATCAATTACTTTTACGTTTTTTTTCCTAAACCTTCGGGTAGCAATTACGAACAAACCCGTAGAAGAAAGTATCCAATTTGGTCGCGCCATGCCCCTTTGTCCAATTTTGGCCAATGACCACTCCCGGGCCAATACCTTTGATTGTCTGCAAATTCGAGCTGAATTGATTCGGTGGTTTTCGAGATATAATATTTTGAATGTTTTTTTTGTATGGGCGGTGCCACACCCTTTGTCCAATTTTGACCAATCTTCAGAGGAGCACTCCTGGGCCAATACCTAGGATTGTCTGTAAGTTTTAACCCAATCGATTCGGTGGTTTTCGAGATATAAGATTTTGAATGTTTTTTTTGTATGGGCGGTGCCATGCCCTTTGTCCAATTTTAACCAATCTCCAAAGGAGCACTCCGGGGCCAATACCTAAGATTATCTGTAAATTTGAGCTTAATGGATTTGGCAGTTTTCGAGATATACGATTTTGAGTGTTTTTTTTTGTATGGGAGGTGCCACGCCCCTTTGTCCAATTTTGACCAATCTCCTTCAGTGTACTCCTGGGCTAATACCTAAGATTATTTGCAAATATGGGCGCAATAGAGTCGGTGGGTTTCAAGTTATACGTATCCGAACACATTTTAGAACTCATTTTTATATATATAGATAAATATAGATATAGATAGATAAACAAATGTTTTTTGTTTTTTATTATATTAAGCGCACTAAATTCAAAATATGTATATACTTACATATATATTTTTTTAAATTATAATAAAAGACTCGAAAGGCGCCCCTGATGTACCAACGATAACTTACCACGAACCTACAATTGCCACAATTCCTTCTACCGATTGTTATCCTTCCACCAGTAAATAAACTAATTTACCACAAATTACTTCCTTCTGATTGCTTCATCTCAATAATACAGAGAAACAGAAACATCAATCTCTCTCTCTGTTGCAAATTCTTCTAAATATTATTACAACTTGTTCAAGCGAAGACAATCCCTTGGATTTTATCGTTCAACCTCGATACTTCCTGTCAATAAAAATAAAAAAAAGATGCCAAGCATAACAATAACAAAAGAGAAAAGAAACCCCCAGGATATGCAGAGGATACACATGTTGTTCGCGCACCGTCGTCGATGTCGATTCTGATTTATACAAATTTACAGCTCGTTTAACCTAAAAGGGAAAAACCCGCGTAAATCCGATAATAATGCGGGTAAATATTTGACATTTTAATCCGGATCACATACAAGGGGATAATCATCAGCACCACCATCGACATCTCATTGAACCTTTAGATACTTGCTTTCGCTCAGTGTAGACAGCATTGTTTGCTTCAATGAGAAATTCGATTCACATCACGCATGCAAGCAGGTTACGTGCACACAAACGTACAACAAATAATGCAAAAAATCCGATAAAGAAACAGAAATATAATTGATTATGTCGCTGCGTATAGGTATTGCAAATCCTTAAACGGTCAAAAGGAAAAAAATCGCATGCAATAATCAAAATATGAGTGGGATGCTGTTTGGAAATAATTACGTGGGAATTTCTAATTTTTGTTGGAACATTTAGCATCCTCAAAGGATGCGGATTATGGTTATCGTAATTTGTAATTATTGTTATTACAACAGCCCGCCACCGTATTTTTGTTGTGGATTACTTCTTCAACCACGAGAAAGGCAATATTGTTGGCCGAACAACAGGTAGTTGAAGATTGTTTACTTAGGTACTTGGCTAAGCCAATAAGGATACACATTCAGAAAGATGAATAACTTGAAATTCATTAGAGGAAGTTGGATTTACACTGCGAGAACGCATAGGCATAGTATTTGTATCCCTTTTGCGTTACTCTGGGGGATGGGTTTTTTGCGGTGTTTTTTTTTTTTTTTTTTAGGTGTTGGTTTAGGATCAGAGAGTAACCATTCTTTAAACGGCATACAACAACGTCATTCATCATTTTCATTATTTAAAGTCAAAATATTATTTCAAGAATTCATCTTATAATCTCATTGACTTGGTGCTTTCTTAATCTGGTGGTAGGGAAATTTGCAAGCGGTAGCAATAACAGAAGAGTACCACATCTGTGTACATTTATGTAGGTGAAGCTGAATAAGAAATTCCATTAGAGGGCTCAAATCATTTTAGTAAACTATAGTGTTTCGTACTTGGTATAACTGTCGTGGCGTGGGCTCTTCTGTAACACCGATAAGGAGACCCGCTTCGCTCGTGCTAAATGATTTAAGGTCACCATAATTGCATGAGAATAACCCAGAGTACAATAGTACAATTATGGAGGTAAATTCCCCAAAGATCTACACAGCTGTCCGTTAACTTTACTTGAAAAAAAGGCTGACGGGTAAAAAAAAAACGTATAGATCCATGATTTCAGGCCCTTTCCATTCATACCAAAAAATAAAAGCCCACCCAAACGAATTTTACGAAAAAGAAGGGCCTGTAGCTATAACTGGTTGCGCCAACTATTTACTTATTTAATTATTTATTTGATGGAATGTCCTTATGCACATATTCGTCACTACATATCTTTAGAAAAGATAGATACTTCAGAATCAGAATGTTATATGCGGCTCAGGTAATAATAGCAATGTCAAAAAATGTTTTTGGTAAATAGCATGATCTTAAATGTCTACTATAATAAGACTACCTAACCTAGTGTCAAAAACGGAAAAAGAACCACTCAAGCTCTAGCAAACTCTTGAAATGGTGACTAATTTTATTATGGCCACAGCATATAATTTTTATGTTATCATCAAGCATTGGCTTAAGCTAAATTACTCCAATATCACAGTCTCCCCTCTAGGATTCTATTGAACACTAACGGGTGGGCCAAACTACAAGTTTCTTTTTAAAAATACAATAAAATGAACGAAATTAAATTTTGTCCATGGCTTTATTAGTAAAAGCAAACATCTCCATTAATTATGGAACACTTCGCACTCGCAGTAGCGCATTATGTCAGTCACTGCAATTTTCTAAGACCTTGTTGATGGTTTCGGGCTGTAGTTCACGAATTACTTGGATGATATTGACCTTAAGTGCTTGAATCGTTTCCGGATTGTTGGCATAAAATCGGTCATTCCCCACAAAAAAAAAAAGTCCAAAGGGGTCAAATCGCAGCTCCGAGGCGGCCAATTGACATCGCCAAGACGGCTGATAACACGATTTGAGAATTTGGTGCGCAAAAGATCAATTGTGGCATGGGCTGTGTGGCATGGCGCGCCATATCCTGGCATAAACCAGAGATTGTCCAAATCCATATCTTCCGTTGACCGAAACGTTGTTCCCAGCCTCATTTTCGAAGAAAAATGGTTCGAAGATGCCACCACTCCACAATCCGCACCAAACTGTCACTCTCTAGATGTATTGGCTTCTCGACAATAACGTGCGTGTTTTCCGAACCCCAGATGCGGCAATTTTGTTTGTTAAGATAGCCGCCGAGATGAAAATGCGCGAAAATGTTTCGAGCGGGAAACAGCTGTCAGTGTCAAAATAACCTATGATTTAAAAATAATCCAGTAGGCCCGCCCTTTATATAAAATTGGACATATGTAGCTCAGACACTTGAGGAATTCGTACCGTAAATCTGTATATATACATACTTCTTCGATGGCCATTTTGCGTCGTGTAGAGAGTTATGTCTTGTAAGTTGATTGAACGCGTTTTGTAACGAGTTTTAATGCTGCTTCCGCACGATACGCTTTGTCCCTCTGGAAAGTATCAAGCATGCACATAACGGCCTAGGTCAGCATAGTTAGGTTAGATTATGTATTTTACCAAATTAGGTAAAATATTCTACTAACCCTGACAAGGGTTCCGATATGTGCTGTTGTTGATATTTAGCAGTCCCTTTCTTCTATGCCCCGACTAATATTTTTCCATGTCTTTTTCGCATGATTACAACTATCAAGATCTTTGTTAGTCTGTTGCAAAGATTTGGCATCTTGTCGTTTCTATTAGCTCGCATTCTGTAGTCAAGGGACCCACTTTCGTGTCGTGAATACCAATATCTCTGTTTTAATAGTGCTTATACCCAGGCCGCATTAATTAGTCCATTTGACCAGCATTGCAAGGGCCTATTCAATCATATATATTTCCGGTATAAAAATAATTCCAATGTACGATCCGTGTAAGCAGCCATTCTTTTGCAGGGTCTTCAGTATTTTGTTTACTATCAGCGGCCATTTATGCTGAATTATGTCGTTTTCCATTGGTTTCACTCGGGGATTCACTCATTCCGTAATCCAATGGAACAAGAAAACTGCTTCTGGCTGACTACAATCACGTATTGGTGAAACGTCAAAAATTACTGTATGGCTGCTGCCAGCTGGCTTGTATAAAATGCATAAAATGCACTTGTGTAAGGTCTCCTCGAGTGGATTCTGACTTGAAATCGAGAAGCGAAATTCTCTCCTCAGAATCAACAGAAGAGTATTTTTTGCGCCAATGGAACGGTTTCAGAAGTGATTTTCTTGATTCCAGACGCTCCCGGACGCTTCTTTTTGCCCAATGGAAAACGACATTACTGAATAAAATGTATTTATTTGAATTTACGTAACAGCTAAATTTTCAAAACATATCTATACCTATGCAAATCAATAACCTTAACATACCGATAAAAAATATTCCCAAAACAGAAAAATTCACTAGTGCTAGCTAACACATTTGACTCCTTAAACTTTTAGACCATAACCCACCGGTCTCCACATACCAATTAACCAAACTCACATACACATTCACAGTCAAAACTCACTTAGCCAGAAAGGAAGTAAATTATTTCCTCCAACAAATTAGGCCAGTCGAACCGAATAAAAAAGTGAAATACCCACTTGTCCCTTAAATGATGCGTAAATCTATTCAAAGTTAACTACATTTTGGTACGTTTATTTAACGGTAATTGATTTTGCGATATGCTATATGTATTTCTATTTATAGGTATGAGTTTTTCCTTTCATTCCTTGCAAAAAGAAAAACACGCACCATCCGATTTTCGAACAGAAGAAGGCAATCCCATCCACATGGTATCTGTCCGCATAGAGGAATCGCACCCTCATCGACACTGCGCCCAAGGGTAATTGCTCTGCGAGTGTCAGGACAATAGAATTTCCTATACCAAACATTCATCCCTCTGTCGCCAAATTTAAATCCAGCCTCTACTACATTCTTATAGCATCAATACGACGATGACAAAGTATGTGTCTAGTAGAATCACCGATTGGTCGCACCCCTAATTTTGGTTGTTATCCATTCAATAACAAAACAACACAAAAAAATGCCACCTCTCTTCTTTGGCTCGAATGTGCAACCCAATTATGGTTGGTGATGGTAGAGCAATAGCCCGAGGGATGCATAGGTTTGTCGTTTACGATCTTCCGGTATATGGGGATCTAACCTACTGACAATTGCTTTTTAAATGCGTTGATTATTATCATCATCGTTATCCTCTTGTCACTTCTGTTAACTGTATTTCTTTTGCAAGAGGGGGTTGTCTGTCGATATAAAGTCGAGCTGCCAGTAGTTGAGATTGCATGATTGCCGTCGGCAGTTGTTATTGTGATTGTTGTTAGTACAATTGGGTGACCGTGAGTGACATTGTGTGCGTGTAATTAATTTGTCCTTTTCAAGTGGAAGTTTAGGGTAAAACAGGAGATAAGAAAATGGTTCTATTTAAATGGAAAGATGGCTACAATTCAATGAGGGCAGGTGGCTTGTTATGACATTCATCGCAACCACTTAGGCGTGCTATACCGATATTGATCTGCGGCTCTAAAAAAAGATGTTTGGAGCACAAATGTAATGTTGAGTAGTTAAACTCGACTAAAACGGCCATCAAAATTGGTTAAGGTCGATATCCAATTATGGAGTCCTGTCCGATTCCGCGATGTTATAATGGGTGGGCTTCTCTTCTCTAGCTGATGCATTGTTGTCGATACGTCCGCCGTGACGAAGACTTCCCAGGGTTTGTATTTTGAGCTTTTAGTAAAGTCCGCAAAGTTAATCGTTAAATCTTCTTATCCACACTTCGTCGATGCAAATTGAACCGAACATCAACCCAAGAATCCTTCTCTCAAGGCGTCATCCGCTTTTGACAAAGTTCATATACATGACTTATGGTTATGGCCTTGTACAATATAACTCCTCTATTCTAAAAGCGAGAGCTTTAAGTCTTAGGTTCCTTCTTAAGCCGAAAAAAATAATTTGTTGGTCCTTCGAGCCGGATAGTATAGTAACTATCCTCAATAATCAGGACTATTTCTACAGTGACAACCTTTTGCACAGCAGCCAATACGAATGCAGACCTCATTTTTGTTTAATCAACTTCACAGACCTTAAAGGTATTCCGATTCCTTCAGCATAGTTGCAACCCTTTTCCATCAAACATCTACCTCTATCTATTTAAGCAAGCTCTTTGTGAGAAGACAAGTGTTCTTACCCGCCTTAAAATTTCAAAATTAACCTTATCACCAGTATAAATGAAAGTCCTTACAGCATCAATGGACGACTACTGTTGACGGTAATTTGTGCACATATTTACCAAGACAGTTTAAAAAAAAAACGAAGAGTAAAGAAATGCAAAGCAAATTAAGAGCCCAATTAAAAGCCTTATAAGCCTACCTACGTCCATTCCTATACACAGAAACCGCAAGAAAGTATATTATATGTTGGTGTATGGTAGTGCTTTAGAACAACATCCAAAGCACAGCCTGAAGTAGGTGCAATGGAACGATGTACACATAGCATATGTGCTGTGGGCAAAGGTCCTATTCAAAGCCAACTAACCCAGCCCTAAGTGCCTCTGAGTTGTGTCACAAATTCATCGTTCAACGGTGAGTGTGTGTGTGTGTTTTTTTTTTTTTTTTTTTTTTAATGCAAAATGCCAATAAAATTATCACTCTCAGCGATGCACACATGATTCGGGCTGCATATGAATGTATCCTACTTCCGTGGGCAATTTTGCATTCTGCATCTCATGGTGGCCTCCTAATGTTAATTCATGAAGAAAATCTGTGAAAAGATGCATAAGGAAAACCAAGCCACCAAGGAAGAAGAAAACGCCACGTGCTTCTGCACCACTGAATGAGACCTTTCTTTTGGTCTTCCGCAGGATGTGTAAGCAAGTTATGTCCCCCCCTTTGGTGGGTGGTTTTTGTTTGTATCACACAAAATGCGCAAAAACAATTTTTTTATCGCTATATAAATGTATACACACATATACAAAGATAACACTCGAGCTCAGCCATGTTTGTGGCTTGCAGAAATTTTCATTAAAAATAAAATGAATCCACTTGAGGATATACACCAGGAAACATAGAGATAACGCATCGTTCAGGAAAGTAATGTTCGTTTAAGAGGAGATATAGCAAAAGCATGTAAAAATGCATTTAATGGACGTGAGATGGATTTACTTTGAAAAAAAGGAACAAAAAAAAAAAAATAAATCAGGAGCTCCATATTCTTAACTAAAGTGCTTTTCATTACAAAGGAATGGAAATTAAACTGACAAAAACAAAACAACAACAGAGTAAGACAGTAAGTGGAATTTTGTGTAAAGAGGAAAATCGCCTCCGAAAAGGATTCCCACTTGGTAGTTCGAAATTTTAGCAGAAAAACCTTTTAAAAAAGATACATTTCGTTCATTTCTGTTCAGGCTCAAAATAAATAAAAAATTAAAAAAGCTTTAGGTATATAGCTGCAGTTGGTTCTCTTAGAGCCCCATATTTTATCAGAAATGGGTATACCTACCTACTCTTTCAGGATACTTTCGGTATCATATTTATCGAACCAACAAGTAGATTGACATAATTAACATCGTTGTGTCACGAAACATGTACGTGTACGTGACAGAATTTGCTTTTGTTTCGTATGTTAAATTCACTAAATTCGCTGATCGTATAGCTTGTTGACGGATACGGAAAATCGGCGTCAGATTTTGTCACAAACAAATAGAAAGAAACCTTGCTGTGCAATGGTGACATTTTATGAGTTGCGACTTGTATTTGTCAGCCTAAAGAATAGGTATAGACTAAATAATTCTGTGACGCGTTTCTTCAAAAGAGTATCTGTCTAAAGAAACATATAAAATGTGAAAAGAAACATGTATATATTCGTTTAAAGGAGCTGTCCTCTTGAGAGAGATGTCCGCTGTACTACTTACTATCTTAATGAAATTTACGGTGCAATAAACAATAAAAAAAAATCGGCACGATTATGCAGCCCCAGAAATAACTATGCGCGGTACTAATAAGCATTTTTAGTGCCCATGAGGTTAAATTTAAAATGGGCTCAGTGGTTAGTGTGCTGAACTACTGTGCCAGGGGTTCCAGGTTTGATCCGCGGAAGACACAAATTACGTCTTAAGGTTTTTTCCACTGTGCCACCTCTCGCGAATGTCTGACAAGCATCCGAGAGTATAACTGTCCTGAAAAAGCTTCTCAATTCAGCCGTTTGTAGCCGGCATAAAATTGTAGGTCCCTTCCATTCGTTAAGGCGTCTACACTCCTGTTGTGCCAAGTATTTTTTTTTTTTGTATATTATTGTGACCGTCAAAATATTTAAGTTAGACAGTTAAAAATGACTAGATATTGGTAATGTATTATGGCTTCCACACATCCGGAAGGCACTCTTCCAAATCTAGACCTTGCTCTTGGTTTGAACCCAATATCTAACGAAGCAACAGGCCAAATTTTCATCCTATTTCAATAGATTCAGTCTTTGATTCAGAACTAAGGACTGTACGAGAAAAAATCCGGAAACTTTTTTCCGGGAATAAGATAAGATAATAAATTATCCTATAGGCTAATTTTTCTTTTGCTTGAGTTTTGCTAGAATATTCAAGAGGAAATAAAACACTGAATTTGAATAAATTAATACCGTAACATTCGATAAATCTATATGTTTTTTAAGATTGGAGTTTGGTGAACTTTTTTCCAATACTTCATAAATGTATGTATGTATTAGAGACATTAGCACAAGCCTCGGCCCTCATTGAAGCAAAGCTCTGGGCCTCCGGGTATTGTAGAATAGCGCCAATACAAATGGACAAACTAAACCCGTAAATAAGCTGATTGAATAATTACAGAGACGTAAATATTCAAGGTTCTTACATATTACCGTTTGAACTGAGCTTTGGAACTTTCTCCTGAGGGATCTTATCAAAGTAATGCTGGACCTTTGACGATGTTATTATACCTGGTGGCACCCAGGTGTAACTCAATTGTCGTGGATCTGATTTCCATTGTGTTGGCGAAATACTCTTGAAGCCGAGGCGTTCGCGAACCGATGTGACGATGTTACACATTTTCGGTTAAGTTTCTAAACTTAAAATAAACATGTCTAACTAAATTACCTTTTCAGTAGCTTCGTACAGATATTTGATAAAAATGCACTCTTCTTGAATCTGTAATTTTATAATGGTTACATCTTGATCGTTCATCAACAGCTCCAACGTTGCACTGTTCTGCCAATTTCGCTCTTCTCTAATTCGTCCTAATTGTGTGACTATCTTCAGTATACTAAAGGGGCTGGCAAATATTAATAACTATTTAGTATTTATTAAATTGATTTAAAGTGATGATTTTCTTTTTGTTTAATTTTTTTGTTTTTTTTTTTTTTTGTTTTTGATTTTATAAACTAGTTTATTTTGCAAAGCCTACTAGTCTCTCCAACAGCACTCAGAAAACCTTTTCCAATAGGTACTTCATAAATGTCAAAAAATTAGCCGAAGATATTTATTTAGCGCTGCCTAAGAGAGTGTAGAAATAGTAGTTTAAAAAAATGTTAAGCATAATCCGTTTCTTTCAGCATTAAAAATTGTCAAGCCTAGTTTCTCTTTCCGGATTTGTTCTCCTTATATAGAGCAGGACTTAATAATAATTAAGGTCGCACATAGAGTTCCCTTAATAGTTTTTCGGTGTCCAGTTGACTTCTTCTTTCATACTCCGTTGTGTATGTGCGAAAATGGATATTATATAAGGTTTAACACCTACTCCAAAATCCAACAGAAAACCCAAGCAGGGGAGTTTCAGGGGCGCAGCATGCCTCCCCATACTTATTCTACTGTTTATGCATCTCCACTTACTATTTTGGGCTTTACTGCTTGTCAAAAAAACGAACCCTTAAAAGTAAATAACACCCAAAATGTCCAAACATTCTTTAACAACAATTTGTACGAGTTTTTTTAGTGCGTTATGGATGACACAATTTTTGTGTTGCTTCATAAAAGTCTCGTGTCTTCTGTGTCAGTTGCCACAGCTTCACTTAGACCATCGGTTGGGTTCACTGTTTCTATTACGGGAACTATCAGTGAAGTATCTACCTATTGCAAACCAAATTTTTGTATGCGTCTACTGTCTACACCTACTTCAGTAGTCATTGGGCAGTATCCCCGCCGTTCCTCGTGTACGCCTATCGCACAGTGTCCAGTCCAGTATATGCGAATGTCTGTGCGCCTCAGTCCGAACATGAATTTAGATCTCTTTTCGCTCTGCCCATAGTCCTTTTCTGTGCTTTCATGTATTGAGATGAGATTGGGTCCGGCTTATAGGTTTGTTTTACTCAAGGTTTCATTATCGATCTTTCTAGCAAACGTGCTAAAAGGAGTCCTTTCAGACTTAAGGGATAAGCAACGTGCATTTTTGAACCATTTCTTAGAATCTCATCCGCCTCTTCGTTACCCGGCCTGTCACCCATAACCATAAGGGACACTATGTTGCCATTTGCTATGTCAGCCAAATATTTCTTGCATTGGCTTATGGCCCTTGACTTAACCACAAGGGATTCCATGACTTTTATGCCCACTTGGCTGTCAAAGCATTATAGTAATGTTTGTTTTGAATGTATCGACATAGAATCGCCTGTTCAAGCCCTTCGCAGTTTGTGTTATAGCAGCTATATCTTTCTGAAAGACGCGTCATTGATTATAATTGATTCTTCTAGATCTGAACGCCCAGGCATATTCTACGCGTAAGAAATTAAGGGCGCTGAGGAAAATCTCATTCGGGCGCCTAAGTGACTAATCCCGGCGCTGTGTTTAATTCCATTTAGCGAATGTCTGGAAATAAAAATAAATTGGAACTACATTATAACAACGGAGTTATTTCTACCGGCATCTCTTCTTTAAGCAGAGCCCCTCTTTGCTTGGCGCGCCAGTAAAAACATTTGTGGCTGCGTTGGGCCCTGGTTTTTCATATAGTTTTCGAGAAGTATCATCCACTTTGCTCTCTTAATCCAAATATGCTACGTTATTAATTCGAAAAACCATCACAAAATGTACAATCCCCATTTGCTTCACTATTTAATTTAAATAAATAACAGTCCACCGTATGAAATAATAATTATAATATCGGGCAGATGTTTGAGAGTGCAAAACCACTTCAACTTTATTGTTGTTCAGCCCATTTTTGTGGTCCTCTATATAGTAGGTACGTCGCGTCGCATAAAGGTACAATACATAGAACACATCAGTCGCATTTGGTATAAAACGCAGCATCTGATGTGTTTTCGAAAGAATCAAACAAAAAAACTGCCAGCTAGACAACTACTTATATAATTTCAAAAGCGCACCAGCAGGAGTAACGAACGATTCATTCAAAACGACCTTAGAGGGGAAAAAGGTATATAACGCACACACAAAATCTGTATAATGGCTCGTGATTTCAAGTGGCTGCCATGTTCCCGCTGCTTCGGATAAAATAATAAATAAAACGAAGAAAAAAAAATATCCATTACCCGTTGGTTAGGACTTTCGCAGAACCTACCTATACTGCAACATAGTGGTGTTGGCGCGGTGTCTGTCCTTTTTTTTTTTGGCTTGCTTAGGGTGGAAATATAGAGAAGAATGAAAAATGGTCGCTGCATTTGGCGGTATATAGTATAGTAGTATGCACACGCTTCTCGCTTTAATCCCACTTAAAATATTAAAAACAAAAAAAAAGCAATGTTTCCCTAAATCCGTTAGCTACCCTCACTAAATGCAAGGATTGAATTGAAATCGTGGAACCGTTTACTAAGTACTACTAAATTTGTGTGCTCCACTTAATTTACAGCTGCTAAATGTGACACAACATCCGATTTAATCATCGCGAACTGACGACTGAGTGTGTAGATCACGGTGGAGCACTTTATTTTTTATTGGTTACAGTGGGAACCAAAAGCAAACTTAATATCTACCTACCTATCTGCCGATGTCGGTCCGTTTGACCTCTTATAACTCGAGAACCGCTGATCCATTTACATTGGGACGCGGTCGAACGTAACAATTACAGCGTATGCGACCTGTTGAGAGAAGCACTGTTCCATTGTTACTAAATGCTAATAATTTGGCGGGATTTTAATCGCTCGTTATTCTGCGCAGTCTAAAAGAGAAACATATTAGACAATACAGTTCTTGGGAAAAATTCGACAATATCAATACTTTGGATGGGCCATTTTTATCTTTTACACGATTCATAGATTCTAGCGATTTTCCCATAGTGAAGTTGGTGTCGAGTATCACCCAAATGAATGGGGCCTTGAGCTTTATGCCGACTCCGAAGTTTCAGTTATACTCTCGGTCGGATGTTTGTCAGAATTTCGCAAGATGACGCGCAGAGAAAGCGACATTTTTTCACATCTATTGAATCCAAAAAATTTGATCTTCAGCCCATAGAGTACATAGAAGCATTTTTGCCATACTTGTAGTGGAACATCTGTCTTCTTCAAGACAGCTGCTTTAATCAGTTTTCTTCTTACTAACTTTTTTATCATGTAGCTGGTTGAACATTTCTCCTAATTTTCATCAAGCTGTGTAATTTTTTAATTGGGAATATTTTTTTTTAATTCTGTCAAAGATTTCAGTTAACTTGACATATTGTCATTTGTCAGTCGTTGTGTATATATGGTAAAATGTCCTCACGCTTTTAGAGACCACTGTAGATCAGAATATAATATATCGGCCCTCGGGTAACCAAGTATAAGCCACACGACTAAAATATACGTGACTCTTTAACACCGACTGTTGACAACTTGGGAATTGTAGGCTTTTCTGTCGGCAAGTCTCATGCGTTCGCGCATATTTTCGCGCCCTCGCGCTCTAGTGGAACGACACTTTGTCACCGTTCAATTGGATAATCGTGTTTCGAGCTTGAGCGATTGGGGGATGTTTGTGTCGCGGGGGAGGGGGGGTGAAAATGAAAACTGCCACCATCGCACCGGCTAGCAGCGACTATATTCCACATGTAATATGCTCTTGATAATATTTTTATTTTTATTTTATATTTTTATTTTTGTTGACGCTAAATAGTGTACCGGAACGTTTGGATTGTCCTCACGCGACTTGTTTGCAATGTCAGTGCTCAATGCTCAGTGAATGTTATGCTGGCTGCTGTCGGTTGTGCTCTGAAGTCTTCAAAGTGATTGACGTTAAAATCCACTTAAGAGCCTTTTTCATGTGAACGATAATGGGGCGAAATAATCAAATTATGAATAAACACGATAAAGACGAACAAAGAGAGACGAAATGATGAACGGACACACAAAACGTGTGTGCGTGCGCGTCTACTTCAGGTGGCACTCTTGAATTGTTCAAGTTGTGCTAAAAATTGCCGAAACTTGACGCGAGTTTGTCGAAGAGGACTAGTTAGATGACAGATTGAAGTGAAAGGAGAAGAAATTTGTTACGAAATGCATATCGATATCCTTATTGCTTTCACAGCCATGTGAACTGAATCGCTGACAAAGGCACTTAACCCTACTAAGCCCACACAATCCGCATCATGTGTGTTTTCGGTTGCAAAATTGCCAACTCTTGAGAACTACTGCAAGATTGCGGATACCAAAAAAATCCTTTTCTGCTAAGAGCAGTTTATGAAAGCAAACATGCATAGGTAAGCATGGCAGGACGCTATGCTGTCAATGGGTTCGATCAAGGAGACGAATAAATCGACAAACAATTGAGTAACCTTGGGTTGTAATAGTCCCCGATGCAGCAAGTCATAATCCTGCGACACAGTAGCAAAAAAAAAATACGTAAACCATGTCGCACCGCAATTCAGTGGCCAACACTTGAGTATCTCTTATAAGCCTGGCAACGAAACACTGCCAGAAGGAGAACCACTTGAATGTCTTTTATTTGATTCGGATTCCCCTCTCGCTCAGTGTCGCATAAATGCAGGAAGGACATCGTGTAATCGGGGAATCTCTTAAGCATTGTTGTAAAGGGCTGATGATGACAATTCTATTACTGCAGACAGATACTTATACTTAGCCTTCGATCCGACCGAATCAGGTGTGAATGAGAGTGCAGTTTTTGGTTCGATTTTCTTTTCAATGTTGTCCGTACTTATTTGGGCATTTTTTTTTTTCTTTTCTTTTTTTTTTGTTAAGATTAAGTCGGTCTTAGGGCTTTTGTGGTGTATTGTGTCAAAATCTCATTAGAGGCTTATTCAGGTGATAAATTGTATGTTATCGTAGCACTTGAGAGCTCGCGGAGGCATTTAAGACATTTAAGAATAATTGCTGGCTTAAGAGGGTTTTACTGGCTTTTGTTAAACTATTGTATTTTTTTTTGTATTATTATATATTAAGATCGATTGACCGATTTTTGATTGAACTGAATTTTATTTGTGTTATTTTTTTTTTAGGTGAAAATTTGGTTTCAAAATCATCGGTACAAATGCAAACGGCAAGCAAAGGAGAAGGCCATGGCTGAACAAAACCAGCAGAATCAGGTAAATATTTGTATTTCCATAGGGATTTTGTTAAAAGTTTATACTATTTTTGAATGGTCAATATTGGACTTTTAAGGACTTAAGATCTTGATAGAGGAGTTGGTGCGACCTGAAGAGGGAGTGATTTTTTAATGAGTAGGGTTCGATTTATATCGTAGTTGTCACGCCTTTTTAACTTTTAAATATGCTCCGCTGTTCTAATGTTGCTATAAGATACTAGAAGGCTCATTTTATGCATGATCCATGATCAGGGATCTGTGCTTATAACTAGGACATTTGATGGTCGCAAGGTTGGTGTCCGAGTTAAAGCTAGTGACTCTCAATAAAGGTTTTTGGAAAGTTAATAGTGCACTGTGCCTATTGCTGTATTTGCCATAATATTTCAAGTATCCCCTCTTCTTTATTTTAAATGAAAGGTGCGGTTCAAAGACCTGCAACACTGAGGCAGCGCGTTGAGTCTAAAAAAAGAAAACAACAGCATTTATAAAAACACAAGGTATATTTGACAACTCAGTCCAATTGTCTGAGGCGTTACTGAGAGTGTTTGTTGTGCATAGCATGAGAAATACGCTACGCAAATCTACCATGAATCTATATACACCTTTAACACTTCTATACTGAAGAGTGAAGAGATTGCGTAGGCTGGGCCATATCTGTCAAATACCTTTAGAAAAAATAGGTACGTAGAAGGCTTCTGATGTTCGGGGCTTGTATATTTGGGTGAACCGTTTTACGCTCTAATTCATGTAGAAATATTCGAAATATTTTCTCTGGGCCTTCTTACCCTTCGTTCCCAACGCAGAGGGTTAACCCAATACTGAAAGACCTGTCCTAAAGGTGGGCTCCATCATGAACTAAAACGAAATTGAAATCGACAACTGGAGGCATTAAGATAAGTACCGGGCTTACGGGAGAAGTTTCTCAGTTGAAATCCTAGTTCACTGTTTACTATACTTTAAATGGCAACAGTTTGGGGTGGACTACACGGCCTCAAAAAACAAACATCTACAACGAGTTCGTTCCCTAGCTAGCCACTTTCCAGTTAAATCATAAGTGGATTCACCTGACGTACTTGATCCTTCTAAGCAACTCGTATGTTATAGATTCTTAGATCCGTGCAGATAGTCATTTCCGACAGACCGTCTTCCGCTGGTCATAATCTTAAGCCCTTCTAACAACGGTATCAATCAGATTCAACCTTCTACAATATCCTCTGATCATCATTTGGTGACTTGTGGGTCTGATAGGAGACATACGTGGATACTGAAGCTGAAGTACCTCCTCTGACAGGAGCCCTTTCATCCATATCTACCGCTGATTCGGTGCTCTTAAACATGCTTCTTACCACCTTAATCATCTAGATGACTAGATGTCAAACTCTTTGATGTATAGGTTTGTAGAAAAGCGATCTTTGCTCAACAAAACAAAAAAAAACGAAACGAAAAACACTTTCGCATTTCAAAAAACCAAAGAAATCATGAGAAAGTGAAAATTTGCTTCATGTAACTCATTTCGTTTTCTTCTTCCTATTTGCAAATGTTTTTTTCTTCTCATTAGGTAGTTGGTTACCAATAAACTTACTTTGAGAACTGTGGATAACAGTATCTCCATTTCTGATGACACGCAGCTATTATGCATGCAGTGCAAATAATTAGTTCTTCGGGAATGTACTTTCTTTTGGCATTTTATTTGTTAAAAATGATTGGGTATGAACGCCATAAATGGAAAAACGTCAATGAAAAAGCTTCCGTTTCTTTCGAACGAAACGAAAATTTCCTTCGTTTTTCGAGTGACTTGAAGCACGTTCGTGCAAACGAAAACGACTAAACGTTTTCGCCTCACAGACGAATTGTTCCTTTTCTTAATCCCGTCTAAAAGAATATATATGCCGAATATCCCGAATATATACCATTCCAATTAATTGACCATTATATTTATTATAATAAACAATAAACCAAAATAAACATCATTTTCCATATATTAATAAGTCCTTAATGTTATTCTTTTCGTTTCTTTTTTTTCCTTTCTTTTCATTATCTTCTTCGTGGCTATATTTTTTGTTCAGTCAGCGAGTTCACCACGACGTGTCGCTGTACCAGTTTTAGTCAAAGACGGCAAACCCTGTTCGGGCAGTTCGAATTCAACGCCCCAACAACAGCAACAGCAACAGCAGCAACAACAACAGCAACAACAACAAGTAGGTGGAGCCAGCAATGGCGGTTCAAGTGGCAGCGGCGGCAGTAGTACCGGTGGTGGTGGCAATGTCACCAGCGGTACCAATCTACTTAGCGGTGATGCTCCACACACCCACTCACCAGATACATCATCAACGTTACTGGCCACGTACAACGGTGCCGTTTCCGGTCACAATGCCCAAATGCTACAGCAGCCCTGCAATAATTCCCTAATGTCAAATAGTCTTGCCATGGCCTATCGAAATCAAAATAACTTTATGACTAATTCACATCAGCAACAGTGCGGTGGATATTTGCCACTGCAAGGTAGGGCTTGGTAATAATTAAGTAATTGTATCAGTTCGTTTTTTAATTAGTTTTCAATTTTCAAAACAAAAATCTTTAGTTTTTTAAATTTATATTTTTTTTTTTCTGAAAACGTAGTTTGACATTTAAAAAAAAAAACAGTATATACTCAGAGCGTAATATTTTAAAAAAAAAAAAAAAAAAAAAAACAAACAATACCATTTTCGAATTTAGACCAACTTGTGGTCGCGCAGTTTTTTGCTAATCTAATTGGCAATTTAATTTTATTAACACTTATTTTAAAAATAAATAAAAGAAAAACATGTTTAAATTAAAATCGAAAACATCTAAACTTAGAAGGAGAAAATATGTTTGTAAATATAAATTTGTTTCAAAATAGTACATGTAAGGGAAAAAGTAAAAAAAAGTAATAAATAAAAATTATAACTTTAAATAAATAAAAATTAATAAAACAAAAAAAAAACAAATAAAAATAATATTAATAGTTGACATTAGATTTAAAAATTTAGTAAAATGATAATTTTTTGTCTTTTCCACTTTAAATATAATGTAGTTTATAGTTTTAAGCTCAATATAAATGTATAGACAAAGCAAACGTATAATAAAAAAAAAACATTAAAAACAAAAACCAAAAATTTAACAGTCTTACTTTTTTTTTACTTATTTTGCTTCCAGAAAAATGAATCCGAGTATTATTGGCCATTTTTGTAATAGGTACCTATATCTGGTTTTTGGTTTCAAGCTTTTCGATTTTAAAAATGGTAAAGGGGCTTTAAAGCCGAGCTTGTACTGTTCACTTAAATGGAGTCACTTTCAACCTAACATCGGAATAGAAATATCTTGGCATTATCATAGACTCTCATATTTATATTGGAAAAGGAACACAGAAAAAATGGAAAAGGGCTTAATGCTCTCTATGGCCTGCAAAAAGGCCTACGGAGAAAACTGAGGATTGAAATATCATTATCAGACTCTTAATATTCTACGGATACCTTGTTTAGTGGTCACTCACGAAAGTTAGGTACGGATTTTTTACCTAACCTAACCTAAAGTACAAAGACTCGCCACGCTCACGAGTCATGACTCATCCTTGTCCTGCATCGTTCCTCAAGCAGGGATACTAGCCACAGACCAGGCAGCGATCGCAACATACCAATCTTGAATATAACCATCTTTGTAACCAGTCAAGTTGCTTTTAAGTCAATTATAACTAATACAGTTAAATCCAAGGTCGAATTGAACTGTTCAAGCTTATTGAAGAACATCAAGAACCACAACAAAAAGTTCTTCCATGATCCTGGAATAGTAATACCGAAAAGAACGAATAGGCGAATGAGGTAGCAAGATTGGGTTCAGATTGGCACACTGTGTGTGATGATTATAAACGATTCAATCAAGGAGACTAACACTACCTGTCCCTTAAAAATTGACTACAAGACTGCCCAAACCCGATGGCCACAACTGAACGAGAAAAGAAAACAAAACTCCTACAACTCTAGACAAGAACTCAATTCGCACACTCACAGGCATAATCACAGCTCAATGCGCAATCAAAATCATGCTCCGCAATTGGAGTCTATAAACCAATCTATAAATAAACTGCAAGGGCGGAAGAATCAGAGATGATCATCATTTTGCCCAGCCCCTGAAAAACAACGAGTCCGATTTCTGGGGTCCAGGTTCTACGAAACCTTTCAGATCTGGCATATCAGATCTGTTAAAATTCGACAACAGCACCAACTGGTTTAAGCAATCAGAAAGATGACATGTCCTGCTCCCTTCGCTATGAGAAATGTATGCAATATTAACAGAGTCCTCAAGAGTCAAGACACATTTTGCGTTGGAGGTACATACGCCATACTTATAGAATTCACAAGACCTTTCTCGATAGAATATCCCACCAGAGAAGAATTCATTGCCGTATTTACAGACGGCTCGAAAATGGACACTCGGGTAGAGTAAGGAGCCTTCTCCGAATTGCTGGGGAATATCAAAATTGGTACACCTCCGGACCATAGAAAAGTGTCTTCCAAGATGAGGTCCTGGCAATAATAACAGCAGCTCGAGAGTCTGCGACAGTGGAAATATTGCCGAAAGGTATTAGCTTCTTTATCGATAGTCAGGCAGCTGTCTATAAAAGAAGGAAATAAGCCTCGGAAATAAAATCGGAGCTTGTGAAATGCTGTTGCGAAAAGAACTCAAAGTCTCGGGCATGAAAGCATTCCAAGCAATGGGGAAGTAGAAGAATTAGCAAGACAAATTTCGACATCTGTTTCAGAGCAATCATTCTGATCCCTCTTTGAATATTCCGCCGTGCACGTTTTAGCTGGACGCAGGAAAGCAACACAAGAAGCCGTTGAAGGATGGCTGGAACTCGACCAAGAGACACATGAAAAATGCGCCTGAAGAAAAAAGAACCCTACAGATGCTGTAGTGATAAGACTACAACCTTCTTTCTATGTCGAACACACCAGGCATTAGGTGTAAATACCTAGGAAGGTACTTCTTCTAAGTTCTAGACGAGATCAGCATTTATAGGCAGAGGCACAGTCGGAAAGCACTAGTACCTACTCGCTCGTTCTCCGCACCTCAATATACTCAAGGGGACTTGGCGGTGTCCAGATCAACGAACCGTCAACCAAATTGATCACGTTGCGATCGACGCCAGACATGCGTCCAGTATCTTGGATGTCCGAACCTTCCGAGCGGCTAACATAGACTCGGACCACTACTTGGTAATGGCTAAAGTGCGTATGCGGATATCCACAACGCCACAACACCGTGTGTATACTGTTCGGAGATTTGACGTCGCAAGGCTACGATCGCAAGGGACCGCCAAAAACGTTGCCGACCTCATCTCCCTTAACCTCTCAGCAAGCTCATCGTCAGCCTCGACTGGCGCGTATAGCCTGGGGTGGATCAAGGCCTCAATCAATAAGCCCGTCCTCCAGACAGCTCAGTCTCTAGCTACCTTCATCCAGTGACATACACCAAGTTGGTTGAGTTCGGTCTCCAATTGTGTACGCCTATTGAAGTGGGGTCTTTTTCTGCTTAGCTATCCGTCAGTTGTGGACTCAAATCAAAGACTCGTGGTAATGATGTGTTGCTCTCCATACGTTCCACGTGACCTAGCTACCTCGGGCGTTGTATTTTAAGTAAAGTTCATTCTTCTTCACACTTCATCGAAACAAACTGAGCGAATATCACCCGAAAAATATTTTTCTTAAAGCGTCATTCGCTTTCGATGAGGTCTATGCTTCTACAAAGATGATAAAATGCTTGTGTAACATTTTCTTGGTTCTATGAGGCAGGGCTTCACATCTTAACCCAAAATTCGCACCAGGCATACGCCTTAGATACCAATTTGCTCCAGGAGGCTTGTTGGACTTAAGTATCCTTCGTTGAATATCGGTATCCTTCGTTTTGGTAAAAACACAAATTTTTACTGGTTGAATGGATTAACGCCTAACAGCGGACCGTATCTCATCTCAGCAGGCTTCTGTTCGGGATTTGTTCACCCTTGGGTAGATCGTTTTATCCTCTTGTAGAGATTTGCATTTTCAGTATAGCATCCCATAGGTTCGACTGTCCGATTATCGTGCTCTTCCCTCTTTGAAAAGCTTAAGTTTGCTTTAAGGGTTATTGGAAAGAAAAGTTTTAGGTATAACGACTAATTAAACAGCAACATGGATCTGGCCATAAAAGTATATATTCAACGAGCATGTGTAGACCCCCTCTGACCCGAAGAATGTTGTATTCCATCGAATCCAACCCACTGTTCACATGTGACTTCTGTACATCAAGACAGCTTGACAATAAATTACACCCGCAACCTTTCAATGGAAGTGGACCGCAGTAATGGTAATATACGAGCTCTTTACACAAGCCCCCTCAATTACACTCGAACTCGATGGATAGCTAAACAATGAGGTGCCCAAAAATTGAGAACCAATATCCATTCAGAGAAAAAACACACTCCGCTTAATTACAATGACATTAATTGCGGCTCAATACGACTAATTTTATTATTTAACAAAATATCTATTCTTACGTTCGTTGGCACAAAAATCCATCTTGAGGGCTTCAAAACACACAGAGACACCTCTTTTGTGCTTGTTACTTCAACCTTTCAAAAGTTCATTACACACGGGTACGTAAATTCGGTCTTCTCAGCGCGGTCCCAACGCAATTTGAATCGATCCGTGGGCATTTTTTTTTATTTGGCTTTTCTGAAAGCGTGTTTTACCAAAAAGATACTTTTTTTTGTGTCTTGTTCACTTAATCATTGTTATTCTAGTGACAATTTGAATGAAACACGGCACCCAACACTCGGTATATAGGTACACTGCTCCCGTGGTGACGACGATGAATATAACTGCACCGTCATGTCGCACCAGTGTCGTATCCGAAACAGAATACGAACTGTATGACAGTCGAAGACAACAAGAAACGTCGTTAACAATTGTATCTGAACCGAAATTTTTTTTCTATGCATATAGATACTTGGAAAAATATACGCCCCGAAGAAAAGATATATTCAAATCATCATTTGAATGGATTTGTGGTCAAAACTTGTTGTAGCTGTCGTCTACTGTCCAGTGGGGGTTTTTTTTTAGTCAAAATTATATTCAGTTTAGTTGCTTCTGGCTGACTGTCGATTTTCTTAATTGGATCAAGTTCACCGTTTGATAATTGCACGGAGATCAACAATTTGTGATTATTTTGATAAGGCCAACACACAGATAGATAAACACACAGCTACATTGGTCCGGTAAGTTCTGTGGGATTGGATTTTAGTCGTTCGGTCGTAATTCTGTTTTCATTTCAATGTTGATTTACATATTGTCATCATGTGACAGCAGTGACGGTGACGGATTTCAGATGGAACCAGTTTGCCAAAAAAAAAAATTATCAGTCAAAAGGGCTTACGGGGATATTTGCATCGCGTGTATTATTTCTCATTAAGTGAATAAATATTTATTGTTTTCTTTTCGGGTGGTAAAATATCCTTGGGAATTTCGACAACTATAGGTACGGTAATTAGATTTGCTTTGTATATTCCGGAATTTATCGACCTTTTAATGAAGATAAATACAGTGTTTGCAAAACGTAACAAAAAAGGGCATAATTTAAAAAGATTTAATTTTCGGTTGATTTTTAATAACATAGCGTAACATAGTTAAGGTTCTCAAGAAATCTTCTTTCTGAATTGTTCAAGTTTGTAAAGCATTGGTTAATTGTATGTCAATATGACAGCCCGAGGGACCAGAATAAGAATAAGACCGAAAATCACAAGTTACTATTCAATACGTCAATAGAACACAGTGGCACAGAAATATACAGTGCAGCTTGTGTTTCATCATGAATAACATTAACAGTGGATCCATTTTGTTTTCGACCAAACGAAATCACTATGTGTGTTTTTCTGAAACCCCGCCAGCCAGAAGTTGCAAGTAGAGGCTCATTTCACACGCTAAATAAAACAACAGCATGCTGGCGCAGTAGCGCAGTGGTTAGTGGGCTGGACTACTGTGCGAGGGATCCCAGGTTCGATCCCCGGAAAAACTCGAATTACATCTTAAGGTTTTTTCTACTGCGCCACCTCTCGCGAACGTCTGGTGAACATCCGAGAGTATGACTGTCCTGAAAAAGCTTCTCAATTCAGCCGTTCGGACTCGGCATAAAATTGTAGGCCCCTTCCATTCGTCCCAAAAAGAGAAACTGACACAAACGAATGGTTGCGAGAAGCTAGGCCTAGAATGTCTACCTGCCTGTTGCGCCACCTATTTATTTATTTGATTTGATAAGCTGCTGGCTAGGAATTCACAAAGAGGTGGAACGTGGAAAACAGTTGGTGGCACTGCGAAAGTGCGAAATCACGCTGGCAGCAGCACAATGGAGAACAATGCATAAAGTGCATGGACACACTGTCATGGACATGACTTTCATTCCCTCATTTGGATTTTTGTACACAATCTCTTCAAATGTACCTATTTAATTTTTGCAAACACTTGACAACCACTAAATTTCAATTCTGCAATGTTTTCAATTTGTATTTCGCACCAGCAAACTAATAGATAAAACCTATCCCCGCCGCCATATAAAATTTCGTTTGTTTTCCTACAAGTTTTTATACCCGGTACCACACTGTGGTGAGGGTATATTCACTTTGTCATTCCATTTGTAACGCCCATAAGGAGGCGTTGTAGGTATGACAAACTATATATATTATTGATCAGCATCACTTTCTTAGTCGATCTAGCGATGTTCGTCTGTCTGTCCGTCTGTCTGTCCGTCTGTCTGTCTGTCCGCACGATTACGGCCGTAATTTAAGAGCTATCGACTTGAAATTTGGTACGTAAGCTTTTATCCACCAGACTGAGGCTAAGTTCGAAGATGAGCAAGATCGGATGAAAACTACTACTACCTCCCATACAAAAGTATCAGATTTATATAGCTTTTTATGTTAAAAATTAAATTTAAATAGCTACAGTAAAGATAGCAAGTTTAAACTTTGCACGTATTGTTTTAATAATATTTAAAATTTTTTGACAAAAAAGGAGCTTGATCGAATAAAAACTACCCATACCTCCCATACAAATATATAATTTTTTAATACTAAAATATTTTTTTATTTTACAATAATATAGTACCGGGTATTAGAGCTTCGGCATAGTCGAAGATAATTGTCTTACTGGTTTTTTTTTTCTCATTTGACACCTGCCAAATTTTATTTCATTGCAATGAAGCTTTGTTTTTGTGTGTAGCCAAATCGTTCATGGGAATGCAAGTCATGTCCTTGATCGTGTGTCCATGCACAAAAGAAATCATTTGTGATATACAAGTTCGGCTGGCTTAAACTTGCTGGCAATTGTCAAAATGAACTGGCTGGCGAGGTTTCCAAAAAAACACACCAAATATAAGTGAATCCAAAGCATATCTCTGTTTGTCTTTTAAATGTTTCCAGAATCCTTATCCGATCTAATGTCAATGGACCCTATAACATCCGTGGGTCTTCTGAGAAGGTTTTCCTAGCACTATACGAAAGGTTTTGAATTAGGGGTCGTTTCAACTCCCATACAATAGACGTTAATCTGGATACAAAAAAATATACATAATATCTTGACACTTCTAAACGCCATAGTTGCAAAATTTGGTAAATCGATGTATATTTCCTGCTGAAAGCATTTGGAAAATGTTTCAAAGGGTATCAGATTGAGTGCAGTTATCAGCCCTGCTATAGGCGTGATTCTCATGGCCCTAGTGATGCTAAGCCTGGCCATTATTTTAGTCTTATGCAAAACCTAAAAAATGGTTTTAATTTTGTTTAAGAAACCAACCTGCTTTCCTGCTCCGAGAAAATGCTTCACATTCACAGGGAAGACGAGTGATATTCTCTGCGATTTGTAGGACCTCACAATACTTGCAAGTTAAATCTAATCTGCTTGCGTGCTTCCTCAGAAGGTAGGGCCCAGAGAGTATACCTTGATCCCCTGAGTTTTAACAATTTTTCAGATTTTTCTGATCTACCTCACGCCCAAAACGACCTTTGAGGCACTGTGTTCTTCTATATGTGACCACCTTAGGACGGTCTTATATTGATGATTTTATCGAGAATAATTCTCTTGGCCATGACTCTGCTCCTTTATTGGCCAAAAGGAGTCTGCAGTTTCGTTGGCCTCAATATCAGAGTGTCTAGGTCTAGGTACCCAATACAGTTTGAAATGGTTTTGGGATAGACTAATGCACGCAGCAGCTTCAGACTAGTTCAGATTTTATGATGTAAGTCTCTAGCGACTTAAGCGCTACCTTAATAATGTAGATAGTGATATTCTTGTTGGATATTGATTAGATCTCAAGTAGTTCCGCAGCTTTGTGAAAGTCCAAAACCTCTGCCTGGAATATACCGCAAGTGTCCGGAAGTCTCATTGCTACGTGCTAGTCTAGGTAGTCTTCTTATGTTGCTTATACGATCCCTGCGAGTCACCCAAGCAATACAACGAAGGAATCTCATTTCGGCAGCTTGTGATACATTTTTATAGTATCATAAGGTGCTATTTGTTTCCGACCATTCATACGAAAAAAGTATTAGATTAGGTTATGTTAAAATGGCTGCCGACAAAAGGCCGACGCACATGAATCTACCAAATCTGTTTTGTCGCTAGACATGTGGTGCTATTTGTCCACCTAGGGTTATTCCTTACTTTCTTTCTTTATCATTTCGTCTGGTATTGTGTACTCCGTGCCGTTCTTCTCATTAAGGGTGCAAGCCGGAAAATGGTCGTTGAATGGAAGTACCATCGCATCGGTTTGATTTGTCAATTTACGATTAGCAAGAATTTTTCTGGGGTTAGATGCTATTCTCTATACCTTATCACAAAAGGCTATACATGAATACCGTCATACTCGTTGTGACTCGTCCTAATCCACAAGAAATGAGATCCTTTAAACTGCGCCAAGTATTTAGAGGCATCAGTCTCCTCAACATCGCCTAAAAGATCATATCTGCCGTACTGTGTGAGCGCCAGAAACCATTCGTCAACGAACTGATTGGTCCCTAATCAGTATGGTTTTATGCCCGGTAAGTCCACAACCGACCAAATATTCACACTACGGCAGATCCTGGAGAAACCACAAGAAGTTAAAATCGATACTGACCATCATTTTATCGAGCTTAAGGCCGCATATCACAGCAATAACATTATTGGCAGAACCACAGCAGACATCAAAAGAAGAGTTCCACTTGGCAACAGCTGTTTCTTTGGCCTAAGAAAACAACTGACTTGTAAGGCTTTGTCAAGAAACACTAAGGAGGCTCTACATAAGACCATCATCACCCCAGTCCTGCTCTATGGCACAGAAGCAAGGACGTTATTTAAGACGAATGAAGATCTTCTTTGTGGTTTCGAACGGAAAACTCTTTTTTCATTCCGTTTGCGTTGACGGGCTTTGGAGGAGCAGATCTAACAGCGAACTCTACGAGCTGTACAGCGACATCGACTGGTCAGAAAAGTGCGTCTAAGATGGCTGGGACATGTAGAGCGAATGGACATCAACTCTCCGGCCCGAAGAGTCTTCGCTTCCAACGGGACAACGCAGTAGAGAAGACCTCGCCTTAGGTGGCGCTCACAAGTGGAAGGTGACCTCAACCAACTTGGAGTGCGAAACTGGAGGCGGTTAGCCAAAGATCGCGCTAACTGGAGAGTCGTGTTGGTTGAGGTGAGGTCCATCAGGTCCACTACGGACTGTAGCGCCATCTAAGTAAGTAAGCAAGTCGTTCTAGAAGGTTTTGCTATACATTGACAACTTTTCGATGTTCCTTAATCCTAATGTTGTTCAGTTCTTTACTCACCAAACCAAGGGAAAGATGTTTGATTGTCTTAATAATAATCACAGATCGTTTGGAGCTATTTTTCCACCGCAACTAGGGCTGTAGAAATTGTTTCGATTTTGTTCTGTTGGATTTCATACAAATGAAGCAGTCTCTTTCTGCGGCTCATATGAATGTTAGCACCGTCCAAAAAACATGTTGTAATGTTTCACAAATGTTGATTTGAGATGGGCATTCTATTAATTAACAACGACTTGTGCTTGGAACAAAAGTTATTAATTGCTTCTGTTAATGTGCAGTGCTTCCTACAAAACTGCGCGTACTCTGTCGAAAATTAGACATCACCGTCACGTAATTTGGAACGAATTCGTTTAAAGAAACGTTTTCCTCATACACCCTGATGGGCAGGCATATAGGCATCTTGTGTTTAATTTTTTAAGTCTCTTCGTTATGGGCATGAATGCGGCGGGTGCCTGGTTGGAATTTCAAAAAGCAATTTGATTTTTTTTGTTCGTTAATCACCTCCACGTATATGGACGTCAGATAAAAATTACCTCAACGACTCCGGTGATGACAGTTTGCAGTAGGAATTCGTGGCGAGCAGATCTATCCCTTGTATAGTTTAACGAGATATTCCGACCAATACATACCACTGGCAGGATGAGTCGATTTGTAAGGATTATTTTTTATAGTAGTATTTCAGTTTCATAAAGTGTTTGTGTTTCTTTCTCGGTATAAGGTGTTCATCGCTCTGTTGGCAGTCGTTGCCACAACCTATGCCAAACCGCAAGTTTACCCCTATGCAACTGGATATTACGGCGGTTACATATCTCCATCGTATTACAACTATCCGTACTATAGTTATCCGTATACTCCGGTAACATATGTGGAAACTGTTCCAATCACACCTGTGGTGAGTGTGCCTCCAGCAGTGCCTATTGTTCCGGCTAAATTCGTTGCAAAGAATGCCCGCCAGGCTGATGGCCCACCACCACCGTTACCGGAACAGGAGTTGCCGGTTGGTCCACCAGCAGGTCCACCACCACCAGCACCTCCAGCGGGCCCTGTAAAGGTAATAATTGTGAAAAAGTCGCTTCCGGATCCGGCAAAACTTTTGGCCTCGCTGCCAATTGCACAACTATTGGAGCTGCCACCGGTGAAAAAGATTGTGGCACTTAAAACGAGTAAGCTCGAAACGATAATGGCATTGAAGGGAGCTCTGCAGGCGAAACTTGCGCCTATTGCTGCGTTGTTACCTTAAAAGTTTTAAAATTAGATAGGTTTTTTTTCTGTTTAGCTATTTAGGGTGCAGTTCATTTTTAACGAATAACGATTATTTGACGAAATAAAAATCTTTTTTTTTTACTATTTTGCTGGGTGAATTTACTTAGTCCACAAGATGGTGATGGTTCCACAGCTGAAGATATAGGCTAATTGGAGAAACCACTTATAAATTCAACGTTGATGAGGTTATCAAGAATACTCTGAGCCAAAATACTCAAACGGAAATTTCTGTTTGAGGTAGACCCAATGACTCATAAGTGCCCTTCTCACTAGTCTCTCAACATGTACCATAAGAATTAAAAACGTGAAGGGTCTTCGCAGATCTGTGAAAGTTGTCAACTTAAGAAGGCAGCTCCACAAGCTCGTCTGTCGTCTAGGTTTTTTAGCTCCACATGCTGCATAGGGTGTTGTTTTTACTTAGAATAGCTCTATGAGACTGCCAGATGCTGTTTCAACTCATCAACACGCAACCCTCATGCACCGACCACCTCGTGAGACACTTCATCCACCACGCATGTCAAATGACTAGTTCGGTATCTGAACTATTTTCATTTAGTTGTGTCCAATACGTCATTGTCCTCGTCATTGTCTCTTCTCAAACATACCTACACACCTCGTCTTTAATAACAACTGAATCTCTGCAGTATAGTTGCAAAAGAAGAAGCTTCAGAACTTGTTGGAATGATTTATTATTATATCCAAATTTTGGAAAAGGAAATTGCTGCTAGAGTTTATTCCTTCCACATGCGGATATCGATCTTATCCAACCTTAATTTTTCTTCTACCCACTATTGAGACAGCCACACTCCTTCCTACGACGATTAATGTCTTCCATCGATTTCGGTTTTTTTTTTTCCTAACAATCAAATTACGCAATCCATCAGTTTATTGGCCGATAATAACTTCAAATAAATAGAAACTGAAATTAAAAAAAAAAAAACTCACCTTTCCATGTGCGTATGTAAATTTGAAAAAAAAAAAACTGACAAATATGGTTTCGTACCCCTACAACTTTATATTTAAGTCACGTTATTAGCAGGAATACAGTCATAGTGTTGACGTGACGTGGGGAAAGGGATGTAATGGTAATGAACCTACAATCTGTATATGTTGATCTTACCGGCAAAGAAGTTGCAAATCACTTGTAATAATATTTTCATTTAAAGATGTGGATTTTTTTGAAATTCACTTACGGGCTAGTCACGTAATTTGTTTCGTACAAGACACAGTAAGACTGTTTTAAGAACTTTGGAGCAGGATCTGGTTCGTTCTTCATATAAGCATAAAACCGCCAATCATCGAAAGGAAATGGTTCAGGAAATATTACTTCATCATGAACGATACAATTTCGACCGCACCTTATCATTCATGTGATGAGCAGCGAGTTTTGTCATTTTAAATACACATGGGCACTGGAAATAGTTTTGTCGATGGATTTAAATCAAATTTTAAAATTGTAATAAATATAATAACAAAATTGTAAGGCATAAGCTGGAATATCAAAGGACTGCATTTGAGTGAAATTTCATTTAATGCATAGAGATAAACTATGGCAGGGGCGAACTCAGGTAGGGGTTTTGGGGGTTAAAATCCTTCCCGAAATATCTGGTACTAAAACATAAGGAGAGTGCATTTTATAAAAAGGAATGCTGTGCTGACGTTCTATTTATCAGTCATACATCACATCAGCAACTCACCGCGCACTGGTGTGTAGGTGAGTTGCTTTGCTGTCGGAAACTGTCGGAAACATTCATGAAGCCAAGGCTTTCTCGTGGTCGGGTGGATCCTACCACACCTGTTGCGGCACGTGTTTCTGATGGCCACATGGCATAGATACCATTGGTCTTTGGCACTTGATGAAGGCGGTACGGGGCTTCTAGGTATAGGTTGTCGGATACTTCATTAGCAGTTCTGGCGGTTTGTTGCGATTGAAGCCTTTCAACATTAAATCTCCTCTGGGAGTCTGAGATATACGCATTTGTATCTGAGCTACAAAAAGGAGTTTATGTTGGCAGTTCGGAAAGTTCGGACAACTAGAACACTGTAGCAATACCTGAGATCGCAAGATGAACAATTTGGCTGACAGTTTTGTTTTTGATCAGACCACATGGCCTGATCAGCTTTGTTTTTTTTTTCTGAATGATAGGAAATAAACTTTCCAGATGTGGTGTCATGTGGGCTATGCTTTCCGATTGTAGGTACTCCCAAAGATATCCTCCATGCGCCATGCCTAACGCTCGTATCCTCTTTTTTAGGGGATTATCCCTTTCTTCGAAGTCAAAGAAACTATCCCCTGAAAATTTCCAAAATCCCTTTTTTATCCTATAAACTCCTCTTTTCACCATAGCAGATTTCTGGTGGAAATATTCAAACATCTGCAAGCCGAAATTAGTGAGCACAACAAAATCGCTATGTTGGTGGAATGAATACATTTTGTGCTTGCCGCGAACAACAGTATCGGCGGAACGAGTCTTTTCTGCGATGACCAAGTCTTGGACCAATGAAAAAACTCGATTGCAAATCAAAACGTTAAAAGCAATACTCACAGTAAAATGTAATATTCAGTTCTCAACTCATGCATTGAACTCTACAAATTTCTGAAAACGAAGCCTGAATTGCTTCGTTCAATCGCTGCAGAAGACAAATATAAGAAGAAAACAAAGAGTGGAGAAATTATTGCTATCGAATTTTTATTTTTCATATAAAATTCTTTAATAAGTAGTTATATGATTTAATTTGTTCAATAGGTATCCAATCATTTGGAAGGATGAAATCGGGAAACTTTATTTTTTGTCAACATAAAATAAATCGACAATTATTCGTCAAGTAAAAGAAACGTTTTCTTTAATTTTGTTTTCATGGTTGGTTTGTGGTTTTTGTTTTGTGAAACTTCTTACTGAAGTCATTCGAAATTCACGTTATGACTGTGGAACATTTTTCGACTTTTTGACCTGATGGATGTATCCTACACTTGAAAAGGAAATGTTTACCCAAACCAAAAATGTGTTTTGTGCATTTCATTATGCGGCCAGAAATCTCTGCTCAATTTATTTCCGATATGTATTTATATTTGCGTCCTGACTCCTGATACCTACCAAGAAATTGTCTGAAACAATTGTTGCATTTCAGCAAAAAAAAATTTGAAAAGCTGATTTGTGCTCAAATAAATTTGACAATTTTGCAAAATTCGTACAAGATTTGATTTTCATTGTACTAGAATTTGTACTAAAGTCGTGTTTAGTAAACCCTTCGATTAAATTGGTTTTTGGTACGACAAAATTAAAAGTAGAAATTAAAATTAGTTTCGAAATTAGTAAAACTCGAGTTTAGTGATTGTTTATTGGTAAGGCCCAATTTACATTAATTTTTGTATTGATACTATTCTTGAATTTCATCAATTTCAGTGCGAAAACAAGTTAAAAACTTATCCCCTATATATCCTCTTTTTTAAATTGCGATATCCCTTGAAATCTCCAAATTTCGGGCATTTATCCCCTTTTCAGTCCGCAAAAAGATACGTGTGTTAGCCATGCCTAATGTGGCATTGAAATCGCATTTTTTATAACGTACTTAGGGGGTTGGGGTTGAAATGCTATGGTCAAAATTCTGTTTTCAAAATACTGTATTTCAAAATTCTGTATTTAAAAAAAAAATTAATAAAAAAAAACATTATCAAAACAATTTTTTAGAATTTTTGTATAATACCTACTATTTTTTTTGTATTTTACTATTTACAAATTTAGAATTTGTTGTTATCTTTATGTTTACTCTTCATTATTTCTTTGAAGTTTTAATTTTGCTCTTAGACAAGGCGAGCACCGAAGTGGTGAGGCAGTGGCGTAGCGGTGGCATAGGAGTGGTGTGGGGTGTGGCGATGGAATGGGGCAAAGTGGTATGAAAATCATTTCAGTGGCAAACAACGTATAGTGGTAAAGTGCCCCTACAATATGATATTGATATGACTAGTTTAAACTAAACCCCTTGTTGTATATATATGACTATACAATACAGTACTATATATATAATTTTATCGTGCGTTCGCTCCTGAACTGAACCAAGCAGAAATATAACAGCGCTCTAACAGAGAACTACCAGACCTTTAACAAAGCAATAGATGGGAAGGAATCAGCAGAGAAATAGTAACACACTCGCAAAAAAACAGCAGAGCGCGGGCAAATTATGTAAAGTAAGCAACAATTAACCGAGCAATAACAGAATAATAATAGCAATAATAATTAACTATAATCATTAGGCGAATGATATTTTTTGTAGAAGTTAATGGAAATCACTACATTTTTTTATAATGTTTTTTATAATAGGAAATCACTACAGCTCACGAGAAACTCCATCTTGTCTCGCTATATTTCAGCAGTGATTTCATTTCTTATGGTGTCGTAGAGAAGTCCCCGGTCTTTGAGATATTCCATCAAAATTCGCAAGAGTAATCCTGAGCTAGCGCGGCGTATAGTATGTGCCTCCCATCTTGCCGTATTTCCCACGTCCAAAGCTAGCCAGCACAACGATACGACTTGAGTATAGAGAATCCCCTTTCGACGCAGTGTGGACAGTTTTGACTACATCATCAACCTCGATGACTTCACGATTTCGTGACTGACTACCTCCTGAACTTTGATGGGGTCCTAGTACTGGAATTGGATATTTCTGTTGCAGACCGAAAACTTCAAATGCAGTGGGACAAAAGTTAAAAAGATTTTTTGACAGGGTTCTCAATTTGTTTTCGATGTACGGTTCAGAAGAATGTTCTTACGAGTTGCCGGTAAATATATAGACATGTCAATGCTAAGTAAGTTTGAATATCCATCCCATCGCACACCGCACTGTTTATCGCATGATTTTGTGTGCGAACAACACCTACACAAGTACGATTGAAATAATATTTCTCGTGCCAATTAAAAGCAACCAACCCGACAACAGCAACAGCAATTAGAGCTTCAAACAAAAGAAATCCGCTTCACTAGAATCACCAGCAGCCTGTGCCGGCTTTAATGTCCAACAAATTTCGTCATCACTTCCTTTTCCTCTCATTAATTCCACAATATCTGAATATATGGCGGATCATTTTTTGTTTAATTGCCTTTGTTAAGGCCGTTTCCTTATGTTTTGTTTGCTGTATATTTATGTACACCAACAAATGGAATTTGTATAATTCCGACTGGTGCCTCATCCTGCTATAGAAAAACCCACACAAAAATCAGAAGCACACGCATCCCACCCCTTCGAAAGCACAAACAAAAAATAAGAGCACAAAAATATGAACAAAACAAAGCACACAAGCAACTTTACTTAAATCAATAACAGCAACAACAACTCCGCTCCACCCGCCCAGAAATCATGTGAAACTCATTAATCTTCGAATGGAACATATCCTGTCATAACAAAGGCAACAATAAAAATAATAACACACAGGATTTAGGACTTTCATATGGATATTTCCATTACCATACGTTTATGCGTCAATGGAGAAATCCTGATCCGGAGATGTGCAACCATTTCCCACCCCCGGCTCTGATCGAATATCCTTATAGGTTTATGCAACGTTGAACGACACCGAACATCACCAAGGAATCAAATAAAATTTTTGTTAATAAATCGCAGTCATCGAGTTTCTGGATATGTGAAACACCATCCCTTGTCACAGCTCGAAAAGGGAGTGAGTGCGAGAGTGAGCTCCTGATTTCTGGTTATGTTGTTAGGTTTCAGATGACGACAGGGACCATATTTGTGTGCTGGGCCTGTGCTGTGCCCCTGTGTAGGCAAACACGTGCCCCGAGGCCACGTGCACACAATTCAGGTTAAGTCCGCGATTAAATTAATCGGTGATTAGTGATGGCAACGTCTCGGAAGGGAGGACATTCGGAATAATATCTAAAGGATTCAAATTCGAAGTATAATTGTTTACATGCGGAGAGGATTAATCCTGTCATATTAGAAATTTGATTTTTTCTTTTCGGGGATATTCCCTTGTTTGCAAAAAAGAGAAAAAACAAAATAATTTGATGATGTTATTGAGGATTATTCTGATATAATTTTTATTGAGTGTTTTGTATTCAGTATTTGATGTTCTACAAACGTAGGTAGATAATGTAGGTAGGTATAGGTAATTCTGATTTCGAAGAAGTAAACATTTGTTTTCAAGAATTTTTTTACCGGAACCCCTCTTTTGCATGAGCCCAAGACAAATGAGAATGAGAGATTTTGTATTTTCTTGATTCTCATTTCTTGGTAAATGTAGGTTATTTGAAACCTAACCTCGTATTTTAATCGAGACAAGTTTGGCAGGGATGCCAACACTCTACATGGCTCTGTATAGCCCGTCTTTATAAATGCGGCTTTAAAATTGATAAATAAAAAGATGTTGAGTAATGATTTCGACTTCTAGAGTTTTTTCCAGGATCAACCGTAGTGTGAATATTTCGTCGGTTATTGACCTACCGGGCCTGAAGCAGTGTGGTTAGGTACCAATCAGTTCGTTGACGAATGGTTTCAGGCTTTCACACAGTACGGCAGATAGGATATTATAGGCGATGTTGAGGAGACTGCTACCTCAATGTATTTCGCGCAGTTTAGAGGTTTAGGTGCACGAAAGTCTTGGCTTTCATCGTTCAGGGTAAAGGGTTCATTCTGCCTGACAGCGGAATTTGTGTCGTCTTCGCCGTTTAACTATCTGGCAGAAATGGTTTTTGCATGTCCTCAGCACCGACTGTGACTCTACTACAAAATTTCATTGTTCGTCTCTACAGGTCTCTTTACCTTTTGTTAAAACTTTCGAACATTGTTCCTGACCACTCAATTTTTTCTTTTATCTTTGGCAAATTTGTTTAGAAATTATTTTATGCACGTTTCTCAATTACTATTAGCAGAAGTTACACACCCAACCTCCTCTGAGATATACGGGGTCATGGTTTGGGGCCAAATCGATAATTCCACCGTTTGATTGAGCAACGAAATTACCTTGCTTAGGTTCGCCATCTTGGAACTAAGTGGAAGAACGTGTGACCACAATTTTGTTTATTATCTATACCTACTCCAGTCCAGACATATACGATAAGATTCCTTTCAATAAGCAAACAATTTTTAAGAAGTGCCTCACAATAATTAATTTCTAACCATTGTAATGATGTTGAGGATGTTAAATGCAGAATGGAATCTGACCAATTGTACAAATTATGGTGGTTAATAACCGCATTTCTGGTGAATTGCACTGAATATAGTTTTAATTGTGGTTACATAAAATTGCACAAGGTTTTTTCATTTTTATGCGCTACTAAAATGTAAAATGTCTCTCTAAAATATACAAAGACATGATTGTAGCTAAAATAGTTCGAAAGTTATGCCATTTACAGCGGTTATACCTACAAATTTAATATTTTTTTATTTTCATAGTCTTGCAAGATGGCGCGAGGACCTAAAAAAAATTTGAAGCGTTTGGCAGCACACAAAGCATGGATGTTGGGCAAATTGGGAGGAGTATTCGCCCCTCGTCCATCAAACAGCACACACAAATTGCAGGAATCCCTCCCCTTGATGATTTTCCTGAGAAATCGTCTAATGTACGCCCTGACAGACTCTGAGGTAACTAAAATTGTTATGCAGAGTCTCATCAAAGTTGAAGGCAAAGTACGCACCGACTCAACATTTCCCGATGGATTCATGGATGTTATCACCGCATTGAGAAGACTGGTGAATATGTACTTCCGTTTGGTCTATGATGTCAAGGGACGTTTCACCATCCATCGCATTTCTGTGGAGGAAGCATGTCCTTGTCCATGTGTTCGCAATCAGATTGACAATCATCGTTTTCATCATCGGTAAGGGTAATAAGCCCAACATCTCGCTGCCAAAGGGCAAGCGTGTCAAGTTGAGCATTTCCGAGGAGCGCGACAAGAGGTTGGCCTTAAAAACTGCTCATTAAGCTTTTTTTATTTAAATGAAAGATGAAATATTCGTATTTTTCGTATTCGTATCGCCAGACGGACCCTACCACGAATTTTAGTGAAAGACTTACACATGTTCCCGTACAAAGTGCATCAGTTAACGCCTGCTGACCGTCAATCGCGTGTGAATTACTGTCAAACCATGCTCAATCTCAACAACGAAGAGGACGATTTTGTGTCGAAAATCATCATGAGCGGCGAAGCGCATTTCCATTTGAGCGGTTACGTCAATAAGCAAAATCTTCTTTTCTGGGGCATTGAAAATACGGGTGTGATCGTGATGCACGAAGAGCCATTACATCCACTCAAAGCCACTGTACGGTGCGGCGTTCACGCGGGAGAAGTGATTGGGCCGTATTTTTTTGAGGACGCCACCGGCAATACGGTCACTGTTACTGGCGAACGCTGAAGGACCATGATGAACGACTTCTTACTGCCGGAATTGGATGAGCGGGGCTTGGTGAACATGTGCTTTCAACAATATGTTGCAACCGCATACACATCAGCACGAGTCATAATGGATATTGTGAAGGAAGCGTTTCCTGGTCGCGCAATCTCCCATTTTGGCGATTTGGCATGGGCCGCATGGCCAGCTAGATCGCCCGATTTAACCATCGTATAGACTTCTTTCTTTGGGGCTACTTGAAGTCGCGGGCTTATGCCAAAAAGCCTCAGACAATCGAAGCCCTTAAGGAGAATATTCGACAGGAAAGCGAACAGTTCGCACCGGAAATCTTGCCGAAAGTTATGAAAAATGCCATAAAATGGGCACAAATATGTATATCAACACTGGCGGCAGCCACTTGACGGATATCACCCTTTCCACTTAGCAGAAAAAATGTTAAAGGTCCAAATAAAGACTTCCATCACTCAAAATCATTTTTTTTTTATTCAGTAAAAAGGATTTCAAAAACAAAATTGGATGATTTTGCGCCACCTTGTACTCGTATATGTGTGAGCGATAGTTTCCAATTCACAGCTTCCTTTTCTTTTATGCCTTTTGTGTCTACAAATAAATGAACTGCACATCATTGTGTTATCCGAATTTGAGCCCGCTTATATTGGGAAACACAAATTGCAAATCCAATTTCACTTACAGGCTTTGTTTTCGATTTTCATTCTCCTATATAGTCACTCCTTTTGATAAAAATTTGAATTTCCAATTACCCAAGTTTAACGTCAACCAATCCATCTCAATCTTTCAATATACGATGCATCAATGTTATAAACCATTATCCGGGGCCCAGGTATTTTTCTTAACCATTTTTGGAATAACATTGGGAAAACGTTTTGTTTACACAAGACGATATCTCAAGTGCTCCATTGCGTCAGTCATCGCCAATGATTTCGTTACAGCCATATTGTGTTCCACCTTTCGATGTGAATAATAATGAAAAACTGTCAGATGGGATGTCAAAATTACACACGAAGAGCTGCAGAGAATGAACGCGACGACACAATAACGAAAGGTTATCGTTATACTCGTATGGACATGCCTCATTTGTTACCATCTATATATACAAGAAGACAAGCATAACAGCATTGGCAAGAGATGCACTGCCAAGTTGACCATCATGGTGGTACGTACGGGTATACCTTGTTGCCTCCATTGATCGTTTGATGATAGGAATGGTCAATAGCCGGACGACAGGTATACCAATGCTGCACCTTCTGTCCCTGTCCATGTTCAACGAACGCGATGAGCTCTCTTCAAAGAAAACCCACAACCCATAAGAAAAAGTGAACAAAAATGAAGAAGCAACACTAACAACGAACAAATTTCTGACCAGTCATAGTTGCAATGAATCCGTCCTGGTTCTGGGACCACCCGTGAATTGGTATAACAATAGGCAATGGGCGGCGGCGTCCTCAAGTGGGAATGCATATCCGCAGACACAAAGCCAAACTAGTTCTCAGCTAAACGTTCTCAATTAGAGAGCTGTTTGTCGTGGTGATAAATCAGCGATGAGAACGACGACGATGGCTTAGATGTAAATATCACTTTTGGACATTCACGTGTTGACAGCTTGATTATCCTTTTGAATTGTGAGAGGAAATCAATTTTGTTTTCTTGTTACGCTTCTCTATGAATATTTAAAATCAAAGTGAGAAATGTGACGAGGAAAGGGTGGCAAGATTCTGCAGATTTGCATTTTCAACAACTCCTTGAAGACGCCCATAAATGTAGTCATGAAACAACACAAATGGGGGCAAACTGGGTGGTTGTCCTTAACCCTGTCATCGAGATAAGACAAGTCATTTGTGAGAAGTAAGAGAGTGAATCACTTGGGGTATGGCGACACGGACATTGTTCCCCCATTGTCCCTATGAATATAAAGCATATGTTTTAGGGTTGAAAAAAAAAAAATAAGAAAAGTATAAAAGGGTGCGATCTTTAGAAGGTATATATTGTATGCGAATTTATTATTGTTTTCTTTGAGGGGTTGTTGGCGTTGTTATCTTTATTTTTTTTAACAGTATTAAGAAGAAAAAGTAATTGGGATTGGGATATGTATATGGATACAAAATGGGGACTGACGTGACATCATGAAAAGTTGTACATTATGAGAGCGCATGTTTGATTTTTTTTCGAAAGAGCTCATAGTTTATGTACTTTAGAAGATGGAACCAGATTAGTCTATGCAACACGCTAAGCTAATATGGCCAAAGCTGGATCAGAAAGGTCCAAGGTTTATTCCATAAATATCTTGGAAACCTGGAAAATTTCAAGTGCACTTTTATAAGACTTTCACAGACACCAATTTGTTTCTACACCATATAGCGTTTCAATTGCTAGATGAACCCCTTTTGCCTTCACAGACTTCAGTTTACGAGTAGGTATAGTTGTCCATAGTAACGTGCGTCGAGTCGGTGTTGCATCTCAATCGTTTACACCAAATACGTTGTAAACAAATACATATATGTTTGCTTTGTGGCTTGGTGTAGGACATCCACAAAATTTAAATTCGCAGATCCATATAGTGCAACTTCGCTGTTTTACATAGCTTAGCTATTTTGATACTGCTCAGTAACTGATCTGCCGGGCTACCAGTTCTGTTATTGCACCGCGCGCTGTTATCTCTCTGATGTACCTACTTACTGCGGCTCTGGTGTTTCTGCTCCTTTGGTTGGTTGGTTGGTTGAAAGTGGCTGTCAGCTAAAAACGCCAACACACTTAGACCAGTATAGGTCCATTGTGATGCCACGATGAAGGATCTAAGATCTCCCTACTAGTTGAACCATTTTGAGCTCTTTATAAAGCGTAAGAGGCTTCTGATGTCTATGCTTGTCAGATCGCCCAAGTCGTTGTAATAGAAGGCTCCTAAGTGAAGCTTCCTTCTGCGGGAGAGAGCTGGGCAGGAACAAAGAAGGTGAGAGATAGTTTCCTCCTCTTCCTCGTCCATGCAGCTTCTACAAAAGTCGTTTGCGAAGAGGCCCAGCCTTGCGGCATGTTTGCCTATCAGGCAGTGTCCAGTAATGACACCTATTGTGGTGCCGATATGCAATCTATTGAGAGAGATCAATTTTTTAGAGCGTTTCAAATCCAGCTTAGGCCAAATTTGTTTTGTCGCTAGACAAGTGGTTAAACTCGTCCACCTAAGATTTGTATTCTCGATAGCATTCAGCTTCACTTTTTGTTTGCGAGTAGCGATTGGTATCCCTATGGTGCCTTTATCCGGCAGAATGGGTTGAGTTGTTCCTATTCTAGCGAGTTCATCGGCCTTACAATTCCCTGGAATGTCTCTATGCCCCGGCACCCAAATTAGGTGAATGTTGAACTGTTCGGCCATCTCCGTAAGAGACGATCGGCAGTCGAGGGCTACTAGAGAAGTTATAGAGATCGAATCCAAGGATTTGATGGCTGCTTGGCTGTCCGAAAATATGTAGATATCCTTAACGGATATGACGTTTTTCTTGAGCCAGGATAAGACTTCTTTAATCGCCATAATTTCCGCCTGGAACACGCTACAGTAGTTTGGTAGACGGAAGGAGAGCTTAAGATTAAGACGTTCCGAGAAAACACCCCCACCAACTCCATCATTGGTTTTTGAGCCGTCAGTATAGAAGTGAACTGATTCATCTTCCGGGAAGGCATCTCCATCCCAGGTTGCTCTGGATGGGATTGTGACGAGAAAATTCTTGTCAAAGTTTAGAGATGGGGTGGTGTAGTCAGTGTTTTCAGTTGAGATCTCGAATTTTTTCAGAATAGAGGCGTGGCCAAAGTCTTTGCTTGACCACTGTGAGATGGCTTTAAGGCGAATGGCTGCACTCGCTGCCATTTGCTTGCTAAATATGTCAAGGGGTAATATATGAAACAATATGTCTAGTGCCGCAGAGGGTGTTGTGCGCAGTGCACCGCTTATGCACATGCAAGCTGTGCGCTGGACCTTGCTTATATGGTCGCGGTTTGTGGCCTTCTCCAAGGCTGTCCACCAGACAATTATCCCATAGGTGAGTATCGGTCTTATAACTGAGATATAGAGCCAGTGGGTTACTCGAGGTTGTAAACCCCATTTATTCCCAATAGCTTTTTTACAAGAGAAGAGTGCTACTGTAGCCTTCTTGACTCTTTCTTGGATGTTAAGTTTCCAACTAAGCTTCCTATCCAGGATAAGCCCCAAATATTTAGCTTTGTCAGAGAAAGTTAGGTTGATACCATTGAGTGAGGGAGGGTCGACTGTCGGAATTTTATATTTCCTGGTGAAAAGCACCAGATCAGTTTTGTGGGGGTTCACACCTAAACCACAACGACTCGCCCAACTGGCTAACTTATTTAAAGCATTTTGTAGGAGTTCTTTTAGAGTATTTAAGTGCTTTCCTGAGACGGCTATAGCAACATCGTCTGCACAAGCGATCGCCGTGCATCCTTCACCTTCCAGGATCATCAATAGTTCATTGACCACCAAATTCCAAAGAAGAGGGGATAGAACACCACCTTGCGGAGTGCCTCTACTAACAGATCTTCTTGCGGACACCTCACCCAGCTTTGAGTTGATAATCCGGCCATTGAGCAGTAGATTGATCAGTTCGCCAAGTGAGCTTTCGACATTCAGAGCTGAAAGCGCATCTGCTATCGCTGATGTATTGACATTGTTAAAAGCGCCTTCTATGTCAAGGAAGGCAACCATCGTGTACTCCTTATGGAACAGGGAGTATTCGATATTACGTACTAAAGTGTGTAATGCCGTCTCCACTGATTTACCTTTGCAGTATGCGTGCTGGGCCGCAGACAGTAGTTTTTTATCGATACTGTTGCGTAAGTGGATATCAATCAGTCGTTCTAGTGTTTTAAGAAGGAATGATGATAGACTAATAGGTCTGAAATCTTTAGAATTTGTGTGGGAGCATTTACCTGCTTTGGGTATGAAGACAACTTTAACTTCTCTCCATATCTTTGGGATATAAACTAAATCGAGACAACTTCTGCTCCTTTGCTGGAAACTTATCTGTGAGTGATTTGCTGTCTTCGTGCTACTATCTCTACTATCTACAACTATATTATAGCTCTGTTCCTGCTCTGTTAGGGCTCTGTTATGGCACTGTTATTGCTTTGTGACTACTTGTCTGTATTTAAATAGTGAATAAATAATGGAAGCTTCGCACAATCGTTTACTTGTCTAAGATTCGTTTTTTAAGACGAATGAAAGGGACCTACAACTATATGCCAGAACGAATAAATTTAGATACTCAGGCTGATTTTATTCTCGTATGTTTCTAAGATATTTGCCAGAAAATGGACAGTAAAAAAAACACACTAAAATATGATCTTTGTTTTCTGGAGGTTGAACCTGGAGCCTCTCTTTCAGTCTAACCACTGTATATCCAGTATTATTTCCAGGCAAATTTGTGCTGTGGATTTTAGTGAGCCAATGCAAGCAAAGCAAGTCTCTATAGTCTAAGAGCCCGAAGTAAGTTTTCGGTCCGAGAGGTAACCGAAAGCATTAGGTACTATCTGCGTAGTCTGAGTAGAGAGTATATCGAAAATAACATTCTGACAGCAAATCGTGGCAGCCGAAACGTGTGACATCGCGTTGAATATGAACATATGAGTCCAAGACATTTTGCACGCACCGAAGCCCCTGCCAGACGCGACAAAACAAGGTTTATGTTCAGATTCTTGATGTAGGATTTACTGTTAACAGACTTCCATCAAACATCCTAATTGGTTTTACAATTTAGGTATACAACTAGTGCCCTATATTCGGTTGTTATAATCCCACTTCTTCGCGAAAGCCTTCGTGCAGGCTGAATAAGCATTTAGTCCTAAATTTCGTATGGTCTACGGACTTCTCGATGTTTCTAGTGACCTAATCTAGTGCTGTTTCCTTAGATTTCCCTTTAAAGAGTACAATTGTGGGCTTGTGGCTGTTGGGTGTCGAGATGAGGCCCCTTTAAATAGTGCTAGACTGTCCAAGCAACATTTCATATACAATTTTCAAGGTGCACCGCACGTTGGAAGACCAATATCTGCATGGAAACAGAGCTGTCAGAGGCGGCGACTCAAACGGAACTGTGATGGCCACAATTGAATAATCCAGCTGCAGACGGGAAGAGATGGGTGAGATTTCAAGGTTTAAGCAAACCCCATGTCGATGATAACTCAGATGTGCCGTTGTATAGAGCTTAGCCTGTTTGAATGCAGAGTTAACTCATCAGTCATTACCATCAGTTCAGTATACACTTGAATAAATTCTCTCTGACTTGTAACATATTCAACAAGCAGAATATATCATCGCGATCATTCAAAAACAATTATATATTACCATTCTAAGTCGAATGCAAATAACGCTTTCTCACGACTGCCAATGAAGACCAGTCAATGGCATGCCACATTCCACCACCACAACAACTGGTTATAATGTTGCGACTATTCGAATGGCAAAAATCATTAAAACAATTAACCAATCACCAGCTATCATAACAAATTGCAAAAAAAAAAGTATCGAAAGGAAATTGTTAGCGGTTACCTCATTTGCATCTCACCAAGGCATAATGGTGCACAGTTCGTGTATATGTGAACTCAAATCTCTCATCACGCTTACGGATGCCCAGCAAATGATTGGTGATGGTGTAGGTACATAGGCAATGCTGCTGCAGAATTGATTGACATCTTCGAGTGGAAGCACTCAAAACGTTGGCTCAATTTGAAAATCGTGCGCTCTCGAGCCGAACTAGAATCGAATTATGTGGAAACGTTTGACTTAAATAGGAAATTATTGTAGGATAAGCAAATACCCAGGCATCTGGGTCTGGCAATGGCACTGGTGGTTGGTCTCTCCTCCGGTCTCCGGTCGGTGCGGTGCCACAACACAACCGAATGTAGGTGATTACACTTGAGAGAGTCGTCGGTAGATTTATTGTCGAAGCGTCTGCCGTCCAATGCAAGTATAATGAGGCGTAGATGTGATGCCAAAGTCAGACCAGGTCCATAATAATTATGCACGACATAGATGGCCGTCTTCTCTATATACATCTGTTTAATATATTTAATCATTTTTTAACTCGCATGCTATAATCGCTTCTTTTTTTTCTCACTCAAGTGGAGTGGAAAATGTATAATGATATATTCAAGAGTTTGGGAGAGTAAATAACGTTTTCCCTCATAGCCAAGCCAAAGCATTGTTCAAATGACTTGACAAGAAAAAAATTGAATTTTTAATTACGCATAGTAAATTAGTTAAGTAAACTATTTGTTATAATGTGAATGAGAATGGTAGTACCCACCTCGACCCGAATGTTGTTTCACTGGTATAGAAGCACACCAATTAATTACCCATAAAATGGAAATAATATTTCTGTGACTTTAACCGAGTGTACTTATGACAAATTAAGTTCTTCTCTTTATGTGCATATTTTATGAAATTTGTTAACCAATAAAATAGACAGATAAAAAATTCAACAAATAGCCAAATTGGCCTTCTCGATCAAATTAGGCCCACGGCGCTGTGCATATTTTTGTTGAGCTGATATTTTAAGAGTTGTTGAGCATTTTAGTTGCAATTTAGGATGACTGACGAACACCGATAGAGACAAGCCTGGGTTGTTTTTGATTTGTTAAATAAAATTCTAAATTCCAACCACCTTCTAATCACACAAGCTGGCAAAGCTATAATTTCGCAATCATGTTTTAAAATGGCCGCCTAATGTGCTCTCTTTCCTTTTTAACTTTATGTGATTTTTCTTTGTTAAATGAATATCGAAGAAGAAGAAGTACTTAAGTGAGAAATTGGGCGAATATTGATAAAGAAAAATGTCCGTTAACATATGATCAAACTGTCTATCAAATTGAGCATCTTGCGATTGAAGCAAAGCAAAGCAATCCTTCCGTATTCTCAAATATACCGTGAGGTCAACATAGACTCGGACGTCGGACCTCTGTCTAATTACAGCCAAGGAATGTACAGTGGTCGGCACAATTATTTAAACAAAGGTAAAGTTAATTCTACTCATATATTTGAACTTACTTCATGTAAAATTTGGCATCAATGGAAATGTCATTTAAATTCCGTTTGAATGATACAAAACTTTTCTTAACCCATTAAGTAGACTTTTGTAAAAGTCTACTTTTTTACTTTTTTCCTTGGTCCCAAAAATAAAATGTTTTGAAGCAAAAAGTTTCTTCAAACAATTCTAATAGTGACTGCAATTTTCAAAAATCTCTTCGCTAAAAATGACATTTTTAGCCCCTTTTTCCTCCTTTTCATACAAAATTTTTCTGAGATCATCACATTCAAAAAATCATAAAAAATATTAGCGAAGAGATTTTTGAAAAAATGGTTTTGCAGTCACTATTAGAATTGCTTGAAGAAACTTTTTGCATCAAAACATTTACCTGAAGTAAGTTCAAATTTATGAGTAGAATTAACTTTACCGTTGTGTAAATAATTGCGCCGACCAATGTATAGTTTAGTTTTAAAGCTACTATTATCCATGTCAAAAATCGTGACAGTTTTTGATGACTTCAGAGTTTGTCTACATACAATTTTATGACATGATCTGATGTGACAATTTTCGACATGTGTAATAGTAGCATACTTACTTACTTACTTACTTATCGGGCTCCCGACCCGTGAAGAGTCTCTGCCTGAGACACTGCAGCCTTCCATCCACAAACCAGTAAGAACTAGACCGCCAGCTTCGGCCAAAAATGAGAGTTTCATAGAGCCAGTTTCAAAAAGTTACTGCGTGGTTAAGTATGGGTGCAATGTAAAAGTAAACGGAGGGTGAATTTGGTCACGCATACACTGGCACATAGTAACATTTACCGTTATTCGGTGGTAACTTTGATATAATTCAAATAATTGGCCGTTATTGGGACGTGTTAAGCAAATTGTGTGGTCGGTGTGGTGAATTTATTACCAACTTATATTTAATTAATAAATGGGTAGTTACTGTAATAATGTGAATTCCTTTGACATTATTACAAAAAAATATTAGTTTAAGCTGCAAAACTAAATTCATGATCAGAAAAAAAATCATCAAACATGATTGTTACTAGTTTTTCTCATATATGTACCTACATTTTAGACCTTTCTCTGTAAATATTTTAACGAACATTTATTTATTTTCTTTGATTGTTTATTTTATTAAAGTGTACTGAGTTTTGGACTAAACAATTTAAAAAAAAAAACAGAGAAAATTTGATTTGAAAATGGGATGAATTGATTTTGAACAACAAATAAATTGGTCATCGGAATTTAAGCAAACTTGCGTTCTAAAAACGAAATACGTTTTGGACTTACATAATACCAAATCGTAAGTGCGAATTGTCATAACCTATGTACTCCTAAATATTGTACTTGGTGTGTTTTTTTGGCTATTCTATATAGGCTTAGAAAAATAATTTCATACAAATTCAATTCTATATAGATTTCGGTAAGTTATTCCTTAGCCCCGATAAAAACTGTGCAAACAAACTATCATTGCTTTAAAAGTTATCGAAAAATGTGATCGATTCTGTCATAAATGATATCTGACATAACAAAATTCATTTAACAAAAAAATTAGAGCATTGTGTCAAAAATATGCCTAAATTACCGAATTTTTATTTTTCCCTGCATTTTCCATGTTTGTAAATTATTTGATTCGAGCATACCTACCTACATAATAGTGCTTGTGGATTTGTTTATCATTTGGTAATTTTCGATCATATTAATTTGCTCCAAATATGATTTAAAGAACAACATTGATAAGTCCTGAGTAAAAGTGCACAGTAAGTGATCGTCAAAACGAGAATTTAAATAGCAGAAATACGCAAATGTTATTTATATTTGTGTTTTATTGAATTTTAGGATTAATATATGATTTCATTTTGAAAAACAAAAGAATTTTTATAGATAAATATTTTTTTAACTTCTAAAGCGGCACATCGACCTGATTTATATCTATTGCACCATAAAAAAAAACCACAATTCGCGGCAAGGGTGTTTTCGTTCGCGACAAAAAGTTTGGAATTGGAAATTTCGTTATTTAAACTCTTTCTAAACTTGTTTTCTTAATACAATTTCATTGTTTAATTAATAATCCTACCCTTGGAATAGTAAACTGTGCAATTTTTTCTTTATCTGGTGTAACTGCACCCATGTTGGGCCTACTCTTGAGCGAGGGCCACTACGAATCACTCTCAAGGACAAGAGTTGACCTGCGAGTATGGTGAAAGAACTTTGGGTGACGGAGGCTTTAAGTATAATCAGGTAAGTACAACAACATGTAGAGTTTTCACTAATATATAAACTGATGGCATCCTTTTCCGATCCGTTCTCAATATTTATTTATTTCGCGTGCCTGTGAATTAAAATGAAAACAAAAATTTGATATATAAATATCTGTTGTAAAAGATACGACTGTCTACGTACAAATTGTGTACGTAGACATAGAAAGCGAGGGCTACTCTTGCACTGGCAACTTCTTATCCAATTTTTGCGGGCCAATGTAAAAAAAAGGAAACTACTTATCCTCTACCCATTAACAAAAATCTATATAAAAAACAAGTTTTGCCGTCTATTTCAGATTGTGTACGTTTCACTGGGTGGAAGAGGAGCTCGACACAAGGAACCCTTGGATCATCCAACATTGCAACCGCCCCCACGCAAGGAGTGTTTGCCGACAGTACTTTTAATTCATCCAAAGTACTCTTCCGTTTAATGCAAACTCTTGGCGACATGCGAATTCATGGTAACAACAACATCCAGAACCACGCCAAAGCACAGTTGCTATCACGTGTGGGATATCCTGGCGATATTGCCCCAACATTCTGGAATCGTTTCAAAGTCTCACTGTGGATCTGTTCGAGTGTGAAACAGCTGACAACCTGTAGGTGCGAAAGTGCAGAAAGGACGCGTGTGTTGACCACAGTGTTAAGACAAAAAGTATAAACCGTTTGTTCAGCACCTCCTCATCTTCGTCATCCAAGAGCAATTCGAGCCAATCACTACGCAAGAGCAGTCGCAGGCGGAAGGTCAGTCCCCGAAAATGGCGTAGGGGCCGATGCTACAGTAAGTGATGGAAAACCATCCATATAAGCGAGAGTGCTGTTAAAATTGTTGAACAACAATCGACAAAAGCCGAGGCAGTAGCACCAGAGTGGGTAGTGTCCCGCTTTTGCTTGTTTTTTTTTTAAATTGTTATAAGTTTTATTGAAAAATACATTGGTCGTGTGCTATCGACATGCTTTCGCAAGTTTTGTTCTTTTATTCATTAATAGGATTCAGTGGACAATACCATTAATGTATATTTCACACTGATTCAACGCAGCAGAGATTTCTACAATGTAGCATATTCCATGTTCCTGAATTTTACAAAAAATGAGTCATATACCTAGCTTATGTTTTATTTCATGAATAGCACTGGAATACAACACAAACATACACTTAAACTAAATACTGCTTCGCCAGTACCTGCAGGAACCTGGATTTATGTATCGCAGCAGCTTTCCTCTTGATTTCGTCGTTGTTATTCGAGTTTAGTTCCAGTGCGCACATGACTACAATCTGCAATTGAAAGGCAGCAACTGTTAGCCAAACCAAAGGCGTAGTACAAACATTCGTCTACTTACTCTCGAATGGTTGTTCCTCGAAGAACTGAAGTCGATACAGAATGGAATCCTGTCAGAAGTGACAAACAGAAGAAAAGTGCTCCATGGTGCCCAACAAGCAGATTTAACATTTCCAACGACAGTAGTCCACCGTTCTGGCTCAGCAGGTACTTATCGGATGATCAAATGCGAAACACTTTTCCGGATGTATCCGCGGAACATAGCTGGGAGCGGAATCTCGTTTCATTGAGTACCTCAATAGAACCACTCCGCACGGATTACTTCACAGTTTATGCTTTTTCTTTTAAATACGCGAAATAAAATATTTTTCTTTCAGCTGAACTGTCAACACGGCATTATGACAGTTTTATGACAGGTCAATTATTTCACCTCCCGCCACTTAGAATTAATTTTTTTTGTTTATTCACACGTATTCACAGATAGAAAAAGAGGCGGAGCTACTTATTTCAAAACTGGCTCTATGAAACTCTCATTTTTGGCCGAAGCTGGCGGTCTATTTCTCTCTGGTTTGTGCTTCCATCCTCTACGATCCCGGGCACGCTGCTTCCAGTTGTCGAGACCAAGCGCTCTGGCATCCACGATGGCTTGGTCTTTGAAACGGAGGTTCGGTCTTCCTTGTCTTCTCGAACCTGGGGGCTGGGATTCGAAGATCCTCTTAAGGTTTCGTCAAACAGAACGCGTTTTTAACGCCGCGGTGAGATTATTTTACGCTGCGTTAGGATTATTTTGACGCGAGGTTCTCAACGCCGCGTTAGACGACGTCAAACAGATGTCTACCATCAAATTCTCTCAAAATGCCGTGCTACGAAATTTAGGAAAAAGAAAAAGAATTTGGGTGCACGACATAAATAAAAAAAATTAAAAGAGAGAAGAAGTCGGAGAATACGTTCTCATTTAATTCCTTTGCAATTATCTGCCATATCTCACCCTTTAAAACAATGTTTCTATTCATTTCATCACCCATATCGTAAATTTTTTACAAATTCGAATATTTTTTCCATTTCACCTACAAAAATTACTCTCACCGCTCCGCGTCAGAGAAATAATCTGCAATTTTTCACAAGAGCGCGTTTCACCGCCGCGTTTGAACGCCGCGGTGAGTTCAACGCGGCTTTGAAAACGCGCGCTGTGTGACAGGGGATATGTACTGCAGTATATTACAACGCGGCTGTGGAACGCAGCGGTGAAACGCGGCGGTGAAACGCGGCGGTAAAACGCGCTCTGTTTGACGGAGCCTTTAGCTGGAGCATTATTGTCCATTCGATCGATGTGGCCGAGCCAATGTAGTCGACGTGTTTTGGCTTTTTGGACTACATCCACATCTTGGTACAGCTCATAGAGTTCGCGGTTGTATCTTCTCCTCCATTCGCCCCCCTCGCACACAGGACCAAAATTCCGCCGAAGTATTTTTCTTTCGAAGGAGCCCAGTATCAGCTCTCCCTTCTTGCTTATCGTCCAGCACTCGGCGCGCGTCGTAAAGCAGAACTGGCAGGATGAGGATTTTGTAGAGCACACATTTCGTCCTTCGAGTTAGGAGTTTTGAACCCAGTTGTTTTGCCAAACCGAAGTAGCAACGGTTTCCTAGGGTAATTCTTCGACGGATCTCCACTAGGGTGTCATTCGTGGAGTTCATGTTTACTCCGAGGTAGGTGAACTCCTTAACTACCTCGAAGTTGTTGCTATCAATAGTGACGTTTTGTCCTAGGCGGTGGACAGATGCTTGTTTGTTTGTTGATAGCATGTACTTAGTCTTGTCCTCATTTACTTGAAGGCCAACGGACTTCGCCTGTTCTTCAATCGCCGTGAACGCTTCTACCACGGCACGCTGGGAGCGACCGATGATGTCAATATCGTCCGCATAGCCCAGTAGCTGTACGGATCTGTTGAAGATATTGCCTTCCGTGTTGACACCTGCCCTGTGCACTATCTGCTCCAGTACGAGATTGAAGAAGTCGCATGACAGCGCGTCTCCTTGCCGAAATCCGGTGCAAGTTTGAATCGAGTTCGGAGGAGCTGCATCCAAACTGCACGTTGCAGCGCGTGTTTTCCAGCGTCACGCGACACAGCTGAATCAGTTTTGCCGGGATTCCGAATTCGGCCATCGCCACATAGAGCTCCTGACGATGTATGCTATAATACGCGGCTTTGAAGTCGATGAATAGGTGGTGAGTTTCGACTTGAAATTCGTTGGTCTTTTCCAGGATTTACCTCAGTGTGAAAATTTGGTCTATAGTCGATCTGCCGGGCCGGAAGCCACACTGGTACGTGCCGATTAGTGTGTTGCAGAACGGTTTAAGACGTTCACACAGTACGTGGGATAGGATCTTGTATGCGACATTAAGCAGGGATATGCCTCGATAGTTCTTGCAAGACATAGGATCGCCCTTTTTGTAGATGGGGCATATGAAGCTGATAGTCCAGTCATCGGGCATGTTTTCTTCCACCCATACTTCGTTGATGATTCGGTGCATGCTCCCTACCAAAACATCACCACCGTATTTAAAGAGCTCCGCTGGTAAACCATCAGAGCCTGCGGCCTTGTTGTTCTTAAGCTTTTTTATAGCTAGGCCAACTTCTTCTATACTAGGTGGTGGAACTAGTTCTTCATTGACTGGACGCGGGTTCTCTTCTTGCCCTATCACTCTCTCTACATGATGCCCATTTAGCAGCTGCTGGAAATGTTGCTTAAACATATCAACTATTCCCTGCCCGTCGGTGACTAGGTTTCCTTCGCTGTCTCGAAGAGCCTGCGTTCCGGTTTTGTAGCCAGCAGCCAGTTGCTTGGCTTTTTTATAAAACCTCCGGGTGTTATTACGATCGCGCGACTCTTCGATCTCCTTGAGCTGGGAAGCTGCGTAAGCCCTCTTCTTCCTACGCAGGATCTTCTTTTCCTCTCTTCTCCTGGCTCGATACTCTTCTCTCGCTGCCCTTGTTTTGCGCTGCAGCGCTTTCTTGTGTGCATCTTCTGTCACCTTTTTCCTGTACACGCATTCATCATCATACCACGGGCTCTTTCTCTGGGGTGGCTGGTACCCTACAGTGGTCTCGGCTACCTCCTTGATGATGTCGCGGTACTGGCACCACTGATTGTTGGCGTCTGTGGTAGGTGAGTGCACAGAGGAGAGTTTCATACTCAGGCGCTCGCTGTAGGCTCTGGCTACTCCAGGTGTGCTAAGGCGTCCAACGTCGAATTTCTTCTTCTGGGCGGTTCGCAGCTCCTTCTCGTTGGACAGCCGAGCTCTGAATTTTGCTGCGACAAGAAAATGGTCAGAGTCGACGTTTGCCCCTCGGAATGTGTGCACGTCGAGGATGTTGGATGCGTGCCTCGCATCGATTAGCACATGGACAGGCTCCGTAGGCTCCATCCAGGAGGTCATAAAACTCCTCCTTGATGGGATCTTCAGCCTCGTCGGTAGGGGCGTGTGCACATATTAGGCTTATGTTTTGGAAAGTAGCTTTGATGCGGATCACAGAAAGGCGATCACTTATCGGCTTGAAGTCAATAACTTTTGTCCTAAGCCGATTTCCCACGACGAATCCGCATCCTAATACATGCAATCTTTTGTTGCAGCTGTAATAAATGTCGCAATATTTTCTTTTCATCATGCCTGATCCTATCCATCGTATCTCCTGGATCGCGGTAATGTCTGCCTTGTACCGCGTGAGGACAGACTCAAGTTTTTGAGTGGCACCTGGGGTGTAGAGTGTTCTTACATTCCAGGTGCATACTCTCATATCGTAGTCCATTGACGTTCCGGGTCTGGTTGCCATTTGAGGAGTTTCGTTATCCGATGCTGGTTGCGTCTCTCTCATAACTAGTCTTTTTTTCGATAGTCGGGAAGTTACCCCGACGGCACAACCCCCAACCTGGAGGGACAGCGGGCCGGACATTCCGATGTCAGTAACCCAATTTTGGGATATGAGCGCTGCCGTTGACCCATTTAGGGTTCATCCGCCACCAACTCTTTTCCAACACCCTGGCTCAGTATTGGAGATCCCTATAGACCTGTTATCCAAATAAGTCGAAGCAGCTCATATAGGGACTACACTTTAGTTCGACCTGACTGGAACTGTAGACGTCACCGTTGACTCCATCTAGGGGATTCATCCGCTGCCGCCTGAAACAAGAGGAAATGGCTTAGTGCGTAGACACTCTTCCCCCCTCTCTCGTTCGCTGCCACCAACGACCTTCCACAGGGGTTGGTTACCCCATCTCAGGTCGAGGTACTAGGCACCCACCAGTCACCAACGTGGAGGTGAGAGTAGGAGTTGATAGTGAGAGGCTAGAGTGGGAACGCTTGTGTTCTCATGTAATCGCATCACTACCCTTAAACCAGTAATAGTAGCATAAAGGCACCAAATCCTAAAGGCACCAAACACAAAGCTTTCGTTCTGTAGTAATTCTGGGGTGGAATCGGCTATCACAAATGTGTCAATCACTTGTGATCAAATAAAATTTTCCGTCTCCGTAAGGTGATCACAAAAAATTATTTTAAATTTGGCATCACTTGACACTGACATGTGTCATAATTTGTTTTGTGTATTGCTTTCGGCGGGTAAATTCATTTTGGTAGACAAGAGAATTTTGGAAAATGTAAGTAATATAATAATATCCATTTTAACAATGTAAGCATCTATTATTATTATATTTATAGGAATGCAGCAAATAAAGTTCAAATTGATATTTTGACCAATTTTATGGAAAAGCATCCGGATTAGGCCAAATCCTTTTCCGCCAAAGGCGCTAATTGCGGAGATGCCCATATAGTTCTCTGGGAGAAATTAAAAGTATCCCTGAATACGAATGGGCCACCAACAAAATCGACGGTAGAGCGTAAAAGGGTAATAATAGAATTACATACATCACCAATATATTTCACTTTTATCGTTTTTTAATTATATCTAGGTTTGGGCAATACGCAAATACAATGAAAAAACAACTGATAGGAAACAAAAAAAGTTTGTACAAAACAAAACTGGAGGGCCGTTTGCGAAGCAGCCATTGAATTCCCAGGAGGAAAGTATTATTCAGGCATGCGGCATTCAAGCATCCGTACCTAAGCGGCATCCAGGGGGGCACAAGCTTTGTCTGTGATAATGATAAGGAAGGTTCGTATTAAAGCTTGAAAGCTCTATTGACAGTGGTCGAAGAAGAGTACCCAGAAGAAATACAGCCAGAACAACCACCAGCAGAGCAAGAATTAGATCCAGTTTCGGGGGAATCTGGGGCTGGGCATTCGAATCAAAATCTGAAAACACCCAACAAAAAAACAAGACAGTAGAAAACAAGTTGAACTTGCATTAAAACAAGTTGAGCTGCAAGAACAATTTATTAAAATACAAAGTGAAAAATTAGTGTCCATTGATCAATGCCTTAAGGATAGGTATTAATAGTATACTTTAAATGAATTAAAAGAGTGTGCAAAATTATTGTGCACTGAGAAAAAGGACAGGGAGCTGGTCCTCAAACGGATGGAGCTAGAGCTGGCAAAAACTGTAAGAGAAATGAGGCTGTGTGGTCAGTAAAATGATTGATCTGCGAAGTGTAATACTGTCGTAATAAAAACTACTGTGCATTTTGGTTTTTTTTTTCTATTTATTTAATAATAACGTGTTTTTTTTTTTTTTTTAAGAAGAAGAAGAAAATCGTTAATTTGTGTTATTTTATTCTTTACTTAAATAAATATGTACCTACATAATGTGAAAGTAATTGTTTTTGTTTAGTGTTGAGGGCGGTTAGGCCAAAGGTCACCCCGTATTCAGTTACGGATTCGTACTCCTTCTGTGTTGTTGTTTTGGGCGATTCTGTTAAGAGCATGACTGCCATTGATTTGCGTGCTGGAAATCGGTGACAGCAATGTTCTTTATTGAATCGTTTCATTACTTTTCATATGTCCAATGCATCGCTCCACAATACTCCTGGCCTAGGAGTGAACAAAGTTAAAATGAGCTTCTGGCGTATTTCCTGATGCACTTCTGTATGACAAAGTGTTGTCCGTAAATTGTGAAGTTCCGTCGATGGCAGCAACGCCAACGCTGAATATAGTTTTTCTAAAACAGAGTTTGCTGAAGCCAGTATAAGGTGTTAGGAAGGAATGATACGACCTTTCCAAACTAAAAGAAACTGGTCTATATATAAAATACACTGACTGTCGTCCATGTTTGTGCACTCATAAGTCATAACTCGAAAATAACCGAACCAATTGAGCTCAAAGCATACCATTTAGGTATGGTCAAAATTAAACAAAGGGGAGTGGCACATCCCATACATTAAGCTGAAACTTAATAATGAAACTTCTTATATCTTTTTTTGGAAGTGAAAAGTTAACAGTTTTAAAGTTTTCCGATAGATGGCACTGAACAACCGAAACCAATTACACTTATCTTGACATTTACGGCAGCTTTAGCCTAGAAATTTGGTAAATAAACGTTTTTTGTCTTTAGAAAGCATTTAATAAATTGTGGGCGGGATCTGACAAGGGGGCGAGCCATTTACAATAAAAGAAGCTGAAAATGTTATTCCTCGACACTCGTGGGAGTTAAAGTTTAAAATTTAAAACATTGTCCTCAATAAAGACAATTTCTGAGCACGGGCAAAGCCGGGAAGCTACTACTAGTATTTGTATAGAGATCTCCTCCGACGGAGTGGCTCTAGTCAGGTTAACATCTGTCACAATGTATAGAAACAGAGTCTAGTCTTGGCCTTCATGTCATCTCCAAGTCTCACAAATGTTCGACTCATTGTAGTGGTCGGTCGTTTTGAAAAGCGTTTCTCTACTTATTCATGTTTCAAGCCCTTCATCAGGCTCCTAGGTGCAGTCTTACTGCCATTTGTCCTTGCAACCACATAGAACATAGAAGACTGTGAAAAATGCACGCCCTTATCTACACTAATGATACCTACACCCGTGTCAGCCGTAGAGGCTATTTTCCATTAACTAAGTAGATACATCAAGACTATATTCGCGCAATGACATTTTCGCGTTTCTATGGGCGAGACTTCTGCGGTTGACTTTTTATTTGCGCTCAGGTTGATACTAATCCATCCGCTGGCGACCATATAGCTCTCCAGCAAGCAAATTGCATATCTAACCATTAAAAGTTTCCACTGAATAAATATTTGCTCGGCGGGGCGCACAAATCCGCACCCGAACATAATTGCTAGCCATCGCGCGCATAATGATTTGCTTTTAATTTTTCCATTACCGGCCAAGTGCATACCCGCGTGGTGGCCCGTCGTCGTCCTCATCGACATCGCGTCAACCGCGCGTCATATCAAATTAAAGCTGTTCTACTCTATCGCGGGCCGATGACATTCACCATCTCCTTTGCGGCACTGGGAAGCCTGAGCCTGATCCTGACTGACGCTTTGCTGCGGTCTCTGAATACGAATTTATACACTCTGGGAGGTGTGCTTGCATTTTTTTTCCTTTATATATCTGTTCAAGGATCCCCATCCATACATCCCCCCCCCCCCCCAATTCCATCCATCTCACGCTAAAAAATGTGAATTCATGTAATGTTAACCTCCTGTGTCGCCTGTTCTGTATACATGTAACGGTGTATCTAGAACATTACTGCATTCGTTCGCACAATTTTTCAAAGGTGTTCCTTCTTGTGAGGCATCTCTGCCTGAAGAGGTTAATTACGTCCCTTTGAGACATTTATAATTATAATGAAATAAAATTGAAATAAAAAGCATCTCAAGTGGCTATACATAGTATTTCGTCCTTCATCCTTTGGCTCTTTGCTTTATTGCAAAAGTAGACATGTACCTATGCGGATTTTTTTTCTTCCTCTACCTACCATCTCTATTTTGTTCACAAATTGGGAGATGTAAAGCGTGATAATTAATTTTGAAGGATATACGCAAAACAGCTACCATACAGCAATTGGATTGTAGGCGAAAGGGGAGTAAATTACTGGAGATCTTAAAAAAAAATTCTTTTCTTTGATATAAATGGGTTAACGCTAATGGGTAATGGTTACCGTTTTTTTTTTATCGTTTTGAGTGTACCTACACATGGTTTTAGTTTTTAATTACTGTTTATTGAATTTCGTTTTAATTAAACGTGTAAACTTTGCAACATACTTGTACCTACGTTCGGAAGGAGCAAAACGAACGAACGGACGGACGAATGAGCGAGACTCCTCGGGCGGGTGAACTTGAAGCGAGTGCATAAGTTGCAATTATGAAGTCGTTTACTTAAATTGGAATTTAATGTGAGGATCATAGAGCTCGAGAAGAGCGCTATATGAGTAAGTGCAGCTACACCACATGCGATGCGGAGTCTGGCGCAAAAGCAAATCCTTTTACTATTTCATCTTCTAAAAAGCATTAACTTTTTTTTCGGATTTAATTAAAGTAATTATTTTATTAATTTGGCAACAACCGGATGCACGAAGAACATGAATAATTGGAGGCTTTTTACAAAGTCCTAAGATTTTTGTCAATTTTTTTTGCGTATAATTATGCGGAAAACCTTTGATGATCTTTTATAATTGTAGGTACATATATTCAGTTTTAAAGGACTCCTGTAATTACGAAATATGTTGATGAGAACGCCTTTAGTCCTCGACGGAGATATAGAACTGTCATAGTTTCACAAAATGTCACAAGACTAAAGCTAAGTACACACGATTGTCAGATCTTACAATATTGTCAGATCTGTCAGTTAAAAATGTGTCCCAAATGTCTTACAACCGTCTGAACTTACAATTTTGTCTTACAATATTGTTAGAAATGCCATTGTCAGCCCATTGTACGACATTTATCTAACAATGAAATTGTCAGGTTGCTGACGATAGTCTGAACACACAATTTTTTTTATTGTCAGACAATTAGGACAAGACTCATTGGATATTGTCAGATGTCGTTGCTTATGGAAGCTGACAATAGCGTACAATTTCTTCATTGTCAGTCAATATAACCAGTAGTTTAAGAGTGAAATCAAAGTTTGCTTTTAAACGATGGAAAATAATTCAGATTGATATGAACAATTATTGTGGAAATTTGAATTTAAATTCCAATTGGAATTGCAAAAGTCGAAAAAAAAATTAACAGGAAGAAAGTACCAGAGTGAATGGGGTTGTTGGATGCGCAACTACCCAAAGAAGCTTTGTGGTAAGAGGTAGAGGTTATAAAGGAAAAAAAAGTTGGGTGTATTGCCGATGAAGAGTCGCAATTAGACTCGAAATGCATTCAATCTTCTAATAAAAAATAAAAAATAAAACGTGAAAAAATAGTACTTGTTTTAATCTGTTTTTTATTTGTTTTCTTTAATGGTCAATAAGGTGCTCGTCTTCGTGTTTTAAACTGTTGGGTCAAGTTGCCAATGATCGCACGAATATTGGTGTCTTGAGTCACTAAAGTTAGAATTTCATCGGATTGTGTCCTTCTTCGAAATATTGCGTCTTTTTTGAATCACTTCATCATCCTCGCAGTCTTCTAACAGGTAGGCAGTTAAAATTTCGCAAGTACAATATTTTGTTCCATTATTCGTACTACAAAAAAAAAACACACAACACTTTGAATTTATCTGACAATGTCTGACAACAGATCGTCCAATTTTTCATATTCAAATATCTTCCAACCGTGTGAAAACCAAATTTTTAACCTGACAACGTTGTCAGAAAAGTCATTGTCAGACCATTGTAGGACAAATCGTACAACCTTATTGTAAGGTAGTTGGCTATTGTAAGCTCAATGTCAGTCATTATCAGAGCATTGACAGATCTGACAATATTGTAAGATCTGACAATCGTGTGTAGGTATACTTAGCTTAAGTGCATGATTTTATGAAAAGAGACGGTAATTGGGAGGACCTTGGTTAACTTGGCAAAACATGTACCTACATAACTCCACATTGTAATTTTGAAAATTCCTCAGCCTTTAAAAATGCTCAGGCGTCAAATCAACAGCGCACATCCCTAAATAGGTATATCTATCATTAAAAAAAAATAAAACCAATAAGCCGTGTGGATGAGTGATTTATATAAATGTTGAGATTATAAGTTTAACACTGCTAAGTTAACAGAACACTGTTAACTCAAATTCCATAAAAATCATCAATCAGATAAAATCAGCCTTATTTCACCTGGCGAAATTCTGTCCGCCTGAAATTTGAAAAGCTTCTGGTAATGGTATTGCGAGTTTCGCCCGAACGAAGCAGACTTCATTTATTTAACAATATAGGAAATGAAAATGCAGTTTAAATGTTTTGCTGGTAAGACAAAATCATTTCATCACTTGATGATTAAACAATTATGCAGATAGGTATATCGTATGTGATAATAATAATGAATTGTAGATTCGTTTCATCAATGCTGTGCACCCCGGAGCTTGTCATGATTCCTTCATACGGTCTGTAAGTGAATTAAGATAAACAAGTAAAAGTGTTATCATCGGCCTGGCCGATGCTTTGATACCCTCCACTGCATAAAAGTCATGCAAAATGTTCGCCATGCCATATTGGTTTGGTATAGGAGGTACCAGAACTACTTGACCGACATAGACAATTTTCAATTTTCGGTAAAAAGAAGTCCTCTCACAAAATTTCATTCGCCTATATCGATTCGTTTGGACGCTATCGTGATTTCAACAGACAGAGAGACACATGGGTCTAATAGTGGTTTTGTATGGGAGGTACCAGAACTACTTGACCGATATAGCCCATTTTCAATACCAACCTAACGACGGTAAAAAGAAGTCCTCTAACAAAATTTCATTCGCCTAGGTCGGTTCGTTTGGACGCTATCGTGTTTTCAACAGACGGACAGACGGACAGACAGACGGACATGGCTAAATCGATTCAGAATGTGATCCTTATTCAGAATATATATACTTTATGGGGTCTCCGGTGACTCCTTCTTGGCGTTACAAATGTAATGGCAAAGTGAATATACCTTCCTGTGGAGGGTATAAAAATGGAGCAAGACTATCCACAGGATGGCAGCAACAACGTTTGGCTGTTTAATCAAGAATAATGAATAATCTGTGAAATCAAGAATAATTAATAAATAATAATAATAATCATAATTGAACATTTTATTTGAATTTTAATGTTTAATCTGTTGTTTTTTAGGCGATGCTGGATAACTCCTGAATTGAACACCTGACAGCAGTTGTATTGAAGAAAATTTTTAAAAAACAGATGGAGGTGTCTATGTGTACTAAGTGCAAGAGAACAACGCGCTCGCAAAATCTATTAAAATAATCTATGTTTAATATTTGCATCTACTGTAACAGTATAAAAGTGATTGCGTTGTGCCGCTTGTGTTCTTTGAGATGCTCCTATGTATGATCATTTAGTTAGGCGATACAATGATCGGTATAGACACTCCTGATACTGCTCTGAATTTAGGTACTGGTTATGATCTTTCATTATCCGACTTTGGCACAAAGTTCCTTTTGAGTTTCCACCTCCGCAATGATGGTAGGCTGTTAACCCATCGTTTTTATACCCTCCACAGGAAGGTATATTCACTTTGTCATTACATTTGTAACGCCAAGAAGGAGTCACCGGAGACCCTATAAAGTATATATATTCTGAGTCAGGATCACATTCTGAATCGATTTAGCCATGTCCGTCTGTCTGTCCGTCTGTCTGTCCGTCTGTCCGTCTGTCCGTCTGTCCGTCTGTCCGTCTGTCTGTCTGTCTGTCTGTTGAAAACACGATAGCGTCCAAACGAATTGACCTAGGTGTATGAAATTTTGTGGGAGGACTTCTTTTTACCGTCGTCAGGTTGGTATTGAAAATGGGTTATATCGGTCAAGTAGTTCTGGTACCCCCCATACAAAATCACTATTAGACCCATGTGTCTCTCTGTCTGTTGAAATCACGATAGCGTCCAAACGAATCGACTTAGGTGAATGAAATTATGTGAGAAGACTTCTTTTTACCGTCGTCAGGTTGGTATTGAAAATTGTCTATGTCGGTAAAGTAGTTCTGGTACCTCCCATACAAAACCACTATTAGACCCATGCGTGTACAGTACATACTAGCTCGCATGGCGAACATTTTGCTTGATTTTTATGCAGTGGAGGGTATTAAAGCATCACCAGCCATCAGTGATAACACTTTTACTTTTTTTTTTTGTGCTGCCGAGTAAGTTGGTTGGTCGCCATATTGTTGGATGACGCGGTCTCGATTTGAAGACGAGCAGAATGTGAATACAATGCAACTCCTTCCTCTTCTTCTTCAGCCTCCTCCTCGATTTCATTTTCTTTGTTTACTCTCCTATACCTATTCTTCTCAGAAGGAGGCAATCCAAAGGAATTGGACATCTCGACCCGCTCAACTGCTTCCTTCATTCCAATGAGTTGCAAAATTACCTCTTCAGTAGGAGAGAACTTTTGTTTGGTCCACCTTCTGTTCCTATTTCATGCATCTTGTTTGTGCACTCAGAAAAAACACGAGCTAAAATCAAGAATATCAGTGTCATTTCAAGACTATTCCTCGACGAAAGTAAACTCGAAAAATCTTATTCCCAAGTACAAAAATCTTATTTTGAGCCCATTTTCACAATACCAAAAAATGTTCTTTTGAGATTTTTAGTATAAGCTTAAAAATCTTACTTAATAGGAACTATTTCGGCTTACTTGTGTTTCAATGTCGTCTTTTTTGTTTCGGCTTATTTCAAAATTTCATTTCAATGAAAGCTATGACTGCAGGAAATAAGGCTCCAATGAAATAAGGCCCCAAATTTGGGGTGTTATTTCATAATGAAATAATACCCTAATTTCAAATATGAAATAAGGTCCCACTGAGATGAAATAAGGCCCCAAACAAAAATGAAATAAGGCCCCAAATCTTGACAGTAAACCTAGGCAGGGGGGTTAAAGGGGGCAGCATGCCCCCCATACGTTTTCGTTTGGGGTATTATTTCATTTCTTCTTTTGGGGCTTTATTTCATAATGAAATAATAACCCAATTTTCATTAGGACCTAGTGGGAACCGGGTTCCGGTCGCTGTGTGTAGCATAAACAGGTTTACTAAAAAAAAGTACGTGCACATCATTGATCGCGTCCTATTGTAGACCCGGTGTAACCTGTTTCAGTCTTTATTTTCGAATATTGGCAGATAGAAGACCAAATCCGTTTTAAACTGTTCAGCACTTAGGTGCTACCTCTAGAAGCTTAACGTTTCGGCGATAATCGTCTCAAAAATTATGCTATTAGGGCCCTAGTTTCCAGACTAAAGGTCACTAGCGCTGTATGCAATAGTCAAAATTAGAACAAAACGATGCTCTGTCCCATCCAACGCACGTCAAATTAAAGTCAATCAACTTGGTCGAATCCGGCAACGATGAGAGAGACGAAACTACTCAATCTGATCCAACGGTTAAGTGCTAGCACCACTTTTTCTTTAACCAACGAAAACAAGCGACAAACTATAAAAGTCTAATTCGAGTGCAGCCATATATGTGACGTGTATGGGATATTTGTTGACGGCCACTGCATTTTGTAGGTCTCCTTCACGGATGAGACGATTCGGCTTTCAAAGACGTTACTTTGCTGCAAACAGGTATAGTAAAAGTATTATACTCCTTTTCGAATTGTGTCCCTCTCGCAGCTTTCGTTACTTTCTCTGAAGGCCTTCAAAAAATATAAAACTGCGTTAAATTAGCATCCTAGCCTCTGAGCCGAACTTTAATCAGTACTCTAAAAATCCAAAGGCCCTTAGAGCTGTTTGAATTCGCTTACGTAGCTGCATGCCGTCCTGATGAGTGTTCTGCATAAATCTAAACGTGAGCTGTCAGTTTTCTATATAGTGGGTTGGGTGTTTCGCACACTTCATCCCCTCAAGTCTTAATGCAGTAACATTCCGTGTCTTCATTATTCGCAAGGCGCAATTCCTTGCCAATTAACCGGTGATGCACAGGATCAGAGAATACGTCAGGCTTTCCGCATGCATATGTATGCCCGTTTTATTCAAATTTCATCTTCTTCGTACTGTGCTGTGTCGCTGTGATGGGTGGGTGGAGGTGTGAGTGGTGGGGGTGTCAGTTCAAGAATCCGAAACAACATTGTTGTTTCCCTTGTTTCCGTTTCCCGGAACGAAACGCATATACGAGAAAAGGAAAATCTGCACTTGGTCACAGAGCGAACACAATGCATCCGTATAACGTACGTGACTTCACAATTGAGTCGAAAATTCTTCACCGCCTCTGTCTATTGTCTCTACGTGTATAGCGGCAAGCGTTGTCAGCGTCATCGTCATATAGACGTCGCTTCATTTCCCCTCGTAGAAAGCGGCAGCAAACCATCAGCACTTCATATGACACCACTCTCGCGCAAGATGTGCTCTCGGATAATAATGCGGATACCAACGAGAGGCGGTTGTGTGTGCTTTTGTTATGCGAGGTGCTAGCAGGCGAAATACACACCACATATCCAGGATATGCACTTGATATTTTAAGTTTGAATTTCTTTTTTTGCCTTCTTTCTTCTTGCTCATCTAAACCCCTGCGCCAGCAGCACGTAGTCGCATGTATACGCCACAAAGGGTTGCAGGATATAATTCTTTGTTTCGCAAGACGAACTTCCGAAGGAGAGACAGTACACCGCTCCAGGGGCCGCGCAAATTTGTGGTTATATGACATGCTTTGAGACTGAGAAGAAAATAAATCCGGAAAGGTCCTGCAGGATTCGAAGTGTCTCATTATTTTGCGAGCCTGCCAACAAACGTGTGAATGCCTTACACACACGAACGCATATTTGTCATCGTGGTGAATAAACTTTCTGCCAGGAGGACTAAAATGAAATCAATTTTCGATTCCTTTTTATTTCTCTTTTTGTTGCTGTTGTTGGGAGATGACCATCCAGCAACCCTCGCATCCTGTGGCAAATATTCAATTAATTCATTTCTGCCACTGACAGATCCGAATGGTGTCACTAATGCGTTAAAAGTTGCGTAGAGCTGTGCTGACACCCACACATTTATTAGCCCATAGCTCCCAGCCCAGCATATACACATGACATGAGAATGCTATATGGCAGGCGGTATCTATGGGAGGATGACCATTATACCATTTCACACTGACAGAACCTTTTGTTGTGGGATGATGCGGTCAACAAATTTCCATTAATTTTATTTTTCGCTTCTGTTGCTCTCGTTGAGGGTATAAAAACATTAAACACCCCAGGCGTATACACATAAGGATATGCTTGCAATAAGAGGCGATATTTGGACAATAAAATTATATTTGCGGTTTAAAGCGAACGGCGGTAAAGACAAATTAACTCGAGCACGGATGTGTTTGATTCGGTTTCAGCTGCAACTTATTTATGGAATTCGTATTGGACTGCAGAGTCGAGTCTGATGGCTAAAGGCTAGCATTAACGATTCCGTATAGTTTTGAGAACTTTGAATATGTATTCATATAGAATGGAGGGTCTATGATGAAAGAATGCTCCACGAATAGAAAGTAGGTCCGTACCGTAAGTTTTTTTCTTTTAATACATGGTCGTCCTAAAATCATTTAGTGGATAGCTTTGGAGACGAAACAATATTACAAGAAATTGTTTCCGCTGTAAGAACAGTGTGACGTCAAAATTAAGTTTCGACACAAATTCTCAATACAGCAAAAACGTGGTCGCGCGTTTTAATTAGAGAAGATGCCCTTATGAGCTCTGTCATTACACTATACACCTTCATCTCCAATGGCTCAACTTCTCTTTAGGTCCTCAACTTATTCACTTTGGGTCTTTAGCCAAAAGTATGTTTGCCTACGTCCTTTTGGCAAATCTACATCTTTTTTCGGCCAATTTGCCTCGTGCTAGCTTTTGTTTTATATTGCGATGATCTGACATTTTGACAGAATAGACGGCAGCCATGTTTTTCTGGAACCTTTTCAGTTTTGTGTAGCCGAAATAGAATCTAACGAAAGAAGTTTCTGTTCTGTTTCAATTTCTGTTTCCGCTTTTGTTTCGCGAAGCCGCTGAACTGCTGAAAGTGAGATCGATATCGAACTCAGACGTCGTCATCTAATTAAAGCACTCGAATCACCAATATTAAGATCCAAATTGGTCAGGCACTGCCGCAAATCTTTAAATGAGATCTCGGATATGTGAACGTTAACGCTGTGCTGGGTCCCTGGTCATAGAGATATACCAGGTAACTGTAAAGCAGACGAACTAAGGAACGGCACGAAAATGGAACTCTCTACTGGTAAAGGAGAGCCCCATGTGCCAATTGAAACGGTAAGATACAACATCTCCACACTAGCACTGCAACAGGCTAATTAGAGATGGCGCGATCTTGACACCTGCAACCACGCAAAACAGACCTGGCCACGAATAAATCGGCGCAGGACAAAGGTCCTGTTAAACGTCAGTAGAAAACATATCGGAACTCTTGTCGGAGTACTAACTGTGTACTAGGAAGACATGCCGTAAGGCTTGGAGTTACCGCTAATGACTTCTGTCGCAGTTGAATGGATGAGGAGGAGGAGGAAATTCCGTCCCACCTACTATGTAACTGCCCGGCGCTATACTAAATTAGAAAGCAAACTCTAGGAGAGTACTTCTTTGAGGAGCTTGCTGATATTGCCGAAACGGATATCAGTAAAATACGGAAATTTCTCCAAAATTCGAAATGGTTCCAAGAGTAGCGGAAATAACCGACTCTGCTTGTGGTATCACAATGGACCTTACTTGGTCTAAGTGAATTACTCCGTATTAACGGATAATTGCCACCTAACCTAACCTAATCTTCCGCTTTTGTTCTTTGTTGCTTGGGGCCTTTGCGCTCTTCGGCCAAAAAACCAGCGGCACCTCAAAGTTTTAGCTCTCTATCATATCGTTCTGCCCAATTCGTTGGTGTTGAGTGTCCCGTTCCTCTTGTTGAAATCATACTTTGTTTTACCCTCGTTCAATTTTAATCCCCTTTTTGACGCTTCTGTCCCAATATATGCAAAAAGCTCGATGAGTTCTGTCAATGTCATCCAAGTAATTGAACAGACTTTTGGAAAATTGTGCCGCCTCTGGTGTTGTCTTTTGAGTTTCACACAATTTTCTTAAGTACGCCTATGATGTAGAAGAAGTTACATGCGACAGCTCATCACCTTGTCTAAATCCTTTTCTGACATCAAAGGCCTCGGTGAGATTGTTTCTGACCCTAATAGGACTGCTCCATCGAACCTGACGAGTTTGGCAGAGTCAAAACTAGACACAGCTCTGCACCAATGCTGTCGTTTGTACTATAATAGTATCTAGATACGGATGCACGTTTTCGTTGAAGGCTTCTTTTATCGCCATTATTTATCCAGGGAGACGAAAGGAGAGAGATTTAGTCTATCCGAGAAAACACCGCCACCACCTCCGTCACCGTCTCCGCCCATAGTTTTTGATCCAACGTGGATCGACTCATCTTCCAAAAATGCTCCCTCCTTCCAGAATGATCTAGTAGGATTGGAGACTTGGAAATTGTTACCAAACTGTGGCTGATATTGTTCAGGATTGAGGCATCGCCAGTTGTTTTGCTATTTCATTGTAAAGTTGTTTTGAGGCTTCCGTTTGACTACTGAAAATATCTATGGGTGTCAGGTGAAATGATGCATAAAGAAGCTTCCTGTACGTAAGTATAGGTTTTATGACCCAGACGTAAAGCCAGTGGGTGATGCGAGGTTTAGACCCCATTTGTTTCCTATGGCTTTATTGTACTGTTGAATGTGTACTAAGTTCCCATAAGAAAGTGGACTTAGTTCCTATGTAAGGTGGGAACTAAGTCCACTTCACGAAAGTGGTTTTATTTCCCACTAGGTGGGAACGAAGTCCCTCAGTGGACTTAGTTCCCGGGGACTTATTTCCCTGCACCGATAATCCGCTCTCCAAGCGAGGTACCTATACGTTCAGACACGACAATACATTAGCGATTGCAGATGAGTCAACGTTATTAAAGCGCCTATTTTTGTCTAGGAATGCTATTTTTGTCTTGTATACTACTTATGAATCCTCTGTGGAACGCGTTAACGTATGTAAAGGCTAAAACACACCACCGCGATTGCGATAGCGATGGCGATAAACAACTAAGCACACCAACGCGATAGCGATAGTTAGCGATGGATGTCTTCTTCTCAGTTTTTGTTAGTTTTGATTTTATTTATGTCTACAGCAGTGCTGATGAAGAAGAAATGCTATTGCTGCTTCCTTCAGCGGACGAAGAAGATAATAAGAAAGTTTTATACTATGCCTCTACTTAATTTCAGCTTACTTTTAATTATGGTAGGTACAAAAGAACATTGTGGGTGCATGAAATCAATTTAGGTCGACATAGTCGAGGACTGACAACTTAGCTTTGACAGTTTGACACCAAGTTCAATCCTCCCAATAACAGAACGAGCAAGCTGTTACAAAATTGGCCCAGCCTGGCAAATCCTATACAGGAAATCTCAGTATACATATTGCTTCTTATATCAGAGTAAATTCAACAGACGTTCTAGAGACGACCATCACTTCAGCTTCAACACAAACGGCTACCAACCCATATCGAGTGCGTGTTAAAGTTTAGTCTGAGAGGACCCAGAGATGACCAAGTCTTCAGCGAAGAGCAAATATGACTTTTCCTCAGAAAGGAGGGAAGGCAAAACGCTTATTTCTTTTAAATTTTAAAACTTATGATAGCGGTTTCATTATTTTAATCATAGGGGAGATTACGATAATTTTGCGGCCTAAAATTGATCACGGGTGAATATATCTCGCTCCGTTTAGGCGAGAGGGGTAATTTAAAAAAAAATAATACATACTTTAAATGTTATTAAAATATTAAAAAACAATTACAAGAAAGGACTAAGTATAGCATTTTTCATATTTATGTTCAATAATGCAAATTAGCAACATTTTGTCTATAATGTGATATGTGAAATTTAAGGCCAGAGACTGTTGCTGAAAAATGTTGTTGACATTGGGTAAACTAAAATAATTTAAAGAAAGTTTGCATATACTCAACCTTGCACCCAACCCATAATCTAACAGTGACTCCAAGCAGGGGAGCAGAATGTCCCATATATATTTTATGCTATGTAAAAGGGATTTATTTATATTTATGAGCGCAGTAGCGCAGTGGTTAGTGTGGTGGACTACTGTGCGAGGGATCCCAGGAAAAAACACAAATTACATCTTAAGGTTTTTTCTACTGAGCCAGCTCTCGCGAACGTCTGACAAACATCCGAGAGTATGACTGTCCTGAAAAAGCGTCTCAATTAAGCCATTCGGACTCGTCATAAAATTGTAGGTCCCTTCCATTCGTCCCAAAAAATAGAAACTCACACAAAACGATTGGTTGCAAGAAGCTAGGCCTAGGGTGTTTACCCGCCGGTTGCGCCACCTATTTATTTATTTTTTTTATAAGTGATTTCGGCAGTAAAAACAACAAACAAACTATGATATATAATTCCTCAATATTGAACAAATAGAGTAAGAGCAAGCAATTTTTTTTCTCAAGCCTGTAACTTTCTTAGTTTGTGGTGACTACTGAACACGAAAATGTAAGCCTGGCAGCGCTGCAAGAACAGATTCCTAGATTTCAAAAATACTAAAGCCTTTTATTATGTAAGCTTTGCAACTGATTTTTAATTTTATTTTATTTATTTTAAGTTTTTTTTTAATTACCACTAGATCACTATCGCTATCGCATTCGCAATCGCGGCGGTGTTTTAGCCTTAAGCCGTTTCCACCGATTTACCCTTACAGTAAACGTGTCCAGCCGTTGACACAAGTTTCTTGTCAAAATGCTTAAGTTTAAATGGACTTCAATGAGTCGTTCTAAAGTTTTTAGAAGGAATGATGAAATACTAATAGGTCTGAGATCTTTTGGCCTTACATGATCCCTTCTTTGGGGTATGAAAACCCCTTTAACTTCTCTCCATACGTAGGGCATATTTTTCCTTAAATAAGAATGTAAGTAAAGCTAAGTGCACACGATTGTCAGATCTTAAAATATTGTCAGATATGGCAGTGAAAAATATGTCCCTAATGTCTTACAACCGTCTGAACTCACAATTTATGGTAAGAGGTCGCCAACGCGTTTGACATTCAAAAGCCACCTCGACAAATACAGAAAAAAAAAGTTGAGTCACGCTGATGCCAATGAAACACTCTCGATTTCCTGAATGCTCGCGCGCATATTGGTGTCTTGTTGTGTGTCACCAAAGCTAGAATTTCATCGAATTGTGTTGAGTATATTCTCAAAAAATTGTGATAAAGTTCCGGCTCCTCAGCTTTCAATTTGCAGTACAATCCTTCCTGCCTACTCCTTTGTCCAAACATTACGTCGTTTTTGTGTTAATCATCCTCGCAAGTGCAATATTTTGTTCCATTATCCGTACTGCAAAAACCAAGGAACAATGCTTTTAATTTGTCTGACAATGTCTGACAACGGATAGACCAATTTTTCATATTCAAATACCTGACAACCGTGGTGAACACACAATTTTCAACCTGACAACGTTGTCAGAAAAGTCATTGTCAGACAATTGTCACACTTTCATTTGACAATGAAATTGTAGATAAGTCTTTGGGACAAAATCTTACAACCGTGTGAAGGAACAATTTTGTTTTGTAAGGTAGTTGGCCATCGTAAGCTCATTGTCAGTCAATGTCAGAGCATTGACAGATCTGACAATATTGTAAGATCTGACAATCGTGTATAGTTTAATACCTACATTCGTAAAGTATACTACCGCATGTTATCAATGTTATCAAAAATTGAGCTAGAGCACCCAAAAAATTAACGAAACGACAGCTGTGTAGCGCATGCTCATTTCTGTAGGTATACGTCATATAGATGGCCTTGAAATCCAGCGTAGTCTAGCTGGCATTAACTACACTACAACAGTTTGACTTAAATCATCATATACGTAGATATAATGAATTTGCCGTGTTGGTCATTTGGGCCCTCTTTTGTAGATACTCTTAAAAGATTTGATCGAGACACTGAATCAGCTTCAGGTTTCCATAGAAACTGGCTAAGAAGTTAATACGTTTCCAAAATACCCGCCTGTTTACCTGTATACTCTTTTCAGTCTGTGGCATATTGTTTTAATTGTTGCTGTTTAATTTTTGAATCATATTACATGATGAATAGAGTAAGTTCTAATTACAGTGTGGATAAAAAATTAACGCACACAATGATTAATGTTCTTTCTAATTGTCGTGATGGTTTCAAAGTTTGTTATTTAAATGCACGTAGTCTTAATCAATACAAGTTGGATTATCTAAAGTACATATTTTCTAATTCCTCCGTTGATGTAATTTGTGTCTGTGAAACATGGTTCAAAAGCGATATTTCTGATACTCAGTACAATATACCTAACTATATAAGGTTTACCGGAAATTCGCACCGGTGCGAATATCCGACAATATATATCGGAAATTCGCACCCAGGGTGCGAATTTCTAGTAAATCCTAGGAATGATAGGGTAACTTATACATGGGGAGGTGGGATAGCGATTTACTGCAAATCTTCAATAAAGTGCAAAGTCATTAGTAAATCAGTTGATTTGGATTCAGAATTTTTGATTGTTGACATACATGATGGTTCTTGTAAATGCTTGATTGCTTGTGCATATATTCCGGACCGCAGTTGTTCGCCTCAACCGTTTTTCTCGACTCTTTGTGAATTTTCAGCTCAATATGAGCTGAGCACGTTATTGTTTGTGGTGACTTTAATGCAGATTTACTGAAAAACGATTCTCGAGCCTTCCAAATAAAAGACTTTGCTTTATCCCTAGGACTCCAAATATTTAACACTAACTACCCAGCACGTTTCGCTAAAGATTGCGTTCCTATAGCCTCCTCGATCTGGCAATAGTATCTGATCCTTCATCTATTCTTCTTTTCGACCAGCTTTCACTCGATTGTATCTCTGATCATGACCTTCTCTTTTGTACTTACGATATTAATTTCACCCACTCTGATATACCCTTGACGTTTACCTATAAGGATTTTCGATCCATAAATATTGATGTCCTCCAATGTGCTGCTTTATCTGCTCCATGGGGTGGTTGTCGCCTAATTTCTGATCCTGATGATAAGCTCAATGATTTTCAAGAAGTGATTGCTGAATTATACAATCAATTTGTACCAACTAAAACAGTAAACATCAGAAGTAGTAGTTGTCCCTGGTTTACAACGGAAGTTATCAATACTATCAAAGCGCGCAACAGACTTTACAGCAAATGGAAACATAATCCTTCAAATTCAAATTGGTTTGCCTACAAAACTATGCGTAACCATTCGGCTGTCGTAATACGAAATGCAAAAAGAGACTACTATGCTTCTAAGCTAAATACGTCACTTTGTCCAAAAAAGCTTTGGAGTAATCTACGTCAAATTGGTGTCTCCAGTAGTAAATGTATTTCTAAATGTCAAATCGATCCTGACTTATTAAACAATCTTTTTCTTGAAAGCAGTCCTGAGGATTTAAGTTTCGATTTATCTGGAAATCCTACTCAATTCTCAGTAAGGGGATTTGAAATTGAAACAGTTACTGAAAACGAGATTATCAGCTATGTTTCAGCCATAAAATCGAATGCTGTTGGGGAAGATGGGATACCTATGCGATTTATAAAGTTGATCCTACCCTTCCTTGCAAACCACTGTATAACAACGTCCACTTTTCCTAAATTGTGGAAAGTAGCTCGAGTTGTACCTGTTTCCAAAAAAAACATCTCCGGTATCTGCTGCCGATTATAGACCAATTAGCATTTTGCCTTGCTTGTCGAAAGTTTTTGAGAAGGTAATAGCAAAACAAATTCTTCAACACCTATCTCTCAATTGCCTACTTTATGCGGGACAATCTGGCTTTAGGTCTAACCACAGTTGCTCCACTGCTATGGTAAATATTTTGGAAGACATAAGGCAAGGATTTGATAGAGGATTTGTCACGCTACTCTGCCTACTTGATTTCTCAAAGGCTTTTGATAAGGTAAACCACAGAATACTTTGCTGGAAGCTTGAAAATCTGTTTTGTTTTGGTAGCAGTGCAGTAAGGCTAATTAGTAGTTTTCTATGTGATAGATATCAGAGAGTTGTCACTTGCGATTCTTCTTCAGCCCTCCTACCAGTTAAGCTGGGTGTGCCACAAGGCTCAATCCTAGGACCAATTCTTTTTTGCTTATTTATTAATGACTTACCTTCTGTCTGTAAACATTCTACAATGCACCTTTATGCAGACGATGTTCAGCTGTACTCAGCAAAGCCAATTAATAATATTGATGAACTAGTTAATGATGTAAATGAAGATCTTGCCAGAATTTACTCTTGGTCTGTAAACAATGGATTACTTTTGAATCCCAAGAAGTCGCAGGTTATTCCAATTTGCAATAAATCCATATCCCTTAACACCTTACCCGATATAGTAATCTCTGTTAACAAACTAGCAGTTGTTGAAACTGCAACTAGTCTTGGATTTATCATTAATTCTAAATTGTCAGGATACGACCACACGAACTATGTTATAAGACGAATATATGGTTGTCTTCGCAAGCTTTGGATAACTGCTGATTTTACTCCAACTAATACCAGAAGAAAACTTGTTACAACCTTAATTCTGCCCCTTATTACATATGCTGAAGTTGTCTACAGTAATATTGATTCTCTATCTCAACGTAAGCTACAAGTTGCTTTCAATGATGCCGTTAGATATATTTACGGCCTACGTAGATATGACCTGACCATGTGTCAGAGTATTCAAAATGCTTTTTGGGAACTACTCTCAAACACTACATCGACGCTAGAAATTGTATCTTCCTACATAGCATTGTAATAAATAAGACTCCTGTGTATTTGTATGAAAAACTTAATTTTGGTCGTTCGCTTAGAACACTTACCATAATTCCATCTCGTTATCGTTATTTAAATTCTTCGCGTTTATTTTTCATCCACGCAATCAAATTATGGAACTCTCTTCCAATAAATATTAGAGCCATTTCAAATGCCACACGCTTTAAGAGTGCCGTCCTTCTCTATTTCTCTCTCCTACCTTAAGATTCCCACCCACTTTCTACTACCTTGGTACCACACCAACTTCTAAATATTGGATTATTGTAAATTAAAGTAATTTTTATTTTTTATCATTTTTTACCGCATATTAATTGTAAAACTGCTGACATTTATATCTTAATGTACCACAAGGTATTATTATAATAAATTGAAATTGAAATTGAAATTTACCGAATTTTTAGATCCTGCTAAGACGAAACTGCACTGCTAAGAGGTTACCGAAATCGAACCCTTTTGCATAAAAGTCGCAAACTATATAGGTACGCAGTAACACCTCCTTGACTAGTTTATTACATTCATCCGATGTCCAATTAATTGCTTTAATCATCAAATACCTGGCATCAAATTCATGCACACAATAATATCGTTTGTCAAACATTTTGTCTCTATATTGGAATACCTTCCTACACCGATTATAGCCTTTGACAAAATTCCACAATGCGAATCCCTTCAATATTAACTGGATTACATACGCACGGATGCATTCCACTCGAGTGTTTCTAATTCTAATACCTTATACACAGGTGGAAATGGAAATGGAAATGAGAATTGACAAAATAGCAATTTTCCAACTTACTCGAGGGATGAAATGGATACAGCCGAAACCACCCCGCAAAAAACCTATACCACCGTCATCCACATGGCAACAAATGCCAATCACCTGGATAATGGCAGCCTTTAAGAGGCCATCTCTCGAACGGAACGAATGCGATTCGAATTTCTTATTAGAAATCGCTTTCGTTCGCCTTTATCTATTTCGACTTTTGGGTGGGTGCCGGCGACAGACATAGCAACAAATTAATGCTATTTTCTGCCAATCGAGATACTTAGGACCAAAAAAATAAATAACAAACCCACGTTCGTAAATATAGATTCAAGCAAATGCAATGATTTGTCGGAGAAAAGGCAACTATATGTGTATAGGTATAGCGAAAGCAGAGGGCGCTTGCGATGAAACAAACAACCCCCACCCAACCCCACGTGTGCGCACGTTGTCAGGCTCAGGACTCAGTTGGCAGTATAATCCTGAAATGAAGCAGATTAACAGTTGATTTTATATGCTGAAATTGTGTTTATTTCACAAATGGCTGCACAATTAAAGCAGTAAGCAGATCAGCTTTAGAGAGAGATAGATGGCTTATACGAATCTGCGTTTCAGTTTAATAAACCACTTCAAAATTTGCAGGTTAAGGAGGATGAACTTTGTTATTGCTGTCAGAAGTTCTGTAAAATGTTTTCAGTAAAAAGCTCAAGGACATTTTAACGGAATCAAATTTCACGAATAGTAGCGTTTTTTTATACACAAAAAACATATAGGTATAGTTTAAATCTTTGAATTACATGTTTTTCACAATAGGAAATACATAATTAATTGTACCTATAATAATTAGTATATAATAGGAGGATTGAATTGCGCGAAATACCAGTACGAGGTGTCGAGGTATTGATATCGCATTAAGGAGAATTTGACTATGTGGAATAGTGATTGGTGGTTTGTAAAGTTCGAATTATAATTATTTTGTAAGATTACACAGTTCCCTGCCCTTTCTAACGACAACGGCTATATTTAGGCCACTACTGCGGTGTTTTTACTACCCCACACCCCACGCTTTTCAAGAGTCGGCAAATCAAGGAAGCATTTGCCAACTGAAATTTAGCGAGTTTCAATTCGATTTTAAAAAGGACGGGTGGCATTTCTAATTTGAGGTTAAATTTGAACGAATATTTTATTCGCTAGTTTGTGGAACGCGGCTTAATGTGGATGTGGATTGCGAATAAACTTTCGTTTCGTTAGCGGAAAAAAGTTTGGAAAATAAAATTTCGTTATTGAAACTGGTAATAAACTTGTTTTCTTAATACATTTTGGCTTTAAAGGACCATTCAAATAAGAGCGAACGAATGAATTAATGAAATGCGAACAAAGCCCTTCTTAAGCATTTATAAATGAAAAAATTATAAAAAAAAATTATTTTATTATTCCATGAGTAGGATAATTAATTATCCCATCAAAATGCATTAAGAAAACTTACTTACTTACTTAAGGTGGCGCTACAGTCCGGGGTGGACCTGGGCCTCAACCAACAAGCGTCTCCAGCCAGCACGATCTTTGGCCAGCTGTCTCCAGTTTCGCACGCTAAGTTGGTTGAGGTCCCCTTCCACTTGCGTGCGCCACCTGAGTCGCGGTCTTCCTCTACTGCGCCGTCCCTCGGGTGTGGATTCGAAGATCTTCCGGGCCGGAGCATTCACGTCCATTCGCTCTACATGACCCAGCCACCGCAGTCGTTGGACCTTCACTCTTCTGGCTAGGTCGATGTCGCTGTACAGCCCGTACAGTTCGTCGTTGTATCTCCTCCTCCATTCACCGTCTATGCAGACGGGACCGAAAATTACTCGTAGAATTTTTCTCTCAAAGCAACCAAGAGTAAGCTCATCCGCTTTTGATAGAGTCCATGCCTCTGCACCATAAAGTAGGACTGGGATGATTAAGGTCTTATAAAGGGTCACTTTAGTTGTTCGAGAGAGGGCTTTACTACTCAATTGCTTTCTTAGCCCAAAGAAACAGCGATTGGCAAGAGTTATTCTTCGCTTAATCTCAGCGCTGATGTCATTGTCTGAGTTCATAGCGGAGCCTAGGTAGACAAAGTCCTTTACCACCTCAAAGTTATATCTGTCTATAGTGACATTCTGTCCAAGACGTCGGTGTTGGGTGTCCTTTCTTGATGACAGCATATACTTTGTCTTGCCCTCATTGACCGCCAAACCCATCTTCGCCGCCTCCGTCTCAATGCTCACGAACGCGCCAGTGACATCACGCTGCGTTCTGCCGATTATGTCGATGTCGTCGGCGTAGGCGAGTAGGTGGACGGACTTTTGAAAGATAGTCCCTCTGGTGTTGGCGTTTGAGTTTTGCACTATTCTTTCAAGAACGATGTTGAAGAAGTCACATGACAGCGCATCGCCTTGTCTAAATCCTTTTTTGACATCGAAGGTCTCGGTGAGTTCTTTACCGACCTTGATGGAGCAGCGTGCATTCTCCATTGTCATCCTGCACAGACGGACGAGTTTGGCAGGGATGCCAAAACTAGACATTGCTCTGTATAGCTCGTCTCTATAAATGCTGTCATAGGCGGCCTTAAAATCGATGAAAAGATGGTGGGTATCGATTTGGACTTCCTGGGTTTTTTCCAAGATCTGCCGCAGTGTGAATATTTGGTCGATGGTAGACTTTCCTGGCCTGAAGCCACACTGATAGGGACCAATCAGGTTGTTGACGAAAGGCTTCAGGCGTTCACACAACACGGCAGATAGGATCTTGTAGGCGATGTTAAGAAGACTAATCCCTCTGTAGTTGGCGCAGTTCAGAGGGTCTCCTTTCTTGAGGATCGGGCAAACAATGCTGAGGTTCCATTCATCGGGCATACTTTCCTCCGACCATATTTTACAGATGAGTTGGTGCATGCTCCTAACCAAGTCATCGCCTGCCGCTTTGAATAGTTCGGCGGTTAGGCCATCTGCTCCAGCGGCTTTGTTGGACTTAAGCTTAGATATAGCTATCTTGACTTCGTCCAGGTCGGGTGGGCGGAATTGTTGGTCTTCATCGTCCAGGTTGAATGGTTCATTCTGCCTGACAGCGAGATTTAGTTCGTCATCGCCGTTAAACAGTCTGCAGAAGTAATTCTTCCATATCCTCAGCATCGACTGCGATTCTACTATGATGTTCCCTTGTTCGTCCTTGCAGGCTTCGGTTCGGGCTCTGTAGCCTTGGCAGGTTCTTTTTACCCTTTGGTAAAACTTCCGAACCTCATTCCTGCTGTAGCATCTCTCTATTTCCTCGATCGCGCGCTTCTCGTGCTCTTTCTTTTTTCTCCTGAGAAGCCGGTGTTCATCTCTTCTTTTCTGCGTGTAGAGCTCACGAGCAGCTCTGGTCCTTCTTTGCAGCGCCGCTTTGTATGCCTCTTGTTTCGCTGCATGTGCTTGCCGGCACTCGTCGTCGAACCAGGGGTTTCGTTGTGGTGGTCGTGTGAAACCAAGCACATCAGAGGCGGCGTCTCTGATGGCTTTTTGGCAATGTTGCCACTGGTCTTCAATGCTTGATGCTGGCTGCATAGAACCTCTTGAGAGATTTAGAGAGACTCGATCGGAGAAGGATCTGGTGATCTCTTGCGATTTTAGCCGTCCGACGTCAAACTTCCTCACAGTATTTACTTGTCTTGGCGGTGTTCGGGATATCCGAAGGCGTACCTTGGCTACGACAAGGTAGTGGTCCGAGTCAATGTTCGCTCCTCGAAACGTTCGGACATCCATAATACTGGAGGAGTGTCTTGCGTCGATCGCAATGTGGTCAATCTGGTTGACGGTTGATTGATCGGGAGATCTCCATGTGCCTTTGTGAATATCGAGATGCGGGAACCGCGTACTTGCTATGACACCATTTCGCCCCGCCGCGAAGTCGATCAGCCTAAATCCGTTATCGGAGGTGGTGTCGTGTAGGCTGTACCTTCCGACAGTACTGCCAAAGATGCTCTCTCTTCCTATCTTTGCATTAAAATCACCTAGGACGATTTTAATGTCATAGTTAGGGCATTGCTCGTACGTCTTGTCTAAGAGCTCGTAGAATCTTTCTTTGGTGTCGTCGTCTTTCTCCTCCGTGGGGGCATGGGCGCATATTAGGCTAATGTTGGCGAATTTAGCCTTGATGCGGATTGTCGCGAGGCGCTCGTTCACACAGCTGAAACTTAAGACTTCTTGCCTAAGTCTGCCTCCAACGACGAAACCACATCCAAATAAGCGCTGTTTTTGCTGCCGATAGCAGTCGCCATAATAGATGTCGCAGTTTTTCATCCTCTTCTTGCCCGGTCCATCCCATCGCACTTCTTGGATGGCGGTTAGGTCTGCTTTCGCTAGTTGTTCGGCTGCACGTGGTCTGTTAAGGGACCTAACATTCCAAGTGCAGATCCGAAATTCGTTGTCCTTTATTCGTTTGCCAGGTTCGTCAACAGTAAAATCATCCGTATCCCAGGCTTGTTGTCGTTTCGGAACTATTGTTGTTTTCCGCAGTCGGGCAGTTACCCCGGCGTACAACCCCCAACCTGGAGGGCCAGGCCCTTTGTTGGACCCCTTGGACGAAAGGGGCCGGATTCCTCCGGTGTCAGTAACCCACTTCGGGGATGTGAGAGCTGCCGTTGGCCCATAAAGGGTTTATCCGCCACCATCTCTGTTTCAGGACCCTGACTAGTCCTGAAAAATCCTCACTGACCTCAGCTCCAAATATGTCGAAGTAGCTCAGGTAAGGTATCTGCCAAATTGAATGTTGCCGTCACCGTTGATTCAGTCTAGTGAATTCATCCGCCGTACGTCCTCTTTCTGAGGGGCTCATGTAAGACTTCTGAGACTCGTTCAGTCAGTCATTCCGACAGAGCATTATAGTGTTGCTATTTTCTTCGTGTTCAACACTCGCGCTTATAAGTTTAGCAAGCCAAGCCCGGAAGGGCGAGGCCAGTACCCGGTGGTTACCACGCGGAGGTAAAATAAGCACAATTGATGTGTATGAAAAAGTTACAACAGCTGGGCACCGCCAAGTTGATGCCAGTCAGCGCCTACCCGATTCATACACACCCAACCACCACATTAATAAAAAACAAGTTCATAAATAGTTTTAATACTTAACGAAATTTCGAATTCCAAACATTTTGCCGTGAATAATCACTCTTGGCGCGGATTGTCAAAGTTTATTCGCAATCCACATGTTCAAATCACGTTCCATAAACTAGCGAAAACATTCGTTCGAACTTAACCTCAAATTAGAAATTGCTGATAGAAACCGATATGGCTGTGTAGTATGCGTAGTATATAGTATTCAACTATGTCTTCTAATGTATACGTATATTAATAGTACAAGCACAGCTTAGTACTGTTAAGCTCTCTCTAAGAACTACTACAAATTAGTCAGTTGCGATCTGGTTTGCGACCAAAGAACATCGCTTTTAGACATAAGCTTATAATACGGATTGTAATAAATATTGAAGTCGACGACAGTGCGTTTAATTTCAAGTGTAGACATTACAGGCTGGAATTCGCGAACTGTCAAAACTCGCAAATAGATATTCGCTCATTCGTAGATACACTTTCCTTTGTTTAATAAACATTAAAATCTTCACTGATTCTAAACGATTTGGGCCTGAGCCCGGTAACCCTATCCAATTCATCCTTGAACCACTCTGTTGTCTGTTCCTATTCTGTGACTTTGTCGAAAGGATTTTCAATATTAAATCTTATTTTAAAGGTGAAGGTTAAAAGTAGGTAGCCTTCGGCCTCCGGTCAGCCTCGAACTTTCCATATCACGTCATCGCAGCTGGTTTAGGGTATTTTTACCTTCTTTATACGAAAAACTAGATCTTAAATTATGTAAAACAAGTCCAATCAAATGGAACCTGCATCTCCACTTATACTACGCAGTCACAGTAATACTTTAAGACGTGTACAATTAGAGCTTCCCACTAACCCAACGCATAATAAGAAGAAATAAAAAAATAAAAAAACGGAAAAGCAGAAAATAAAACATAAAAGAAATGAAAAAAAAAATAATATCCTTCATATAGCAATAAAAGTTTCCTTTGTAGCTGTTTGTGGCAGTTGCAAATTCATTTCCTGCACATACAGCCATTTTTTCCCGCACCCACACTCTCCTGCTAAGGATTTTCTACTTCTTTTTCTAGTTTCTGAAGGATTCCACTTGTTATCCCTTTGTTGTGGCATTTTTGCGTGTCACTTTCTACGGTGAACACTTTTTACGTGTCCTTTTAGATTTTTATGTGCGCTGCCAAGGAATCAGCAGAATGCAATGAAGGAAACGGAATTCACTGTTTTTTTTTTTTTTTTTTTTTACGAGAATGCAACAAAAAGCAAGAAAGAAATAATTAAAAGGAAACACAATTTAATGGATACGCTTGTGGGTGGGTGGAGTAAAAGGATTTGGGAGTTATGCATTAAGGAGCACAAAGAATTCGCTCAAAGGACTATAGCTACATATTGTTGCGCTGGCTTGGTTCTCATGTCACCAACCCTCTCGTTCGATAAAATGCTACAATTTCCAAAAAGAAATTCTCACAGGATCTGCTTCCTCCAGTGATGGTCTGACATTTTCACTTGACCGAATCGATTAAATTAAATAAAAATTTCAATTTCTCATCGTATCGACAAGTCATTTACAAAATGTAGCCCCGCAGCCACATACCCATACTCATAGTAGTCCTTGTAGAATAAATGCTTACAAGGAAGGGTGCAATGGAAGTGTACAAGGAATATCCTTACATTGTTGAGCATCAGCATGTGATGTTAATCAGGGTAGCAACTGACTTGACCAAGATTCTCTATCGATCATGCTGGGCGGTGTGCCGCAGGGGTATAGTGTAAGATGAAGAAAAGAAAAGCCTCAGTAATGCGCGAGGAAACGTGGAAATGTTCATTTTTACTGCTGCCGCTCAGAATGATTTGGGATCGTTCACATGCGAGTATCGCGCCACCGATCGTTGCGTCCTGACTTCACGGGTGGCACTTGCCAATTTTTTTTCTTCTGTTAGTCCTTTTCAATTCTGATTAAGTGACTGCGCATTTTGCATTTTTATTCGATATTACATCCTCCTCACGATGGTATACTGATAGTATTTTTTTTTTTTTTGTGTTTTGTTCCTGCAGCACTTCATTCCGTTACAACGATTTTCGTGTGAAAGTATTCGCGTGAAGTTGTACATTTTTACGGATGATTGGATACTGTTGGGTCTGGAGGACCAGCCCCTATATGTTTTACTAATGTAAGAGAATCGGTGATAGTTGGCGGTAATGTCCTTTTCGGGCGACATGCTGATAAGAGGTTCGCAAAGTTTATATGGGAAAGCGATTGGATTTTCGTATATTTTTCGCTGAGAATGTTGCGTTGATTTGAAAGTGCAATATCCATTGAAATGCAGTGATCTCGAGAAAGTGTAATCGATTGGAAATCTGTACAATGAAAGGAGTTTTTTTCGTCTCCTTTAGTAATTTGGATGGAAATAGGAGTTTTTTTTTTAAATGCAAGTTAAACTGCTGTTTTGAGATTTATTGCACTTATTAAGTTAGTTACCTCACCTGTCCTGTCTGTTAGTGGATAATTGGCAGAAGGTCACACAGTGAGCGTTGAAAGTAAGTGAACACCAATGGTTTACGTTTTTTTAGGGACTTTGAAACAGGACTAAAAAAAACAAGAATCTGCACAAACGTATTCCATTTTGACAGCCTAAAATATTTAATTTATGGAGATAATAAAAATAAAAAATAGTTTCAAAAAGAGTGCACTTGACACCTTAGCGACGTGTTTTTTTGACAAGTTTTTGAAGCGTTTTATAGGGGCTTTTAGACGTTATTTGGAGGCATTTTAAGAGCGTTTTTTGAAGTTCTTTGTCACGGTTTATTAGACATTTTTTAGACTTTTTTAGACACATTTTTTGGTAAATTTGTTGACGTGTTTTTCGAGGCGTTTTTATACTCGTTTCGCTTGAAAAGTTCGTATTACGGAAAACGTAAGTACACGCCTATTCTCAGAACATCAGCGAGACCAGAAAATGTTCAATTCTTCCAATAAATATTCTAGTTTGTTACTAACTAATTTCATTAGATGGCGCTACAGTGCTAGGCTTAAGACAATACATCTCTCCGCTTAGACCCCTTTTACACGCAGAGTTTTTTCACTTTAGTGTCGAGAATGTGTTGGTAAAGGGGATGAAAAGTGCAGGGGATAGCCGAACACTGATAGGCCGCGAATTCCCATCCGATTCTTGTATTCTCTTTCGCTCTCTTTCGTTATTTTCAGCGTTGCTTTATTCTCAAACCGTACTCAGTCGCGATAGACGTCTGCATTTGCTCTATTTTCGAACTGTATGCGGTCTGCGCCGCGAGCGACGAATGAGAAAAAAAGGAAACAAAGACAATTTGACAATCAAGGCAATAAAGTGAAAACACTGAACGTATAAATGCACCATAAGTGCCCAAAAGAGAATTAAGAAGAGTCATGAGTGAAAAAATTCTGCGTGTAAAAGGGGTCTTAGCGCCAACTCTACTCGTTTGCTTATTGCCTTCAGTTGCATCGTATTCTTTAACAAGCTTGGATATGATATTAATTGAATTGAGGGTCTTAATTCTTACCTAACTGTCGAAGATAGCTATATTTTGTTTGGCAAACTGGAAGAATCTGAATGAATTATGAAGGCGAACGAATGAAGAGACGCCAGCTCCAACTCCATTTGCGAAGATATAGCGAATATCTCCCATCAATGACACAGATGATTTAGAAAGTATTTTACCTGTAAAACAAGACTATAAATTTATTCTTTCTAAAGTTCTGAAAGAATAAAGAATTTTAATATAGTACCCGCACGGCTTTGCCCGTGGACAGGAATTTTATTGCTTCGGTTTTAGATAATAATGTTCTTTCGTAAAATGCGAAAAATAAGAATAAATCGATTTTCTGGAGTTTTCTTTCTGCCTAAACCTGAAATACAGCAATACGAACAAAACAAAAAAAAAATCATGAAAATCGGCCCAGCGGTTATTGAGTTATAACGTCATCGAGTTTCAACCTATAGAAGATGTTTTTTGTATAGGAGGTGCAACTTCCCTTTGTCCAATTTTGACGAATCTTCACAGGAACACTTCCGGGCCAATACCTAAGATTGTCTGTAATTTTGAGCTTAATCGATACGACATTTATCGAGATACATAGGATTTTGATTTTTTTTTTTTTGTATGGGCGGTGCCACGCTCCTTTGTAACGCGAGACCTTTGAAACCAAAAGTTCGAGTCTACCTGGCAGCTAAGTTCCTGAAAGGCTATCAGAGAGTTTATCAGCTAGTCTTGAAACTGGCCCTTATATATTTGTAATTAACCAAATAATAGACCATTTGTGAAATGGGTATTTGATCTGTTAACGAAAAGACAAAACATTTTGTCAACAAGGACTATATGAATATTAATGATAAAGTGAAAACATTTTAATTACCTACGCTTATCCTGATATAATGAATATAATGAATAAAAATGAATCCTTTAAATCAAATATCGGTAAGGCACTTTCAATGGCACACGATGGCCTGGACAATTGAGCTGATTACATTTTTGTCACCGCCTGAAAAAAAATATGGTAATCTTGCTCTCTCGAAGCTCTCTCTTTTACGAATTTTTCAATTTAAAGAACGACATTGAGTAAAAATTCGTAAGATTTAAAAGTTAAATAACAGACCTATTATAATCGTATGAGAAATTTGATAAATTTGAATCATATTTTAAAATATTTTCTCAAATTCATATATGTACTACATATACCTATATGTACATATTTTTTCAAGCCTCACAGTTGTGTGTCTTTCAAGCTGAGCTGTGTACTATCCAAATACTTTCGAATCTCAGATGAGAGTTATCCCCATCCATTTACATAAGCTATTGCTTAGAGATAGTCATTAAACACTTAATAAGGGTCTTAAGCTTCAACCTGGTCGATCCCAAATAATAGCGTATCCAAAAGAAACAAGAGGTAAAGCTATTATGGGAGAGTATTGAAAGTAAAAAAATATCTGACCAACTGCTAAGAAAAGACTTTGCGTATGCTTTTACTGGTTCAGAACATTTTTGTCGCATCACAAAATCAACAGAAATATCAGCAATGGCGGGAAAGTAATGTACATGTCTCTCCCTGTGGAGTAATATATGCGCTTCGACAAGCTATAGCTTCGACAATAGTGTTGTATTTCTATTGAAAGACGTGTTTGCTTACTTAGGTACAAGTTTATGTTTATTCTTTAAGCTCAGAATTACAACTGACTGGAGTAGAAAGACAATCAAAGAGTGAGACCAGCAGGCATGTGCAGTTGTGTAATATTCTTGTGTCACTCATATGTTATGTATGTTGTTATGCTATGTAGGTGTGATTGCAAGAGTAATAGTGATCTCAATTATACATCAAATAGCATCAGTAAACTTGCAGGTAAACGAATCAGAAATTGAGTTGGTTTCATGATATAACTTACTTGAAACGGGTATCATTCAAGCAACTGGCGAGTCGGGGCCGTGTAGGTATAGATCACCTTTTAACAACAGCTCCATACACCTAATCTATATAAGACAACTGAACTTCTGGCCAACTCATCTATCGGCCATATCATCCATCATAATTTCCGTGGTGGATGGCTTTTCTTTTTCGAGCATCATCCTCTACGATTTATACAGAGCTTTATATGCACTAATTCCGCAAAATGAGTTGTCTTTTTGAATTGAACACAGTCACATTGACGGATTTTTTTCATAAAGCTGTATATTTATTAGAAACTAAAATACATTTAAGTAAAAGGTTACAAATGGTTATCTATTCCATAGTTAGGTTCATTCTTCTTAAATATTTCACTCTCTTTAAGTTATTCAAATTGCAATAAACCCAACAAATACCCACAACCAGCTAAAAAAAAACAAAAAAAAATGCACGCCAGCCATCTCCTTGAAAATCCATATAGGTATAAAAAGATAAAATGAGAATATACAGAAAAAAAAAATGGCGAAAAACCTCCTTCGTCTCGGTCTAAAAACAATACAAACGCGATGAATTCGATTGGTTCACTTTCATCCCCCTCGTGTGGGGGTCGATTCAAAATGGATATTTTGCTCCCATTTACCCAGCTCCAAAAATACATATACACAATACAAAATACTCATAGCTATAGCAGCGATACCCATATACCTATACAATGTATCGAAAGAGGGTCACACTCACGTGTGCATTTATGCGCAGGATATCGCATCGTTTCAGATATTTTTATTTGGCTGTGGGTGGATGGTTGTGTAACAATGGTTTCACCCCTCGATTTGGTATTTATCCACATAATATGTATATGGTATCGTATACATATTCCTTAATTACGAAGAAAAATCCTTTGTGTCCTCTTTAAGGCTAAATAGGTATGTCATCTTTGTATTGTATAACTAACTGAGCAGCGACGAACTGTGGATTCTAGTAGGTATACCTACATACGAATTTTTTACTTGTCAACGTATCGTTGATAAATACAGATACAGAGCACCTTCGAATTTTCACAATGAAATCTGACAATAGTAATGAGGTTTACATACTTTGTTTTTGCTATAATTAGGTATTGGATTGAGGAAAAGGAACTTTTTTGTGGTTAAGGTAAAGTAGGCTGACCAGGCGTTCTATTTTTAAATTGGTTTATTAAATGTTCGCCGATGTCCCTTTTAGAAATTGCATATTTTGTGAAAGTAGTAGTTTTGTTTTCCAGTCGCATCTATGAGTTCTTAGATGTGTTGAGTATTCCTTTGTTGCAATAAGTGGTCGAAAATTGATGCCAAGTTCTGGCATCTGTGGTTCAAACCCTGTTTCGGTGGGTACAACCAGAAGATTTCCCCAAGAGATATATATTATGTAAATAAGTGAATATTAGCTTAACTTCCAAATTTCTTTATGCATGTAAGTTGTACAAGGTCAGGAATATTTGTCAACTCACTCAATAGTTACAACAGTTTGGAGTTGACTTTCCCTTTTAATTATATATAATTCTTCTGTACGTGTTTGTAACGGAACTCCTCCTAAACGGCTGAACAGATTTTAATGAAATTTTGTGTGTGTGTTTGAATGGATCTAAGAATGGTTTAGATTCACAATTGGACCCGGTAGGTGGCGCTGCGATCCGATTCCACAAAATTTCGAATAATAAACACTCAGCAATAAAAAAAATTTAAAAAGCTAGATTGAATAAAATTTCAAATAATGATACATTCAACAAAAAAAAATCATGAATACAAATTCAAATAATAAACACTCACAAAATAAAATTTCAAATAATAAAACGGCCGCAGAACAATTGACGGACACTGAAATTATACGAGCATGCAAAACAACGTTTGCCGGGCCCGCTAGTAGTGTATATACATATTTTGAATCGATTTAGCACTTTCCGTCTGTCTCTCTGTTGAAAACACGATAGCGTTCGACCGAATCAACCTATGTAGATGAATGCAATTTTGTGAGAAGACTTATTCACCCCTGTTGTCGTTGTCGTTTACGACTCTTAAAAAAAAGCGACACGACTGTTTGGTATTGGCAACTAAAAATAAACGACCTTTGTCGCGGCGACGATCGACAAATGGCGTCTGAAATGTCAAAAAATGTGGATTGTATTTTTCTACAACGATCGTCGGTATAGGAAATGATACATTTCTGTCATCGACTATTTTGCGGACGACTGCGTGATAATGTGTTAAAAAAAGGATGTGTAGGTAGGTACTTAATTTTTAATTAACTAAAAGACAATTATAGTTAGTTTGTAGAATGGAGATATCAAATAAAAGACAATTTCAACATTTAGTGAACGAAATTCAGAAAAATATTCCTTTGGCAAAATCATTCACGAATGCCTAACAAAAGTGATGTTAATCGGCAATGGGACGACATAGCCTTATCTCTTGGCCTTTGTCTTGGACCATATAAATCTACAAATAATTAGTTATTACACGACGACCCTAATTAAGGCCATAAAATCATTAATATGATGAAAAACACAGAAAGCAGAAGGATCCAGTACTTGGGTATCGTTTTTTGTATCGTATATGGGGTACAGGGGTATAAAAAGAGCTGCAACTATAGGTATCAATAGTTTGCATTAAGTTCTAACAACTGCGTGATCAAGTCTTAAAGAAAAGTATGTGTATTTAATTAGATCCGAGTATAACGTGTAATCTACTACAAATCTATTACAATATACACTTTCTGACAACAAAATGTCGATGAATTTAACTTGAAATTTTTATTTTCTTGTTGTTCTGCTGTTTTGTAAACAAAAAAGATGAGCGGTAAAAAAAAGTGTTCAAAGAGCGAGAGAACGGAATTGGTCAGAAGCAGGAACAAAATCCTGCCGCTGCATGAGTTGGTCCGAAGGTATCTAAAAAAAGTCGTAGACGATCAAAGAAATGTCATTAAAATAATTTCCAAAAAAAAAAAACCAAACAGGCATCACAATAATGTATTTAGATTATCCATCACTGAGAAAAGCAAAAGCATTGCAAACTTCTTAAATCTTTTTCGTTCACTTGGTTTTGACGTTTAAATAAATAAATAGGCGGCGCGACAGGCGGTAGACACCCAAGGCCTAGCTTCTCGCAACCATTCGTTTTGTGTGAGTTTCTATTTTTGGAACGAATGGAAGGGACCTACAATTTTATGCCGAGTCCGAACGGCTGAATTGAGAAGCTTTTTTAGGACAGTCATACTCTCGGATGTTTGTCAGACGTTCGCGAGAGGCGGCGCAGTAGAAAAAACCTTAAGATGTAATTTGTGTTTTTCTGGGGATCGAACCTGGGATCCCTCGCACAGTAGTCCAGCACACTAACCACTGCGCTACTGCGCCCACGGTTTTGACGTTTAATAGATTTAAAAACAACTTAAACATACGTTTTGTCGTGATTAATATTAGACTCCAGTTTATCGTTTAGAAATGGGTTTAAATTGTCTATGAATTACATAAACTCCGGTTTAGTTTAGTTATTACGTAGTAATAGCATATCAAAGATCTATGAATATGCATATTGCATAATGCCCCAATGTTTCTGTTTTGTACCATCGAATGTGTATTTATGAAAACTGTTAACAGACTTCAACGGACCAAATTTTTCTGTCGCAGTCACACTCATTTTCGTAGATATTGTTTCTTCACGACCAATAATCGTGACTCCGATCGAGAGAATGCACACCAGCCACCCAAGAGGACGCCAATCTTGGCAGTATATGGATCAATGCAAATGCGCCCCAAAGAATCTGCCGCCCTAGCCCACTGAGTTGTGTGGGCTTCTTACAGAAGAAATATATAGCTATTCATATTTCATATTTTGTATCTTCTTCTTCTGTAAGTTCGCATAATTTAACTGCATATCGATCGCTAGGAAGTTTGTATTAACATTTCGTTTTTCCGTTTCCGTTTCACACAAAATAAGAATCGCCATTGTTTTTCAGGTGAACTCGTCGGCGAACAAAATCTTTTTCCGGGGAGCTTAAAGCGAACGAAATGCGAATCAATTGGTTTGCCTTTGCTGCTAATGTACTATCGGATAAAAACAGCTCTGAAATTATTTTTCTTATCGTATAGCATTCTCTTTTCACTCAAGAATAATCTGGTCACACTAATTTATACCCATTTAACAGCCAATCCGGCACATGTCGTTGATGCCAAAATAATACTACATTTGTTTCTAGGTTTAAGAGCTTGAGTACTGTGTTCATAGACTGCTGTTTATATGTCGCTGTGTGAGTGTAAATAAATATAGAGACTGTCCAAGTGTAGCTCCAATTAAATAATAGACTGTACGAAATTGCAACTGACGTCCTATAGGTTTCTATTGAAATTATTCATATTGAATATACCTACACCTACATTTGCATTTAGAGGTTGAATATTTAGAATGTTGTGGCATATTCCTGGTCTGTTCGATAATTCAAAAGCTACCAATGTAATAATTAGGTAAAGCCGGGGTATTTCGACTTCAATTTAGGTACTATAGATATAGCGGCTGTAAGCACAGAAGTGACTGTATCTACAGTTTGAGAAAAATCGACTAATAAACTGAAATCTTTGATTGCTGGACAACTAAATAACAATGTTAAGAGGAGGCATCAACATTATCAACAACCTTATATCACAGGCTGATCAGGCGTTCTATTTTTAAAACTGGTTTTAGAAATTGCATATTTTGTTCTACTCTTACATTTGGAACTGTCCTATTTGGAGCTGACATGAGTGGGGATTTTTCAGAACTAGTTGCGATGATGATAGATTTTGGTAGCGGGTGCTAGTGTAAATACTTTTTTTGGTTTTCTGTATATATATAATCATAGCGTGGCCTAAAAGGCGACCTAGATTTGTGGATCTTACCGCCAACTTATTTTGTAAATTCGACGCATTGCAACTTACAGTCGATCAAATAATGTATCGCTACAAACTGTGACTCCATATCAGTTCAACACTTTGCTGCACTTTTATTTGTAACTACCAATTTGATGTTCACCTAGAATGCAATACGGAAAATCACTCGTTAATTGATTAACACTTAAGTGGATGATGACTTATTGTACTGATTCAAATCGCCAACGGTTTTTAGTGTCCCACTAAAAAAACGAATCTCACTTCTTCAGTGGCCAAGCGTACGCTTTGAAATTCACAATCGGAAGTAATGCCACTCGACAAATCACTCGTTTCTTTTGAAATTCATCGCCGTCAACGCCAGACGGTATAGCAATCTGTTTCCCTTTACAGAATTGAGTTTCGGTTGCAACCCTTATTTAGCTCTGAATTAGCAAATTGTCCTCCCGGGCATATAACAACCGCCATACAATCATCCAATCGACCTTAATGAACTACATTTGGGAAATATTCTCTCCTGTGGCGGAGAGAAGAACGATCAGTGATCGAAGAATTATTTTTTTTTTTACAAATTTTCGAAACCGATTTCGAAAATTCCTAAGCCACTTGGAAATTCATGTCATATGGGGTCTCCATCTTCGTGTTGCGTGCTACTACCAGCGCAATTGTTCTGCCTCAAGTGGTCACTTGAAGTTCTATTCAAATTCGGTTTCGGATATTTTTTATATTTTCAGGGCTTTTGGCTGTAGTTGTTCACGGTTTTGGGTTTTGTGTTCGCATCACTTGGAATCCCATTCCAATTGAGTTACAAGGACCACTTGACAACGATGACGATGACGGCCACGACATGGGCTGGGCTATATTTTGGATCGGATATGCATGTCAGCAAGGATTCCGTCAGTTGGTTTGAAGTATCGAAGCTTCTGTTGAATATTTCCTTAACGCATGTTCAATACTTTTCAAGCCATTTGTTTGGTATGTACTGCATATGATTTGTATGCGACGTTGAACATTAACTTTTATTGTTTAAACAAATGGAGACCGTTTTGAAAGGGGCGACCAATATGCGCCAGATGTCACCTTAGTGTGGGAAAAGAGGCTGAAGTGCTCGCACATTATATGTAAGAGGTATGGATATGGTGTATGGATTGGGAATGTTTCCGAATTTAAATTTAGCTATGCGGATGCGGTTATGGTTATGCTTGAATGCGTTGTGGTACCTATACTGCCCACCTATAAAGTGGGGCAACAAAAATCGATGGAAACTTCAAATTCCAATAAAATTGCATCACATTAACCGCTGAATTCAAATCGGGTTCTGGAACTAACGAGTGAACATTGGACAATCCATCTCCAAAATTCGGAAATAAAGCATAAAAAGAAGCGGCTTCATCCTTCATACCATTTGCCCTATGGGTTGTCGCAAGATTAGTGCAAGTCTACATTTCAGCTGAATAGAACGATTGTATCATCAAAAATATACTCTATCTACAAATTCACCACAACTGTTCTAGTCGCACTGTTTTTTTTATGTTTATCGATACCTATGTTTTTTGTTATAAACTTCAATCGTAGCGTCTGGCAGTGCTCGAAGCTATTGAATGGCAATCGCTATTCCCGACCATGCGCTCACATAGTAGACACTGCACTACTGCAGCTTGTCGTAATGAAAAGGATGGTTCAGATCTATAGCTTAGCCTTACACAACATGAAAGTCAGAATAGAGACTTGAATCTTTATAATTAAGAAAATATAGTTCACAACACTTGACCACTTGACAACGATGACGATGACGGCCACGACAGGGGCTGGGCTATATTTTGGATCGGATATGCATGTCAGCAAGGATTCCGTCAGTTGGTTTGAAGTATCGAAGCTTCTGTTGAATATTTCCTTAACGCATGTTCAATACTTTTCAAGCCATTTGTTTGGTGTGTACTACATAGGATTTGTATGCGACGTTGAACATTAACTTTTACAATGACCAAATTGAGCGAAGGCGAATTCGGGATCAATCCAATATAATGGAGCTAAGCGAAAAAAGGTTTGTTAAGATTTAAGAATTAAAATCATTTGTAATTAAATGATTTCATTTCAGTTTTATAAAAAATTTCCGCCTTTCAAAAAAGGCATTTGTTTATTTGCTGAACAATGTGTCCAGTGAATTTAGTATTTGCCGAAGGCAAACTTCAATTCCAAATATAATAAAATTATCAGCAACTCTAAAGTTTTTGACAACAGGAGGCTACCAACATCAAATTGGCGGAGATAGGTATGCGGGACTTGCACAACAAACTGTCTCAGAAATAATGGCCGATGTTTTGTGTGCAATAGAGAGAGTAATGTGCCCGAAGCTCATCAATTTTAAAATGTCGGAGGAAGAAAAAAGAAAATCGAAAAGGCATTTTTGAGAAAAGTTTGGAATACCTACCTGGAGTAATTGGAATAGTAGATGGGACGCATACTCAAATAATACGACCGGCTACGAATGAAGAGCTCTTTTTCAACCGAAAACTCAAACACAGCATTAATGCGATGGTTGTAAGTTCATATAAAATATTTGCGATAAGAATACCTACCTATACGTGATTTTTTAAAATTAGATTTGTGACTACACAATGACCATAAGATCAGTAAATGGTCGATATGGAGGCGCATCGCATGACTCTCATGTTTGGGGTCTTAGTGATGAAAGAACATACCTCAAACAAATGTTACGATGGTGGAGAAAAGTTGTCCTGGATTTTAGGTAAGTTGGCATAAAATGATATTGAAAAGAAACATAATACCATAAACTTGTTTTAGGAGATTCTGGCTATCCTTTAGAGCCTTCGATTATGACTCCATACCGAAATACAGCTGAAGGATCTTCTGAATCGAGATTCAATGATAAATTTTCTATCGCAAGATCAATCATTGAGCGAGTTTTTGGAGTTCTAAAGGCAAGATTCCGATGTCTTTTGTCGGCAAGAGCTTCACTATTCACCGGAAAAGGCGACTCAAATTTTAAATGTTTGTTGTGCGCTCCACAACATCTGTGTAAAATATAGAGTTGAATTGACGGATTCAATAGAAAATGTCTTGTTGGAAGATGTTGCTCATTTTAACTTGGATCAACAGTCTACAAATGCTAATGAGGAATACTCGAACGTTGCTAAAGGGATAAGAAACAACATCAAAAATGATTTAAATAATTCATAAATACTTTTATTTAAAACATAACATATAAAAAATAAACTTTCTTTTCAGTCTTTTATGATTAACAGACAAATAATGTATCTAGGTACACATGAATTCAAATAAAAAAAAATTAACTCTTAAAAATACAAAAAACAAAAATAAAATAAATAAATTAATTCACTCTAAAACTAAAAAGAAAATACTAGGTAAAGTGCACTGCTGGTTAAGAATGTTCGTTCATTTTTTGACGAAGGCTTAAAATTTCTCTTTTAATTTCCAACTTAGCAACTGCATTTTTGTTTTTCTGGATTGAATTTAGTTTTTTGAATTCAAATTTTTGTTTTTTAAATTCAAATTTCTCCTTTTCTAATTTGTGCGCTTTTTCTTTGATTTCAAAGTTCCTTCTTTTATATTTTAAGATTCCCTTTAAGTTTTCATTCATATCCTTCATCAGGACGTATGAATTGTTTTGGAATGTGATTTGGTTGCTTACTTGTTTTTCTAAAAGTGATGCATATTGTTTTTTGGGTGTTATACGTGGTTCAGGGACTATTTCATTTTCTTTATTGCCTGTCGCATCGTTAATACTATTATCACTTTACTTTGTAAAATGCTTGCCAAAGCGTCGTCCATAAATGTATCTTCGGTATTATGACGTTCTTCATTGGTGTTCTCATTATTTTTCAAGCCGAAATTCCGGACATCAGACATTCCCTCAATCGCCTTACCTAAATTCTTACCTTACCTTACCTTACATTCTCTTCGAGTGGTGTTAAGGGACAATGCTTAGACGGTCCACCACCAGTTCCAGACAGAAATCATAAAAAAATAGTATAGGGAAGTTTGCTGGGTTCAACCATTGTACATATACCTTTTTCCACCCATTACCATCGCGCTGCGGTGGACATTCAGCATTTAAATCTTTAGACAGATTTGTCCATAAATGTGCGGATTTTTTTCTGGCCTCCGGTGTTTTTAAATATCCTTTAGATAAGTCGGGATGCCTTGTTATGTATTCAACAAGAATCTCAAATTGAGATGTCTTTGTGTTTGCACATTTAGATGATTCCCTATGAATAAAATATATTTTAATACTCTTATGTAATATTAGTTATGAACAAATTTCTTACTTACATTTTTAAAGATTTCTGCAATCCACACAACCTCTCGCAAACAAATTTGCATTAGAATGATTATTTATGAATTCGAATGGTTTTGACATTTACTTTAGAATTAGGTAGTACCAATATTCTGTAGCAAAAAAAAGAAAAAAAATAGACAATTCGAGGTCCGTTCGATTTTCGAATATGTGCGCTGGCTATAGAGTTACAGAGTACGCATCTTGCGAATTCGAACATTTTGATTGTAGAATCGAATTACATAGTTGGCCCCCAAGTGCTCGCACAATATAGGTAAGAGTATGGTTATGGTTGATATGGATGGTTATCGATAGTTGTACACTTTTGTCCATGTTTCCAATTAATGCTCCGGGAAGGGTTTTAAGGGATAATCACTTCTTTTACCAACTGGGGCATAGAACAAATTATGGTCGGAATGAGCCAATTACTAGATGCCTTAATTCATTCAATGTTGTAAGTAGACATATGGATTTTCATATTTCGAGAGAACGCTTTAAAAGCGTTTTATTTAGATTGCTTTCAAACTAATTGTCAAAAGTATTATTTATTAGCTAAAAATTATAATTTTTTTTCCAATTAAACTAGATGTATTATTATATATAAATTCGTAATCTGTAAGCTAAGCTTGTTGATGAAATAAATAAACCGCGATGGCGTTGTGGTACCTATACCACCCACCTATAAGTGGGGGCAACAAAAATCGATGGAAACTTCAAATTCCAATCAAATTGCATCACATTTACTACCGCTGAATTCAAATCGAGTGCTGAAACTAACGAGTGAACATTGGAAAAAGAAGCGGCTTCATACGATTTGCCCTTTTGGTAGTCGCAAGATTAGTGCAAGTCTACATTTCAGCTGAATAGGACGATTGTATCGTCAAATATATACCGGATCTTCTATCTACAAATTCACCACAACTTCTCTAGTCGCACTGTTTTTTTATGATTATCGATACCTATGTTTTTTGTTATAAACTTCAATCGTAGCGTCTGGCAGAGATCGAAGCTATTGAATGGCAAAAGCTATTCCCTACCACGCGCTCACATACTAGACACTTCACTACTGCAGCTTGTTGAAATGAAAAGGATGGTTCAGATCTATAGCCTTAAGGTGCTAGTACACGGTATGTAGCACGCCACGTATATATGTTGGCTCTGACGTCAACAGAGAGTGCACAAAGAGAGCTTATACACGGCATGTACCCATTGGGACCATTCGCTGACGTCAAAATTACGTCAGAGCCACATATATATGTGGCGTGCTACATACCGTGTACTAGCGCCTTTACACAACACAACATGAAAGTCAGAAGAGAGACTTGAATCTTTATTAATAAAAAGATATAGTCCACAACCCTCAATAAACAATAGCAAGTCGATCTAGAAAACTATCTCCATATGGACACTTGGGATATGCACTCAGGCAATCGGCTCCAAATTGTCCGGCCGCCAATGCATTGCGGTACACATCGTCCAAAGCATCCTTCGAAGGACTGAAAGTAGAAGCAACTTTTAAAAATCCGCATAATACTATTAACAAAATATCTCACGTTAGGACCACATCGAGTATCCTTGAATAAACATCGTCATGCTTATTGATTTGAGCATTCTCGCATATTGACCGTAATAAACACTGTCGCCCATTGCGACCATTCCTATTCATGTATTCCTCCAAAGCCGCATAAGTGAACAATCTGGACAAATCTGCTTTATAATATCCTGTCCTTTCGAATTCTTTGCGTTCAGCTTTCAAGCTCTTTCCATGTGGCAATTCCCATGAGTTAAAAGGCTTATTAGGCAAGGCGTACTGCGTTGATATGCTGCCAATACAGTTCACTTGTCTCCAGTTTACTCGATCTCCCAGATACAAAGGCCAGGCTCCTGTAATGGAAAACTATAAAGAAATTGTGAATAGTTGAAATAGGCAAATCTGTGCAAACCTTGATTGAACCACTACCCTCATAGATAAGGCTGCGTTTCTGGCGAAGTTCCATGAAATTAGTTAAATTCAAGCCCAGTGACAGATAGATAAACTTCTGCACCAGCAGCAGGATCAAGAGACGGCAATGGAACATCTTTACTGCTTATGCAATAAATTAAAACTGGATCGTTAACAATATGAAATCGGTGTATGAAAAGAGTACATTCATACCGTTGCAATATTTGGGTTAATATAACTTTTTTGCTATCAATGTTGTCTGTTCCTATTAGAGCAATCGTGCGTAATGTACTCGTGTTATTAATGTTAAGAATTAAGCAAGAAGAGGTTACAAACGGGGTTGCCAGCGTCAAGCGTCCAATAAAGATTTTATTTAAAAATGCAATTAAGGCTGGAAAGAATACATACCGATTTTTGGGTTTTACAGCTAGGTTCCAGAAATCGAGTGAAATCGAAATTGCAAATCGAGTGAATTCGTTTTCAGTGTTCTGCATTTTGAGCGCTTCGGAAACTCCGAAATTTTTTCGAAATCACAATTTAACTTTGTCTCAATTCCGAAAATTTTTAAATCGAAATCGAATACAGTGAATGTAGAACACAAAAATTGATTTCCGATTTCATTTCGAGTGAAAGTGAATTTTGGAACCTAGAAGTTAGTGTATTTTGGTTAAGTATATATAATATATACCAACTCCCGTCGATGAAATCTGTAGGCACCCAAAATCATACTCAAAAATCTGTATAAAATTTTTTTTTAATTCAGATATCTAATAAAATAATGAATAGAATAGCAAAAAGTAAATAAAGGGTGTCCCATAATTCACGCAAAATGTAATTTTGATAGAAAATACAGATACAGATGCTACTGACGTTTCATGTCAACTCAACGATTTGTTAAAGCATTTGAAATGAGATGTCATTACCTAAATGGAATATTAAAAATATATGCACCAAGCGTCGTGCGTGAGTCCTTTTGCATAGTTGCGGAAATTATCACAAAACACTGGATGATTTCGAAAACTATACCTAATAAAAACAAGTAAAAGTGTTATCATCGGCTTGGCCAATGCTTTGATACCCTCCACTGCATACAAGTCATGCAAAATGTACAAGTACTGGTACACCAATGGGTATAATCGATATTATACCGACATGGACAATTTTTAATACCAACCTGACGACTGTAAAAAGAAGTCCTCTCACAAAATTTCATTCGCCTAAGTCGATTCGTTTGGATACTATCGTGTTTTCAACAGACAGACAGACGGACATGCCTAAATCGATTCAGAATGTGATCCTGATTCAGAATATAATATACTTTATGGGGTCTCAGGTGACTCCTTCTTTGCGTTACAAACGTAATGGCAAAGTGAATAGACCTTCCTGGAGGGTATAATAAATAAATAGTGGCTGTAAGAGGTCCATATAGGATGCTAGGCCTTTAGCATCTGACAACCGTGCATTTGTCGGACTTTTTTACTTTTGGGATATACGAAATTTGGCAATGCTTTTCCGTGTGATTTTTGGGTGCTGCTTTACTATATGTAAGATGAGTCGTTTAAAATTTGACATTCTCAATGGGTACTTACCCGACACATACATAGGTGGCGTTATCACATTACCAACATCATCTATTTCCATGAGTCGTTTGAGAGCTTTTTAGGTGAAGTAGTTATAGCGCATCATGGTGTTTAAAGTTGAGGTCGAAAGTAACTTTCATTGCAATTAAATAAAAACCGTCCTAAATTGTTGTTTTCAATATTTTATTCTTGAATACAAATATACAATGTAACTGGACGTTACATCACAAAAAGTGAATTTTAACTGTTGCGTGGAATAGAAACAACAAAGTTTGTCTTTTTTCCTTTCCTGTTGTTCGAAATACAACTTATGTTATACGTCTATAAATGTTCTTAAATTTACTTTTGAAGCTGTACGTTTTTCATCATAACGTACATGTGTGAATTTCTTTAAAAATACAAAATAAGTCTTTGCACTTAATGCTTGTCTAAAACCTTCTGTTGTTGTGTCCACCTCTCCCCCTGCCGCCTTGGTTATTGTTGTACCCAAAGTTCCCACCGCGCTGGTTGTTAAAGTTATTGTTGCCGTGGTTTCTCTGTTGATATGATCCTCGGTTGTTGCCACCATAACCACTACCACCGGCCTGGACCCAATTGTTTCCACCGCCACTATTGCCACCCCGACCACCATAACGATTGTTGTCATTCTGTTGATATTTATTGCCCTGTTGGTAGTTGTTGTAGTTATTGCCGCCGCCGCGTTGACGATCTGAAAGAAGAAAAGAAAAAAAATTACATACAGTGTACAGTTGTAAGACACAAATTAATTAGCCCATTCACAATGCAAATGCCAAACTATCTTCGAAAATACAACAGGCAACCCCAAACAGGTACCCTTCTTACATTGGCTTACTCAACAATTCCATTCAATCATCATTATCCTTTTTCCCAATTCAAGATTCACCGTATTCAACCATCAATACAATACAATGCCATTCCGAATCGTGATTCATTTATTTATGCCACTTACGTCAGGATGATTGCGTTGTAATTATTAAATTAATTCAATCCCAAACTGTGTAGTTGGAAGAAGGAATTGCATAGAGACCGCAAATACCAATGCTTTTGTATCACTGATATCCTTGATAAAAATCCCGGTTCCTTTGTTCACCACACACTCAGACGGCAGCGCCACAGAATTCACCCACAACAATAACCTTAATGTTGGGAATTATCAATTATCAATTGAAGAGCCAAATCCTTGGTTACCTTCGAACCCATTCTATGAGTCGGAACTATTATTCTCCGAATGGAGCACCCATATACCTGTGTGTGTGTTTGTGTACATTTTCAAAAGGATCTCTGCCGCTTCAGGGAGCATCTTTCACAACACCACCTGAATTGGCCTGTGATGAGAAGCAATCGCTGGGATAGAGGACGCAACTGCATTTGTCTGATTTGCGAGAGAATTCCGAGTTTCTTAAGAAACCTCGTCGAGGAGAAGCAGCAGCATGGAGGATTAAAGTTTCTACAGGAAGCGCATCTTTCGAAAGAGGGAATTCCCAAGTGGGAAGGCACAAGTGCCCGGAATGAACAAGGTATTGACAAGGAGAGCCCGCAGAACAACCATAATAATAATTCCTCTTCTTCTGATTAACTGTTTTCTTGATGATATAAGGTATAAGGTAATTAATACAACACCACCATCCGTGAGCGCCCACTGCAAGTAGCCAGCATTTTGTATACCCTTCAAGTGGCGCCCATTCAAAGATTTTCCATGTTTGCATTGGGAAATTGTGAAATGTGAACGTTCAAAACAATGGCGACCGGTGTCAGCTCAGAGTGCAAAAGCCACCAACTGAAAGATGTTAATTTTCACATTTCACCGATGAGAGTGCGGAAAATTCACGAACGGCTGACTCTTCTGGTGGATGGCAATTATGTGTTTCTGCAGAAAAAGCGCAGCGACGACGAAGGTGATTCGCTCTTGTTGCATTATTAATCGTTTCACGCATTTTCGAGCAGCTATATATTTTTTGTTTGCTATACCTTTCTGCAAGGACGAAAAGGAAATGATTTTAATTAAGCAATTGGGTGTTTTTTATTTATTTTTGTACGAGTGCGAGCTGGTGATTGCAAATTACACCTAAAGGATTTTCCGCTGGCAATGTCGAGCAGACTGTCCTAACTGTCCTGAGAAAGCTTCTCAATTCAGCCGTACGGATATAGCTACATATTTATTTAGATTGAAGAGTAGCTTATGTACAAACAAATCAGATAATATCTAGTAAGGAGTGTACACCACTCCTTTGAAAAAATTTCCACAATAATAGTTCATATCATTTAGTAAAAGCTGTTCAAATTAATCCTCACAATGGCGAAAATTTCCACTTTCCGAGCGACCAACATAGACTCGGGCCACTACAGATGCTACAACAACAAGGATATACTGTGAGAAGATTCAACGTTGAACGGCTACAATCACAACAAACCGCCAGAACCTTTGCCGATCGCGTCTCCCTCAACCTCTCGAGAAGTCCTATGCAGCCAGCATCAAGTGCTGAAGACCAGTGGCATCGATGCCAAGAAGCCAACAGAAAAGCCGCAACTGATGTGCTTGGTTTCACAAAACCACCCCACGAAACCCAGGGACGAGAGCAGCTCGTGAGCTCTATGAGCAAATGAGGAGGGAAGAACACCGGCTTCTTCGGAAAAACAGAAAGAGCATGAGAAGCACGCGATTGAGGAAATAGAGGTGCTACTCCAGGAACAATGTTCGGAAGTTTTATCAAAAGGTAAAAAGAACGTGCCACGGGAGAACAAGACCCGAACAGAGACCAGACGAACAAGAAAATCTTGTGGTAGAGTCACAGTCGGTACTGAGGAAATGGAAAAACCATTTCTGCAGATTGCTAAACGGCGAAGACGACACAAATTCTGCTGTCAGGCAGGACGAACCATTTAGCCTGGACCTGGACAATGAAAGCCAAGACTTCCGCCCACCTGATCAAAATGAAGTGAGGATAGCAATATCCAAGCTCAAGTCCAACAAAGCTGCTGGACCGGACGGTTTAACTGCCGAGATTTTTAAGGCAGCGGGAGATGACTTGGTGGAGAGCATACACCAACTTGTCTTCAAGATATGGTCAGAGGAAAGTATGTTTTATGAATGGAACCTCAGATTCGTTTGCCCGATCCACAAGAAAGGGGACCCTCTAAGCGCCAACTATAGAGGCATCAGTCTCCTTAACATCGCTTACAACATCCTAACTTGCGTATTGTGTGAACGCCTGAAGCCATTTCTCATCAAACTGATTGGACCCTATCAGTGCGGTTTTAGGCACGGTAACCGACCAAATATTCTCAAGATAAACCCAAGAATAGATGGATAAAAAAATAAATAAATAGGCGGCGCAACAGGCGGTAGACACCCAAGGCCTAGCTTCTCGCAACCATTCGTTTTGTGTGAGTTTCTATTTTTGGAACGAATGGAAGGGACCTACAATTTTATGCCGAGTCCGAACGGCTGAATTGAGAAGCTTTTTCAGGACAGTCATACTCTCGGATGTTTGTCAGACGTTCGCGAGAGGTGGCGCAGTAGAAAAAAAACCTTAAGATGTAATTTGTGTTTTTCCGGGAATCGAACCTGCGATCCCTCGCACAGTAGTCCAGCACACTAACCACTGCGCTACTGCGCCCACTCACCATCTATTCATCAACTTGTCAGATTGTGCAGAATGACGATGGAGAACATGCTCCAACATGTATAGGTAGGTAGGAAACAATCTCACCGAGACCTTTGATGTCTATTAAAAAAATACGTCCTTTCCTGTAGACTGCTGTAGTAAGCTCTGTATTGAGATGACTGAGCTTCATTTACAAGTTTGTCATAAATTCTGTGACTAGCTTTCTGAAGTATCATGTTTACATTATGTTTTAGTGATTGCTGTTACTCGCTTGGTGTGAAAGTAAAGTTATAACCACTCTTGAATACATTTCGATATCACTTGCGCGAACATCAACCTGGGAATTCTTTCTTGGCTCATCGCATAAACTTTAAGAACATAATGCAAGTGCATTTAAGAGTACTCAGGTATACAGGTGCAACTCCAGTCTCCAAGTGCAGTACATAATTGGAAGAACTACTCGGGAGTTTAAAAACCCGCCTTAGAAAATAGCGTAGTAACCCCAGACTTGCGTTGGATACAATATGATTGAAGAAGCTGTAGCAGGGGAATATTTTCACTTATGAGAAATGCGAGTAGGTATTCTTGATGCAATTTAAAAAAAAAAAAACACAGATCGTCCTTTTAGCTTCTGCAAGTTTAACCTTAAAATGCTTGTTTATGTTCGACATATTTAACACTCCAAATCAGTCAGTCAGTTACGGTTTGTTTTTTTTTTTATTTTTTGATTTTTGGTACAGGGCATCTTGAGAACAAACCAATCCCAATATGTAATAGCTATTACCCATTTTGAATTTCAAAAAATCCTCTAATTTTCGAACTCGCTCTCTATCACATGAAATCCGTCATCATTGTCCAAATAGAATCCAACGTCACGTGTCGTCAATCAAACATTGACTGTACCTCTTACCCGGTTTTGCAAGAACGACGACTAAGTATACCCCAAGATACAAGTTTTCGGAAACACTGCAGAGTTAGCAGGATATCGATTTCGGATCTCCTGCACTTCATCAGGAGCTACAACTGATTCCCAACCTAACCTGTAACTTGATGCGGATTTTTTGCTCTGTTACATCTTTTTCAGTCTGACAACTGCCTAACCTAACCTTTCGTTAGATAAATCCAATGAGATTGGGCCACTTCTGTCAATTTTGAGAAGATGATAACTGATTGACCGGTGATGAAATCAGTTAAGATATTGAGCGTATTAAAAAGTAAATTTGACAAGATCTTTTGCCTGATGCATGCGGCATGCCCTGTTTGGAATTCTAATTCGATAGGCTCATTTGGAACTCCCAAGAGTTCAGATCGAATTGATGTTGCTAGTTGGGTAGGCACTCTAGCGCTAGGCCTAGCTTATCACTACCATCAAAAAATGACGTTTCAGCTACAAAGGCCAAACGAAACGTTTTAAAAATTCATGTGTCGAAATTTGGCAGTATTTTAAACTTGTCAATTCAGATAAAAATTGAGATTCCTTCCCAACGGTCTTATTGTCAGGTATTTTTTTTAATGTTAAACAAAGATTAGATTGTAAATACGATGCAGCTTCTCTCCTTTTAATAAGCATAAAGATGGTGTTCGACAAGAAGCCTTTCATCAAACCACCAGAACAAATGACATGGCGGCATCAGCACCTTTTTTTGCTTGCAAGACAATAGATATCCTTTCTTCTTGGGGAACAAATCAAGCACTTAGGACGCCCTTAGCTCGAGACACAGGGAGCTTCTAAACACCAAAAGCGATTTCAAAATGAAATCGAAAAAAGCAAAACAAAAAAATGAGCATGCAGAGATGAGGTGCGAACAAATGAATTTGAATATATCAGGGCACTATGAATTTTTTTTTTGTTCGGAAGGGTGTGGCGCACTCATTTACCAACAACTCTCACATCACATCGGTACATATTCTTCATCTCGTGATGCTGCTGCTTCGACCTATGCATCCTAGACGTGCATCATTCAATGACTATAAGTGAGTGTTGAATGCGCTGAATGCACTCACCTCTTCTTAACTTATTATAATGCCTGGCAAGGACTTTATAAGCCTTTTTGACTATCCAAGTTGAGTATTTGTGTTGTGCGCGCCTTTTATTGCGACCGAGCTTTCTATTTTCTATTTCGCTTTTTTTTTTTCTCCATTCGCTCAGTGCCGTCTCTTTGAACCTTTTCGGCTGTATGCTTGTTGGTTAAAGGTGCATAATAGATTGTGTGTGTTGACGATGGCGTGAAACAAAAAAAAATCCCGAGTCCTTCACCCCTTTATCGTTTTTGAACTACCTACTCGTACCTCCTTTCTGAGTAGGTAACATAACAACCGACGCGTTTACTCTCCAAAATGTTTGTGAAAAGTGAGAGTAAAGTGGCTGAGCGATAATAATGTTGGCAAGGATGCAAGTGGCTATAAGAGATTTGCATATCCTTTGTTTCGTTATTCAATTTCTTATGCGCGATATACCATTTTTGGCAGGAGCCGTTTATGAACTTACGAGGTTTGGCGATGATTTGTTTGGAAAATATAGTTCTCCGACTAGAAATCATGAAAATAACATCAGGATGTTTCACCCGCCTCCAACAAATAAAAAGTTGTTTGCTATGTCACGTCATTTCTGTCACTTGGACAGAATTTCGAGTATAAAACTCGCCCACATCCATACAATCAGAGAGAACACAGCACGTGTTGCCTCTTGAGCACAACTTATAACCAGCAGCCTTTGTCAGGATTTTTGATTGCAGATACACGCCCGGCACAAGGCAAAGGTTATTGCATACATATTTATGTTAATGTATAAAGGAACAAAATTGAATTCGACGTCATATCCTTAGAGCAGGGGACGATTTGACATTATTCACGATGTCTACCCTGAAATTCTCAAGTATCCGTCCGTTAAGCATTTTCAATTCATGGCGGTCATTCTTAGGAAGTTTGAAAGCAATTATATTTGCCGTGAGTGTGTGTGAGAGCGCGGTATACACGGCGGCGTGCGTTTACAATGGGGGGTAATTAGCAAAATGCTTTATTTGTTAAGTGAATGTGAATTCGATGGACTGTTTGTGGAAGAAACAATGCACAGAGTAGAAGTTCAGCGGCGTGTCAATTAAAACGCCACCACCAATTGAAATAATGTTAGGTTATCGATGCTGATCATGTTTTGGTAGGAGGGCCAGAAATAAAATTGATTAGAAGACAAATCAATTATGCCTGCGACTGCGAATGAGGTCTTTTCCTGTATCATTTTCTCTGAAATGCAACGACAAAATCCACCTTCTTACGTTATTTTTCAATAGTGTTGAGAAACGCGCAACACATACCACGTCGCTTTTTTATGAAAACCCGTCTATTATTTAACACTAATGAAGGCAATTTCGTTTGCCTTGTAACATTGTATAGAAATTAGCAAGCCCCTCGCTGAATAGGACACGATGAAAAAGAATTTATATTCTTTTTAAATCATCAAATGAATGACGCTGAATGGCAGTGCAATTCATCAGAGAATCACTTCCATATATATCCTTTAAGTACAGCTACGCCATTCGTTGCGGGCGTTGAATAAAAAGCAAAAATTAATTCGTTAATTAAAAACGTATTTTTTTTATACCGTTCAGCATCGACGAAGGTAGCTACTGCCGTCACACTCTTTTTGTATACAGTGGTTACAGGAACAGGACCAGCCAACCAACCAGCCAGAGCGAATAAAAAAAAAATGCTCCCTTTCAAAAAGTCAAACAAAAGAGACAAAAAAAATAAAATGTTTCGACCTCGGTGAACCTCGGAGAAAAACGGAAAAACTTCCTTTCAATGGAACAAAAATATATAATTTAGTATATCCTTTTTGCATATTTATTTCAATTTAATTTGTACCGCTATTCAGTTTTTTTTTTTTTTTTTATATAAGGGAAAGCACGGCACACCGCCCCATTGCGGCTTATTAGTATAAAGCGGGCGCGGCAATAAAGATGGCACATCTACAGGCCACTTGATGACAAGTAAAGTAAGAGTCAGTGGTTTGCAGCAGGTGCTATGGATGCTAAAAGAGAGAAATATATAAAAATGTACGCGAAAAACCGCGATGCGTCTTTATTTCTGAGCCACTCAAATCAGAGCTGCCAATGAGGAGGGAGGATGAGAAATATGACGACGTCGTCATTTTCAGTTGCAATTCCATTTACGTGAATGAATCCTGTGTCCTTTAATTGATGCACATTAAACAAGGATACTTTTTTTTTTCTTCATACTCTGAATGATATTGTCGGTGGGTATTATATGCAAAATTGAAATGTGGGAAAGAGAAACGAAACGGAACGTCCTTTACCTCATTTTAATTTAATTAATCACAAATTTGAATTGAGCTTATTTTCCAGAGGGGCGCTGAATTGAATGACATAAAGGAATCATTCCAGCGGCGAAGGACAATTTTTTGTGAATTCAATTTCAATGCGCCACGCGAATATCTATGGAAGATTCATCCTTACAACTCTGAAAAGCGGAACTGAGGCAAAGGTAACTCTTTTTCTTTTTGCCTGAATCTATGAATGTGTTATATATGCCTTGCTATGTTTTGATTTATAGAATTTTATTGAAATCTTATATGAAATAAAATTGAATAGAATGAATCCTTTAAAATAAGACAAGGAAGAAAATATAAAATTAGGTAGGTACATTGTACCAAAGAATTTATACAATATTCGTATAAAGGTATCTGTTAACTTCATTGTCAAAATAGTGTCTTCGCTACAAAGCTTTTGAAAGCTTTCGACTTAGCGACCCTAAAGACATTTTATAGTTGGATGCGCAGTTTTTTTTTTTTCATATTATAGAAACTTCATTCTTCTATTGGTTGGTGTATGTCGGTGTATGTTGCATGTACTGCCAATAGCTTTTTAGCCATTCGCGTAGAAAACTAGTTTCCAAAGACAAAAAGCTATTTTTGGAAGAAACTTTAGTCCATTTCGAGCTTCAAGCCTGAACTGCACATAAAAGTGCAAAAAATGGAAAGAAAAACCTTAAGGTTTAAAAGAGACCCCTCGTTTAAAGGTCCAACACATAAACGACTGGGAGACTATGCTTTTTGATTACAATCGAAATTTCGACACTAGCCTAAGCCCGCATAGACTTATTATAGTGGACACCATTTGACATATTATTATATCTAAGGTGGGCGGTAGAGGGAGTACAAGTCGAAAATTGCAATTTTTCAGGAGAGAGAAAAAACTTAATAAAACTTTTAATCTTTGATATTTTTTTTTGAATCAAATTGTGAATTTCTATTTTTACATCGAACACAAAAATAGAAAACTTATTTTTGTATTATTTGCAGTAAATAAGGAAAATAAGGTGACTTGTACTTATTTGACCATTAACATTTTGATCGAAAAGTGACTTATGCTGGTAAAATCAATAAAAAATTTATAAAAACATAAATACAAAAAAATTGTATTTCTACACCTAAGTGTGTATTTATAAGGAAAAAAATAATACTGGAATAAGTACATTAGGTGTACTCACCAGAATTGTGAAATTGTATTTTACTTCATGAACACACTTGTACCAATATTTTGTTTTTGTAATAGCTATAAGAAAACTTCACACTTTTACATTTTTACAATGATACTATGGGCCTGATACAGTAAATCGTGATCGTGAATATCCCTATTATTGTTTGGAAATTCTACCCGGTCTGGCAAAAAGGTCAGACGCTCATACTCCTTTCCTATTTGGGACGACAGCAGCGCGGCAGGTACGGTTAGGTTTGCGATGTCTTAGCATATTTTAATTTAACCAGTTGAAGCCATGGAGCCATGGACGGTAGAGCACCGCGTTTTTTCCTGCGACAGTTTCGTCCGAAAGAATGAGTCGGCCACGGCAGTGAATTTCGTCGCCACTTCAACAACCACAGAATTAGAGCTGTTCCTCCGCGGAATAGTATTCTTCGTTGGGTTGAATGCATTGCGTACACGAACACGAGGTATTTTGACGGACTGAAGACCTCCAGAAGCTCCACAAACGGTTCAAACCCCTAAAAGTGTCAAACGTGTTCGGCAAGCCTTTCTGCGCAGTCTAGAATGATCTGCTCAGCAGCATGCAGCTGAACTTGGCATCAATGACCGTTCGATAAGGCGTATTTTGCATCTGGAGCTGTATTTCCACCTACAAATTGGCCATTATGCAACAGTTGCAACCTGGGGATTACGCACAATGCCTTCGGTCCCCTTATTTATCCATGTGCGATTATTTCACGTATTTACGAGAAAAAGACCAGAACGCTGGAAGAATTGAAAGAAGCGATTCGCGTGGAAGCCGCTTAAATCGACCAACGCATTTTGGAAAGAATAGATGGCAAGTTCAAAGAACGCCTGCAAAAGTGCACCGCTGATCGTGGCCACCACATGACAGATGTGATTTTCCACACTTGATTGTTTCAAATGCTATGGAAAAGACGAACCAGAAACTGGCCAAAGGTTTTTTTTGTGGAAAAATTAATGATTTTAGGATTAATTGAAATCCACTTACAACACTGCCACTTAAAAATTTCGCTTGTGAAATATTTTTTTCTTAAGGCCAATGAAAAAAGCCGAGAAAGCAAAATATGAACGTAGGCAAATTATTTGGTCATTTTAGTACAAGTCAAAGAAATATGCATTATAGTTGCCAGTCAGAACAAAAAAAAATACCCATTATTTGATCATAATAGTATAAGTCTACTTATACTCTTTTAACCTCCCACAATTATGTCTCATAAAGTTATATTACTTTGAACACTGTCCTTTATAGAGATTTGTGTATGCAATAGACTTATACTGCTTTTTCCAAACATGCCATATCAATTTTACAGTCGAATGGCGTACTTATCTCATTTTTACCAAATTTTGACTTATACTCCTTCTACCGCCCACCTTAGATATGGACTGCTCGTAAATGTCAGTTCATACAAATTTTTCGCAGAAAATGACGGCAACATAAACTAGCGCTCATGGTTCAGTGCGAAAAATAAGTAAACCGAACCATGACAACCATCTTGGATTTCTCCATAGAATGCTAGAGACACCTATTGTGCGTGATTGAATTTGTAAAGTAAAACGGTTGAAATTCAAATTGTTGCGTTATTGTTTACAATAGATGCCACTTAAAAAAATGTGAAACAAAAGTGAAGAAAAGTGCAATAAACTCATCGAAAACACGCGCATATTTATATGCCATCTATGAATGCGAATGTTAACTAAACAGGATTTTGGTCGCGTTTTCGTTACATCGGGGTTCGAAATTGCCTGACGAGCTAAAAGAAGTTTCACTTAAAAAAACGACGTAAAGCTAAAATGGAATTCGCACGTGAAAATGAAAAGCAAAGAGTTCGAACTCAAATATAGAGACATGTACTTGGAAAACATTCCCAGTGCCGAGAACTGCTTTTATACAAGCAAGTGCTAAAGCCGGTATATGGACCTACGCTATACAACTTTGGGGTTGCACCAAGAAAACAAATGCCAATATTATACAAACTTTTCAAAATAAAGTCCAAGCACCGTGGTATGTTAGAAACGACGATGTCCACAGGGATCTCGGAATACCTGTAGAATCGATGCTAAAACTAGAAGCTTTGCGCGAAAGCATAGAAACCGACTAATCAGACACACCAACAATACAATACAATACAAATTTTGGATGAGAGCAATTTATTTCGCCGACTACAGAGAAAACAAACCTTGGCGATTTAGGGATAAACCGCGTGTTAATTGCGAAACATGCAGGATCTTTCATTGGAGAGTAACCTGACAAAAGTTTTTATTTCGTGTAAGACAAATTGCTTGATAAATTACATCTTAGTTGCAGTGGGCCTTACCAATAATCATTTTTAGTCTTCAACATAAATATTTTGACGGTCACAATGGATAATTTTATATGGAAATGTTCGCCATTGTGACTTCGTAAAAATTAACCTGGACACTAAAAATGATTACTAGTACCGCGGAATATCTACAATTTATATCGAAGGGTGGTGTTTTTAATCAATAAGAATCTGACAACACTATGAGCACGCGTTTGTTCTCATAGTATCTATGCAAGATGTTCCCCTACCCTCGGCAAACAAAAAAGAAGCAATTTTATTGAAACAAAAACTAATTGGGCTCGGCCTGTCCCTGAGTGGGGCCATTGCGTAGAGGGACTGTGACTGTGAAGACAGAAAAATGCTATATCACTGAGAAAGATGGTCGCCGCGACGGTATGCCTTGGTAGATGCCTTTAAAATTCCATTTAAAATATAGAACCATGCATAAACCGAACACTCGGCAAAATATCCTGCATGGTTTAGATGGGGCGAAACTCGGAACATGTTGGTGTTTATCCGTCCAATGTTTCTTGGAAATCGAGTAAATTCGTTTTCAGTGTTCTGCATTTCGATCGATTCGGAAACTCCGAAATTTTTTCGAAATCACAATTTCACTTTGTCTCAATTCCGAAAATTTTGAAATCGAAATCGAATACAGTGAAATGTAGAACGCAACAATTCATTTCCGATTTCATTTCGAGTGAAAGTGAAATGTGGAACCTAGCAGTAAGATAATTCCACGAGGTGAAAATTCAAGCTAACAAATGTCAGGTTCAGGTGCGGAGAACCGTGCCTAAGGTTCAGATCCTCCCACCACTCTGATTATAAGATATTGGATAAAAGTCAGTTGCCCACTATAAAAATAGCTTATTTAGAAGCGTCGAGATAAGTATGTAGGCGCATAATATGCATAGACATTAAAAAATTTACAAAATAAATCTACCGGCCTCAAGTAACAAGCCATTAAGGATTGCGATGGGGCCCCTCAAAGTCGCTAGTTTTTTGGTAACGGATCTATATACCTTCGCTCAACTTAAATCGTTAAAACCGTAAAAAGATGCAACTCTGAATTTTGTACAATTTGTATATAATGCATTAAAATTGTCATCAAATTTCAAGGCTAAACATCTTTCCTATATCTGACAAAAAAATACAGAACCCTTTGCAGCCAAAACTTTAATTTAAACAAAATCTATCTAAAAAATCATTCAAAAGCTAGTTGTATTGAAGAACTCAACCACGTGAGGTCGTTACCTTATATTTTTTACAAACATTTTACTGACCGTATGCCGCACAGTGGTGCACTTTGTAGGTGAGACTGGCAAAAGATGGAATTTGGCAAATATTTTTGATTTGGGCATCACCATGTTTTGACAAAATTTGGTTGAAATAAATCATAAGTTATTGTTTATACATATGTGGGTCTTATTAATTGTCATTAGTAAAAATCGGCCCCCATGCTTGCAATGCGATATGTGGGTATGTATATGCGAAGTTTCTTTAAGTTTCTTTAAATCCGTGGGGCCCTGACATAGCACCTACTCCACATCCAAAAGTGAACCCAAGCAGGGGGGGTTGCAGGGGGCAGCAAGCCCCCTATACATTATGTTGAATGTGCTTAAAGTATTTGTTACTCGGCTTTATTTTACTTTTAAATTTCGCTCGGCTTTATTTCACGGCAGCGTTTTGCATTTGGGCAAAAACACGGCTCAGTCGAAACCCAGTGCAGTTCTTTTGCCGGAACAAGAATTTAAAAAAATCCAAGCATAACTTTCAACTTTAGTTTTTCCCGCTTTTGCACCACTGTGCGCCGCTACGCCCGCCGAGCAACGGATGCAATGCGAGAAAAGGGTAAAGGAACTATACCTTGCAGATAGGGAAAGTGAATTTCAAGTATATACAACCGCTGCGAGGAGAAGCCGATTACAACATTTTGTTTTCCAGTTTTCCAGTTTTATGTAACTCGAGATGAAGAGAGCAAACAAACTAAAAATCCGTAGATACAAATGAATGGGAAAAAAACTTAAAATTGAGAGCATTTTAGGGAATATTTGTATAACGTCGTACTTGAGGTTATGAAGTGCTTGACTATATGAATTTGGCGGTTAGGTTCGGATGGCTCCTTCTTTTCGCGGAACTCTTTCGCTTTGAGTGGAATATTTTTTTTTTATTAACAGTTTGGCCTTCTTTTCATTTGGGTAAATCAAGTTATATCCAGTTTGTAGATTATTTACAGTAAACTGTAAGAAATTGTGTCAGTTTAATGAAACTACAGAGTGGTAGGTACTCATAAAATGAAAAGGATGCCATTTCCATTGCAATTAGAATTTGAAACGTCCGTCATTAACATCTAAATTATTAAAGAGCCAACAGTCACACCACCATCACGCGCACCGCACATTTTGATCGAATGTCAAAACTCAAATTGCTCACAAGTTTGCTTAAGGACACGTGACATTTTTTGTGCGTCAGCACCTTCGTACACAGCCGCCGTTGACAAATATGAATTTCATCTGCCATAAGATGTGTCAAATATATGTATAATTGTATGCAGAATGGACTATGAACAATTGAAGACATACATTCTCCCCCATATAGGATGTAGCGTGGTCCTTCGATCGAAAACGTCATTCACACCAAAGTATAAAGCTATGTGTGCTGCAGTGTATATGACGCGTGTAATTGGAGGACAATGGCATGTCAGATTTAATCATAACAGGCAGTGACAGCTTGCAGCCAATAAATTCCCTTCTTCCTTCCGCCAATTATTGTTGTTGCTGCTGGTGTTATTGTATGCCCTATTAAATGCGGGAAATATCCTTTCGTCCTCATAACGTATATATGAGAGGACAAAGTGTATGTGCAGAGAGACATATCTTCCCGTTTTGGCATTTGGGAGGATTATTTGGTGTTGTTGACTGAATGAAATTTGATAGAGAGAAGTAAATTTGACACCCCCCTTTCGGAAGAACTCGACGGTAATGTGTGGTGTGGTTGTCGCCGGCCAGGGGGTGGTTTGTTTGCTTATGAAGGAACAATCAACTGGGATTTAAATAGAGGGCAACAACCATCAGCCATCAACGAAACCTATAATTACGGAATTAAAGTGTGTGGTTGGTGTGATCGATTTGCTTTTTAGTGGATACTGTAATTGTCGGTTGCATTCTTTTGATTCGAATTGAACGGAAGCATGCGATTAAAGGAACAACATATTGTTAACATAATCGTCATTTATTTTGGGCGGGCGTGTAGCGAACTTGCTGGGATTGGAGGAAAACTAGCACTAACAAGCCAACGTATACCTACCCAAGATGAAAACTATGTCAAGGCAGCACCACAATGCAAGCAGCGAATGAAAATGTAAAAAATAGTTATACAGATATGCCTAGAAGAGACGTAAAATATTTAACTAGTGAGAACGAAGCAAGAGTGGATTCACTCATGCCGTGGAAACCTTAACCTCACAAACTGACGAAACTCTCTCCCTCCCTTACGCGAATACCAAAATCGATGCACATTTTAAAAGAACACAAACCTCGAAGAATAACAACGATCATTGAAATTAATATTCATAATGTAATTAAAAAAAATCAACTTATTTAATGTTCCCTTCCATTAGCATGCACTTGGAGGCCACCATATTTCTTGGTTATTTTTAAAAACTCCTCCACCGTTATAGCTTTATCATCGCTAGTATCGGCTTCCTGTATCATCTCGTGCAATTCTTCATCGTTTAGCTTTTCGCCAAGCTTGACAGCGACACGCTTGAGATCTTCAAATCGTATTTTCCCCCTACCTGAGACATCAATTAATCGAAATGCTTTCAGCATATCCTCTTTTGAATCCTTTTCGGACATTTTCACAGCCATAAGATGGAGAAAATCATCAAAAGAGATTTTTCCCTTGCCATCTTTGTCAATTCCAGCGATCATAGCTCGCATTTCTTCCATTTTGGGCTCGAAGCCCAGAGCACGTATTGCTACGCGAAGTTCTTCAATGCGTATCCAACCAGTTCCGTTGGTGTCAAAAGAATCGAATGCCATTTTCATGTCGGATTTTTGTTCAGCAGTTAGCTCATGCCTGGGACCGATTTTTCGAACAGCTGTACGCGGTGGTAGAGTTTGTGATTTTCTAGACCACGATACTGATGAGATTTCATCGGGCGTTGTAGGAATGGACATCTTTAGAATAGCAATGAAGGTTTTTGAAGTGAATATCCTTTTCCGGTTTTAATTTTTCAATGAGGCGACAGGGCGTGTATGCTTTGTTTTATTAAAGCATTTATAGGTTGTGTGTTTTGAAACAGATTAATATACAATGTTCAGGGAATTGATTGTGATAGCTGTGAGTTAATTTGATAAGTTATTATGGCTTCCAAATGTTGAGTGGCGAGGCTTGTTATACATAGTTATAAAGGAAAGCAGACAAATGCTCAACAGAACTATTAAAAGTCACTTGCTCCGAATAAGCCTGAAGGTATGCAATCATTTGTTGTAAAGTGAACTAATGTCTTTTTTCTTTTGTCAAGTACAAATATCAAAAATAGTGACGCTTGTCAAACTAACTGATTCAGCCACCAGCAGAGAAAAGAATGTTACCGGCCGACTGTCACATTGACGGAATTACTTGTTGTCTCTGTATTTGAATTCTGCATATCTGTTTCACTTGCAGTACTGCTTGTTGTATAAGCGTGCAGAATTTCTGCACTGTTTTTGGCATACGATTTAAGTGATTTATGAATTTCTATCTGTGCATTTGTCAAAAAAATGTGTGCTTTGCGTTACCCCTAATTCGTATATCTGTTGTGAGAAGTAAACTTGTCCACTAAATAAACATTTAGTAAAACATTTCAGAAACGTTTTGAAAATGATTTTTTGTGTAGACAGTCAATTTTGTTTCCCGTTTGTTTGCGAATCGTGTCTTATTATGTTCCACTTGAAGTGGGAAAATAAAATGTTTCTCTTTCTGTAGTTGGTGAAAAATAGTCGAATCAATATGGAGAAACAAGTGAGGTGCCAGAACAAAAATCATGCAATTAATATTACTATTCGAAAACAAACCCCACTTGTGGAAAGTAATTTGTGAAGAATATAAAAATAAAATTAAAAAAAAAATATTGACGTGGTTGTTGACGTTGCCTTACCTACAGTTAAATTATAAAGATGTGATTGAATAAAAATTAAATGCACTTAAAATGCAAAACCGACGAGAAATAAAACGATAAAAAACAAGGTCAGGGATGGGATGTGCAGGTTCGCTTTTTAACATCTGAAGTTCTTGGACAGTGTTGATCAACCAAAAGAAACACAATAATCTCTATAAGCTACTGAAAATCGGCAGCTGAAATACGAGAACAATTTCGAAAACCACTAATCCACTATATTTATTTTTGTTTTGTAAAAAAATTCTTTGCCAACACTTTGTTTTCTTTTCTCTTTTTTAGAAAATTGAAAAAAAAAAATGCTTTTAAAACAATGTTTTCCGAATGTTCCCTAACTGTTTTTGTTGATATGCACAAGCCTTAAGATTGTAATATGTAGTAAAGGGTGTCCCATAATTCAAGCAAAATACAGATTTTTAATTAGAAAGCTTAATGCCCCTATTGTAGAACACAACTCAACTTTCACACAACCCAAACTAACTAACAACTTATAGTCAACCACTGCCATCTTTGTTGTGTTTTGACAGACAACTTTTCTATCAAGGTTGTATATGACAATACGGACAATATCAAATTTTGAATTACATAAAACCAAGAGACAACTCAACTGTAGTTGTAGTTGTCTTACACAATAGGGGCATACATTTTTTATTGATTCATAGAATATATAGATTGGGGTTATGTATGGAATAGGACATCGGATAAATGGCCGCCACGGCTTTGCTAGCTTTGTAAGCATGAAGTTTCAAGTCTTTCGTTAGAATTCGCTGTAGAGAGCTTCTCGAAATGCCCAATTCTTGACTACGGTGCCGAATTGATGTTCCTGGCAGCAATACTCTCGCGCTTCAATGTTTTCTGTCTAACGACTAGTGACATGACACCCAGACCCAAAGTGTTTAAGATCACTAATTGCTCCAGTCTCCCTGAATTTTTGAATTATTCTCTTCTCAGTTGATTGTTTTAAATCACTATGACGGCCATATTTTGTTCGAAAATTGCGGACTGTAGCGTTGTTCTTTCGTATAGCGCTCCATTTTTACTAACCCCGAACTGGCAGCTGTCACATTGTTATCTTTTTTTCCGTTGGCATCACTGTACTATTAAATGGCGCAAAGTTCAAATTTTGCGTGAATTATGGGACCACACCCTTTATATGTATTTACAACTCTAGAACAAAACAGATGACGCCACTTATATCAGAAGAACAGCAGGGTCCATTCAGCAAATTATGTTTACATTTCCATTATTATAGTTCAGGCAAGTTATTAATGTGCTGATGCATAACTGAGTCAGGGGGTTCCCGGTTCAACCCCCGAAAAATTGTCATATTTCCTAATTTGTAAAAAATGCCTACTTGCAGTTTTTTTAATTTGTATTATCTTGGCGCCCACAACTATTACATGTCAAATCATAATGATTACACATTGTCCGACTTCCTCATCCATACGCACGTCAGTTTTCCATTTAGAAGAGACGACAAATAGAAGGAAAACGTATTGATCAATAATAAACAAAACGATTGGTGTTGGAGCTTGACAAACAAAACCACTGATTTCAATTTCAACTCGCAGTCGAAATCGAAATCACCTCTGTGGGTTCCAACTCGAGAGGATATCCACCCTCGAAAAATCGTAAACCAACCCATTTAGCAAGAATGGCGTACAGACACTTCACGTATACAACATCCCTCAACTTCATAACGAATCCTATTGTTTAGCAGAGACAGTCGGTACGGTATTCGTGCACTTACGAGCAAACTTCCTATTGGGGTTTGGCTTTTACCATTTCACATTGTATCCCGGTAGCGTGTTGACAAATAGACTCGAAGAACACGTAAAACCTTTCGAATTCATCGATTTCAAACATTTGTACGTCCTTCAGCTGGAGGGGGGGAGGTATGTGCAAAATGTCAAATTGTAGTAATTACATCATCGATGATTTCTAAATTCTTGTCGATGGATTGTAGGTCCTTTGAGCTTGCTTGTTGTCCGCGTCAAAGCGCAGTCGTACTATGAATTGAATGAAGGACATAGATAACATAACGTATTCATCAAATCACATAATTATCATTAATGCGTCCTCTATAGTAGATGATGATGTGTCTCTGTAATATAAGATAGGCGATAAAGGACACACTTGGATGATGGCAGCGCCTAGCACCGGCATCCATTTATTCCATGCGCCTTGGGGGACACACCTACGAGCTTGCATAATTGCCACAACGCTACGTGCTCAAGTGCTAGTTGATTTCGCAGAGATGCGATGTAAAACTGGAAAATTATCACGATACTTATGAGCGGGTATCCCACAAATGCTTAGATTCGACGTTTGTTTTTGCGTTTTTCGGTTGATTGGGGAAGGAAAACTTGAAGGGAATTATTTCGGTTTGTTTTCAAGAGAAAAAAAGGGGAAAACAATCATTCAGAATATTTGTTTATGGGATGGAGCCATAAACAAATATTCTGAATAACTGCTGACTTTACTTGATTCAAAAGTAATACTAGCTCTTCTGCATCAAGGATTCTTTTGTCATCTAGTAATGCCGATTGGTGTGACTTTAAATTAAACGACGAAGAACACTTTTTTTTTAGAGTAAACGTTATTTTGATCATCAGTTGTGATATTTCTGCAATAGATGGCACTGCATTTTGCTTTGGAATAAAAAGTTTAACACTAAAAATGATTCAGGACAGTAAAAAATTGTGACGCTTTCGAATCAGAGTTGTTGCTTTTGTGATACTCATAGAGTATGCATTTAATGCAAATAGGTCCGGTCCAAGTTGTTGTTTTAATGATTGACGGAAACTCAAAAGTTCTTAACCCCATTGATAATAATCTCCTGCTAATCGTGTTGGTTTTGCGCAAGTTCGCAAGCTATCCTGGATCCTGGCAAATCTTGACAACAAACAATACAATGCTTTTTAAACGATTAGATTTGTAAGTTGCAGAGGGCCCTGGAACTCAAAATATACGACTATTTTGTGGGTCATAGGCACTTTAGGAAATCGGGAGATGTTAAAATATCTGTTTGAATTTTAGAACAGAGATGGTGTGACGTGGAAACATCATAGGCGTGCATGCTTCTAAAAAAAAGCAAACATGAGCCTCAAACAAGTGAAAGGATAATTAAAAAGAACTCTCGATGGCGAGGAAGCCATTTTAGATTGTGGCTCCAACTGCATAAAACCACATTAACTTAATAAGAATCATAGGGTCTGTTTTAATAGCTAGGTTCCAGAAATCGAGTGAAATCGAAATTGCAAATCGAGTGAATTAGTTTTCTGTGTTCTGCATTTCGAGCGATTCGGAAACTCCGAAATTTTTTCCAAATCACAATTTCACTTTGTTTCAATTCCGAAAATTTTGAAATCGAAATCGAATACAGTGAAATGTAGAACAAAAAAATTCATTTACGATTTCATTTCGAGTGAAAGTGAAATATGGAACCTAGCAGAGAGTGTATGCGTACCCAAAACGTGCTTATACTGGAGTGACCACATTATTCCCCTGGGCCCCATTTTAATTAAAATTGACAGGTGACAATTCTACAAATTTGTCGCACTTGTCTGACAAATTTTCATTTCATATGTACTATTGACAGGTGACATAATTGTCAGTTAAATACGACAAATTTGTCATGACATGACGCTGTATCTTACAACTGTGTGAACGTACAATTTTACATTCTAAGTTACATAGTTGGCTATTGTCAGCTCATTGTCAGTCATTGTCACAGCATTGACAGATCTGACAATCGTGTGTACTTAGCATAAACTTAACAAAATTATAAGTAATAAATTTGAATTGAATTTTGCAACGTTTTGTTATTGATCATTGTTTCCATTTAATATCCCTATTCAAGTGCGGCGAGATAAAATGAATTTTTATACCCGGTACCACACTGTGGTGAGGGTATATTCACTTTGACATTCCATTTGTAACGCACATAAGGAGGCGTTGTAGGTATGACAAACTATATATATTATTGATCAGCATCACTTTCTTAGTCGATCTAGCGATGTCCGTCTGTCTGTCTGTCCGTCCGCACGATTACGGCCGTAATTTAAGAGCTATCGACTTGAAATTTGGTACGTAAGCTTTTATCCACCAAACTGAGGCTAAGTTCGAAATTGAGCAAGATCGGATGAAAACTACTAAGACTACCTCCCATACAAAAATATCGGATTTATATAGCGTTTTGATGTTAAAAATTAAATTTAAATAGCTACAGTGAAGATAGCAAGTTTAAACTTTGCACATATTGTTTTAATAATATTTGAAATTTTTTGAAAAAAAAATGAGCTTGGTCGAATAAAAACTACAGGGTGTCCCAGTTAAGAATGACAATCCTTTAAAGGAAGATTCCTGAAGTTATACCGAACAAAAAATTGTATGGCAGAGGGGGGTCCATTTTCATCGTATTTCCCGTTATAGCCCGTCAAAGTACGTGACCTCTAATTTGGAGGTGTTACCACTTAAAACGCTATAACTTCTAAACTATTATAGATACAAAAATTGTTTTGGGCATTTTGAAAAGACAATTAAGTAGCACATAAAAGTCTAAAGCACTTCGGTTACATCTGGGCAGCTATAAAGTTATGGCTCTTAAAACTCAAAATTTTGAAAATTAGTTTTTACATTTTTTTATTTAACATGCCTTTTTCTCAAAATTTTGACTAAATAAATTTTCATTTTTTTATGAAATTTTTATCTTTGAGAAATTTACTAAAAATTATGTTAAGCAACTTTTTTCCGTACGATCAACAGAAGTTGTAGTAAAAGCCATTTTTTGTGAGACAAAAATGGTCAAAAAAGACTCGATTTTTCTCAAAAATAAGATTTTTCTTTCATAGCAACCCAGAATAAAAGATCCATAGGTGTTAAGGTGAGGAGATCTGGGTGGCGAAGGATAGGGACCAAATCGACCAGTCCACAGTTCGTTAAAAGTATGGTTGAGGTATGAAGTTACCCCGCTGCTACTGCGAAAAGGTGCTCCATCTTGTTGATGGAACATCGCTCTTCTCTGAATAAGAGGAACATCTTCAAGGAGCTCCGGCAATCGTTCTCTAAGAAATTCTAAGTAATAATGGCAATTAACTGTTTGTGGAAGATCGTGCGGGCCTACTAAAGTGTTTTCAAACATTTACGCTAAACCTCCTTTTGAAATAAGCACACATTTTATAGCTTTTTTTTTACTACAACTTCTGTTGATCGTACGGAAAAAAGTTGCTTAACATAATTTTTAGTAAATTTCTCAAAGATAAAAATTTCATAAAAAAAATGAAAATTTATTAAGTCAAAATTTTGAGAAAAAGGCATGTTAAATAAAAAAATGTAAAAACTAATTTTCAAAATTTTGAGTTTTAAGAGCCATAACTTTATAGCTGCCCAGATGTAACCGAAGTGCTTTAGACTTTTATGTGCTACTTAATTGTCTTTTCAAAATGCTTAAAATAATTTTTGTATCTATAATAGTTTAGAAGTTATAGCGTTTTAAGTGGTAACACCTCCAAATTAGAGGTCATCTACTTTGATGGGTTATAACGGGAAATACGATGCCATACAATTTTTTGTTCGGCATAACTTCAGGAATCCTCCCTTATAGGATTGTCCTTCTTAACTGGGACACCCTGTATAATTTTTTAATACTAAAATATTTTTATTTTTTTACAATAATATAGTACCGGGTATTTGAGCTTCGGCATAGTCGAAGATAATTGTCTTACTAGTTTAAAGTGCATTTAAATAACATTTGTTTAAAAATGGTTTATTGAAAAACCGCAAAAGAGAAAAAAAGGAAACTTGACAAGTGCATGGGAGTTGGGAGTGTATATGATCTATACATCAGTATTTTTTGGATCGCCTTAAAGTTATCTACTTTTCTTTTAGAATTTTGTTTGCATAGAATTTTGAAAGGCTGTTCCTTCTTTAAAGTTTCCCATAATTCGAGTCATCTTGTGTAAATTTTTTTGCAGTAGCAAAGTTCTCGGTGAAGTCATTACCTTGATGGAGCAGCGAGTATTATCCATTTTCATGCTGCATGGACGGATAGGATCGGTGGGAATGTCTACAATATTGTTCGAACGTCTGAATTGAGAAGCTCTTCCAGGACGCTTATACTCTCGGATGTTTGCAAGACATTCGCGAGAGGTTTCGGATTAAATTCACAGCGAAGCTAATCAAAATTACGAAAACATATCATGATATACATGATATACTAGAATGGATATCAGATACGTTAGAAAAAAAAACGTTTAGCCGATGCCAGGTTTTCTGAACATCACTAACAACTTCAGACCGAATCCGCAGTAATTGACAAACCCATTCATTGCGAATTTCTATTACATACAGTCCCTCTAATTAAACAAGCACTGCATCAGAGAGCACTATGTAATTGTACAACTCTTTGCTGATTTGACTAATAACAGAAATTATACGAGTTTTTTTTTTATTCCCGCTTTTAATTAATAACTTTATTCATAAGAGTGATGTGTAATTTGTCATCGGTCCAGAAGCTGTGCACAAATTAAATGAAAATCAACTTGCTGAATATACCATCAAGTGAATGTGGATGGTGACATCTTTGCGAAGCATCATCTACGTGCTCTTTCATTAATCAGCGTATACGTATTAGTCGTTAAAGGACAAAAAAAAACAGATTGAATATATATATTTTAGTACCGCATCATGTAGCACACCCACTTAACATATCAACTCTGGGCACACAAAGTATAATATCGCAATTTTCTTCCAGCTCACTGGAAGCTAAATTTATCCCACTAGAGTCAGTGCATGCCTATGTGGTCCTATATATTCACTGCATTCCGCCGCGTCGTCATGTTGACGAAGACAGTAGCAGTACTAGTGGTAGTACCACTTAATATATACCCCCAGAGGTTTATCAAAGGTACACATATGGAGGCAGAAGAAAAAACCCACGTCAAGTGCCATGTTTCGCTAATGAGCAGAAATGAGAGTGAACAAATTCACAAAAAATACTCTAGAGCTATCTACTTCTCCTGCTACTGATAATGATGATGAGGGAAGGACGATGATGATGGCACGTTTATTATCCATGCGGACTTGCATTTATTTTTAAACTTTTTGTGAGCCTTTAGTTTATCCCCAATAATCCATGATAAAAGAAATTCACTTGTTAACGCATTTCTTTTTTTTTCGGATCATTTTATCACCTCGACAACGACCGAGAAGCACATGCAGAGAGTGGAGTGGAGAAGCCTTGAGAACGGAATTGCTCTAGGGGTGAATCCAATGCTGTTAGTCTACATACGCTTGTTAACGCTTTGTATTGTTTATTCGTTAATAATACTAACAGCAATAATAATAAGGAAGACGATGATGCTGCATGGTTAATGGGAGTATCCAGTGCATATTATATGTGGCAAGGTGGGTGTTTTGTTTTTCTGCAAGAACATCACGTAGAAGAATCAAAATAATTGTCAACGAAAAGAAACAAAGATGAAAAGAATCAACACAGAGAGAAGGATCTATTTTTTATGTTTCATTTCAATCGTTTTAGATGGCCTTAGGGAGAGGCCTCTGCTGTTGCTGCTGTAGCTCTGCACAGGAACCAGAAATAATTGTTTCTCTTTCGACACAAAGAGTGAAAAGCTCTGCTTTTTCTTTAGATTTTGTTTGCTGTGAAGTTGCTGATTATAAGGCACTTCCGATTGAGGTTTTTTTTCTCTGCTGTTGTTCGAAATCTTAAAAACGCACATACAATGACGAGTTAATTGTCCTTTGTGGGACAAAGTGGGACTAGAAGTTTTGTTTGAATGTGCTGTTTCTAATTTGCATTCATAAGAGTGGTGAGATGTATGAAATGGACGTGAGGTGGTATTTTGTTATCGGTGGAAGTTGCTCAAAATGCATAATGGCGGTAGAACAGATGAATTTGTTTAATAAAGACTGGAACTGAGTAACTATATTGTAGAAACTGTGATATTGTTTGTACTGTTCTCGAACCTAAGCCGCTCGGGTCAATGGTGAACAGTATTAGTCTTTTTAAGGACTAGTTGGGGTGCGATATCCAAACTAAGATTCAAAATGGCAGCGGAATGTGACTTGGTATGTAATGGTCTTATCCTCGATGATCGGTGAGATGCCACCAGATTATGCTATAAACCCCGTAAAGTAGTATTGACAACGATCCAGTGAGGTTTGGCCCATAAACCAATGCAACACGGATGGGACAGAAAAGTCATTATTACTCAGATAAAGAACTCCAGAGGTAAGCTAGTCTCCCATTCGGACCTCCGGAGGGACAATCGCAGAGAGTTCAACATGCGAATAATAACCAATATACGACAGAAAATAACAAGCGCAAATAAAGTACAGATCAACAGATTTCTTCAACATTAGGCGGCTAGAACCGGGCCGATTATGTAAACGTCTCCGTTTTCAATTCACGACCCCACTCGCCTATTTACCCAAGCAAGTGCTAAGTGCTACAACATGAATTGGGTACGGCATTCGTATAGAACATAAGAAGCAGGAAAACAGGGTGTAGACGAACCCACGCGAATTCCAGACAATTCAACTTCGATAAGAATCTCACATCAGAGCCCTCTAATTACGAAATAAAGATCTCTGCTCCTTTAGGGAAGTCGGACCAAGCTTTAATATCAGCCATCCATTCTATACCAAAGTCAAAGTCGAGCTTGTGACATTTAAGGCTTCTCACCGTCATATAGACCAACTAAGCAAGTTAGCCTCTCAATGGATACAAATGTATGTTGTAGTAGATGGTGTATCGTGGTGTATCGTCGGCTTATTTTCCCTTAAGCGCAGATTCCCTCAAGGATCTATACTTTCACCAACACTATTTCTTCTCCAAATCAATGATTGAATGAGTTCGAAGAATCATCATTCATAGCTTTGCTAATGTCAGCGTTCTTGATTTGGCTTCCTTTTCGAACAGTGTGCCTGTGAATGCCACAACTACATCGCATAGTCAGAGATGCAAATAAATTAGTTCTCTAAATGAAGACCTGGACAAAATTTTGAAGTGGGAAAAAAGAAAACTTGGCTGTACTTAATGCACAGCAGACACAACTAAACACTTTTACAAAGAAAAATGCACTACAAATTAAAATAGACGATGATCCAGCCGTCCATCGTCGCAGTCAATTCGGGTATAACATAGAAGGGCCATATTGTCGCATAATATTCGTGTTCAAAGTCAAGTTAGGTTAGGGTGGCAGGCCTTAGCAAGTGCAGCCTCACTTAGGCCAGAGGAGGCCCATTGTGATATCGTCACCTCAGTATTGGAGTGACACATATGCATTTTTGCCATATTTGAGTTAGGAATGATTTCTAAGAGACAAAAAGGAGATCTTTCGTTTGGTGTAATTAAATCTGTCCTATCTCCATTACTGCCAAAGATATCAGTGTTACAAATGATATAAACGCACTTATGGGAATAAATTGTCAGTATTGGTCTGCCACATAAGCCTTTGTATGTGAAGTTCACATTTTCGTATGAACTTTTCTGAAATTTCTTAAATATTTTAAATGACCTATACATACAATAGAACTAAAATGATGCTTCAATTGCAAACACCAATTCAGTGCTTAAATGATCTAAACATACAATTCTTCCTCAAAAGTGCTTCATATGCACAATAGTTTTTCAGTGTTTAAATGATACATACAAAGCAAACTCCAAGTTAATTTTTTGAGCATTAAAATTGATTTCAGTGCATAAGTGATACATACAATACAGTTGTCTCCATAAATGCCTTATAGACAGTTACTGTTGTTCAGTATTTAAGTGATACATACATACAATTCATTTCTCAAATCCCTTAAACGCTTTGTAGTTGAATGTAAAACTGGCACACACCATTATAACTTGGGCCAAAAGTAACACAATTTATCATAATCATGAACAAATTTCAGTGTTATGATCATGAGTGCGGTTGATGTTTTTTGCATTTTTGCAAAGAATCAAGCCTTATAAGATGTCATTGTAAGTACACTTGAGACTATGAAAAAGTCAAAGAAGTCACTCCAAGGAGAACAACGCGTAAAATGAAAAGAAAGCATTGATCAAAAAGGCTTATACCAAAAGTATTAATATAATTTTATTTATTTATTGAAAAAATTTTGTTTATGTGGTTATCCAATGGGCCAAAAAATCAATTTGTTTTTAACCTAGATCACTTGTCATGTTCCATTGGGCAAAAAAATCTACGTTTTTTATCCGGATCACTTTTTGCAGATCTCGTTATTTTTCAAGATTTACACATACTCTCACTAATCAAAATATACTTTGCACAGCTATTTTACATCATTCAGAATTTGTTTTTAAAACAAAATTACTAAAGGCCTCTTGAAAAGCAATTATTCAGAACAAAAACGTTAATAATGGACATGGACTTAATTTTGGAGCAATTGCTTTCATCTTCTTAATTTTTTTTTATTCTTAATCTGTGTCATCTGTGGATTTTGATTCTTCGTCGATATGTTTATCCATATTATGAAGTTCGTATGTCTCCATCGACAAACGAAAACAATTTGCACAGCTGATGTACTGTCAAATAACGCACTAATACATTTACAAAAGCAGATCAATCTGCTTCTTGTTCCATGTGTCACGAAAAATCTGAGATCTGAGTAAAAATTGGATGAGCCCAATGGAAAATCACATTAGTCGACGAAGTTTTCATGTTTTGGAAGTTCAATTTATGTTTCATTTTTCTGGATTATATTTAAAATATATTTTTTAAAATTATGTTATGAATTAATAATTGGATACAATACATATTTTGTTTTATTTTTTTGTCTTCCCTCTGAATTAGTGCCTTCAGAGGGTAAGAAAGGAAAAAAAATAATTTATTATAATTTTTAAAAGAGCTGAAATATTGGATTTTTAGATCCCAGTTATAAACAAACGTAGCTATATTACAGAACTATTTTTCTTTGAAACGATAACTTACCTTGTTTTTTACATACAAAAATAAGTTTAACAAAAAAAACGACAAGAAAAATAAAATAACAGCAGTTCAAAAAAATGCTTTTATTTTAACTTTTGTATGAAAATATGCCACATACGCATTCAAAAATCACAATCTCGTTCCATATTTAAATGCCACATAGGTTGGTCAAAAAGTGCCTCATACCATACAAATACGCATTATTTGAAAAAAAAATCATGCCACATATGCAATTTCCTTTTTTTCAACTTGAGCTTACAAAAAAACCAATCGCCCAAATGAAACAAGAACTAAAGTGTAAGTAGAACTCAATAGTCACTAAATTAATAAATTTGTTTCATAGTTGTTTTACTGACGGTTTTTTTTTTATTCGCATTCAAACTTTAAACGTCGTTTTCTCGAAACTAGGTTTTTGTCGTTTAGATCACTCCAATACTGAGGTGACGATATGTACCGCAGGATCGAATGATCTCACAACTACCCGCTGAACCAACAGGGGCTAAGAAAAAAACGTTGGAGACAGCTGATGTTTATATTAGCGGGATTGTCGAAGAAGTATTCTCCAAGATGTAGTTTTCTCCGGTATGAGAGGGCTGGGCACGTGAATAGGAGGTAAAGAATTATAGTTTCCTCCTCCAGCTTCTATACAGAAATCGTTGGAAGGGAGGCCCAATCTAAGAGCAATAATACAGTGTCCAGTAATGACACCTACTAATGTGCTTGTAGTAGATATTTTAGTGATACATGATTGTTGGAGCGCTTGAGATCCAGTATGGACTAGATCAGTTTTCGTGACGGAGCACGTTGTGCAGTTTGACCGCCTGCGATTAGTAGCGCTTTTCGCATTTTGTTAGTCTATATGTAGCGATAGGCATATAGAGTTTCTCCTTTTCCAGTAGAATCGACACAGTTATGTCATGTCTAGCCAGTTCGTTTTGGACTTAAAGATGTCCGAGTCCAGGGATTTAATCGCGTCTTGTCTATCGGTAAAAATGTTGATATCCCTTGCGGATATTACATTATAACGTTGCCACGACAGGGCCTCCTTAATCGCCATGATTTCCGCATGGAACAAGCTACAGTGATTAGAAAGGCTGAATGAGATTTAATTAAATCAAAGCTAATTTATCTATTTAGGGTCAATTTGCTTTCTCGTTCGTTGACAGACCGACCGAATAAGCGGCTGCTGTCTACAATAAAGCGGAATCCATATACACTTGCAAAATATGATGGAAATCCGTTTGTACTTATTCATAATAATTTGAAGCAAAGCCTTATAAATTTGTGGATGTCAGGGATGTTAAACACTACCAGGACCGCTTATCTACACTTGTTAGTTATTCTAAAGTATACCTGTTTGAAGGATATATTCTTAGATACATGTGAAGAAATTCATCTGTTGTCATCTTTTCATACAATGAAGATATCCGTTATCTCAAGGATCCTGGCAATCAACAAGGTGTCGGTGAAGAACCTAGTATCGCTTATTGTGAATGCAGTAGTTGATAGCGTAATTGTACTGGGTGATCACAGAATCCGTCGTATTCGGAATTTTGCTACGAACCCCGAAAGTACTATTACCGAATCCGTCGTAGTGGAAATGTTTTCTAGATAATGATTCTAATGAATGGATACATTTTTCAACTACCAATAGAGAAAGAACAGCGGCAAAATAGTCCTGGCAAATGAAGTTTGTATACGTTTCCGACAGCTATTGGCGCAGCCGATTAAACTCACTTTGGGATACTGAAACCAAAACTCCATGGCGATGAGTACATAAATCGAAAAGGTAAGTCTTTGAATGTGTAGGCCACTTGTGATGCCAAGGAAATGCTCACTAGTGTTGACCTGGATCCGTCCAAGACTCGAGGATATGGAGCAATTCACAAGTGTGCTTACGAAATAAAGACAATGCTGTGTTACTTGGTGATGGCGGATATGGGATAGAACCATGCCTCACTCCATTTCGAAATCCCCCGCCTGGTGCTGAGTTCAAATAAAATAACATTTTTGAAAAAAGAGTGAGTAATAATTGAACACTGTTTGGGCCAACTAAAACGTCGGTTTCCAATATTACAGTAGGTATAATGTGTCGCGTAAATGTTCCAAAGACCACCACCAGAAAAAGATGAAGAATACTAATCAGCCAGTTAACCCTTTACGTCTGCTTAAAGGATATCCTCGAAAATATAAGGTTATCGTTATGAATTCGAAAAGAAGAATATGTTTACAGTTCTATCTTTTACTTAAAAGTATAACCTTACACTTCTACCTCACGCCTGTGAGGATATCCTTCTGTTTTATGAATTCCACCCAATGTATCAATGTGGGCGCAGTAGCGCAGTGGTTAGTGTGCTGGACTACTGTGCGAGGGATCCCAGGTTCGATCCCCGGAAAAAACACAAATTACATCTTAAGGTTTTTTCTTCTGCACCAGCTCTCGCGAACGTCTGACAAACATCCGTGAGTATGACTGTCCTGAAAAAGCTTCTCAAATTCCAGCCGTTCGGACTCGGCATAAAATTGTAGGTCCCTTCCATTCGTCCCAAAAATAGAAACTCACACAAAACGAATGGTTGCGAGAAGCTAGGCTAGGCCTAGGGTGTCCTGTTGCGCCACCTAATTATTTTTTTTCCAATGTATCTTAAGCTATGAGCACACGACATGCGCATGCCACTCTGACGTCACGATAAATAATCGACATATTACTCAGCATATTGTAGAATATTTCACACGGCATGCACGTTTTGTTTCGAAGTTCGTCGACATACGAATATTCGTATAAATATTCGTGACTGGCATTTGTGATTATTTTTGATTTGTTGACACACGGTTTTTCCCTAATTTTTTTTTCTCTGTGAAAACGTGCGTTTTGTGTTTAAAGAAAAATGTCGCGAATCAATTCCGATATGGCTATTTTGGCAGCAAAATAATACAAGTTTGCAAAATCGAAACGTTGAAATTAAAAACAAAATTATTTAAATTCACTCAAACTATTTAAAAACAAAGCAAACAAAACAAAATACGTTCTCATCGACATGCACGACAGACGCATGCCAACATAATATGTCAGCGTCAATAATATGCCGAGTACACGACATGCACCCTTTTATGACATATTCTGACGTCGAATTGTCGTAAGACTGGCATGCGTATGTCGTGTTTGGCATGTCGTATACTCGTAGCTACTCACTGATAAATGTTTAGACTTAAAAGTTCTATAGTAAAACTTACCACTGTAGTTATTTGGTGGAGCAATTTGTGCGTAATTCTGTTGCCTGTTGTTTCCTCCTGTATAATTATTTACCATTCTATGGCCAGCACCTGACAACGAAGCTTGTTTCGAGTTGCGGTTGAAACCTGTCGGCAAAAACCAAATAAGCAATACTAAATTCGCACCAATCATAGTATTTCTTACCAATCATTGGCCTGTAGCCTTCCTCTCTGTCTTCTGGACCGAGAACATTGGGTGGATCTACTGCATTTGGCAACCTCACAGCTGGGAATATATATTCGGAGTCATACTTCGGATCTCTGTATCGTACAGTAATGACCTCATTATCAGAGATATCGTTTAGCCCCCGAATGGGAGATGGCAACTGCCTAAAAACAAAAAAATAAACAATTTACATAATGTCGGAAGTTATACATAACATACACGATTGATATTTACCCAGTTATTGGAACGTTTTCCTCTGCCAGCAGCATCAGACCGCCCATTCCCTGCATCACTATTGGAACTTCCAATTCCAGTGAAATTTTATTCCTGTATTGCGCCTTTAACATTTTATAATGTTCATTGGCAGTGGACACGTAAAGCCGACTATCACCGCATTTGTTACGTCTAACTAGGGTGCACAAAAAAATTACATTAAACCAGTTGGTGGTCGAGCAAGCAATATTTACTTTCGGCATCCGTCAGCATGGTATAGTATGGCTTGAGAGCTTTGAACAACCGTCTCTCGTCGACAAACGGCAGTAGAGCCACACCTTGCCAGGCAAACTTTTTGCCATTCAAATCGATTTTAAAGTCTTCTGGATAAAAATCAATGATCGTAGAGTTCTGTGGGATTAATTTTTGTCAAAACCATTTTGTGGGGGGGGAGATATGTGATTTGGAGGGATACTTACCGGATCGGACATTAGTTGGGCCCATGGATTGGGAACGTGTGAACTACTGGCGGCTGGAAACACACCCATAAGTTGTTCCAATGGATTGAACTGCAAGAGAACGACAATGAGCTAGGCACATATAGCATTTGACTCAACTTACCGGTTTGGTTCCCTTCTCGAATGCGGTTGACAAACCGCCGATAGTGACAAAGTCTGAAGCAAACGGCGCATAATGATAAGGGAAATACCACTTCCATGAGGCACAACCTTGGTAGTAGTACTTTAGAACCCAGCACAAGCCTCGCACGTACTGTAGTGCTACTGAGTAACGAAACTCCAAGTTGTCGGGTCCAACATCAAACTTGGACTCATAGTAACGATCCTTAAAACCATCCTCCCATAGACGTACTTCGTCGTGCTTTTGCTCGTCTTCATCGTCGTCATCAAGTCCAGCTTCATCTGCCTTCCTTTTTTGTCCGCCGCGTCCACCCTGCTGTTGTTGATTTTGTTGTTGCTGTTGAGGACGCATAAGAGCATCCAAACCAGCTCGTCCTCCGTAATTATTACGAATATTAGCCGCTTCCTCTTTGTAGTTGTCAATCATGCCTGGCTTATTGCCACGTCCCAGTGCGGCTGGAGCAAACGATGTGTTGTTAAAGGGAGAGATATCGCTCTCCATTGCCATTCGCCTTTTTTTTGCCTTCTCGCGCTGCTGGAATTGCTGCTCACGTCGCTGTCTGTCTTTGAATATTTGATCTTCAGCATTACCGAGATCATTCATGATCAACTGAACACGATCGAGATTCACCTCACCAGAGTCGGTGATATAGCCGCCCGTCTTATAGACGCACTTCTTGTACAGTTCGACCAAACGATCGACGGCGCCCTCGCGGATTTCCAAACTCGGTAAATGTGGCAGGAAATCATTTCCTACGAAGAAACACATAAACACCCAGTCGTCAAGGGCACGCTCAAAATCATACTTGAACGGCAAGCTGGGCATTTGCAGCGTTCGCTTAAGATACTCTCGCAATACGCATAAGCGGACAAAGATGAATTTTACTTCCTGTCCGATTGGTACATCGGGCTTAAAATCGGCACCGGTGTTTGCTGCGTTTAAACCCTCGCATTTGTCCAGTTCGTGTCCGAACTGACCGCACATATCGCATGGACGTGGCTTGTTTGGCAAGAATTCCTCACGAATGATAGTGAAATTAGGCTCATGGGTAGCCAGTCCCAACATAATCAAATCGGCATCAGCTCCGCATAGTACATGCTGCGTGTTCGGATCGTGATCCGGTTGAGCGCGCTGCTTGCGAATATAATCCATGATTTTGTGCTCGCCTTCGCCGGGCACATTCGCGTCTGAAAGGATGACTTTTATGCCCTTCCACGATGGATTGTTGTTCATGCGCTCGTGTATGTAGTAAGACAGGCACTCACTGAGGCGCTGCATGAACGGTGTACCGGGCGTGATGCAATTCGAATCGAAATGCTCCTCTTTGGGCTTCTCGGGAGGTAAGACACAACCTGCAAAATTAAAAAGTGTATTGGATGTTACTATTGAATTTGAGGAGCATTTGCGATCCTAATCTTAAGGACTAATCGGCAAAATAAAATCTACCAATAATGGTATCCAGGATGTTGATGTCAACTTATTCACATTCAATCAACAGTTCATCTTCCAAATGGTCTTTTATTGACTGGAGTATGATTTTACCTTTAGCAGCTGAAGGAAGGGCTTTATTTTATTGAGACTAACAAACATCCGATTTGTTTACTCGTCAGGGACACTTTCATCGACAAGCCGGCCGGTACAGAAAATCAACGGTTTCATTGCTCGTATGAGCCGTTGGCGCTAAAGCTCCGTCAAGTCAATATTACTTTTACTCAGGTCCGGCTCGTACCGGAACTAAAAACTGCTTGCATCAGTCAGAAGCAGAAACAGAAAAACACCAAACAAAAGATGCAGGCAATTCTTCGCAGCTATGATTCAGTCGAACATTTCGAAACGAATTTCCTTTTACGGCCAAAGTGGGAACTTAGAAGTGATTTGGACAAATTCGAACTCCAAAAGGAGTCGTTTGTATGGGTCGTTTGTGTACTCCATAAAGAAATTAAAAAAAATCGATTTTGGAATTTTTACTTGTGGCCCCGAGTTATTAGCGACGGAAAAAGGGGAAATTCGGTTTGTATTGGGAACTTTTTTATTTCATCCTATCGAGTGAGTAGTAAAACACACTAGGTACTAGGAGCGAAGTCGGCGATAAGTGCTAGTTATGAATAAATAAACTTTGAGCGATCAATAGGAACAAAACAAAGAAATTGCTTAAAAAATTCTCTATACCTACGTTAATCCCGATTACCATTAAAACTAAAGTAGTCCTGCTTACCTTTAGCCAATAGCTCATTACGGACTCGCTCCATTTCGAGACGCTTCTCTACAGACTCTTTTGCAGCTCGGAATCGTCTTGAACGTTGTTGGTTCATTTTCGCGCGTGGTGCTACTCCATCAATAGCCATGTAAAGTAGTTTTCGCGGACGAACAATGGCGAACAAACGATCGATGCATTCAAAAATAGCGACCATCATCTCGTCCTCGTTTTTAGGAGGTGGCTTATCTTCGGGATGAGTGCACGGATGTATAATACCGTTCATGTCCAAGTATAAATTATCAAATTCAACATCATTCGGATTGGGTAGTGAGGCGTCTTCATAGTGATTTCGTCCTTCATCATCAACGGTCTAAAAAATAAAGAATTACCTATACGTAAATGCACAGTATCAAGAAAATAAGAACATTTTTCTTAGAAAAAAAAAAAAAAAGAGTCTCTGTTCAACTCTCATCAGAGGTTATGTTTTGTTTTGGCAGTTCACTTGTTCTACACACCTTGTTTTCAACACATTCAATAATAACGCTTGGATACTTGCGACTAAGCCATCTAAAGAATGCTGGTACTCCCATTATAAATGTTTACGTTTCTTCTTTTGTTTTATATTAGATTTGTCAAAAATATACACGATAAACTTTCTATTTCGAGCGTCCAACTTTTAATTTGGCTTCGTGTGGAAATTTATTTTTCCACACTGCAATACACGCAAAAAACCAGCGGCTTGAAAAGAGGATGGATGATATATGTCAAATGTAACGTAACGTAATGAAAAAGGATATGTCGTATGTGGAATGTATTCTGAATGCAATGGGTAGGCTACATTTTGGAAATTTCCATTCTTGAGATAAATTTCCATTCTGACGAAATATAATGCTACGTTTCCACCGGAGATTAACTCCGAGATTAGGATTAATTTTCGTTAACCTCGTATAAATCTCGAGATTTATCATACAAAAATTAGTCTCATAAAAAGGAGATTAAAAATTATCTACTAAACTGACCACGTTTATACATACATTTTTATTCAACTTTATTTATTATAATTTTATTTTGGTTTTAGTACAATGAAAATGTCTTTTCTTTATTAATTTTATTCTTATTTTCTTCAACGCACGTCCGAACCGATTTCGCTCTATTCATACTTTGACATGTTACTTCTGCGTTTTTCCAGTCATCTGCGCAAACCCAATAGATCGAGTCATTTCATTGGCCGAATAGAACGAGCCCCCTCATTGGTTGCTTCAGCTGTCAGAATTCGAAGACTCGTTCCAATCTTTCAATGGAATGCCTAACCGAGAGGTTACATTAATCAATGAACAACTGAGAGGTTGGATGAGCCGATTGTATAGTCCTACTACATAACATATTCTATTACAGCTCGGGCAATCTGACAATATTGATTGACCTCGATCATTAACATAAATAGGTAAATAGAGATAATACATTAAATAAATGAAATAAGATAGAAGTATACGCTCCTCTAATATTTACTCTACATCGGTTTCGAGTGACTCACTGTATTCAGTGGCCTCAGCAGACGACATTCCCCTTGGTGTTAACCACTTACGAATTTTGATGGCTTCAACAACGCCATTATATGGCAATTGAGTTAATTGACAATTTTCTACGTCACGCACTACGTAACGATCATTAGGTAATACTTTATGAATAACATACGGTCCGCGGTATTTCTGTACAAATTTTTTGTTTGTCCCAACCGCAGTGTCTATATGCCTAATAACGACAAATTCTCCCACAGAATACGTTCTTGCCGGCCGACTATGCTTTAAGAAATACTGCTGACTATATTCTTGTGATTTCTCAATGGAACTCAGCGCTTTTGATCTGATATTACCTAGAGTGCGGTTTGCACCACTGTCAAATTTTTCTTCCAGATATTCCGTCAGTTCATCTACCACACTACCACGTTGATCTATTCCGAACAACAGCTGACTAGGTGTCTGTTTTGTCGTACTATGGACAGTATTGTTTATGGCATATTCCACTTGAGATAGTTTTAATGACCAATCAGCATGTTGTATGGGCTCAGTTAATTTGCTCAGGATTGCCTTTAGTACCCGGTTGACACGTTCGACCTGACCATTTGCTTGTGGCGATGCAACTGCAACCTTTACATGATCAATATTGTGTTTCAACAAGAAACTACTGAATTCAAGTGACGTAAAACATGTACCTCTATCAGAGATAATGCGCCTAGGACGACTATAATAGCTAAAATATTTATCTAGGGCACAACAAACTTCTTTGGTGCTTGTTGAATTCACTGGGTACAGTCGAACGTATTTTGTAAATGCATCGATGACAACCAGTATATGTTTACGTTTCGAAGTAATTGAGGGCAAGGGACCGAAATGATCAATGTGAATTGTGTCAAAAGGGATTGGCTTTTTCGGTATACTATACAAATTGTGTTCATTTGAACGAGCTGGTGCTGAATAAATTATACACTTAATGCAATTCTGTATAAAATTGCCGATCTTTTTCTTCATGTTTGCAAACCAATAGTTTTTACGGATTTTGTCGTAACATTTGTCAATACCTAAATGCCCTATCTTTTCGTGGACCATGCGGATTACATTTTCCTCCATTTCAGACGGTATTAAAAGCAAATAATTCAAATCAATTCTACGAAAAACCAGACCATCGTACAGTTCGAAACCATCAACAACACCAGCTTGTAATTTATCTCTTATTTCAGCAATCTTTTCGTCACGACTCTGTGCCGCTTGGATTTGAAAATCCAATTGGTCATAATCAATGGCAGCAACAATTTGAGCAGCGCACTCATCTGGATGGCATCTACTTAATGCGTCAGAGTGACCCATAGACACACCACTGCGGTGTTGAATTGAATAGTTATAATTTTCTAATTCCAACGCCCACCGCGCGATTCTTGGATTTACTTGCTTTTTGTTCAGTGTCATAGTGAGAGAGTTACAATCCGTAACAATCTTAAATGGAATTCCATCCAAATAAACACGAAATCGACGGAGGGAATAAATTATAGAAAGAGTCTCCAGCTCAAAGCTGTGATATCTTGACTCAGCGGCAGATGTTGTCTTCGAAAAGTAGGCAACTGGATGGAATCTACTGTCGTCTTGGCGTTGCATTAGTACGGAACCAAAACCATGACTACTAGCGTCGCAGTGTAACTCAGTTTCACGATTCGGGCAATAAATTGCTAATACCGGCGCTTCCATCAGTCGACCTCGCAACTCATAGAATGCGTTTACACAATCGTCAGAAAAATTAAATGGATTCTCTTTATGTAGCAAATTCAACAGTGGCCTAGCGATTTTTGAAAACGATGGCACAAATCTACGGAAATATGAAAACAGACCTATGCATGACTGCAATTCCTTTTGGTTCCTTGGAATAGGGTAGCATTTAATGGCACGAATATGTCCATCACTAGGCCGAATGCCCGATGAATTAACTAAATAGCCCAAATATTCAATCTCGTTGTAACCAAATTTACATTTTTTTAACTTTAATTCCAGACCCCTCATAGCGATCCTTCGTAAGACTTCTTCCATTACTTTCACATGTGACTCAAAATCAACGGAGGCGATCAAAATATCATCGATATAAATGATAATCTTATTAGTATCAATCAAATCTCGAAAAATATTATAAACAAATCTCTGAAAATTCGCAGGCGCATTTTTCAACCCGAATGGCATCCTCAAGTACTCAAATTGTCCATGAGGGGTGACAAATGAAGTTAAGCTAATTGAGTCATCATGCATTAGACACTGGTTGAACCCATCTTTCAAATCAAGTAATGAAAACCATCGTTTACCCGCCATATACTCAACGCAATCCTCAATTAATGGCAATGGGAAATTGTCGCGAATCGTCTTTCTGTTCAATGCACGGTAATCGACACACATACGTGTTTCACCACTTTTCTTCTTGACTAAAACAATAGCCGAAGCGTAAGGCGATTGACTTGGGCGAATAATGTGCCTAGCCATCAAATCATTGGTGATTCTTCGAACTTCGTTTCGATCGTGAAAAGACAAAGGCCGCGGTGAACAATGAAATGGGGTATCATCAGTTAAACGTATTTTCATTTTATAATCGTATTGTTCTCGTTTGACAACTTTCGGTTTCAGATAAGAGTCGTTGATGATTGCTCTCAGTGCATCATATTGGTTTTTTGTCAATTGATTACATAAATCAATTTCTTGATGTGGTGTGTCCACATTAATAGCGCACAATTCTGCAATAAATTCGTCAGCACAACCGGCCGGCAACACACTCTTAGGCGTAGGCACAGGGACAGCAATTTTACTAGTCGGTGAATGAGGGATACATCTGCTAAGGTCACTAACTACTTTACATACTTTTCTACTACTAGTCGAACTAGATGCACGGAAACAAGGATTTAATGTTATAGGTTTATTGAATTCAAATTGTTGTGGTATAACATCTTTAATTTTTGTTTGAATTAAACGAATATTAAATTTTTTCATAAAGTCACGTCCCAGAATTAATGGCGTCGTCATGGTTCCATCAGGCGTAACTATAAAGGAAACAGTTTTGATTTCATTGCGGAATTTTAATAAACACAATATAGTACCGTAAGAATATATATTTTGCTTGCCAAGCCCAAGGAATCTAGTTGGCTTTAAGACTTCTGATACTTTAATGGACACTGGGACGTTTGAGTATTGAATAATACTAATCGGACTGCCAGAATCAATGAGAGATAAGAAATTTATAAATTCAGTGCATCTCTTTCGACAAACATTTAAAAAAGTCACTCTTACCATTTGTAAAACATGAATAGCTTCACTGTCGCTATCAATGACATCAGGATTGGATTCAGCATCCGATGGACCCGTAGATATAGCAGCAACTGTCTGCATTCTGTTGTGTTTGAGTTTTGGGCACTCCCTGTGCTGGTGTCCCATTTGGTGGCACGTAAAGCATGAACCCATTGGCCGAATGGGTTTAGGACAGGCACTTTTATAATGCCCGAATTGCGAGCAGTTATAGCAGCGTATTTCTTCCTTGCTGCTAGCGGCGGTTACAACGGTCGTCCTGGTTTTGTTTACACTTGCGTTTGCTTTGACTGCGGCTGTTGTCTTTGGGCGACGCTGCTCATACCGATCCATTCGGTGTACAAGCTCATCCATGCTGGTGGCACCATACAAAAAGGCAATTCTGTTACTGCTGTCCGGTATACCATCGATGATTATGTCGACCAGCTCCTGTTCATCGATATCAGCTTGTGATGCGATAGATTGCATCGACACGACATAACTTAAACACGTTTCGTTTGGTTTCAAGTAACGGGCCCGCAGTTGTCGATAAATTTCTTGCCGAGTTACTGTACGCTTGAACATCTTAATCAAGCCAGTTTTCATAGTGTCGTATTCGATGTGTCCTAAGTTAAGCACATATTTCTTTGCCGTTCCTTCCAATCGCCGACGAATACCAAGGCACTTCTCCTTTTCGTCATACTCACATGTATTTGAATATTCTTCGAACTGCTCCAACCACTTGTCAACATCATAATAATCATCTCCGCTGAACATCGGCACTGCAGCGTCCAGTTCTTCAAAATTAATGCGTCGGATGTTAGGTACCTGGCGATCGACCCTCGTCATAACACCAATTTGTTGCTGTAACTCGAGCATTTCACAGCGCATACGTAGGATTTTGAGTTGTTCCTCCAATAGATGAACGTCAGCACTCGCACCCATTTTTACACACACATCAGTACCGGCGGGCGCAGTATTTACATCAGCACGTTGCACATTTACGTCAGCGGCGACAGCGGTTATTGCAGTTGGGATGGACACAGCGGCGGCGGGTACTATATTTGCAACAGCGGTGGCATTTACGACATCTACAGCGGGTGTTACATCTAAACTTGGAACAGCGGGTTGTACGTCTTTAATAGGAACTGCAGGTGTTACACTTGGGACGGCGGTTTTGGGCGCTTCATTTCCATCAGCGGCAGCGGGAACTCCTATAACTTCAGCGATGGCATTAATACAGGGCTCGAACTCCTCATCGTTATCCTCCGACTCGTCAATGCAATCATAAGTCGCTTGGTTTGCAATTAGCTCGTCATAGAGTGGCCGTAATTGCATCAGCGTGGCATTTATAGGAAAATAGATTCCTGCTGCGGTGAGAGCGTCTGCGATTTCTTTGCGAGTTGATCGTCGCTCCATATTTAAAACTTGTATTTTTTCTTTTGTATACGAATTTCGGTTATTGGAAAAGAAACACGTTTGGAAACACGATGAATTAATAAGTTTTATTTATTTTGAGTGGAATTTACCCCACATCTGAGATTTTATTCAACTTTATTTATTATAATTTTATTTTGGTTTTAGTACAATGAAAATGTCTTTTCTTTATTAATTTTATTCTTATTTTCTTCAACGCACGTCCGAACCGATTTCGCTCTATTCATACTTTGACATGTTACTTCTGCGTTTTTCCAGTCATCTGCGCAAACCCAATAGATCGAGTCATTTCATTGGCCGAATAGAACGAGCCCCCTCATTGGTTGCTTCAGCTGTCAGAATTCGAAGACTCGTTCCAATCTTTCAATGGAATGCCTAACCGAGAGGTTACATTAATCAATGAACAACTGAGAGGTTGGATGAGCCGATTGTATAGTCCTACTACATAACATATTCTATTACAACATATTAATTTTGAGAACAAAATTATGTGGTAATAATATTTTTATATTGCTGCCACTCATATTTTCTTTATACTTTTAATTTCGAAAGTAGAAATTGTTTAATTTTTTCGAAGTGGCTATTCGCCCTCTCATTTTGACAGATTTTGTACTGAACTGACGTTTACCGATGTTCGAGACACGGGTACGTAATCAACGTAACGTAATCCTATTTTCATTAAAAACTCTTTTTATATTTTATATGTATATAAAAGTTGGATCCCAAACGTACGGCATAATGTCCGAAAATGATTATACTGCAGTTTAGACTTTAGAGTCCTTGCCGCGAGCGTAGCGAGCCACATATCCCAACTTGACGCAGAATCCGTCGTAGTGGAAATTTTTGCTACGAATTTAATCCGTCGTAGTGTAAATGTTTGCTACGAATTTAATTCCTAACAAAAATGTTCACTACAACGGATTCTGTGATAGTTCTTTCGGGGTTCGTAGCAAAATTCCGAATACGACGGATTCTGTGATCACCAAGAATATTAATTTTTATCTTCTATTCTGACCCTTAGCTGAAGGTTAAAAATTACTATTAGCAATATGCCCAATGTCGCAATGAAGCATGCGTGCAGATTTAATCAACTTTGAACAAACCGGCCCAAAGACTATAACATACCCGGAATAGATCATGAGGAATAGAATCGAGTTCCTTCACAATTCTTGGTTAAATACTAAGAGACCAAAATATATTCATGTACCTATTTTCAGTAATAAATACGATCCGAGTTATTTTTCACCTATCAGAGAATTGCTTATGAAAAAAAGGACAGCCAGAATACGGTGTGTAAAGAATACAATATCCAAACAAAATGTTTATTCTCTAAGGAAAAGCAAACACTGTTTAAAATTAAGCTTACAAAATTCCCTATATTCCATCCTGACGTTGGTTCTACCTGTGTGACAATGTAGCGTTATTCTGTCTTGAAGCTTCTTCCAGTAATTTAATAATTTTCCATTTCGTATCTTCAAAGATATCATCGGAAACTTTCAATAGCTCGAATTCGACCATTTTCGCTAGAGCGGCTTGAGGTGTTTGCGAATTGACATCGTATTGGTGGGCTTGAAAATAAATGTTATAATTTTATTGGGGGTCCATCTTGTAAGACATACTACATACTGGTGTGTTTTTGTAAATTTAACACCTGCTTTGTCAGACTTTCAACCAGACCGAGACATTTGCTATGAAGAATGCTGCGAGACATTTCCTCCTTTGTTTCCCCGTTAGATATCTGAAATGAATAATGTATGTATTGCACCATTTTCAAATTGTTCGTTTGCTTACCGATTGTGGCTGTGGCGATGCCGATGATGATGGGGATGGATTAATATTTAAGTCTTCAACATCGCTGTCGTCAAAGGATTTAACGTAAATTTCATTCTCATTCTCCTCAATATAACAGTCATCTGGCTCTTCGCCCACTTCAAATTCCTGAGCTTCCTTCTCAGCATAATTTCCTTTTTCGTCTAAAAACCTCAATTCATCGAAGCACCAAAGCTTGGGTTTATTTTTTCGTTTTTCCTTTTGATATTGGGCACGGAGGTTATTTATTTTGGATCTCATATCTGCGATTGTTGCATTTGGCTTACACTGTTTAAGTTTAGAAAGCAGATTATGAGCGCTTAGAGTTCGATGGATAGGTTGTGTGTAGAGCGGATGACTTTGATCGTATAGAAGAGGATACTTTTTTAGAAGCTGAATAAATGTTATTGTCTGGTTCTTCGTCCAGCTTGGAAACTTTGATGTCCGACTTTGGTCAACCTAAAATTAATACAGAAATCATTTGTAGGCTAATATGTCTTAAAAAAAAATCGATACACATTCAAATATAAACGTTACGTATATGATCCAAAAAATATTCTCACCTTTTTACCACTTGAGCGGGTGGAGCCATATTTATTCGCGTCCACCTAAAATAAACTAAATCAAATAACATACCTAAAACTAGAACATGTATCGTATACTTACATGAGGCTCGTGCTTAGCTTTTGTTTTGACGTCAATAAATTTGAATTCGTCATAGCACCACAATTTTGGTACAAACACCATACCCTTTTGCAATTCGTCATTTCTTCTGTGCTTCTCCTTACCAAACTGTGCGCGCAAAGTCTTGATTTTTGCTCTGATATCATCGACTGTTGTCCCAGATCTTACCTGCGACACTTCTTCTGCAATACTTTGAAGACACTCCATTCGAATGGCTTTATTTTTGTAATCTTTGGAGTTGCAATTCCACAAGGTCGGATACCTCTTGTACGACTGTATAAGCTTTTTTGTTGGAATGCATGTCCAAGTGTCTTTAGGATCCATTTTTCACCTGCAATTCCAATTCAGACATAGTTAAAATATGTAGTTAGATTCACCCTTTGTATAAGGGTGATATTGGATGTCCTAGAAATCATTACTAGAATAAAAATAGATTAACGGAATTTTTCTTCTATTGGTTTTCCAACACTGAATAGGTAGACAAAAGACAAAAATCCCGACGCTCATCTTTTAGGAGATTAAAATTGAAACTCGTGTAAAGAATAATAAATATTACTAAATGACTACACTTCAGTGATTTGTTCTTTTTTTATTTTTGTTTAAAATATACTTCCGTGAGAAGTTGAAGTACGGCTTGGAAACGTCCCCTACCACGGGACTACACCATTGTTTACATTAAAGGGTATCATTTAAATTTAAAATTGTGTAGGTACATGACTCGAATTTCTGTACAAATTAAAAGGGGTTTCGATCGAATAGAAATATACTGAACTTACTCTGTAATATTGAATTCAATAAATATATTCCCGATTCTCAGAATTGTGCCGAGTTTTAGAAAATACCTATGCATAAATGCAAATCGAAGAGATTCGTAGAAAGACGTCTCTATCACTCACTTCAAACAAAACAAAAACACGTTCCAATCGCGTTCCACTTTTGGTACGTGAGAACGGCATTTTAGATTTCTTAGGCTACGAACAGAGTGAACGCTAGAAGCTAAAGCTAAATATTCTAAGCTATAAGCAACGCGAAATGCGAATGGTGTCCATAATGAACGCTAACATTAACGCTTCGGAAGTGCATCAAAATTAACAACATCCTTGAATTATGGAAATGGATTCGTCAGTAGAAGAGGACTTTCCATTAAATAACTTATTTTTCAGCTATTCATTGCTTGGAAAAAGACAGTCCGGTCAATATATTAAAAATTACGTAATAAATATGACGAATTGTATCATCTTTACAAAGAAGACATCCGAAAAAATCCCGACAAAAATTGCTAAATACTTTTGAATGTCATTCAGCCCTATTGCGAAGATCAACTATCAATTGATAGTTGATTCTTTCAACCATTTTTTTGAAATGGTATTGCGGCGATCAATTGTCAATGTGTTGATCGATTGTGAACGTGCATCAATTAGCGATAGTCGGTTGAAAAAACGGTATTGTGATTGTCAGTCGATTTTATTGGTAGCTGTCAATTTTTCAATCAATCGGAATTTCGGTGTTGATAAAGGCGACTGAAAGAGAAATGTAGGTAAGTATTTTTAAAATTGTTAAAGATCAACGTTATTAATTGTTATTTTTTAAGAGCTAAAATAAAAATATTTATATATAAAAATTGAGCCTTAAGAGCTAAATATAAAAATATTTATATATAAAAATTGAGACTTAAAATGGTTGTCGTCGATTAACTAAACTTGCACACATCTTTGGTATTGGTCCATATATGATTCCTGTGAAGTTTGGTCAAAATTGGACAAAGGGGTGTGGCACTGCCCATACAAAAAAAAAACATTCAAAATAGTATATCTCGAAAACCACCAAATCGATTGAGCTCAAACTTACAGATAATCTTAGTTATTGGCACTGGAGCCGGTCCTGTTTAGTTTGGTCAAATTGGACAAAGGGGCGTGGCACCGCCCATACAAAAAAAAATATTCAAAATAGCATATTTCGAAAACCACAAAAGTGATTGAGTTTAAACTTACAGATAATCGTAGTTGTTGGCCCTGAAGTGGTCCTGTAAAGTTTGGTAAAAATTGGACAAAGGGGCGTGGCACATACAAAAACAAACATTAAAAATCGTATATCTCAAAAACCACCAAGTCGATTGAGCTCAAACTTACAGATAATCTTAGTTATTGGCACTGGAGTGGTCCTGTGAAGTTTGGTCAAATTGGACAAAGCGGCATGGCACCGCCCATAAAAAAAACATTCAAAATCTTATACCTGGCTATACAAAAAACATCTATGGGATGAAACTCGATGATATTATATCTCGATAACCGCTGGGCCGATTTTCATTATTCTTGTTTTTGTTTTGTTCGTATTGCTGTATTTCAGGTTTAGGCAGAAAGAAAATTCCAGCAAATCGATTTATTCTCATTTCTTGCATTTATTATCTAAGACCTAAATAATACAATTCCTGTGAACCGGGAAAAGCCGGGCAGGTACAACTTCTTCGACAGTCTTGGAATTGGAAGCCAAAGTTTCTAAAATGTGTACCATTGATATGGATACTTCATTGTCCTGTAGGTTAAGAATATTATCTAGGCAATACGATTTCTGGAAAAAAAATGTTGTGTACCACAGAGCATTACAATAAAAACTGTTTATCTATTTAACTATTCTGCATCTGCACTACGAAGTGTGCACGGGCTACGCTAGTAGTTAGTAATAAAAGGCAACTTAATAGATTGGTTGATTTGATGATTATGTGGGATGTTGCCATACAGTTTTTAGGTACTCCTTTAATTATTTCGTATTTCTGAAGGATTTATTAATATGCAGTTAAACCAGTTTTTCGATTTTGTCTTTTAGATATGAGTTTTATTCGTGAGGTGTTTTAATGCATTCAATTCAAAGAGGAAAATATTATACGACCCAAACGCAAAATAGTTTGTCTATTTTTGAATAAACAGATTAATCTTTTTTCATATTTTTTAAATTTATTGTGGTTGTAAATAGTTATTTATTTAAAAATGTGTGTCATGTAATACAGTAAATATTCTGAGTAAATTAGGCTAATGCCCAAAACACATGTGCAGAAATTCTGAATGCTTCACTGCATGCAGTACTGCAGATGAAACACATGTGCAGAATTCAATTTGCAGCGGTTGCTGTCATTGAGGGGAAAAATATGTGAGTGAAACAAAGACGACAAATAATTCCCGTCTCTCTTTTCCTCGTATGCATCTAGCTGAATTTAAAAATTCGATGCTGCCAAGTCTACTTAATTTAATTCACTGCGTTGCTATGCAGTGGATTTAGAAATAGAGACATGTTGCAGTGCTGCGGTGGCAGCAGAATTTACATTTGTTTCCCCACATAAGAACATGTGTATTCTAATTGTTGTATATGCAAGAAAACACTCACTGCCAATTCACAAAAAGGAACTTTATTAAAGAAACAATAAAGTTTAATTTAATCAAAGTCAAAGATACAAAATTTAGAAACGTTATTCAAAGAGAAGCCATGAATTTGAATTATTTCAGAATGACAGATAAAAATAGAAACAAAATGAAAGTTCATAATGATTTAAAAAGTTAAGGTGGAAACACAAGAATAGGTAAAGGTTGGAATACAATATTTCTTCCCTCCTCACGAGCTGCCCTTAATCATCCTTAAGGGGAAAAGAGTACTCGAGGTTTCCGCTGTCTATTTGACCTTCTTGGGCCCGCAGGTGGGGTGACTGAATAGTATGGCGGAGCGCTGAGTACATGCGGTGATGCGAATTGTTCCTCGGGACCTGGAGATGTAGAACCACTTCTCGAATCAGTTGCAGGAAGTTCGAGATCGTTTTGTTGTCTGTCGTTGTCAGGAGATTTGTCGATTGATGACATTGCAACAGCAGGTGTATTGGGTTCTTGACGGCAATGGGTTACATCTGGTTTATCAGCTACATTGGACTTATTTCGTATTAGTGGACCTTCCTCCAGTTGACTATTTGATGTCCCACCGTGATAACTTCGAATTTGGTCGATATGCCTTTTATAACGTTTTCCGAAATGATCGATTTCATAATGAAGATCTCCCAGGCGAGTGGTGATTGTCCCCGGAATCCACTTATCCATATGAGGGCTGCATGATAAGAACAGTATTGGTTGTGCTGGATGGAAGGAGCGAAATGTTGGATTAAACGTAGCACATTGTTTTTCAGTGATTCTTGTATTCACGTCGTCGGGTCGAACAAGATCTAAGCGCGTGCGGAGCGAACGACCCAAGAAGAGCTGTGCCGGTGACTGGCCAGTAGTTGAGTGCGGTGCTTTTCTATATTGTCGAAGAAAGATATTTAGGTTTCGCTGTATGTTACCTTTTGTTGTTTCCATACTTCTCAGAGCATCTTTAACCGTCTGGACGCTACGTTCCGCCTGCCCATTCGTCGAGGGATGATATGGCGCTGTCAATCTATGATATTTAACACCAACTGATTGAAGGTAAGTGTTAAATTCAGCAGAAGCAAAATTTGTTCCGTTGTCCGATACTACTGTCACTGGAACTCCATAAGCGGCAAACATCTCGTCTAGAATGGTGATGGTGGCACTGGATGTTGTTGAGCTGGTGACCTTGACCTCGAGCCATCGTAGCATCGTTCCAGCAAATGGGCCAGCATAGTCCACGTGGATACGTTCCCACGGTCCTTTTGGATACTCCCAATGATGTTCTCGAAACTTGGACGGAGCATGCGAATTTTTGGAACAGCTGCTGCACATTCTTGCCGTTTGCTCGATATCTGTGTCGATCCCAGGCCAGAATACAAACGAACGAGCTAAGCCTTTCATTTTTACCATCCCCAAATGTGCTAGATGGAGATCGTTAAGAACTTCTTTGCGCAAACTCGCTGGAATAACAACTCTGTGTTCGAATATCAGGCAGTCAGCAGCTAACCTGTAGCTCGATTCGGGAAGTTTATAACCAGCCCGTATAAGGCATTGACCTGATAGAAGTATTTCAAGTATCTTACCCAGGTGGGGGTCTTTCTTAGTTTCTTGCGCGATGCGTTTTGCCCGAATAGGTAGTTGATTGATCTGTCGAACAACAAAATTATCGAAAGCATCATATCCAGCTTCTTCCCCTCCAACTGATACACGATTGCGGATATTGTGAACAGTTGTTGGCAGTGGAGCACGAGAGCAGTAATCGGCATTGGTGTTAGATTTCGTTGGCTTAAAAACAACGTCAAAGTCAAAATTCCCAAGGAAATCAGCATAATTTGCCATACGGCTGATGCAAAGAACTGGTAGAGACTTCTCTGGGTGCAGGATTTGTGTCAACGGCTTGTGGTCCGTTACAAGAGTCCAGTGGCGAGCGTACAGATACATGAAAAATTTTTGCACAGCCCACACAATGGCCAAGGCCTCTTTGTCAATCTGGGTGTATCACTGTTCGGTTGTGGTCATAGTGCGACTTGCGTACGCTATTGGACGTTCTTGGCCGTTGCTTAGACGATGCGACATAACGGCTCCCAGTCCCATCTTGCTAGCATCCGTGGCCAGTATCAGCGGTAATGATGGGTCATATGGCATTAAGACTTGCGGCGATATTAAAACATCTTTAATGTCTATATATGCTCGTTCGGCGTCAGCTGTCCATTTAAAAGGCACCTTGTGCAGGATGTCGCGCAAAGGTCTATTTCTAGTAGAAAGGTCTGGAATAAATGCACTATAGTAAGTAGCCTTACCTAAAAATAGCTGCAATTCCTCCAACGTAGTAGGTTTAGGTGCATCTCGTACGGCTTCGATGTGCTTATCGGATTTATGCACCCCCCGTGCATCGATCTTGTGTCCTAAAAACTCGACAGCTGGAGCGGCAAAAACACATTTCTTACGGTTAAGTCGAAGGCCATGCGATCTCATTCGTTCAAGAGTGATTTCGAGGATTGTCAGCAGATGGTCGAAGTTATCCGCATGTATTAGAATGTCGTCGAAGAAATTTCGCACGTTTGGCAATCCTTGAAATATTGTTTCCATGCGACGCTGCCAAATCGCAGGGATATTTGCAGCTCCATAAACTGCCCGAGTGGGACGAATTAAACCGTGTGTAGGAGTATTAAGTGTCAGAGCATGACCAAACTCCTCGTCGATAGGTAAGTGTGAGTAAGCATCCACGACATCAAGATGGCAGAACACAGTAGCACCCTTCATTTGATTGAACAAATGCTCAGCTCTCGGAATGGGGTGTTCATCGATAATCATTCTTGGGTTGACTGTTGGTTTGTAGTTCCCGGTAATACGTATTTTTCCATCTTTCTTTGCCACAACGTGAGTAGTCGATGCCCACTCCGAATAATCCACTCTTTTGTAGAATCCTGACGCAATCTTCCCGTCGATTTCCTTCGCGTAGATGTCTCTCAACGCCAAAGGTATTTCTCTCGCCTTTGCAAATACAGGTGATATTCCTGGCTTGAGGTGCAGTTTAGCGGGAGGTCCAATAAGTTTACCTGCGACGTCACTGAAAACCTCATCGTAGCGGGTAAGAAGTAGATTGAGACATTTCTGTTGCTCTGGCGTTAATTTTGGTGTTGATGCAGTAACCGAATTGACCTGGTGTGTTGAGAACATCGTAACGAAGTTAATTTCGTGAGCGAAATGTGTGATCCATTCTCTACCGCAAAGAGTATCGAAGTTGCCATCCACGACATAGAGGTTCAACTTTCGTATCGTTTTTCCCACAGTGACATTGACAGGAATACGACCGATGCAATTAATTTTATGGTGTGTGTAGCTAGCAAATTGTCTATCAGTTTTGAGCAATTTAAATTTTGGTTTGATAGTGCGAAGTGTTTTTGCGCTAATAATACCACACGGCGCTCCCGTATCTAGTTCCATCTGCAAGTGACGACCATCAATTTGCACCGATAGCATTTTCTTTTCCACTGGTTTGATTGTATTAACAATGCTCACTTTACTTAGGTACAACCTGGAATCATTCGATTCTTGCGATAAACTCTCCGTTGACTCTACAACTTGGCCGGTCTTGGATCTGCATACCTTGGAAATGTGCCCTTTCTTTCCGCATGAATGACACTCTGCATCGAGAAATTTGCAGTTGTTTCGAAAATGTCGACCACCACATCCATTGCAAGTTTGGACGTCTTTTTTGTCATCTGTGTGAGAGTGCCGTTTATGTGAAAGTGGCGTTCGACGACTAAAGTGTTTGTTTTGCTTAACCTGAGGTGGTGCATAACCCAATTTGTTGGCAGTTTCACACATGGGCACTGACCCAGACGATTTAACATCAGCTGCAGTGTTACGCGTTGCCTCCAGAGAGTGTGCTATTTCGTAAGCCGCTGTAAATGTACCCGGTTTCTTAATTATTATTTCGTTGCAAACATCACGAGCCTCCAGTCCATGGAGCAGTTGTTCGATTAGCATTCTGTCGAGAAATGCCCCATAATTGCAGTGCACTGCTCCCTGCCTTAGTCGCAAAGCAAAACTGGCAATAGTCTCTCCATTTTCTTGAACAATCTGGCGAAATTTGATGCTCTCAGCATACTCATTTTTAACTAGGTCAAAGTGATTTACTAGTGTGTCTTTGATTTGAGCGTACGTTAGTTCGTCTGGTGTTTTTGGACTTACTAGTGTTTTTAGAGCATTGTTGAGCTCTCCGCCCATATGTACTCGAGCGTAGTGATGGTGTTCGGTATCAGGTATCCTACTTAGTTGAAGGGCCCAATCGAAACGTTTGAAATAATCTCCGACCGAAGCTGAATCAGACGATTTATACTCACCGATTGAAAACGATGGTGCTTTTGATGAGGCTGGTTCTGTTGGAGCATTAGCAGTGGCCATTACTGCCTGCGTTGCATTCGACACGGCCTTTTGTATCGCGTTGGCAAACATTCCCGTAAGGGATTCCAGCATTTCAGGAGATATGGACATTGCTGCAGCAGTGGCAATCCCACTTCTGACACCACTGTTGTATATGCAAGAAAACACTCACTGCCAATTCACAAAAAGGAACTTTATTAAAGAAACAATAAAGTTTAATTTAATCAAAGTCAAAGATACAAAATTTAGAAACGTTATTCAAAGAGAAGCCATGAATTTGAATTATTTCAGAATGACAGATAAAAATAGAAACAAAATGAAAGTTCATAATGATTTAAAAAGTTAAGGTGGAAACACAAGAATAGGTAAAGGTTGGAATACAATACTAATCCTGCTGCGCAGTGAATTCTGCACGTGTGTTTTGGGCATAAATGAAACAAAATTTAAAAAAGCCACCGTTACGATTTTCTCTATTATCTCAAACAAAGATAGGTGCATAAGAGTTGGTCTACTCTCTTTTGAATGCAAAATTCTTGGTCTATTACTATTTAAATAGTGTTTTGGGGAACCGTTATGAAAAAAATGGAATAAACCCTATTTGTTGTTGAATGATCTCTGTTTTTATGCAAGTAGGCATCAGTTTCATGTTCACCATGGCGAGTGATGTTGCATTATTACGAGTCCTAAAAGAATCGATAATTAAGGCATTTAAAACGGGATTGTCGAGTTATAAAATTGCTCAGAACGCTCATTAGTGCAGAACATTATTACAAAATTTAAAAAATTGGAAAATGTTGAGACAAGTAAGAAAACTGCGCGTCCACCGATAGCAATACCTCGTTATTGCCGGGTTTTAAAGAAAATAATAAAAGAAAATCGGCGCAAAACTGCTGCAGCAATAACTGTCCAATGGAGAGAACAAATTAAAAAAAGCATTTAGATCGACCCTCGTAAGCAGACGATGAAAAAAATGGGATATAAATTTTATAAGGTTTTTTGAATTTTTACAAAACATAAAGCTTCTCAATTCATTAAAAACACAGGCAAAAGAAAAACTACTTTTGATACCTAAGCAGAAGAAAAAACGACTTGAGTGGGCCAAACAACGCAAAAACTGGACTTTAAGTCAATGGCGGTCTGTTATTTTGAGTTTTTAGTCCAGATTCGAAGTCTGCGTTGGTGACGAACGCATACGTGTGGTAAGAAATTCAAAATAAGCCTTTCACAAAAACTGCCTGAAGCAACAGTCAAGTTCTCAGCACCTCTAATGGTATGGGGATGCACGTCTGGGCGTGGCAAGGACAAATTACATTTTGTCAATGGACTGGTCAGTGCTGCCAAGTACCAAGACATTTTAGAAGAATAGCTTCTTTCATCAATAACTCGTCTTCAACCAAGTGAGGGAGACTATATTTCCCAACAGGACGGTGCTTCTTGCCATACTGCCAGATCGACAATGACGTGGTTAACTGCTGAAGGAATTCCTTTAGTGTAATGGCCTTCCAGCAGCCGTGACCTTTCACCAATCGAAAAAACTGCGACAAGAACCAGCTCGGACACTTCCAAAATTAAGGGCCAAGATAACAAATATCTGGGAAACTGTGGGCTCCGAAGAGTGTCAAAAATTAGTTGACACTATGCTACGGCGCTTAGAAGCTGTTATCAATAGCCGTTTTTTATTATCAGCGTGATCTGATCCGGATCAGATCATTAAAATAAACCAAACTGGATCATTGATTGAGTTGTGGCAATACACATATAAAATCCAATACCAATTATGACAAATTTGGTATAGCCACCAGCCATATTGCAGCCACATGGTACAATGTGACGTCACAATGTGATGATTTCTCCATTGCACTTGCTCATATTTGAGTTTGACATTTCGCTTGTTGTGTCGGGGTGTTACCATATGAATACAAATCTGCATACATTTAGCATTACATTTTTTTTTCGGGAACTATGTTCAAATGTTATGTTCAAATATGAATCATAATATTTCCATTTATATTTCTGAGCTATATAGCGAAACGAAACAACTCGAAAGTCGGAGTGGTACCTTATTCGAATTTAAAAAAATGCTAATTGATTTTTTGTGTTGTTAATTGCATTTCATATTTTGGTCTGGCAACATTACTGTGTGGCTATAATTTACAGGGACACCAACATTTAGCGAATGAAATAAACAACACCACGAAACAACAACGAGAAATAGTTGAATTAATTTTCAGATCATATTTCGTGAACTCGATGAAAAGCAGGATCACATGTTGTTGTAAATCGATGATCTATATGGATCATAGCTGATAATAAAAAACGGCTAATGCCAGAGGTGCAGTAATACAGTGGTAAAATGAAAATAAAGACTCGTAGACTACCTAACTATTTTGCGTCGTAAAAAGTCTTCAATAAGTTATTCAGTTTTATAAGCTCCATAACATTATTTCAATGAAGTCGCCTTCTTTTTATAACCTTTATCTATTAAGAATAAATAAATCTTTATCAACAAAAAATTGTGGTCTAATTGGAAAGAATTCAAGAATCAGCACATGTTTTTATTTCATCTTCGGTAGATCAACTATTTTGCGTTTGGGCTCGTATAGCCTTAAGGCACGCTAAATATTTGATTTAGATCATAACGTACAATACAAGCGGTGGCGATGATTCACACGTACACTAAGTTAGTGTGCGTGCGTGGCCGTAGGCATTTTGAAGTTTGTATGGCGGCCATAGGGGTTTGCTTTGGTTTTATGGTTTTTATGCGCTTAAATTTCAAAACGACAATTGAATTTCTCACGGTATTAGTTTAAACAAATAACTACATATGTATTTATAAAACACAACTGATATCACAATTATTATTTCTGAATTTATACATTTTGGCACATGTTACAATAACTGCAGTAACACGAGTCTAAACAGAATAGGCTCTAACCGACTGTTGTTTTTAGCTGTTCAAAAAAAATTTTTTTTTGCTGAAAATAGACTAAACTGCACTAAATATAATAGGTATTAAATGCAAGTACGTTTATCCAATTAATTACCCTTGACGATACACCTTTTGGAGTTCGAATTTCCCCAAAATCGCTTCCAGGTGCTCACTTTGGCCGTAAAAGGAGATTTGTTTCAAAATATCAGCTTCCTCGTTCTTACCGTTTGGTCGGCGAGTTGATCATCAATCAGTCAGGAAAAACTGTATATGTATATGAAATATAGCTGCATTGCACAGATTCGACACAATTCACGGTAACTGTCGACAATTTATGCGGGAACATTTTTGTCGGGTTTTTGTTTGATATTATTGTGAAAGAGAACAAGAACTTTGATTACAAACACATCGGTTGGTATAATATTATTTGATAAATCATCTGAAAAATCATATTTTCACACAATTTTCAATGAAATAATATATTTGGCACTGGATTTGTTAGGTTTAGTAAACATTAAATTCACTTTTTATAAACTAAATATTGGATTTACACTTCGAAATAACGTATTTGAACAAAGAAAACATACGCGACGCGATCACAATTTCCCGATTCGACACAATTCACTGAAACTTTTGACAATTTAGCTATGTGGGAACATTTTTGTCGGAGTTTTATTTGATTATTATTGTTAAAGAGCACAAGAACTTTGTTTACAAACACTACGGTTGGTATTATATTTTATGATAAAACATCACAAAAATCTTATTTCCACATAAATTTTAATGAAATATATTTGGCACTGGATTTGCTAGGTCTAGTAAACATTAAACTCACTTTTTATAAACTAAATATTGGATTTAAACTTCGAAATAAGGTATTTGAACAAAGAAAACATACGCGACGCAAACATTTTGCATTCAAAATCAAACGATTCAAGCTAAACGACAGCCTATTACCAATCCATTCACATTTCAGCGTCACCGCTTACGTTATGATTTAGATCCATCATTGAGAGTTGTATCATTATGAAGTTTGATTAGTACCATAGACGTAGAGTGAGTGAAAACCAAATTGATGTTCCGGAATGAACTCAGTAGGGTTTTCTTCAGGTGAGATAATATTATTTAAGACAAATTTTTCTAGGATCTTCCCAACAACGAGAGCAACGAGATCGGTCTGAAATTGACAATTTTAAAATTATTAGGCTTTTTGATAATTGGAATTAGTCTAGCTATTTTCCATCAGGTTGATGGAAAGTAACCGCTGTTGATACAAATTGTTAAAAATGATGGTCAGGAATCGTATGGCAGTAGAGGGAAGGAAGTTAAGAATGAAATTACTAATATTGTCCGGGTCAGAGGATTTTTTAGGTTTGATTTGATTAATTATACTTGCAACATCTTCCTATGGTCAGTAAATATGATTGTTGGCAAAGGGGATAATGGGTGTTGTTAGAAGAAAACTTGAATATATGCACAGGTTTGCTAACCCTAATCAAGTGAGCACAATTTTTAGCTTCATTTGTTACAATTGGATTAAAGACAGGAACTTGCTCCTTATAGATTTCTTTGAAATAATTTTCAAAAGCCAAAACTATAGGCGTATTTTTTTGGGAAGAAGGTATAACAAAACCAAAAGTGAATATAATAGTTTTGCATGTAAAACCAAAAGTGAGTATACCAGTTTTGCATGTAAAAGTAAAAGTGAGCTAGCTATAGATTCCCAAAAAAATACGCTTTATATCAGGTGTATTTTTTTGAGAATCTATAGCTAGCTCACTTTTACTTTTACATGCAAAACTGGTATACTCACTTTTGGGTTTACATGCGAAACTGTTATACTCACTTTTGGTTTTGTTATACTCACTTCCCAAAAAAATACGCCCATCATGATCATTAGTGAGAGAATAGTGAGAGTAATGTCATTTTCGATTGGTAATCCAGAAGCGTCCGGAAGAACTCTCCGCGATTCTGAATTCAAATCCAGAAGCAAATTTCTCTTCTTTTCAGTAGAAAAACTGTCAGTTGAGTGCCAATCGAACGCTTTCAGAAGCGTTCGGATTGCTTCCGGACGATTCTGGATTACCAATCGAAAACGACATAACATTAGGGGTATTCATGCAACGTCGTAAACTCGTCGTAAACGTCGTAAGTTTACGACGTGGTAAATGAACTGTCAAAATTTGTATGGAAAATCATTTACGACGAGGTGGTAAACTTACTACCCGAATTTGTGTGGAAAACCGAGATGGTAAACTTACGACGAGGTTATTGTGACATTTCACACTTGAAATAAAGGCGCGAAATCAGAAAAAAATACTTTGCATGCATTTATAATACTTTTGATGCATTTATAAATAGAAATTGCACATTTTATTATTCCAAGTGTAGGATAATTAGTTAGACCACCAAATTGTATTAAGAAAACAAGTTTTAAAAGAGATTAAATAACGAAATTTCCAATTCAAAACAAAAGGAGTTTTCGTTCGCAGCAAAAAGATTTGTATTGTAAATTTCGTTATTTAAACCCTTTTAAAACTTGTTTTCTTAATACAATTTGATTATCCTACGCTTGGAATAGTAAAATGTTCAATTTTCTCTTTATAATTATATCAAAAGTGGTTTGTTCGCATTTTATCAATTCGTTCGTTCCCTCTCATGTAAAACAGCTGATTGGTTTACCACCATTTACCACAAATAGAAAATTGGGGCGTTCATGAAACGTTTGTCGTAAACTTACCATTTTACGCAAATGGTAAACTTACGACGTTGCATGAATACCCATATTATCAATTACAACTTTGCACAAGAGAGCATTTATGTTTTTTCCAACTATTCTTAAATCCTCTGGGAATGCCTTTGGACCAGGGTTAATTTAAGCAATTCTGCCATGAAGCTGGTTGTTGCGCTATATATTAAATTTGTTCTGAATGATTTTTTTATGTAATGAAATCCTGGATGAAAGTTGTTGTATTCTTCATTATTTCTATTGTAGGTGTTGTGATAAATTCTTTTAAGCTGCTTTTGCCACTGATGTTTTTTTCTAAAGAGGAGCTCAATGGCATTAGGGCGGTTTCAGAGTTAAACCTGAGAATTGATTCATCAATTTTAGAGTTGAATAAGCATTGCGTTTGTAAAGGCATACAATTATTGTCAAAAACATTCTCAAGATCCGCACGAAAATTGATCCAGAACCGAGGAGCTCCGAGGAATTGTTGGAGATGGACACGGCGTTATATTTGAGAAAAAGTGAGAATTGACATAAAGCCAACTTTCTAAGTTCTTGGCATTAAGGTTATATTTTGTATCACCCCAGCTAGGGCTTCTAGCGTTCAGATCACCTCATATGATTATGAGTGAGCCAGAAACTCAATTCTAGATAGTTCCTCTTTAAAAATTGCAGTTGGGCTATTAGTTGGAAAGTATACAGCCCCAATAAAACTGTTCTTGATTACATTATTTAATTTGATTTTAACAGATACAAACTTACATGGAAAATTATTGGATGACCTATCTTACCATATTGTAATGGTCTTTAGTTTGTATAAGTAGACTTAAGTGGAAACGCACCCTAAAGAAGAATAATAAAATATGTCGCCGCAGCGCCATCTATGATGTAGCACAAGAGGCAAGAAGAATCGGCCATGACAGTTTTGGGTGTGGTTTCCGGCATTCTCATTGTGCTCGGTGTTGTGACAGCTCGTGTGTTGACATAAAATAAAAAAATTATTTGTAAGAGAAATCGAATCAAGTGTGTTTTATTTAATCTCTCGGTCTTTTCATCTCAGTGGGGTCTAGCCTCAGAAAATTTCGAATAACTTGGATTAATTTTTATTTCTCGATATCTATGTCGGACACGCGCACATCTCGGCAAACAATGGTCGACGCACTCGCCAGGGAAAATATAACTTTCCCACCAAGCGCTACAATTGCGCAGTTACGTACGATGTATGGGGAATTGGTACCCACACATCAACTATCCGCTGACCTATCCGCAGAACCAGACGCCGTACCAACCGCTGAACCAGCCGCAGAACCAGCCGCCGCATTAACCACTTCACTGGACGATGATTTTTCAATGATGCAAGAGGTGAACCACTCACACACCACCCCTCCGTGGTTGTTCCGGAAGAAGCCGAAGCACGTCGACTGCAGGCAGAAATCAACGTACTACGCATGCGACGCGAAATGCTAATTCTACAACAGCAGATTCTCGAAATCGAAGGCAGACCACAAAGCGATAATTATCGTCATCGCAGTGTAAACTTCGAACACCTAGAAAGTTCAATTAATCCATACACGGGAAAAGGTCAGTGTGACATCCGTAAATGGTTCGAACACTACACTGAAATCCGTGGTTTTACGCCGGACGAGATGTGTCTGGGCGTGCGCAGATTGCTGAAGGAGACTGCAAAGGAGTTTCTGGGAAGTTTGGGTGTCGTCGATTATGCTCAATTGAAGGCCGCCCTCGTAGAAACCTTTGGACGCCAGGTGACATACCGAGACGTCTATAGGCAATTGGAGCAACGACGCATTGGACCCAACGAGTCCTGTATGGAATTCGTCATTGCCATGAAAGCTCTGGCCGCCAAAATATCGATTCCTGAGGCTGAACTTGTTACTTTCATCATCGATGGCTTTGATGACGAAAGCCCAAACATAACATTGATCAACGACTGCTCCAGAATCTCCGAACTAATGGCAAGGCTGGACCGATATGAACAGAAACGCACTAAGCATTTGGAGAGGAGATCAAAACTGCCTACTGTTGTCGTAGCTAGCAAAGCTAAGCCGGTGCCTGCTAAACCGAAGGAGTTGTCCGAGGTACGTTGTTACAATTGTTCGAAGTTTGGCCACTACAAAAGCAGTTGCACCAAACCATTGAGACAACCTAATGCCTGTTTCATCTGTAATGAGGTTGGGCATTACCACAGCAACTGCCCGAAAGCAAATCGAAAACACCAACGGATTGTAGCAGCCGTCACCAAAGCACTGAGGGATGACTCAGACAGTGATGATGAAGAATTGGCTGGTGCCATCAGTGCCATGCAAACGGTAAGTGTTGCTTTCTCCGTCAATCAAGTTAGAAATGCTAAATTTATAAAATGTTTTTCTTTATTTGATACCGGCTGCGCAATTAACGTTATTAAATGTTCCTTGGTCCCAAACGACATTAATATAACTGAAGTATTAAGACAAACGAAGTACACTGGAGTTGGTCAAATCAAAATTTATACATACGGTACGATTCAATGCTTTATCAAGTTTCGAAACATTATTAGAAAAGTGTCTCTTTTGGTACTTCCAGATTGCTCCATGTCGTTGCCGTTAATATTGGGACGTAGTTTTTTAAGTATTTTTGACATTCATTTACGCCAAATAAGGCACACTTGTGAAAATAAACGTAGACTTTCGTTAAATAAAAGCTCTGAAAATGTACATTTTGGCACTTCTAACTGTAATAAAATAAGTAGTTTTAGTAGTTGTAGTAGCACGGAAGTCCAAACGCGCGATAAAGATTTAATTGACAATACAGTTGTATTGAAAAGTCCGATGAATGGTAAAAGTGTCCGCCAAACCGATGCTCTGGCTCTGCCGGCTGTTGTTGCTCCGTCGCTTGTCCGCTTTGTGGATGAAGGTATCTCGCCGATTCTTGGGATAGATGTAGGGGAACCGCAATCAGATGTTGATGTCTGCCCGCGGTTAAGTGAGAACCAAGCTAGTGTTATGAAAGAAGTCATAGATAAATGTTATCTAAACCCGATAGGAATAGAACGTAAATTCCATAATTATAAAATGAGGATCTGTCTTTCGGATGATACGCCGTTCCATTGCTCACCAAGAGCACTTTCGGTATTTGAACGAAGGGAAGTTTGTAGGAAGATAAAAGATCTGATGGAAAGAGGGATCATCCGTAAAAGTAAGTCGCCTTATGCATCTGCAGTAATGCTTGCCAAGAAGAAAAATGGTGAGCTGCGCATGTGTATCGATTACCGTGCACTGAATAAGAAGACCATTAGGGATAATTTCCCATTGCCGCTTATCGAGTACTGCATTGAATTCTTAGGAAATAAAAGATGGTTTACGTTACTTGACTTGAAAGATGGTTTTCATCAGGTGGGAATGGATGAGAACTCGGTACAGTTTACATCTTTTGTGACGCCCGATGGGCAGTTCGAATATGTGCAAATGCCATTTGGGTTAAAGAATGCACCCGCTAATTTTCAGCGGTTTTTGCATGAAATATTTCAGGATTTGATTGAGACAGGCAAGCTTATTATTTACTTAGATGATATTCTGATCGCCACAATTGACTTCGAATCTCATCTGAAAGTCATTACCGAGGTTTTGCGCCGCCTTTACGAAAAAGGGCTAGAACTTAAACTGAATAAATGCAAGTTTGGTTACGATGAATTGGAGTACTTGGGCTATTCGGTGAATGCGTCAGGTATCCGATTAACCGATGCACACATTCAAAACATCAAGCAGTACCCGATGCCAAGTAATCGGAACGAATTACATAGATGTATTGGTCTGTTCTCTTATTTCCGCCGCTTTGTACCTTCGTTTTCAAAAATAGCCAAACCTCTTTTAGAATTATTACGAAAAGAAAACAAATATGATTTCTCTACCGACTGTATAAATGCCTTTCGAGAGTTACGTGACAAACTTGTTTCTGCCCCGGTATTGGCAATTTACAGTCCTGAGGTGGAAACCGAATTACATTGTGACGCGAGTAGTCTAGGGTTTGGATCAGTTCTAATGCAACGTCAGCATGATAAAAAGTTTCACCCGGTAGCATATTTCTCTAAAACCGCCACTCCGGCAGAATCTAGATATCATAGTTTCGAGTTGGAAACCCTAGCCATAATTTACTCATTACGACGTTTTCGGATATATTTGGAGGGTCTGTCTTTCAAAATAATTACCGACTGCAATTCGCTAACCCTTACCTTAAGCAAGAAGCAGGTCAACCCTAGGATTGCTAGGTGGGCATTAGAACTCGAAAACTATGATTATACTATACAGCACCGGAGTGGGGCTTCCATGGGACACGTAGATGCATTGAGCCGTTGTCACGTAGTCGCTGCTATTACCAGTGACGAGGTAGACTTACATATTCAAGCGGCTCAAAATAGAGATCCGGAAATTAAGAAGTTGCGGGAAAAGTTGGAAGTGGATACGCTAGAGCATTATGAGTTACAAGATGGTTTAGTTTTCCGTAAGATTGAAGAAAATCGATTGCTACTTTGCGTGCCATCCGAAATGCGGGACAACGTGATAAGAATGGTACACGAAAAGGTTGGTCATTTGGGCATCGACAAATGTTATAGCAAAATTCGGAAAAATTATTGGTTTCCTCATATGAGAAACCAAATTGAGGTATTTATTAAAAACTGTATCAAGTGCATTATGTACTCAGTGCCTGCTCGTTCCAATGACCATAATCTGTACAGCATTCCAAAGAAACCGGTTCCGTTTGATACCGTCCACTTGGATCACTTCGGGCCTTTGCCTGCCCTGTCTTCCAAAAGAAAGCACATCCTAGTGGTTATTGACGCTTTCACAAAATTTGTACGGTTGTATCCAGTCAACTCGACTAGCACTAAAGAAGTGTGCGCTTCAATGGATAAGTACTTTAGTTACTATAGTCGTCCTAGGCGCGTAATTACAGATCGTGGAACTTGTTTCACTTCACTCGAGTTTGCAAATTATTTACTACGGAATAATGTGGAACATGTCAAAGTTGCCGTAGCTTCTCCGCAAGCTAATGGCCAAGTTGAGCGGGTTAATAGGGTGATCAAGGCAATGTTGAGCAAAGTTAGTGAGCCGGTCAACCATGCGGATTGGGCTCTTAAGCTATCACTGGCAGAATATGCCATCAATAACACCACCCATAGCTCGACAAAAGAGTCTCCAAGCAAATTACTTTTTGGGGTAGAACAGCGTGGACCTGTCATTGACGAACTTACTGAATACTTGGAAGATAGGTTTGATGCCGAAACGACCCGTGACCTTGATGTAATCCAGTCACAAGCGTCCGACTCTATTCAAAGATCCCAAGAATACAATGAGAGATACTTTCTGAAGCATAGCGTACCAGCCAAGACGTATGCAGCCGGTGATTTTGTGGTAATCAAACATGTTGACACCTCTGTCGGCATGAATAAGAAATTTATTCAAAGGTATAGGGGCCCATATGTCATTTACAAAGTATTACCGAATGACCGCTATGTAGTAAGAGACATCGATAATTGTCAGCTGACACAGTTACCATATGACAATGTTATAGAAGCAACGCGAATACGAAGGTGGGTTACACCAATAAAAGATCCGGGCACTACAACTGCTAATTTTTGAAAGCAACACTAGTCTTATTATTATTATGATGTTACATTAGTAGGTACTTAAGTGAGTTTATCCATTATTAATGTTATTATTATTATTATGATCGTGGTCGATCATGAGGTCAGATAGGCCGAGTTGTAATGGTCTTTAGTTTGCATAAGTAGACTTAAGTGGAAACGCACCCTAAAGAAGAATAATAAAATATGTCGCCGCAGCGCCATCTATGATGTAGCACAAGAGGCAAGAAGAATCGGCCATGACAGTTTTGGGTGTGGTTTCCGGCATTCTCATTGTGATGTGCTTTTTCTAAGGCCGAGGTTTTGCTCGCCGGATCCAGGATTCGCCAAAGAAACACCAAACTTTGGTTAAGAGATATTCTTTATTTTATTAACCAACGTATAAACTACTATCTTATGATTACCTTAACATTGATTAACTTCCTAGGTTGAGTATACACTATACAAATACAATATGCGGCCCAACAATAAGCGTGGCTCCGTGTTTACAAGTTGCGGCCCAGCGACAAGCGTGGCTCCGTTGCGGCCCAACGATAAACGTGGCTCCGTTGCGACCCAGCGACAAGCGTGGCTCCGATCTGCGGCCCAACGACAAGCGTGGCTCCGATCTGCGGCCCGACGACAAGCGTGGCTCCGATCTGCGGCCCAACGACAAGCGTGGCTCCGTTGCGGCCCAGCGATAAACGTGGCTCCGTTGCGGCCCAGCGACAAGCGTGGCTCCGTTGCGGCCCAGCGACTAGCGTGGCTCCGTTGCGGCCCAGCGATAAACGTGGCTCCGTTGCGGCCCAGCGACAAGCGTGGCTCCGTTGCGCGGCCCAACGACAAGCGTGGCTCCGATCTGCGGCCCACCGACAAGCGTGGCTCCGATCTGCGGCCCAACGACAAGCGTGGCTCCGATCTGCGGCCCAGCGACAAGCGTGGCTCCGATCTGCGGCCCAACGACAAGCGTGGCTCCGATTTGTGGCCCAACGACAAGCGTGGCTCCGATCTGCGGCCCAACGACAAGCGTGGCTCCGATCTGCTGCCCAACAACGAGCGTGGCTCCGATTTGCGGCCCAGCGACAAGCGTGGCTCCGAATGTGGCCCAGCGACAAGCGCGGTTCCAATTTAAGGCCAGTCTCCCAAGGGAAACTCAGCCACCAAAAATTCAGAATAGTGACCGAAATCACTTTCTATAGTGGGAGCCTTATCTGGTACACGGGATTGGTACTAACAACAGTAGATAAGTCTCTCCGAATGGCAATTTCATTCGGGTACTCATGCAATTTCCTACAATGGGACAGTGTGACTTATAAGTGACGAATGCAAATTTCCTGTCACGAATGTTGTTTGGTTGGCCAGTCTAGGTAATTTGTGCAATAGCAGCGGGTGGTGTGTCTGCGGTTGGCTGTGCACAGTAGTGGCCATACAAAGTGTCTACAGTGGGGGCCATAAAAGTGTGACGAACGGGGACGTTTCGTTACATTCCCCTCCCTCTTCGTCAGACGAGAACCTTCTCGTCGATACCACTAGTTGGTAGGGCTCGTTTATTAATTCCTTCATTATTACAAAATAGTATCTTAAATTTAGCTTATATTTTAAATACTTCTAACTTAATTATAAGTTTGCTTCGTTTGCTGTTGTAGTTTTACTGTGGTTCAGGTATTTGTTATTTCTTGTGGTCGATTGAGGGTCCCAATGGTTTTACCAGAATAAGCTTCGTTGCTGTGGTAGCGTGAGGTTCGGGGTCCCCTTGAAATGGCCTTGAGCCCTGTATATAAATAAAAACAAAAACAATAATATCAGTAAAAATAATTAATATCGTTGGTACCTAATTATTATTATTATTATTATTATTATTATTTTTTTTTTTTTTTTTTTTTTTTTTTTTCATAGTAATTCATATCCTTAATTTTAATACTATAACTAAATAATAGAAAACAAAACAAAAAAAAAATAAGTTGGTCTTAAAATTATGAATCAGTAGCGCGGGAATTCATCGCAACTCCGTGATCCATGTGATCGAGGGGGAATCTCGTATCCCAGAGTAATTTTTTTTTTCCCTTCGTTCGATGAATTCCAAAGCGTTTCCTGCGCCGTCAAACTTTAGGCTCCACTTTCGAACCGTATTGGTCACCTCGGCTTCGTAGCTGAGGCTGGGACGGGCATGGCGTGGTGGCTCTGTACTGATGTTGGATTGGGGCGTCTCACGTTGGTGAATCGTGATGAGTGCCATTTGAATAGCCGGGGGCGAGAGACAGCTTTCTTTATGTAGCCACTTAAATGCTTCCGTAGCTGGCTGACGGTTCCTCTCGTGTTTAAGCTTCTCTCCCTCATGAGCTCTACGAGCTCTTGCTTCTGCAGCAGGTATATCCAGCCGAGATTGCTGGCAAGATCAACATCTTTGTTGCGGTCTTCGGTGGAAAAGCCAATGGTAGCTTCCTTCGCTGGCCATTGGTTGTCGGGATCGGGGTCGGTCATGGTATCGTGATTTCCTATTTATCACAAGATCTTTATTTGGTTCCTCCTAGTGAGGTCGGGATACCTCCACTGAGGTTTTACTGGTTCAAGTTCCTCCTGGTGAGGTCTGGATACCTCCACTGAGGTTCTACGGGTTCAAGTTCCTCTTATGGCGAGGTCGGGCTGCCTCTGGTGAGGGCTTTACGGGTTCTCTCTGCGGCATTCAACTTCGCAGACGGGTTCACTGTTCCTCTTCTGGTGAGGTCGGGGTGCCTCTGGTGAGGGCTTTACGGGGTCCTCTGCGGCATTCGACTTCGCAGACGGGTTTACTGTTCCTCTTATGGTGAGGCCGGGGTGCCTCTGGTGAGGGCTTTACGGGGTCCTCTGCGGCATTCAACTTCGCAGACGGGTTTATTGTTCCTCTTATGGTGAAGGTGAGGTCGGGGTGCCTTTGGTGAGGGCTTTACGGGGTCCTCTGCGGCATTCGACTTCGCAGACGGGTTTATTGTTCCTCTTATGGTGAGGTCGGGGTGCCTTTGGTGAGGGCTTTACGGGGTCCTCTGCGGCATCCAACTTCGCAGACGGGTTCACTGTTCCTCTTCTGGTGAGGTCGGGGTGCCTCTGATGAGGGCTTTACGGGGTCCTCTGCGGCATTCGACTTCGCAGACGGGTTTACTGTTCCTCTTATGGTGAGGCCGGGGTGCCTCTGGTGAGGGCTTTACGGGGTCCTCTGCGGCATTCAACTTCGCAGACGGGTTTATTGTTCCTCTTATGGTGAAGGTGAGGTCGGGGTGCCTTTGGTGAGGGCTTTACGGGGTCCTCTGCGGCATTCGACTTCGCAGACGGGTTTATTGTTCCTCTTATGGTGGGGTCGGGGTGCCTTTGGTGAGGGCTTTACGGGGTCCTCTGCGGCATTCAACTTCGCAGACGGGTTCACTGTTCCTCTTCTGGTGAGGTCGGGGTGCCTCTGATGAGGGCTTTACGGGGTCCTCTGCGGCATTCAACTTCGCAGACGGGTTTATTGTTCCTCTTATGGTGAGGTCGGGGTGCCTCTGGTGAGGGCTTTACGGGGTCCTCTGCGGCATTCAACTTCGCAGACGGGTTTATTGTTCCTCTTATGGTGAGGTCGGGGTGCCTCTGGTGAGGGCTTTACGGGGTCCTCTGCGGCATTCGACTTCGCAGACGGGTTTATTGTTCCTCTTATGGTGGGGTCGGGGTGCCTTTGGTGAGGGCTTTACGGGGTCCTCTGCGGCATTCAACTTCGCAGACGGGTTTATTGTTCCTCTTATGGTGAGGTCGGGGTGCCTCTGGTGAGGGCTTTACGGGGTCCTCTGCGGCATTCAACTTCGCAGACGGGTTTACTGTTCCTCTTATGGTGAGGCCGGGGTGCCTCTGGTGAGGGCTTTACGGGGTCCTCTGCGGCATTCAACTTCGCAGACGGGTTTATTGTTCCTCTTATGGTGAAGGTGAGGTCGGGGTGCCTTTGGTGAGGGCTTTACGGGGTCCTCTGCGGCATTCGACTTCGCAGACGGGTTTATTGTTCCTCTTATGGTGGGGTCGGGGTGCCTTTGGTGAGGGCTTTACGGGGTCCTCTGCGGCATTCAACTTCGCAGACGGGTTCACTGTTCCTCTTCTGGTGAGGTCGGGGTGCCTCTGATGAGGGCTTTACGGGGTCCTCTGCGGCATTCAACTTCGCAGACGGGTTTATTGTTCCTCTTATGGTGAGGTCGGGGTGCCTCTGGTGAGGACTTTACGGGGTCCTCTGCGGCATTCAACTTCGCAGACGGGTTTATTGTTCCTCTTATGGTGAGGTCGGGGTGCCTCTGGTGAGGGCTTTACGGGGTCCTCTGCGGCATTCAACTTCGCAGACGGGTTTATTGTTCCTCTTATGGTGAGGTCGGGGTGCCTTTGGTGAGGGCTTTACGGGGTCCTCTGCGGTATTCAACTTCGCAGACGGGTTTACTGTTCCTCTTATGTTGAGGTCGGGGTGCCTCTGGTGAGGGCTTTCGGGTTCTCTCTGCGGCATTCAACTTCGCAGACGGGTTTTTCCTGTTTCGGATACCTCTATTGAAGGCGCCATTTGTGATGTGCTTTTTCTAAGGCCGAGGTTTTGCTCGCCGGATCCAGGATTCGCCAAAGAAACACCAAACTTTGGTTAAGAGATATTCTTTATTTTATTAACCAACGTATAAACTACTATCTTATGATTACCTTAACATTGATTAACTTCCTAGGTTGAGTATACACTATACAAATACAATATGCGGCCCAACAATAAGCGTGGCTCCGTGTTTACAAGTTGCGGCCCAGCGACAAGCGTGGCTCCGTTGCGGCCCAACGATAAACGTGGCTCCGTTGCGACCCAGCGACAAGCGTGGCTCCGATCTGCGGCCCAACGACAAGCGTGGCTCCGATCTGCGGCCCGACGACAAGCGTGGCTCCAATCTGCGGCCCAACGACAAGCGTGGCTCCGTTGCGGCCCAGCGATAAACGTGGCTCCGTTGCGGCCCAACGACGAGCGTGGCTCCGTTGCGGCCCAGCGACAAGCGTGGCTCCGTTGCGGCCCAGCGATAAACGTGGCTCCGTTGCGGCCCAGCGACAAGCGTGGCTCCGTTGCGCGGCCCAACGACAAGCGTGGCTCCGATCTGCGGCCCACCGACAAGCGTGGCTCCGATCTGCGGCCCAACGACAAGCGTGGCTCCGATCTGCGGCCCAGCGACAAGCGTGGCTCCGATCTGCGGCCCAACGACAAGCGTGGCTCCGATTTGTGGCCCAACGACAAGCGTGGCTCCGATCTGCGGCCCAACGACAAGCGTGGCTCCGATCTGCTGCCCAACAACGAGCGTGGCTCCGATTTGCGGCCCAGCGACAAGCGTGGCTCCGAATGTGGCCCAGCGACAAGCGCGGTTCCAATTTAAGGCCAGTCTCCCAAGGGAAACTCAGCCACCAAAAATTCAGAATAGTGACCGAAGTCACTTTCTATAGTGGGAGCCTTATCTGGTACACGGGATTGGTACTAACAACAGTAGATAAGTCTCTCCGAATGGCAATTTCATTCGGGTACTCATGCAATTTCCTACAATGGGACAGTGTGGCTTATAAGTGACGAATGCAAATTTCCTGTCACGAATGTTGTTTGGTTGGCCAGTCTAGGTAATTTGTGCAATAGCAGCGGGTGGTGTGTCTGCGGTTGGCTGTGCACAGTAGTGGCCATACAAAGTGTCTACAGTGGGGGCCATAAAAGTGTGACGAACGGAGACGTTTCGTTACATCATTGTGCTCGGTGTTGTGACAGCTCGTGTGTTGACATAAAATAAAAAAATTATTTGTAAGAGAAATCGAATCAAGTGTGTTTTATTTAATCTCTCGGTCTTTTCAATATGCTAAATTTTTTCTGAGAACCATTGCTACCCCTTGGTTTAGGTTATTCCGAAAAACATAAAAATATGTCGGAATCTCCTCACCAGGAGTATTAATCTCGTCCATTTTAGTACACAGTACACACTGTCTTGCAGCGCTCCCAGGGCTCGACTTTTCCTTTGTTGTCCCCTTTTCAATCTGCCTTCTACCTCTACCTACGCCTACTCCTCCCTTGTTCGGCTCCTTGATTCGAGATCGACCAAAACCTTCGAGTCTCTAATCTGCGTTCAGGCGATCTAGTTGTTCTCTGATCTCGCTTAGACATAACTACCTTTGGGTATGTCTACATTTCCGTGGACAACAGGACTAAAGCCTCAAGCACACTCCGACAAATATAACAAAATATAACCTGGCAGCTCCGTCTCTTGACAGTAATAATAAATGAGAAGGAGATAGTCATCTTCTGAACACATCGGTGGAGGGGAGTTATGCTTATGACTGATGAGATGAGGTATGAGTATGACAGGGATTGCGAATTGGATCGTTAAAGAGAGTGACTGCGGCAGCATTAAAAATAGCTAATAAAGTTATATTTTGTGTTTAAGTATATTATATATACTCGTATTGATTGCATTGATGTAGTCGGAATGTAGTGTGGTGTTGTTCTGCTGTGTATGGTTCATACAGGAATACGTATGTTAAGCTAAAGAAAATAAGTTAAATAAGAAATCAAATTGGTTTGCGCACAAAGTATTAATATACAAATTGAGTTAAGTATATATGTACAAATTTTGGTCGAGATGAAATTTGTTTGCGTTGTTGGTCTACACGCAACAACAACCGTTATTTTACAGCAGAGCAAAGAAAGATGCGTTTTCAGTATATGAAAAAGTATTGACGTCATTGTTCTAGTTGTGTACAAGTGGTAAACGAAACAGTGCGTATCTGTGATGATAGCATATATGTAGTTGTGGCTACATTGACACAAAAGAAAATGTGTTGGACGAAGTGCAACAACGACCGCTGTGTTAGAGCAGAATGGAGACAGATGCGTTTTTAGTATATGGAAAAGTATTGACGTCACCGCGGTACTAATAATCATTTTTAGTGTCCAGGTTAACTTTTACGAGGTCACAATGGCGAAAATTTCCATATAAAATTATCCATTGTGATCGGCAAAATATTTAAGTTGAAGATTAAAAATGATTATTGGTAAGGCCCATTGTTCTGGCTGCATGCAAGTGGTAAACGAAACAGTGCGTACAGCGCGTACCAATTCATTTGGCCATTCTACTGCGCAGGTTTCTGTGTATTTTGTTTTTGTGTTTTGTTTTGTGTCGTGTATATTCTCTTAAATCCTCTCTCTGCGCAACCGACGGTTGGCCAAGTGAATTGGTTCGCGCTATATCTGTGATGATAGCATACATGTAGTTGTGGCTACATTGACACAAAAGAAAATGTGTTGGTCGAAGTGCAACAACGACCGCTGTGTTAGAGCAGAATGGAGACAGATGCGTTTTCAGTATATGGAAAAGTATTCTGGCTGCATGCAAGTTGTAAACAAAACATCTCGTAGCATAATGTATAGGTAGTTGTGGCTACATTGAGACAAAAGAGAAGAGCAAAGATCGATGCGTTTTCGGTATACGAAACATCGTATGTTCATCTCTGTTACTTAGGCGAGATACGTGGTTGAATGAAGGGTGCAAAGCGATGCAGGATTATTAAGAGAAACATCTTTTTGAATATTAAGAGAAGGTTATTTGCTTTTTCGGTATACGAAGGAGCAAACGTTTTCTTTTATCCAGCTTTGGGTGAGTGCGAAAGGTGCGATTGGAAAATGACTTTTGTGTACAGCGCGAACCAATTCACTTGGCCAACCGTCACTTGCGCAGTGAGAGGATTTAAGAGAATATACACGACACAAAACAAAACACAAAAACAAAATACACAGAAACCTGCGCAGTAGAATGGCCAAGTGAATTGGTACGCGCTGTATGAGTGGTAACATTTTGGTATGATCGGTGCGAATATAGTAGGTTAGCTCTGAGCGTTTTCGCACATTGAAATCATCTTGTGGATGGTAGTATTTGTTAACAGTAATTTTGAATGAAATTGTTGCAGCTACCTGTACGGGAAAAACAAAATTATTAAGGATAAACATCTCATTGGAATCAAATTCCAACTTATCTTTTGCTGACGATGTTCTGGGGCTGCTTCCAGGTACGAAAGTCCCGAGTCGTAAATGTTTGTCCAATTCCGAAAGCTGAACAACATCTGCAGCGCCCCTCAGTTTGGTGAAGGTCCGTCCGAAGATGGTGAAGGTAAAGTATGTACCTAGATGTTTGTTTGTTATTTTTTTGGCATGTTTTATGTGTTGTAGTGGGTTAGGTCGAGCGGTGGGGAGCAAGAACCACACCATTCCGGCGAGCTGAGCCGTGCTGAGCAAGCATGCCAAGCTCTTCGCACTCGACATTCCTTTCCCTGTCTATTTCCGATCCTATCCATTCTTCCTATCCATATCCGGTTCCTCGTCATATTTCGCTTCCACATTCCCTGTATTCCTAACTACTAACCACATTACAAATATTTGTTGCAGCTACCTGTACGGGAAAAACAAAATTATTAAGGATAAACGTCTCATTGGAATCAAATTCCAACTTATCTAGTGCTTTATGCTTATGGTTATCGGCCCTAGCGAGGTATCCGTCGGAAGTCGGAACGGAAATTTCTCCGATTTCATACGAATCGGAGGATTTTTGCTTCGAGGTATACGTCGGAACAGCTTTTCGGAATTTTGTTCCGACAAATATGCAACGCACACTGGCGTTTTGCGTTTCAGTGCGATGAAGGGCGTTTTTATTCATATTTTTGACAGTTTCATACGAATTTTCTTCCGATATGCTCCGACAGGAATTAGTTGCGGAATTTATTTACGAATTGCAGTGAAGTGTTGATAAATGAAACCAATAAAGAAAAAAACATTTTAGCAAAGTAATTGGTTGTATTAGTTGCTTTAATTTTTGTTTCCAGGGCAAAAACAAACGAAAAAACAAGCACTTAATAGGAAAACCCCGATGTAGCACGAAACAACATCATGTCATATCAATGCGTTGTCGCATTTTAATTTTTCTTTCCGAAGTCGGAATCTATGTAATGTAATTTGAGTCTCCGACGGAATATGCGTTGCGGAGAAATTTCCGTTCCGACGGATACCTCGCTAGGGCCGTATGACCACAAACCAGTAAGAATAGACCGCCGACTTCCCGTGCACCTACCCGATTCCCCTCGGAAAAAATTACCCTGTTTGTGAATACGTGTAAATGTCAAAATTAATGGCGGGAATGATTTTACATGCTATACGACCATGGGCCTAGGATTTTTCAAGTAGACGTCTTCGCGTTGGTTCCAACATAACCACTAGCCCTCTTGGTTCGGAAAAACAACCGGAATACGGCGTGTAAGAATAGAAAACGAGTGTCTATTCGCACGTTCATTTTGACAGATTTTGTACTGAACTGACGTTTCCTATGTTCAGGACACGGGCACGTAACGTAATTCTATTTTCATTAAAAACTCTTTATAAATATAACTGTTGGATCCTAAACGTACGGCCTTATGTCCGAAAATGATTATACTGGAGTTTAGAGTCCTTGCCGCGAGCGTAGCGAGCCACACACCCCACCCAACTTGACGCAGTCGTGTCCCGAAGCCGTGCCCCGAAGCACAACGTGCGAATAGCAACAGCCAATAGAAAATGTTTATTCTTTTAAAGTAAAAAAAAAACTTAAAAAGGTTACAAAATTCCTTATATTCCATTATAACGTTGGTACTACCTGTGTGACAATGTAGCGTTATTTTGTCTTGAAGCTTCTTCCAATAATTTAATAATTTTCCATTTTGTATCTTCAAATATATCATCGGAAACTTTCAATAGCTCGAATTCGACCATTTTCGCTAGAGCAGCTTGAGGTGTTTGCGAATTTTCATCGTATTGGTGGGCTTGAAAATAATTGTTATAATTTTATTAGGGGGGTCCATTTTGTAAGACAAACCTAAACATACTGTGATGTTTTTGTAAATTTAACATCTGCTTTGTGAGACTTTCAACCAGGCCGATACATTTGTTATGAAGAATGCTGCGAGACACTCCCTTCTTTGTTTTCCCATTAGCTATCTAAAATGAAAAATGTTAGTATAATGCATCATTTTCAAATTGTTCGTTTGCTTACCGATTGTGGCTGTGGCGATGGGGATGGATTAATATTCAAGTCTTCAACATCGCTTCCGTCAAAGGATTTAACGCAAATTTCATTCTCATTCTCTTCAATATAACAGTCATCTGGCTCTTCGCCCCCCTCAAATTCCTGAGGTTCCTTCTCAGAATAATTTCCTTTTTCGTCTAAAAACTTTAATTCATCGAAGCACCAAAGCTTGGTTTTATACAATGCACGTCCTTTGCGCCTCATGTGTGCCTGCTGCTTTCGTTTTTCCTTCTGACGTTGGGCACGGAGTGTATTTATTTTGGATTTCATTTCCCCTATTGTTGCATTTGGCCTACACTGTTTAAGTTTAGACAGCAGTTTATGAGCGCTAAGAGTTCGATGGATAGGTTGCGTGTATAGCGGATGACTTTGATCGTATAGAAGAGGATAATTTTTTAGAAGATGAATAAATTTTAATGTTTGGTTCTTCGTCCAATTTGGGAACTTTGATGTCTCACTTTGGGCAACCTAAAATTAATACAGAATTCATTTGGAGGGAAATATTTGTTAAAAAGCGACATATATTTTTAGACATAAACTTTGAGTAATGCCAGCATTTATAAAATCCAAAAAATATTCTCACCTTTTTACCACTTGAGCGGGTCGAGACAAATTTATTCGCGTCCACCTAAAATAAACTAAACCAAATAACATACCTAAAACTAGAACAGGTATCGTATACTTACATGAGACTCGGTCTTAGCTACTCTTTTGACGTCAATATATTTGAATTCGTCATAGCACCACAATTTTGGTACATACACCATACCCTTTTGCAATATGTCATTTCTTCTGTGCTTCTCCTTATTAAACTGTGCGCGTAAACTATTGAGTTTTGCTCTGATATCAAAGACTGTTGTCCCAGCTCTAACCTGCGACACTTCCTTTGCAATATTATGAAGACACTCCATTCGAATGGCTTTATTTTTGTAATTTTTGGAGTTGCAATTCCACAAGGTTGGATACCTCTTGTACGACTGTATAAACTTTTTTGTTGCAATCCATGTCCAGTTGTCTTTATGATCCATTTTTCACCTGCAATTCCAATTCAGACATATAGTTAAAATAGTAGGTATTATCACCAGTTAGATTCGCCCTGTATAAGTGTGAAATTGGATGTCCTAGAAATCAGTACTAGAATAAAAAATAGATTAACGGAATTGTCCTTTTATTGATTTTCCAACACACAAAAGACAAAAATATAATACCGATGCTCACCTTTTATGAGACTAAAATTGAAACTCGTGCAAAGAAAAATAAATATTATTGTTTATTGACTACACTGTCAGTGGTGTTTGTTATTTTTTAATCTACTTCCGTGAGAAGTTGAAGTAGGTACGGCTTGGAAACGTCCCCTACCACGGGACTACACCAATGTTTACATTAAAGGGTATCCATTTAAAATTGTGTAGGTACATGACTTGAATTTCTGTACAAATTAAAAGGGTTTTCGATCGAATAGAAATATACTGAACTTACTCTGTAATTTTGAATTCAATAAAAATATTCCCGATACTCAGAATTGTGCCGAGTTTTAGAAAATACCTATGCATAAATGCAAATCGAGGAGATTCGTAGAAGACGGCTCTTCTCTATCACTCACTTCAAACAAAACACGTTCCAATCGCGTTCCACTTTTGTTACGTGAGGACGGCATTTTAGTTTTCTTAGACGGTGTTCACATTGCTTTCAGTGAACAGCAAATATTTTTAAAATATTTGTAGCAGCTAGTAATAAATTTTAAATTAGTTTCTATGAAACCGACATACATTTCCGTTGAAAATGTTTCGATCCGCATAATTATATAGATTGGGAAATAGTTTTCGAATTTCTTGTACTTTATGTACTTTATCGAATTATATTAGGTCTGTTTTTTTCCACATCTATCTCAGTGAAGTAAAGTAAAGTAGGATTTTTAACACGCAATTACAACAACTATATAGAGTCTCAAAAGTGTCAAACAGTTCGTAGTTGTTGTAATTGCGTGTTAAAAATCCTACTTTACTTTACTTCACTGAGATAGATGTGGAAAAAAACAGACCTATTGATAGCTTGGTTTTCCTGCAGATTTTTTTTAATCCTGCGGGAACTTGTCAATAGGTTGAGAAATTTTCCTTGAAAAAAAAAAAAGTTGGCTTCTCACAAATGTCGGTAGGGTTATCAATAGTTTATTAAGATTTCATGAACAGAAACATGTAGACCGTAAACTAAATCTAAACAAATTAAACTAAATTTAAATTAAATTATGACCGTGTGTCAATTGGGCTAAATAATTATCCTCGGATAATTTTCTGACACTTATGAAAGTGCTGAAAGTAAAGGTTACAAATTTGGCCAAATTTTACCGTAATCATAAATTGCTAGTTATAACTGATGATTGAAATTCGCGATCAAGAAAAGAGTTCCTGTACCTAAATGTTAAAATGTACCTAACTGGAAGTCTGGTTTATTGCACTTCTATCTGAATGAAGTAAAGTAAAGTAGAATCTTTAACACGCAATTACAACAACTACACACTGCTTGACACTTTCAAGACTCTAGTTGTTGTAATTGCGTGCGGAAGATTCTATTAAGAAATTGCCAATGAAATAAATACAGAACCCCTTAGGTACAGAACCCCTTAGGTACAGAACCCCTTAGGTATATTGAAATTGTTTTTGTAATATTCCATAAACCTACGTACATTCTACCATGACCTGTCTGCTCCCCCGCTGTGAGGCTGAGGAGACTGATCGCCAATTTGCCTCTCGCTTATGGTGGATTTACATTACCACGCCACACAATACAATTTTGCATGACTTCAGAGCACAAACCATCTCTCTGGTTTGTGCTTCAGAGAGAGAGATCCGTTTCCTACAGTCAAGGCTAATGATCTGTAAGGGTGAGACCACAAATCTCCATAAACAATTTATGGCGGCCCAAACTCAACTGTTGGGCTTGTGGTCTCACTCTTACACATCATTAGCCTTGACTGTGGAAAACCGCATCTTTCTTTCTCAAGTCATGCAAAATTGCGCGGTGTGGTGATGTAAATCCACCATTATTGTATTGTATTAAGAATCGAAATAGTTAAATAAAGGTTGTGTTTTAGCCGTAAGCCCTAGCAGCTAGTGCTATATTTATATATTAACTCTGTAATTCATTACTGATTAATAAATTATAATAATAATAAATTTTGTGCCGGAAAGTTCAAATCAGTCTTGAGGCTCTCGAATGTCTCATCATATTTTGAGTTGTTCCAACTGCTCCATTGCCAACTAAACAAATGCTAACCCCATTTCGCGCAATGTAGCCATTGTAAAAACATAATTAAATCAAAACCCACATCTAAAATATTTCTTAGCCAATTTGAATTGGATTTATTATTTCATGGCATTCTTTGCACAACCAGTAAATAAAAGGTGAATACACTTTTCACAGAGGTGGAAAAAATCTTTGCACAACTCTGAGAATACCAATTTATTTGGTGTGCGAAAATTTCAGGCGGATTTGCTATACGAATTACGTTATGCGGAATTTGAGAATTGGGGTCCGGTCCATTTGAGTCCTGACAATTCAAGTCGATTTACGATGAATAGAGTTTTAAATGCGCCCTATAATTTAAACCGATTCGAGAACTTATTCTAGATAGGTACCAAGATTGATGATAAAATGTATAAATTAAATTATAATAAGGTACTCTTATGAATAAAGTGTATTTTATTGATTTTTTATAATTTTATTATTAGGTGTATTCATGCAACGTCGTAAACTCGTCGTAAACGTAGTAAACTTGGTAAGTTTACGACCGACGTGGTAAATGAACTGTCAAAATTTGTATGGAAAATCATTTACTACGAGATGGTAAACTTATGTCGTTTTCGATTGGTAATCGAAACCGGAAGCAATCCGAACGCTTCTGAAAGCGTTCGATTGGCACTCAACTGACAGTTCTTCTACTGAAAAGAAGAGAAATTTGCTTCTGGATTTGAATTCAGAATCACGTAAACTTACGACGAGGTCATTGTGTCATTACACACTAAAAAAAAAATTATTTGCATGCATTTATAGTGCTTTTGATGCATTTATAAATATAAATTACACATTTTACTATTCCAAGTGTAGGATAATTAATTAATCTATCAAATTGTATCAAGAAAACAAGTTTTAACATTTCAGCAGACAACATTTCGAAATCCAATTTTGCGTTCCCATTGAAACTTCAACATTTCAAATGACAGCTACTACCAGAATTGATTCTCACTGGTGTTTTTTATGCTTCGAAATCAGAAGTGGTTTGTACCTAAAGAATTAATTTTATAATTATATTAATCTAAACATGAATATAAGTGATAATTCAGACATATTAAATACAATCTTAAATAAATAATATTAAATACAACAAAATATTCCTCATCGTAAAAGTCATCAAAATGAGGTTTGTTCGATTTGACATACTTGCAAATGCTGCGATGAAATTCAACATTTCGCTGAAATTCAACATTTCGAAATGCTGGAAAATGTATGGCGAAATGCTGAACATTTGGCCTGAAATGCTGCATTTAGTCGAAATGATGAATTTAGGTGCGGTGAAACGTACTATAAAACTTGATTTATTGAAACAATTTAATGGACTAACTAATTATTCTACACTTGGAATAGTAACATGTGCAATTTTCTCTTTATAATTGCATCAAAAGTGGATTGTTCGCATTTTATCAATTCGTTCGTTCCCTCTCAAGTGAAAAAGCTGATTGGTTTACAATCATTTACGCAAGCAGCTTTTTGGGGCATGAAACGTGTGTCGTAGACTTACCATTTTACGCAAATGGTAAACTTACGACGTTGCATAAATACCCTTATTATTATTTCCTATTGCCGAAATGATGCCGTTCGATCTAGATCTATGCTCTTATTTTAAATGAACACAGCCAACGGCTATAGAGCATTTCGAACGCAGCTATGACAAAATGTATCAGCGCTTCCCAAAAGTTAGTATGCAGCTGTCTTCATTTGACGTTTTCGGAAATCGTCAAACAGACAAGACAACAGAGGCAAGTTCCAGAAATAATCGAAAAAAAAAAGAATACAAAATTGCCAAATTATAGGATGTAATAATTTAAAACAAAACCATAAACAATGTTTCATCGAAGGTATGTTGTTATCAATTTACGGTCAGCTTTTATATTGCTTTTTGCGATTATCGTCAATGGAATTAAGCAAAGTCAAACCGGTGAGTTAGATACACAAATTCCTAAAAAACAAATTTATTGATAATCAATTTTGCATATGCAGCCATCAACTTGATGGATGTGGATACGAAAACGGAGATAACGAAAAACAACACAGTCGATTATGTACCAGTAACCATAGTGAAAAATGTTGGTAAACACCCAGGTCCCTCAAACGAACAGAAGACCATTTATTTTTTTGTTTGTCTATAAATTTCGTTCGCAATAGCAGGTAAATGAAACTTCATCATGTTCCACCGATGTACCATGCAATAGCCTAACATTTCCTTGTATACGATGTAATTACAATTACTCCTGCATATATGGAAAGGATATGAACGTTACCTGTGAGGCTGCATCGAATATACAATGCCAAGTGAGTCCGTTGTTTGTGATTTATCAGATGCAATAATATCTCTATTTTCAACTTCTCCCAGGGCGAGAGATTATTCACAAGACTGATGAATTGTCGATATTGTTATCAAACTGAACTTTGGCAATATTCATGTGTGCAGCGGGGTAACTGCAATTCCATCGATAAGTATTACAGGTAAGCAGAAAATAGTAACAGGTATATGAAATGTAAATGTATTTGTTGGGAATAAAATTCCTTTCAGAACAAACTGCACAGCACACAGTGATGTACTCTGTTTGGGCAATCGAGCATTTTCTAAAAATGTAAAATGCAATTGGACACAAGGATATCGTTGGAGTACCGCTCTAATTATAAGTTTAACATTAGGCGGATTTGGTGTTGACAGGTAAGATGCATGGAACTTTTTTTTAACGAGATTCGTGGTTGGGATCTGTTCACTTTGCGATTTTGACGATACCAAAATATTCTTTTCCGTGAATAATTCCCCCCGGCGGATTCCACGATAGGGGCTTTATTTTATTTATTTTGATAGTCGACAAGTTCGCTTTTGTTAACTTGTTTCGTGGCAAGTAAATATTGAAACCATTCTTCTCGTGCATAGTCTTCTTTTGTGTTTATTAGGGATGACAGTTTCCGCATTGGCATCAGCAAGTCACCTCTGACTTAACAGGTCTCCCTATACCTTGGTTACTGACTGCCAGATAATATTCACCCTTATTCCTGTTGGCGTTTGTCGTATACAACTCGTGTGTCGTGTCGTTGTAAAAACGATATTCAGATTTTTTTGAACTTTTGTGTTTTGCTTCTTTTACTTATGTGTTGTAATTTCAAATAGTTTGTCTCAAAAAAGTTACAAACACTAATAAAACCGAAATGAAACGCCAACGATAATAGGGGTGCGGGTGATTATATGGACTCGAACCACCATCACACCATTCAAGAAAGTTCTATGAACACATTAATAACTTCCACTCCTCCTCAGGTTTTACCTTGGTCATTGGCCCGAGGGAATCGGTAAACTCTTTAGTTTCGGCGGGCTAGGCGTTTGGACTATAATCGACGTTCTTCTCATCTCACTACGGTATCTTGGACCTGCAGATGGGTCATTGTATATATAAGTTTATCTAAAGAATGCATTTCTCTGCTCGTTTTGTTTTTAATTTCTTTTTATATTTTATAATATAATATACATTTACACATCTATACACAAATGAATGTTTTCTATTCTTTCAAATTTAAAAATTAAACAAATCTACTGACTTGGGTGTGTTTTGGTTATGCGAATAGAAATAATATCTAAAAAAAATAAAGAAACCAAAAATAAAAATATCTTTATAATGTATAATAGTATAATGTATGTATTACTGTAGAAATTTAAATGAATTGGATTCGTCACAGATTTAGTTTCGATCAGAGAAAATTAATAATAAACACGTAAATACGTATGCATTTTCTTTCATAATAGATTGTTTCCCCCTGACTTGTGTTCCATTGAATTGCCACTGCCGTAAAACAAACAACATAATCGTCTTAACACCATCTATCGAAAAGGTTTAGGTTGCCTGCTGCATTTCATTATTTTCAATAAATATCAAAATAGGACCAAGTATTGAGAATAGAATCGTGATGAGAATGAGGACGAGGGTGGAATACCACGAAAACAGTGCATAATAGTGAATTCTACGGAAAAGAACGGCATTATAGTTTAGAGGAAATATGTGAATGGGTTACTTACTTACCTGCAGTACCAGCACAGGATTAAAGATAGAGCGATGAATGCCATACCAGCATACATGGCCATCATATGGCTGCTGGTGGATTCGTGATTGGAAAAATTTCCAACTGCTGGCCCATCGTTGCTGGGTGGGTTAGCGCCTACACTAGAGGTGTTCTGAGTGGAGACATTATCTGGACCTGAAATAATTTTAATTTTATTCATTTTGTATACTTCTACGAATGTGATCAAGGATATGGTGGAATGACTGATATGAAATGGCTGATCAGAAATGGTTCGTAAGTATGCGTTCTATGCGCTTAAGTGAACAGGTTAGGCCAAATACAGCAAACCATTAAAATGTTGCATATTAGACAGGTAGGCCGTTTCAACAGAATGCCAACAAGAAAACCCTTACCACCCTTACTCGACGAGGAGTCTCTGTAAATACATGCACCAACAAAAGGCATGCAGAAAAGACGGAAATAAGAAGATGGGCACCCGAAGCTTCTCGATTTTAAGCCGGATACGACAAAGTTCATGTAGAGCAATGTATAGTTTTGGAATATTTGATGCCAGAAAGAGGTAGTCAAGATGACGCGATATCGTGCGACTGACTACATATTGACATAATTGGCAGAACTCGCGGGTTTGTAAATCCTTAGAAAGAACGGCAAAACTGAATTGAGTCGTAATTAAAACCAAGTAAATTTATGCTGTCAACAAGAAGGAATACATAATATTAACAAGTCGGGCAACCTCCGAAACAATACAGAGCTAACTTTATCTTTGTTCCCACTGTGCCACCTTCCATACATTTAGAAAGCTTCTCAATTCGGCATAAAATTGTACGTCGGAATCTGCCGATCGACACATATAACAAGTTCATCGATTGCAATAGTTGCAAGTGATGCCCGAGCACAATCTGCCGAGTAAATATCAACGATCATTCGATTTTACAACTTGCTAGTATCTCTTCGAAACCAACAAAGAGTAGTCAAAAACAAACAAACTATGTATATACAAATGATGATTTCCCACCAACGAAGCGGAGAGGAACTTTAAGAAGAAAGAAAAATAGTGATTCCCAAAAAATACGTAAAGTGTGTCTGCTTCAGTCAAGAGTTGTCATAAATGTGAATCTACTAACGGATGACTACTTACCTAACCTAGACTGATGGGTCCTCTGCTGATTTTGATTAGCTGCATTTGGATTTCGATTATGAACCAAACAGTGTACAACGCAATTATCAAACAGTCCACATGCTTGCAAAGTTTTCGAGTCCGGCTGCAGGACATGTCCGTTGAATACCAATCGAACAAACTTTTGAGCACCCAGCTCAAGTGTGAAATTTCGCCTGAAAATAAAAAATAAATAAACAAATTTATTAAACATTCACATGCATATACATAAACATACGTAACCATACTTTTTAAAATCGCCGATATTCTCATTGGGTGTTCCTGTCACCAGCTTCATGTCATCATTTAAGTACTTTAACTTTATTCTAAATTCATCCTTTTTTTCCACTGGTTCAGCTTGGCTGTCTGGATTAACAGTTTTAGCAGATGCATCTTTTTCTGCAGCTTCGTCTGTCTTGGATTTGTTTTTATTTTCATTGTTCTCGTTGGAGCAGTTATCAGCACGGAAATCGGTTGCATCTCCGCCTTCTTGAGAAGGACTCGAACCCGCCGTCGGACTTGTCGCATTCAATTGACTGGAATCACGTTCTTGACTATAGAAAGCCAGGCGACGTCTTCTAATTCCCTCAGCTGTATCCATGGCTTGAATAACACGTTGTGGTCCACCGTCGTTATCGTCCAAAAGACCACTTATGCCCTCTTCGAATGACTCTAAAGTACGGTAGGCGTTCTCGTTTAGCTGCTGCCTTACATTAGCCAAATCGTGCACTTCTTCGATGACAACCTCAAGGGATGGCGGAGGCTCTGGTATTTGAACAGTATTAGACCCCGATGTTAAGACACCCGCAGTGCTATTATTACCATCAGTTACATTCGCTTCTGAAGCTCCCGGAGGTTGATCATTTGTGTTAGTATCGGGCTCTACAGCTTCTAGAGTCCAATCGGTACCTGACCTTAAATCGCGATGAGTATTGCCAGCGCCACCAATGTCAACAAGTAGTCTGCGATTGTTTTCAATTATCAGAACGGCATTCGGTTGAATGCGATAATCTCGCACATATGTTGACTCCCAAGCAAGGTAAATAATAAAGAGCACAGCTAGTGCGATAAGGAAATTCTTAAATTCAAATCCAATGAGCAACTCTTCGAAGAAAAGTCTCATGATTTAATTTATCCAGACAAAAATCAGTCGGGTATCGGTATCCTGAGTTATTTCTGAAAATGATATTAAAAATGCTGGTGTGTACTTGAAAGCAATCTAATTACGTGAGTCTGGTAAGTTAGCTGTTAGCATAACATAAGTTAATTGGAGCGAGTTTACATACATACGCAAACAGAGCAAGAAAAACTAGGTGGTCAATAAAAAAACAATATTTCTAGTCATCTACCAAAATCAGATGTTCAAGATTTCGATTTAGATGGGAAACAAATTTACTTACTTTCTTAACGCTATTTAAACAGCATTTATGGAATTGTGAAATTGTTTAGCAGGGGTGATGTTTTGATGTAGCGAATAATTTATTTTTATTCCACAAGAACAAATTTTTTTTAACAAAATTGAAAAGTACTGTTTGCTTTGAAAATTTCTGAAATGCGAAAGATGTCAAAGCAAAAAAAATAATTATTTAACACCCTGCTTGCACTAGACATAATTATAGCTTGCCAGAATAATTTATAACACTTCAAATAAACAGTGCAAATCCAAATTTCTTAAATTGGGCACAGAATAGGTGCGTGGATACCTCCGCTCAATCTACAAACAACATAGGACTTGGGGAATTTGCTAGAGTTTTTTGTATCAAATCAAATTTTTTGTTGTTTGCAATGTCTCACATGACATGGGATGTGATTTGATTAAAGCAGTCTCAAGAGGTGTCACTGGGAGCAACAGAAACAATCAATATAAGGTTTGTTCGACGTGGCCAGCCCTAGTGCGCCCTAGTGCGCGCTGAGAAGTGTCAGTGAATTTTCGTGGCTTCCAAAAAACCCAAGGAAACCCCAGAAATTTAGTTTCACGTCGAACCCGAAAAATGCAACCCTGAGACCTGTCACTAAAAAAATTTAGTAATATACATATTTAACACCAACAATAACATTAAATTTGTTTAAATAATGATTGTAATGTTGAAAAACACATTTCTTTTAACATTTACTAGTGCTGCACAAGTCAATAATTCACAAAAACACGATTTCATACAAATGACAGCTACGATTGACAGCAAAATCCAGCACTGAACTCTTGCCCTGACTGAATACCTAGGGTCAGCTCAGTGCTCAACTAGGGCGCCCCAGTGCAAACCCGTGAAATTTATAGAGGAAGCAAACAGTAGGCGTATTTTTTTGAGAATCTATAGCTAGCTCACTTTTACTTTTACATGCAAAACGGTTATACTCACTTTTGGTTATGTTATACTCACTTTTGGTTTTACATGTAAAATTGTTATACTCACTTTTGGTTTTGTTATACTCACTTCCCAAAAAAATACGCCTAGTATCAAGACAAACACGAGCGGATTGCGGGAGTTTTTATCTGTCCAATCAGCATAAAGCCAAAAAACATCATATAATAGGCGTATTTTTTTGGGAATCTATAGCTAGCTCACTTTTACTTTTACATGCAAAACTGTTATATTCACTTTTGGTTTTGTTATTGTAAGATCTTGTCCTATGCCGCCTGCTCTCTGCCGTCTCTGTCGATCAAGTCACAATTACTATTTTATTTATATTATTTATTTTACTGACATTTTAGACTACTATTTGCCAGGATACTACAATTACTTTCTTTTTTTTATATAATATATATTTCTTTATTCATAGCTCATTAGCTAATGTCACTCATTTGCGAACATTCAAGTTGCGCATCAACTTTATTTTACATATTTGCGAACATCAAAGTCGCATCGCACCATTTTATTTTCCTTTTCTTTTATTTGCGAACATTTAAGTCGCATCACACCATTTTGTTTTTCTTTTTTTTTTTTATTTGCGAACATTTAAGTCGCATCACATCATTTTGTTTTTCTTTTTTTTTATTTGCGAACATTTAAGTCGCATCACACCATTTTGTTTTTCTTTTGTCACACGAATCGCACTCACACTATTTTGATATTTTTTTCCCTTTTATTTGCGAACATTTAAGTCGCATCATATTTTCGCAATTTCATCACCAGGTTTGTTTCCTATTTTGTTTACCTGAATTTTTCTGTTTTTATCCTCGTCGCCAATGTAACATCTTGTCCTATGCCGCCTGCTCTCTGCCGTCTCTGTCGATCAAGTCACAATTACTATTTTATTTATATTATTTATTTTACTGACATTTTAGACTACTATTTGCCAGGATACTACAGTTATACACACTTTTGGTTTTACATGCAAAATTGTTATAGTCACTTTTGGTTTTGTTATAGGTACTCACTTCCAAAAAAATACGCCTAATATACCATACAATGCGATCGAAACTTATGTCAATTCTTTTACTTGAAGTTTAATAACTTTGTCATAAATAACGTTCCAATGGAACGAGACCACTCTTGTGTTTTTTTTCTCATTTTTCGAACAGGCCTTTTTGAACTGGCAGCAGAATCAGAACTGTCAATCGAAAATTTAAAAAATCTGCGCATGTTGACACATGGTTGACACGGCGGCTTTCACGATTCACGAACCGTCTGATTAGTGACTTTAGTTTTGCATCATATTATATCTTCTCAAATCAATTCATTAAAATGCATCCAGATTTAACAGAAAGGATTCTCCAGCACTTGGAAAGTGGTGATAAAGTTGATACTCTGGATCTAGTGCCGATTTTTGGTGAGGAACATCAAAAAATTATCGGAGCTCTCAAGAGTATTCAAGCTCATGGTGAACTTGTTATCGCTGAGCCGACGTCACGAAAGTCTTTTGAATTGACTGGCGAGGGATCAGAAGTAGCGGCTAAAGGCAGTCATGAAGCTGCTACTTACAATGCAGTTCCACCTGAAGGCATTCCACAAGTGGACCTTTTGAAAACTTCCCCTAATGCCAAGGTTGGCTTCAGTAAAGCAATGGCACAAGGATGGGTTTTTGTAGATAAGTCCGTAAGTCCACCACTAGTCAAGCGGAAGGTGGACAAAATTGAAGATGCAGTTATGTTAAATTTACAAGCGATAGCAGATGGCAAAAATGAGCTAGCTGCCAATATTTTGACTGAGTACAAAAAGCGAAAGCTGCTGCAGGAGGTCACCACCAAAAGTTTCATTTTAAGTAAAGGGCCAGAATTCTCAACAACTCTGACAAAACTAGAGACTGACCTGACTGTAGAAATGCTCGCATCTGGATTGTGGAAAGATCTCAAATTTAAGGCGTACAATTTTGATGCTCTAGGCGCACCTCCAGCACGTGGACATCTTCACCCACTGCTTAAAGTGCGTACAGAGTTCCGTCAAATCTTCTTGGAAATGGGATTCTCGGAAATGCCAACTAATAATTACGTTGAGTCGTCGTTCTGGAACTTTGATGCCCTATTCCAGCCACAACAGCATCCAGCCCGCGACGCTCAAGACACCTTCTTTATAAGTTATCCAGCGAAGAGTTATAAATTTCCACAGGAATATTTGCAGCGAGTCAAGAAAGTCCATTCAGAAGGTGGCTACGGGTCGCAGGGCTACGGCTACGACTGGAAACTTGAGGATGCGCAAAAGAATATACTGCGAACCCACACAACAGCTGTAAGTGCGCGTATGCTTTATAAGTTGGCCAATCAACCGGGAGGTTTCAAGCCGGCGAAATACTTCAGTATCGACAAAGTTTTTCGCAACGAAACTTTGGACGCTACTCATCTTGCTGAATTCCATCAAGTGGAGGGAGTTATTGCTGATGTCGGTCTGACGCTGGGCGACTTAATTGGAACTCTATACGAATTTTTCCAGAAACTTGGCATTACACAGTTGGAGTTCAAGCCTGCATACAATCCATACACCGAGCCGAGTATGGAGATATTCTGCTTCCATCCTGGCTTGAACAAGTGGATTGAGGTACGTATAATCGCCTATAGTTATATGCGAAATTATTAATGCGCCTTATTTTTCAGGTTGGTAATTCTGGAGTCTTCAGACCCGAATTGCTATTACCCATGGGATTGCCTTCGAATGTAAACGTTATCGCATGGGGCTTATCGCTGGAACGTCCAACCATGATAAAATATGGCATCAACAACATCCGAGATTTGGTTGGTCCAAAGGTTGACCTCAAGATGGTCGAAGAAGGGCCTCTTTGCCGGCTGGAACGTTAAACAAATTTTTACTTCAATCTAATTGATTTATTTATCGAATTACGCAAAAATATATTATTTGAACTAGACTGTAGTTCCTTATCACTCCTAATTGTGATACACGTTCCTTAATGATGCATAAACAGTGGATTTGGAATAGGTGCATGGTTGGGTATATGCAAAGTTTCCTTAAATCCATGGAAAACATTACTCGCGATGTATCGTAGTTTTCAGAAGAGTTTTCTTGCTTTGCATTTTTCAGTTAACCTACTTTTGGCGATTTATTTGTTCGGAACAATTTCAAATTTAATATTCCAGGCTTGTACTTCTCCAACTCAGCAATAATATTGGTCTTGGCGAAGGCAGCTCCTGGTAATAGGACTCTGCCAATGAAAAATGCAGTTTCTTTTTTGACGTCTTCAAACTAATTACTGGCATTTTAAACTTACCTTCCAGGCATCTTCTCACTTTCTCTCAAAATAGTGGTAGCAGCCACTAACAAAGAAACACAGGTAGCCCCATAGCCTGGATTCGTTCCGGTCACTCTGGCTATCACATTAGCTGAGATGATAGGCAGCCGTTATGACTCACCTGACTCCTTCCGGCAATACCCTATTTCAGATTCTCCAGCAACGTTACCGCCTCGAAGACACAGTCCTTGCCCGTAAATCCCGATGCTCCAAATATAATCACATCGAGTTTATTAGCAATTTTAGCAGTTCTATTTAAATTAGCATGCAAAGGCGATTAAATTACCAAACCAAAGTAAAGATACCTCTTAGTCAACTGATGAATATGAGCAGCCACTACACTTTTATTGCATGAATTGCGTCTCTAGAGTAACGCTAGACTTTAAGTTATTTCTTCCTTACGCGTATTGGATTACGAATATTGCTATCTGTTTCTTTATCGGTGTTGCTATTATTACATTATATAACAACAAAGATAGTCAGTGTATTTTTTGTTTATCATAGAAAACGGTTGTTATTAAACCAAAAATCTAACGGAATGGTGTATGGAGTATGGAAGGCCCTACCCTGTATTTCATTCCGAGAGTGCAAAAAAACATTTTTTTTTCGAAAGTGTTACAGAGTGGCAATTCAAAAGCGTAAAACTATTTCGAATAGGATTGACTTTTGGAACGAAATAGAAAGTAGGGTTCCAGGATTTAGACTTCTTATCCACTTGCATACCATACCAAAATATTTGATCAAACACAAACCGGGCGTTATGACATGTACCCTAGCGAAGCTATTCTGAGCCTATGGGTGCTCGAAAAGTTCGGAAGATCTAGTACTGACGTGGACGTTAACGTTATCAATTTCGTTGACGGTTTTATGACAGTCATGTTCTTTATTGATGTGAGAAAACCATGTGCTAGTTATATAAAGATTACGTCCCGCAGAAAACTCGAGGTGTCGTGTAGGATGTACCACCAATGAATTCTCCTTTCATATTTAGAATCACGTTTTTAACGCCTAATTTTAAAAAAAAACGATGATGGCTTTAAACAAGGCAGCCATTTAGACATTCAACGTGCAAATCCGAAGGTCGCTCTTAGAATTCTACCTCAATAGATCTCGGTTCCATTAATGCTATTGTTCTTTCCCATTACTCGTAAGTGCAGGCATCCTCGCCTATGTTAATAAACGCAACAATATCTTCTGGTCCTTAAAATTTAAATGGTTCGAAATGTCATTACGCGATAATAAGGGTCGTCATAATGTGGATTATTGTTAGGAAATGTGTATGGATGGAGACAAAAAGTTATATTTTCTAATAAAGAAACACTGCAAGCAATTTGTATACCGTTTTTACATTCTCCCTAGGTGGGGTTCTCACTAAATGTCAAGTTGAGTAGACATTTTAAAGGTAATTCGACTCAAACGCGTTACAATTCCTTGACACTTTTGTTAGCTTTATTTTATTCATTATTGATATTCAATCTTATATCACTTTAGTGTTAGTATGTATTAAAAAATAAAAATTAAATGTTAAACATATCAACGATTAAATACGAGCAGAGGTTAATAAATAGAATCATTGCGGTGTTCAACACCAGCGATTTACTTGTTCGCAACAATTTCAAATTTAATTCCATGCTCATACTTTTCCAACTCAGCAATCATATTGGTCTTGCGGAAGGCAGCTCCTGGTGGCAAGACACCTCCACTAAAAAAAAGAAGGAAATAATATCTCATGCTGTTCCAATTAAATGTTAACTCTTTTAACTTACGTTCCGGGCATCTTATCACTGTCTCTGAGAATTGTGGTAGCAGCCACTAGCAAGGCAACACAGGTGGCTCCATAGCCTGGATTCGATCCGGTAACTTTGGCAATCATGTTCTTTGTAGGTGGATCAGTGAATTGATCTGTTGCTTCAGCTAGTTTCTCTGATTTTGACCAACCGTTACCTTTGATTGTGATCTTAAAGCGTGCTGCATTCATAGACTCTTCTGATGGTCCCTCGTGCGAAATAAAGCCAAACGAGAAAATTCTCGGATAGTTTAAGAGTAGTTGACGGCCCAAAGCGAATTTTGTCATAATTCCAAAAACAACGCCAACGAAGGCGACAATTAACGCTGCAATCATGGAACTGAAAGGGAATTTATCTGTAAGGGCAAACGGAGTGAAGATTTGAATATCTTACGGGAAACCAATGTAGGCTTGAACTTGAGCTGGACGCTTTTTCTCAGTTTCGAACAAAAATCTCTGCGAGCGTTGCATAACCGGTTTATCTGATCCAGGGAATGGTAGGCAGACACCATTGATGACGTCTGACTTATGAAAGACGGGTCTATACAAGAATTAAATCACAATTTTGAAATTGTTAGGAATAAATCAGTATTTACTTTGCTTTCAATTTTGGCTGGAACTTGGGTAAGGGTCCCTTGTACAGTTTCGTTCGAATGTCACGTAATTCACCGGAATGTGCTAAGCCATAGACGGCTGATTCCCATGTACCATAATGAATGGATGCACCACCACGTCGGCCGCCCGAAGAATAACTTTGCAAATATGTTTCAACCGAGTTTAAGACCCCTAAATTAAAGATAACGTTTAATGATAATTGTACGCAAGGTTATATCTACATACTAACCATCGAAATTCTTTTCCAAAAACATAACTCCCATATCAGCTGGAATACTATCGAAGCCACAAGCAGACACAATGTACACTCCCTTCTCCTTTGCCAGGTCGTTGTACTTTAATTGCATTGTTTCCATGTACTGTGGTTCACCGCTTACATCGACATGATGAGCTCCAGCCTCGATGCACGCTTTAACGACTTGTTCGCCATAAAAGCGATATGGACCACAAGTGTTGACAATGACCTATACATTATAAAAGCAAATTCAATTAATCCTAAGTGACTGGTTTTAAACAAAGGTTATGATAAAGAGTCGGCAAGGAAAGCGGAAGAACTCCCAGTCATTTTACTTCATTGGAGAGAGGCGTCAATGGACGTAACTAAAGAATTGTCAAACTTACAAAACGGTATCGTTTAAAGAAACAAGCGAGTGCGTCCACTGTGATTTCATTAATTAGGCTTCATCGGGACAACGATACAGACGAAATTGTGTACAGAAAAGTGAGATGATAGGCTGGCTAATGAGGCTCAGCTCGTATGACATAGTTGTGTGACTGCACAAAACCTATTGCCGTGGAGCCCATTAGCAACTATTTAGGAACAATGAAAAGCCTTTAAAGATAAGAAGCAAGCCATTGTCCAGTGCATGAATAAGAGAACATAGAATATATTTGCAGCAGAAAATAGCCATTTGAATAATTTCCAAAAAGAAATTCCTAATGCCAATGTCCAATTTAAGCAGGAAACGTTGTTAGATACTCCTCGCTTTACCGCATCAACACCGCAGCAGCAGTTGTTGTCAAGTGCGTGGCGTGTTAGCGTGTCGCAATGTTGGAAGTGTACAAGAGTAGAATTAGAAAAGAAAATTGTATGAATGTCGACAGAAGTAGCAATAGTATCACTTATGTCCGGAGAAGCCATCATGAAAAGCTATATGATGGCCGAATGACTTGAGAATATTCAAATCCAACCCAGTAAGATCAAGATGTTTTGCAATTAAAAAAAAAAAATATTAAGAAAAGATTTAGGCGAAGAAATTATCAAATCATTGACGATGAATTGTGACGATTCGGCCTTAGTTCTCAGTAAACAACCAAGATTTCTCATCAACGATAACAAGTATAAGATATGTATTAACTTTATCAATGACTCAAATAACAGATTTCGACAGTCATATCTGTATTTCATGATGAACGCTTTATTAAATTAATGAAGTTTCTATGACGCAAATACTTTTTAATTAAAAAAACAAACACTTGGAAAAAAACTATACATTCGACATTTTATAGGGAGATAAATGTAGACTTTTAGTAGACACTTTAGGCACTTAAACCTTAATAGCCCCAATAATAACATACGGTGCCCCTTTATATAGTGGAATGATCTCTATCAGTAAACATAAGTTCAATGTCGCGTTTAATTCTTGTGTATTTTCAGGTATCCAATTGATGTCACATTTTGTTATAGAAATTTGGAAGGATCTGTTTAAATTAGTGCGCCTTTAAAAGCCACTTTAATTATTTAAATAATTAAATTTACAACAATATGTCCTCTCAAAGGAATTCAACTCTTAAGACACGCAAGTCTTACTTCTCTTTAGGTGCCAGAATTTGAAACAGTTTACCTTATAAATTTCAAAATGAAACCAAATTTAAATAATTTTGTTCGCTCCTTAAAAGACTAGCTACAGAACTAGCTGACAATTTCAAGGCAATCGATCAGATATGATCACTCGACACCGTGTATAGGTGATCTTCGACATAAGCCAACCTAATTTATTAACAATAAGTTTCAACTCAACATAATGGTGAAAACATGGCAGTAAATGTCTATTTCGAAGCTGCCGTCATCCACTATGATGGTGTTCAATAACACAAATACAACGGTTGAGGATTTATTTTATAACAAATCATGAGTGAAATAAAGTCTCTCTACAAACAGACTTTGTTGTAATATGGCAAATTACGGTTTATAATAATAAGGGCCAGTTTCAAAGGTTCCGGATAAAGTTTCGGATAGTTAGCCGACACATAACGCTTTCCACTAGATAAGAGCTGCTGATATTTTTTTTTCTGTTTCATCGTCAAAGTCTCTGATAAACTAACTTGCGGAAAAATTTATCAGCCGCTACGTTTGTTTCGATACACATGTCATTTGATTTGTATTTTTTTTTGTGTTTTCTAATATTTTTTGTTTTTTTAGGTAAACCAAAAGAAAAAAGACATTTGAAAAATTAACAGAAGAAAAATTGAAGCCACCAAAAATCCAAAAACTTCTAACGGAGGAGCTGGAGCAGGTATCTTCCGGATATAGGATTTAACAGCCAGTTGAACCGGCTGATAGGCTATCCGAGACTATATCTGTCATATATATCACTATCCGAAACCTCTGAAACCAAAAGTTGAAGTTTAGCTGACAGATAAGTTCCGGATAGACTATCCGAGACTTTATCAGCTAGTCTTGAAACTGGCCCTAAATATCGTTATTCCAATAATATGACTTTAAGGAGTCAATCGTTATAGAATAGAAATTGTAATAAGAAAATTGAAAAGCTTACTCACCTTGGCTTTAGCGGCCATATCAACCAGTGATTTCTCGTCACCAATATCGGCGATAATAATTGGAATTTTGGACAAGTCCTTCTTGGCCTTTGCGCCCATTTCCTTTAGGACAGCTTCTAGCTTGGCCTGACAATTAAAAAAAAAATGAATACAACTCCAAGACTTAGATTATAACAACTTACCTGATTTCTTCCGGCAATACCCCATTTCAGATTATCCAGCACAGTTACCGCCTCGAAGACACAGTACTTGCCAGTGAATCCTGAGGCTCCGAATATGATAACATCAAGTTTCTCAGACATTTTGACAATATTATCTAAATGTACCTTCAAAAAAATTCACACAAAACCCGTTCAATTACTAGAAGTAGAGAAAAAAAAACAAAACACCCAAGTATAATACAACCGATGAGAATGAGTTTCACCACACGTTTAAAAAGAAACTTCTGCAATGATCGAGAATATTGTATGTAAGGTATGTCGTATATTTAATGCGATTTTTTTTTAGCATGCGAATAGCTATCGGCTTTTCTTTATCGTTGTTGGTGTCAAAGGTAAGCAAATTGCGATAATTATTGCCTAATACCTAGCGATAAGTCACTGTTGCGTAGCGTGGCCGTTCTGTTCAGCTTCTACGGTTTATTTATTAATTATTATGTTTTTGGTAATACTGACACTATAGGTGTAAATGTAGTCTCAAATAAATGGAAAACAACCGTGTGTGGGTGGGAGTAATAGAATTTTACTGGAAAACTAATCGCAGCTGCATCCAAAATTAAATGAAAATCTGATGAAATTCCAGATGTTAATGAATGGCGGACGTGGTGATTTTAATCAATCCACCAAGCAACACACGTAGCAGGGCGAACATTTTTTGTTTCCAGAAGAAATAGCAAAAGACTGTGAAGTTAGTTATTTTTTTTGTTTAATGTGCATTGCGAATGAATGTTTATTTTGAGTGCGCAATGGAAATGGAATGATTAAAACAAGTACATATACATTATAATGTATAGACAAAACCAAATGATGTCATTGCTACAAGAACGAAAAGTATCAGCCGGCGAATTGTTTATTTACTTCCGCAGTAGCGCCTCAAGAGCTAAAGCAAATTGCATAGTTATTCTAATTATAGCCGGTAAACCGCAGTCAGTGTGATAGAGTGATGCGACAATAAGAACGCGTTTAAATGGTATGTGCGTTCTTAAACAAGACTGTGGGCAAGCTTAATTAGCCTGTCTGACAACGAGTTGTTGTGGTGTTGTAAAAAGCGTTAATGAAAACGTTTATTCAGAGAGAGACATGCAAGCAAATGCAAATAGCGAGTAATAATATTTGCTGGTAGGTACTTGCACCTTTGTTTATCCAATTCGTCGTCTTTAATTAAGGGATGGAGTGCAAGGTTTGAAGTTCGAATATCAATATAATTGGCTCTTATTTACATACATATGTACCTAGGTTGGGAAAAGTAACAGAAAATATAGACAATTAAGGACCATTCACATGGGAGCGAACGAACGAATTGATAAAATGCGACCAAACCACTTTTTATGCATTTATAAATAGAAAATTGCACATTTTATTATTATTCCAATTGGAGGATAATTAATTATCCCATCAAAATGTATTAAGAAAACAAGTTTATAAATAGTTTAAATAACGAAATTTCGAATTCCAAACTTTTTGGGGCGAAAGAAAACACCCTGGCGCGAATTGTCAGTCTATTCGCAATCCACATCATTTAAATCCCGTTCCACAAAATTCAATAAATTCAGCCAATAAAAAATTCGCTCGAACTTAATCCTATTCCAAGAGGAGAATATCTTGGAATAATAAAATGTGCAATTTTCTGTTTATAAATGCGTAAAAAGTGGTTTGTTTGCATTTCATCAATTCGTTCGTTCGCTCCCATGTGAATGGTCCTTTAGAGGTACATATACAGTAAGGAAACTCCATTATGGGCCCCTATTGTGAGTGTCGATAGTTGATCGTTGATCGACAACTGTCGATCGATAGACAACTTTGATTGTCGATTTGACAGTCGCTTGTAGTCGATTACAAATGTCTGGTCGATGCTTTCTCTTGGAAGTGAAAAAATTTTGTGCGTATGAATAGCTAAAATCAATCGACGCAATCGACAATTGTCGTGACGATCGCTGATCGACAATCACAATAAGGGCCATGCTCTCTGTCGTAAATCAGCTTTGGACTATTATTTATTATTTATCCAATATAATTGTAAAGTAAATTTCATTGATGCTGTTATTTTTTGTGATTTGATTTGAAGTTGGGGTGAACCAGTTGTGAACCAGGGGAGAACCAGGGGTAAACTGCGTGTGCGAATTCAAAAGAATAAAAACTAAGTAGAAACGGGTTATTTGTAATGCTATACTACTATTGTCACAATAATCCTAATCATAATGGTGGATTTACATCAACACACCACGCAATTTTGCATGACTTCAGAGAGAAAGATCCGTTTGTATCATTCAAACGGAATTTAAATGACCTTTCCATAGATGCCAAAATTTACACTAAGTAAGTTCAACTTTAGAGTTTTATACTTATGTCCACCATTGTATATTCCAATCTTTCAGATAGCTTGCAGGTCTTCAATGGGTTGGAGAACAGTACTGTTTAATTTGTGTTTTGGGGCAAGTGAAAGAAGAAGGGAAAGCTTTTATAATCATGGCTAGTCACAAAATTAGTCAGGTGCTTGCAAAAAAAAAAATAAATAAAAATATGTATTCCACATACGCCCCGATGACCACCACTATATGCTTATGGTTTGATTATTGAAAAATATGCTTCGTCCTTTGATAAACTTCATATGTAACCTAATTTTATATTTCTGAGACATATATGATCTGTAAGCACTGTGCATCTTACTTTTTGCTGATTTTTATAATCCGGCGGGCTCTGTTTGCACAAATGTCGTCAACAACTGGAAGTACCATCAGTGGCCCCAAGATTTATTGTTCAGCACAGAAAAATTACAATGTATGTAGGTATGCATGTATCGTATTGCAGAAATAGATACACTCAAAATACGCTGCCGGCTGAAGCAACGAGATACAGGTAGTGCTCAATTCATTAGAATCCCTCAATTTAATGGAACCCCCACGACTGTGCCAAAACTTCTTTTAATTTAAAGACAGGATTTTCGATCGTAATTCTATTATGGAACTAATTCGACTTTATAATGCAACTAGACTGGCTGAATCGTAATGTTAACGAGAACGGCTATTGTGATATGTACTGTACATTAATAAATAAATTTGCTGCAGATTTGTTATTCGTCTTTAGGTGCGTTACCTTAACCCTTGCGGGCGTAGCTCTAAAGAGTAAAAAGAATAAACGACAATGACAAACAGCTTATCATTTCATTGATATAAACAATGAACTTTGGAATGATCGTATGTGTATCATGTAAACAAACTTAATGAATCACAAAATTAATCTTGGAATGGACCTTGGGTTGATGTCAGATTTTTCAGGCAGGCGTTACCATACTACATGTAACTGAATATGTATACAATTTTTTAGGTACCAGAAAAATTTAAAATTTTATGGAAAACTTAAGCCTTTAATTTTTTTTGAAAAATTTAACGTAAATATACTTATATCGCCTGTTGGAAGCATTTTAAAAAATGTGGGGGGGGCGTGGTGCCTAAAAAATATAAATGTTTGTTTTTGATTGAGTAGATCGTTGCCTGAGAATTGTTTTGTTTTTTTTTTTAGTTAGCAATTGATTTTAGGGCAATTTTTCATGCTCTTTCCAAATCTGCAATCCGTATTGTGCTGAGGCTTACCAATCCTGACATATCCAGCAATCCAGCATCACAAACCACAGAGAACTAGACCGTCGACTTCCGTGCACCTAGCCGATTCTCCCCAGAAAAAAATTACCCTGTCTGTGAATACGTGTAAATCAGTGTTGCCAGAACTAAGCAAAATATGCTAACGTTTAAAAACAACTTTTTTATTACAAAAAAAAGGAATACATATAAACACAACATGATGTCTGATGTATAATAAGGAACAAAAAGGGAATTCAGTATTTTGTAATGAAATTTACATTTAGTTATTCAGAAGCACGTCAATTAGGTAGATACAGAACTAAAACTAAAGTCCGTATTTGACTCTACATTTTTCTCTCAATTTTTCTTCATTTTTATCACATTAAATCATCTTAAAAAATCAGCTGCTTGTAAAAGAGACAAAAAGTGTAGGTATGTATTATGAAAGGGGTAGCAATTGTTTGCAAAGGAACACAAATTTTCAAACGAATTTATTTTCAAAAAGTTAGACTTCAAAGTAATGGGAGGAGAAATGCCAAATAATGTTAAAATGTCAAAGAAAAAAAAACAAAAAAAATATAATTTGAATACATTTTCAATGCATTTTTTTATATATTTACATTAATAAAGTTGTTGTATACGCAATCAAACTTATCGGGAATTTTCTTTCTAATTTTTCGTACTGTTCTAGTTTCATTTTAAAAGCGTGAAATATGCAAACAAAAAGCCTAGTGTCATACGGGCTTAAGGTCATCATCTTCCCCGTCTTCGTCATTGTACTGATATTTTGCCGAGTCTTTATTTTTTATTCAACAATTTTCTTGTAGTACTTAACAATTAAAAAGCTGCCAGACACTTGACAATTGACAACTGATTTGAAATTTGTCGACCTATTTGGCATTTTGGTATTATGCGTGCTATTACTATTCCCATTTTTAGGATGGGTGGTACTTTATAACTACGCTGTATATGCACTACGCTACAGAAAGAGTATAATCGAAGAAAACTTTTAAGGAAACCAAATACATATTTCAACACAACAAAAGAAACTTTAAAATTTATTCATTAATTTGTCAATCTGGTAGACGGCCTTCAGCCAAGCCATATACTTAGACTTAGTATCTATTTAAATGAATTGTTTTTGTTTCGGAAATAAAGTCATTATTAACTAATATTAACTTAACTATTCCCATTTATGTTTTGATTTCATTAAAATAAGTTACATTAATACCGAATAAATTTCATCGTGGATGATTCAACTAATATTGGTAATAAATTAGCAAATTCTTCGCGTTTATCACACATTTGAAATACCTACCTACTTTTTTACTACTGCAATTATTAATTATTGTTGTAGTGGTCTGTAGCCCTTAAGCCTATCACCAATAATTGAAAAACAAAAACGTCACATCGTATACTGTAATTTATGGAAAAGAAAATGCATCTGTAATTTTGCATATAGTTTAGGTACTATAAAAGCGTTCCGTAACTTTTTCGCAAATTTCTCTCACTGTGAGAGAATAATTCAATCCCAGCACCGTCATTTTGAGAGTCTTTTCCATTTTTACTGCAAAAGTAAAGGAATAGACCTCTAGGTACTATTGAGAAGCTTTGATTTCATTCAATTGAATAATTGTCATTTGTCATTCACATATTCAGTAATGCCAAATACAGACAATTTTGATGGATGCGCATATACCACGAATATGTTCATGATGGGTATAAAGTTTTTGATTTTTTTTTTATGTTGAATGCTGAAAATATGCTAGATTGCATATAGCATATTTTATTTATACTAATATGCAATTTAAGGTTTAAATATGCTAGATCTAGCATAAAAAATGCTAAAATGGCACCACTGGTGTAAATGTCAAAATTAATGGCGGCAATGATTTTCCCATTGACTTATTATATATGGACTGCTAGTGAAATGTCAGTTCATACAAATTTTGCCCAGAAAATGACGCCAACATAAACTAGCGCTCTTGGTTCGGAGCGAAAAATAAGTGAAACAAAATGACGAACCATCTTGGATTTCTCCATAGAATGCTAGAGGCACCTATTGGGCGTGAGAGGACTTATGAGGTAAACCATTTAAAATTCAAATTGTTGCGTCACTGTTTAAAGTAGATGGCATTGGAAAACGAAGCCAATGATCACAACCATCTTTGATTTCTCCATAGAATGCTAGAGACACATATTGGGCGTTAGTGGATTTGGCAAGTAAAACGGTTGAAATTCAAATTTTTGCGTCATTGTTAACAATAGATGCCACTTCAAAAAAGTGTGAATTTCCAAATTATTCCGCTCCGAACCAAGAGGGCTAGTGGTTATGTTGGAACCAACGCGAAGACGTCCAGTAGCAGTCCATATATAATAAGTCAATGGATTTTCCATGCTATACCATGGGCATAGGATTTTTTAAGTATGCGTGCGTCAATGGCGCTCCCTTGATTTTGTACAGCACCAATACATGAAAAATCCTGGGCCCGCAGGCAGCTTGTAGGCAAAGTCCGTTATGTGGGAGGAGTCGACGGTCTATTCTATGTATGTAGTTTGTGTCCACCACCGACTTTGTCCAATATCCATCAAAATCAACGGTTTGTAATTTTTATTAAATAAAACCAATGGTTAGATATGGTAGGTACACTAATTGCAGTCAAAAATTTAGTATTGGTTTGTACCACCTCAAATGAATGCACAAGCATTGTTACGACTCAGATATATGTGCACTACATACCATCGGGCTCAAGTGGAATATTTTTTTTCAATGAAGTTTTTGGGAATATTAACAGCCTTATTTATAAACTTTATACGCTCTTTATAATCTCTAAACGCAAAAACCTTATTTATAAAAATTACACTCAGTTGTATAGAGACAGCATAAGGTGAAAAATAAATACTTATACACTGCCTAACTATACAGTTGGTTAGAATCATTACATATAGCGAATTCTAATAAATAAGGCTGTAAGTTATCGCACAGATTTTGAATAATAAGTGCAATAACATTTAACTTCGTTTTTCTCGAAACCGAGTCAATGGCGTATGAGACAAAACAATTCTCAGGCGACGAGATACATTTTTTATTTATTTTTTCATTGTTTCCTGTAGGGAGGTTGAAGAAATGCATCATGCATCTTTAAGATATTTAAATTTTCTTTCCTTTAATTTTCTTCAACAGCCCCTCCGGAATTACTTCGGGGGCCGTTTTTTCCTTTTACTCCATATTTCCTGTTCTTCGATGAGGGCGCGCTCTGGTTTTCTTCTCTCTTCTTTGTTTTGAGCAGGGTTTTGATGAAGGATGATTCTTGATTCCAACCGTATTCATTCCTGATCATCGTCAGGGGAGATATAACCTGTCTCCGATCATAGATGCTGTCTTTCAGCAGTCCACCTGCTGCCATGACCACCACTTTCCGCATCCTGTGTAGGCATTAAAATATCCGTCCGTATCGTGTTAGAAACTGCGTGGGGTAAATAATTTACCTATCGGTGTTATCGCTCTGTCCATTCAGCAACGTCTCTGAATCAGCCTGACGGTCCTTCTACCTCTTTTTTCGGTCAGTGTTCGTTCCACCTTAGTTGCCATAGACAACATTTTTACATTAGGCGCATTCAACTCAGATTCCAAAATGAGGTGGTTGGATTTAATTATAATTCATTTTATACCACAGTAAAAAAAAATAAACACAAAACATTAACTTGTACCATGTAATTTCCTTTATTATGATAATGGATCGACACCTTACAATTTCACACAAGTCTCTGTTCCAGGATACTCTGGCAAATCGAGTTGATATTTGTCTTGCAAGGGTTTGGGTACAAAACGTCCACCTAAATAATGATGTTCACCTTTAAAATATTTCGCACACATTTTCGGAGCTGTCAGAGATATTAAAAGCGTCGGCTCAATGGAACACTCATCGAGTTTACCCTTTTCGACATCCCAACCACTGGGTATATCAATGCTAAATAAAAATAAATATGCATACAAATTACACGCGCATCAACAAGTACAAAATGTGCAACCTTGCAATTGGAATCTTGTTAGCCGTCATCACTTTCATAATAGGGGCAAAACTTTCCCGAACCGGCGGTTTGAAGCTAAACCCAAACAAAGCATCAACAATTAAATTGTACTTCTTCGAGGCTTCAGCTTCGCTGGGACACTCGTCGATAAATTCAATACCCATTCGAGTACATTGATGGGTGAGATTCTCGTACAATTCCTTAGCCGTTCGCTTAGGATAGTAAATTGTCGGCGTGAACTTCATTAGGGACAAATGTCTGGCACAGACCAACCCATCGCCGCCATTATTGCCGGGACCACAACAAACCAATACGTTCTTAAAACTAAAAAAAGAAATTCAATTAGAATGAACAAAAATGCAACAAAAGAGAAAGCATTCAGCTTACCTCTCTGCTGGAAACGATTTGCTAATCGCATGAGCACAACTTAAGCCGGCCAGCTCCATTAGTTGGTCAACGCTGAATTTGTATTCATTGAAAAGCTCTAAATCAATATTGGTAGCTTCAGTTTGATTAAGCAATTTCATTTTGTTGGCTAATGTGCAAAGCGATGCTGGTTTACAAAGTTTCTGTAAGCGAAATAAGTTGGAATTGTATTACAGCTTTGTGTGGAAGAAGCGAGAATTACCAATAAGTTTGGTTTTGTATGTGTAATATGTATATGATTTTTGTAATAATGATCGAAATTATACAATCCGCGAAAATGTGCATTTGAAAACAATTTCACATTTTATCACGAAAGAGTGTTGGTATGGTCGGCATAGCCAAGTAACTGTTAGCGATAGCGCATTCCATGTTAACACCTCCCGATCGCACTACCCGCTTCCGAAATAGATTGAAGAAGTAGTCTATGATAGCGCAGGATCGTCTTTCCGAAATTGGTTTAAGTTTGAAATAGTTCACGAGAGCTACTTCCAAATTGCAAGCTTGTTTTCTAGTGTCAACGACACAACTGTTTCTAATTTATCAGTATCTCGAATTTAGACCTCCTGACGATGAATGCCGTTGGTCGTATGAGGCTTTAAAATTGATGTAAAGGCAGTGAGTCTCGTTGATCTTTAGTATAGAATACACACATATTCCTATATGGTAATTTGGTGGAGGCAAGATCTGCCGGAAGCCATGGCAGTGGGTGCCGCTAAATGTATTTCGGAGACGATTCTAGCAAATCAACTACTCGTTGAAGTTATTACACCAATTACATACTTGTTACTTGTATAGGCTATAAATTTTGTTAAATTTGTATAGTTCGTTATTACCCAAACCTCTATGGGTTTATCCCTCATTTCTGATCACAGTTTTGAACACTAACAAGGCTTAAGGAAGGTAAATCTTACACCTTCTCAGCTGAACTTATGTGCTTATTATTCTGGCAAGAATTACGCGAATAATTGCTAGCTGGTATATATTAACCTTTGTGGAAGTATATAGTTCCCTACTAGCCAAGCTTTAGGTCCAGGGTTTATAATGGAATACAATCATGCCCACCTTAGTAATAGAAACCCCAAGCGATGTGTTAAAAAAACGCAATTTTAATTTTATTAGCTAAAAGCCCTGCTTTATTAAAACAGATTTTTGAAGATCCATTTCGATGTTGTCTTCTCAGGGCCAGGTGCTGTTCTACCATTTGAAAACAAACAGGACATCCATCAATTCCGAAATTTAATTTGTATTTAATACTTATGATAATTTTATGTTTACAAAAGACTTATGTATCCTACAAAATACCGTGACGATGACGACAACTATTCCTGATGCCTTCTGCCATGCTGTCATTTCATTGACTTGTTCATCTTACCATAGTTCTGCTGCATTTGTTGCATTTGCTGCGCCTGCATCATCTTTTGCTGCTGCTGCAGTTGCGACTGCATATGCTGTTGTTGTAGTTGATTTTGTGTCATTCCCGCCATACCCATTTGTGTGGGCATATTTGCTGCCATAGAATTCATGTACGTCATTTGCTGGCCAGTTCTAATATCCCCCTGGCCTGGCATGGATGGCTTGTTATAACCCTGCTGTTGCTGTATATCGGAGAGGCAATTCTTCCACTCTTCCAGTCGATTGTAGTGCTTGTTGATTAACGCCTCTTTGCGTGTAATTTCATTGCGTAGTTCCAAATTTTCATCCTTGATGAGCATATCGGGTTTCAGAGTTGAAACGAGAAATCGTTTCTGCAAAAAGAATGCCTCCATTTGTCGCGCAACGTCGATAAACTTATTTGTGGTTTTTTGCACTTCGAGTTCGATTTCTTCTTTATTGTTGCCTGTATTGGATTCCTGTTTGGTTAGTGCATGAAGGCACGATTGGAATCCCTCTTCAAATTCATCCATGAGATTGCCATTTTCATTGGAGGAGGATGCCATTTTGTTGGATTAGTTGAGTTCAGTCAGATGGAAACACGAAAACAGCACAATACACTTTAAGCAAAAAACCAGAACATTGATTATGGGTAAGCAATCTTTAGACAACAAACTTTTAATGCACAAAAAAAAAAAAATTACAAATAAAAACACCTGAAAACACACTTAGGAAAACAGAAACTGGAGACGTAGAGCTGTAACAATAGAGAGTAACACTCGCACCGATAATAGTAGTAGTTTTGAGTTTTGAAGCAACGGCATTATAACAAATCATAAGATCTTGCTGGATAGGAGAAAAGTTTGCTTACAAATTGGGAAGAACATGCATATGGTTAACTTTTTCTATTCGTCAATATAGCCATCCATTTGCATATAACCCTTTTAAAACTAATGTCAGTTTTAGTTAAACTTCAGTTTAAACTCTCACTGAGGAACTAGGCATTAGTTATCCAAACTTTACATCAAGTGGTTGCAAAAAGGTCTGTTCATAGTGTTTTATATAATTCAGGAGGAAAGTAGTCAAACTCTAAAAAATGTCGTAGCGCCTTGATGTAATTCTTTAAAAGGATCGGCCATCCACATAAAGTTACTTTAGCAAGGGTGAAAAAAGCTATTTAATTTTTGGATCCTATGTTATAGAAATACTTAAATGTTATCAAGTTTTAGGGGAATCTAGCTTCTAAGTACAAAAGCAGGTTAGAATTTCGCATTTTCATTCATCAAAAACACGAGATTCTTCCAATTGCATCACATAAACATAGATACAAGCAAAAATATTCATGTACTTAAAAAGAACATCAGCTTAGAAATTGTACGATGTGTTTTAATAAAAATTAAATAAGCTGATCGAGTACAAAATTCACATGTTTAACGTCATCGATGGATTTTTATTTTAATTGTTCACTGATGCAGTGTCACGTCTTTATGTCTTATCACAAAAAATAATTAAAATAAAAGGTGACGACCTCTGCATTAAGTTTTGCGTTAGATGTTAGAAAGCAAAGTTAGATGTGTTCCACACGGGACACCCGCAAAGATAGGGTCCTCGATTAAAGAAAGAGAAGAATAAAATTGATGATTTCAACGTTATTTTTTTAAATTATTGTTTTGTTTAAATTACAGTTATGCACACCAAGTCCTTTCTGCTGTTAATGTATTACCTCATGCAAAATGAAAAAAAAAAAAAAACTACAACTACCTACACCACTCTTGATGATAAGGAAATGCTACGGAAATGGAATACGTTTTCTAATTATTTGCTTAATGAATTTGTTTTATAAATTGATAAAATTTCGAAATTGAAATTCAATACCCAGCGCAGTACATTCATGTAATAGGTACTGTAACCATTTTGACTACCGGTTTATTTTAGATGTTTAGATAAATGAACTCGATCATGTAAGTTATGGTATAATCCATTTTAGCCAGATTAATTAAATAACTTACCTGGATGTTTTTTATTAATTTGTTTCTTATTGATAGCATGTAAATATTGTGAAATTATAAACTTTTAGGCAATTGAAACACTTTTTATTTTGGATAATTGCTACTGCCAAATGCGAAGCGATGTGTGGTGTGGTGAATGGTGATGCGCTGCAAAACAACTTTGTTTGACATTAGTATGACCGATTCACAGTAGCGAATTGATTTTTATTAGAGGTGGAGCTGAAACCGACAGATAACAAAAGATAGCATAATTGTCATCGATAAGTTTACACTCAGCGCGGCTACACGATCATGGAAATAAAGTCTATGATGATGTCAGTAGAAGGGAAAGGGATTCATTGAACACATCCCATCAAAGTAAAGTAGGCAGGCGAATGCTCAATAAAATGGGGCGTTTTGTGATAAAGTGGTATAAACTGGTATATTTTTGTTTTATGACTCGGCTTTTCTTTGATTAAACGTTCTCATAGTACTCGCTGTCTGAAAGAAGTTTACGTGTAGGTAGTGTCATGATCATGAACCATCTAGCAGAAAGCTGTCAATAGGTCTGTTTTATTGCACGTCTATCTCTATATTTATTTCGAAATGTCACCAGAAAGCCCTAAAATATTCAAAATTTTAGTGATTTTTTTCGCTTAGAAAAATTAAGATTTTAGGGCTTTCTGGTTACATTTCGAAATAAATATAGAATATATCCCAAAATATGGTTCATCTTCTTTCTATCAAGCCATAAAAGGCGTATTTTTTTGGGAAGTGAGTATAACAAAACCAAAAGTGAGTATAACAATTTTGCATGTAAAACCAAAAGTGAGTATAACAGTTTTGCATGTAAAAGTAAAAGTGAGCTAGCTATAGATTCCCAAAAAAATATGCCTAAAGTAACAAATTCCATCAAAGGATGGCTACGATGTCAATGGTGTAATGTTTTATCTATAGTGTATTAGATGTAAGATCGCATTAAGAGTTGTGTGTCAGGAGTGCATTCCAAATTCGGCAGTAGTTAACTATTTTAACTACAGCGTTGACAAGCTGTGACAGTTCGAAGGAGGGGAAGTTAACTAAATTAACAAGAGGCAAAAGTGTGGTTCATTTCACTCATACTAACAAAGCAACTGTCATGGATTCACGTATTCATTTTTTTAAAATCAAACATGGATTCCAACAACAACTACTCACTACCCCATGAAAAGTGAAATGTCAACATGAAATTAGTAACAATAGCTGTCCCAGATTCCAAAAAGTAACTAAATAAACAATCGTTGTTAATTTAGTTAAAATAGTCAAACCTGGAATGCAGCCCAGATGTCGGTGTGCCAGATGACAGATGTCAGAGGAAGAACCTCAACAAACTTCACTTCGAAGTTTTGAATTAAACCGACGACGCCGAAAAACCTACCTAGCTTGTAAAACCCAAACTCTTGTAACCAATATAATTGATAATAAATATAATATAATTAATAATAAAAGATTTATTGAGAATCATTATAAATCAGATGTGGGGTTCGGACAGGATGGAAGAACAAATGACACGAGCCCAGGTGATTTCTGCCCTGAAGGAGTCGGGAGTGGAGTTTGACGAAGAAGCCACGCTGGTACAACTACGGACCATTTATAGGAAAATGGGTTTTCCCGCACACCAAGAATTCTTCGACATACAATCAGAAGTACCACAGCAGCCAGATGTACCAAAACAACCAGAAGCAGCACAGCAGCCAGAAGCAGTACAGCAGACAGAATTACCACACTGTTCGCAGCGAAACACAGAGTCGCCATATGCACAGCTGCCAGTTGAACAGTTGAATCTCTAGAAGAAGAGGAGGCACGACTGGACAAATTGTTGGCCATTGCAAAGAAGAAGCGTGAGTTGTTGGAGTTGCAAGCAGGCCTGAACCAGCTCGAAAGCCGACGCATCGATTTGGCTGTGTTGGATGCAATGATGGGCAAGTTTGACGGCTCCGATTTGCAAGATATCACCAAATGGATTGGGGATTTGGAAAACGTGTTCAGTGTGTATCACTACAGTGAACGTGACAAGCTGGTCGCTGCTCGCTATTTGATGAGTGGCCACGCAAAGCGATTTACCGACATCGTCATGGCGCGCACTTATGACGAGTTAAAACAAGCATTGCTCACAGAGTTCAGACGTGCTTTTTCGGTGCAAGATGTGCTGAATCAACTGAAATTGCGAACCCTGCAGCCAGATGAAACACCGCGACAATATGTTGTTGAGATGCAACACATAGCCAGACGGGCAAATATTGCTGAAATTGACCTGATAGACATCATCATCGATGGACTAAATGACAAGTCAGCACAGATTTCAATGCTGTTCAGTGCTACAACAGTGGCTGAGTTAAAAGTCTTGATGGAGCGTTATGAGAAAAAGCGACGCGTACCAGTGCTGACAAAACCAAGGACAGCCGCAGTCGCCAGTGCAAATACTGGTACTAATACCAGTGCCTCTACTAAACCAGATTCGTCCGCCGTGCGTTGCTTTAATTGCTTTCAATACGGACACTATCAAAGCACTGCTTGGCACCTCGACGCCCACCGAATTCTTGTTTCGTGTGCTCCGAAATTGGACACACTCGTCACCAATGTCCGAAGCGGAAGAAGACTCAGGAAGGAGCAGCAGTAGCAGCTGCCATTGCCGAAGAAGTGGAAGTGAAGCGGTTAGCTCATCAGTTGGCCAGTGTTAATTTGGTAAGTGTTGCCTTTTTTGTTGATCAGATTGAGTGCACTGAAGTAATTCCATTTATTGCTTTGTTTGATACCGGCAGTCCGATTAGCTGTGTTCGTCGATCGTGCGTACCACTGAAGTTGAATAATAATCGGCAGCTAACAACATACCGGGGTATGGGTAATAAACAGCTGAGTACATACGGGTTTGTTAAATGTAAGATAAATTTTAAAGAGCATATGGATTCACCCATGATTTTGTTATTTTGCCAGATGAGGAGGCGGTGGTACCATTACTGATCGGACGTGATTTACTGGATAAAATGCAAATTCATCTTTGCCAGATTACTAAAATTAAATATAATTTCAATGAAATTTTGAGTTTAAAAGCAATAAATGAAGTCCCATTACCGTTATCAGTTGTCAGTGCGCTCGAGTTGTTAAATTTATTTAAGTGTCCATTAGATAGTCTGACGTTTGCTCCAACCACTACCAGGCCAGTAGAAGAAATAATTTTAGATACAAAATTGAATTCGTTTGAAGAAAGTTCGAATGATCCTGAAGTAAATGTAATAGGTGACCTTGTTTTGTTTGAAACTAAATTGAAGTCGTGTGTAGGCATTGTGCACTTGAATGAAATAGACTTGCTTGAAGAATATGAGGAAGTTATACTGCTGATAAGTGGGACTGAGATTGAAGATCTTGAGAAATTGATTGATATTGATAAACAGTTGAGCAAAACAGATGCAGATGCTTTGAGATCGACAATTTTTGAAAATTATATGAACACAATGGAAAGAAGTAGTAAGTTGAGTAGTTATTCTATGAAAATTAGGTTAAGGGATGATACCCCAGTATACAGTAGGCCGCGCAGATTATCATTTAAGGAGAAAGTCGAAGTACAGCAGACCATCGATGACTTATTGGCTCAGGAAATCATTAGACCAAGTGACTCACCTTATGCCTCACCTATTGTCTTAGTACGGAAGAAAAATGGGGAATTAAGAATGTGCGTTGATTATCGTGCGTTAAATAAGATTACTTTAAGAGATCACTTTCCATTGCCGCTCATTGAAGATTGTCTGGAATACTTGGGGGGAAAGTCTTTTTTCAGTACATTGGATCTGAAGAACGGATTCCATCAGGTACCAGTGCACGAGGAATCGAGACATTTGACCGCATTCGTCACACCGATGGGTCAATACGAGTATTGCTACATGCCATTTGGGCTGACAAATTCTCCCCCAGTGTTTCAGAGATTTATTTCTTTGGTTCTGAAGCCACTGATAGATGCTGGCAAAATTGTTGTCTATCTAGACGATATAAATGTGGCGAAGAAGACATTTCAAGAGCATATCCAAGTGTTGGGTGAAGTGTTGCGATTGTTATCAGAAGCTGGCCTGAAGTTAAATTTGAAGAAATGTAAATTTGCTTATCATGAGTTAGAATATTTAGGATATCGTGTGAATGAAAGAGGTATTCGTCCAAACGAAGCTCACCTAAATGCAATTAAGAACTATTCAGTACCGACTAATACAAAGGAGTTACAAAGGTGTATAGGGCTCTTTTCATATTTCAGACGATTCGTTCCTGACTTTTCTCGCATAGCACGACCTTTGAACCGCCTTATGCAAAAAGATGCTAAGTTTGAGTGGACCGATGAGTGTATGAATTCGTTCCTAGTTCTGAGGGACAAACTAACTGAACCACCTATTTTGAGTATATTTGATCGCAACCGTGAAACAGAGCTTCATACAGATGCCAGCTCCCGTGGGTACGGTGCTGTGTTAATGCAGAAGCAGGAAGATGGAAAATTCCATCCAGTTGCTTTTTATTCTAAAACTACAACTGATGCAGAGTCTCGTTATCACAGCTATGAGTTGGAAACGCTGGCTATTGTCAATGCATTAGAAAGGTTTAAAACATTTTTGGATGGTATCCCATTTGTAGTCGTCACTGATTGCAACTCCTTGGTTTTGACATTAGAAAAGAAATTGATTAATCCTCGGATTGCACGTTGGACATTAGGTTTTGCTAACTTTGATTTCACAGTTCGGCATCGCCCAGGAGAACAGATGGCCCATGTTGATGCACTCAGTCGTCTACCAGTAGTTGTCTGTCCTATTGAAGAAAACGAGATAGATTTGAACATTCAAATTGCCCAAACACGTGATGCCAATATTCGACAGTTAAGAGAAAGATTAGAAACATCGGAAGTACCAAGTTATGAACTTGAAAATGGTTTAGTCTTTCGTGTCAGTGGTCCGTGTCAGCAGCTTTATGTACCTAGTGAGATGGAAGACAATGTAATGAGAATGATACATGAGGGTTATGGTCATTTAGGCATTGATAAATGTACAAACCAAGTACAGAAGCATTATTGGTTTCCGTCGATGCGTGAGAAGCTTAATAAATTTATTAGGAATTGTTTAAAGTGTATTTATTATTCCGCACCAAACCGGAGTAATCAGCGTAATTTGTACAGTATTCCAAAGAAACCAGAACCCTGGGATACCTTACACATTGATCATTTTGGTCCGTTGGAAACAGTGAACTCCAGACATAAACATGTGTTAGTTGTGATAGATTCATTTACAAAGTTTGTAAAACTGTATGCGGTAAATACTAGTGCAAAAGAGTCTATTTGTGTACTTAAGAAATACTTTTTGGACTATAGTCGCCCACGAAGGATAATAAGTGATCGAGGAACGTGTTTTACTTCTTTGGAATTTGAAAAGTTCTGTCGGGACCGAAACATTAGTCACGTTCTTAACGCCGTAGCATCGCCTCAATCCAATGGTCAAGTAGAGAGAGTTAATCGCGTTTTGAAAGCTGTACTAGCAAAGATAACTGAACCCATAAGTCATACCGATTGGAAAGCCAGTGTCAGATGTTGAGTTTGCATTAAATAATACTGTACATTGTACCACTAAGAAGACACCCAGCCAAATGCTGTTTGGTGTTGAACAACGTGGAAAAGTGTTTGAAGAGTTAACAGAGTATCTGCATGATGTGTACTCTAAAGAAACAAGTAATTTAGAAGTAATAAGAGAAGAAGCCAAAAGTGCCATACAGAAGTCTCAGTCGTACAATCAGAAGTATTATGAGGAGCATCATAGGCCTGCAGTTGAATTCGAAGTAGGTGATTTAGTGGTAATTAAAAATGTTGATACCACAGTTGGTAAAAATAAAAAGCTCATTAACAAATTCAAAGGTCCATATGTAATACGTAAACGTTTAGGTCATGATCGATATGTTATAACAGATGTAGAGAATTGCCAAATAACGCAATTGCCCTACAATAGTGTAGTAGACTCTACTAGAATGAGAAAGTGGTTGGAGCCAGATCAGGGTACAAATTTATCGGACCAAGAAGGCAACACTGTAGAGTCTTTAAATGAAAATTATTATACTGATTATGAATTTTTGGAAGATACCGAGAACTGACATGATATTGTAAACGATGGAGGTCGATCGTTAGTCAGACTGGCCGAGTTGTAATGTTTTATCTATAGTGTATTAGATGTAAGATCGCCTTAAGAGTCGTGTGTCAGATGTCGGTGTGCCAGATGTCAGAGTAAGAACCTCAACAAACTTCACTTCGAAGTTTTGAATTAAACCGACGACGCCGAAAAACCTACCTAGCTTGTAAAACCCAAACTCTTGTAACCAATATAATTGATAATAAATATAATATAATTAATAATAAAAGATTTATTGAGAATCATTATAATGGATTAAAAAACGTCCAAGAAATCTTCAATTCAAACGATTTTTTTGTATTTTTCGAAATTTACATGCCATAGCTCACTTTTACTTTTACATGCAAAACAGGTATACTCACTTTTGGTTTTACATGCAAAACTGTTATACTCACTTTTGGTTTTGTTATACTCACTTCTCAAAAAAATACGCTAAATATGCCCTTTTATGACATATTCTGACGTAAAATTGACGTCAGACTGGCATGCGTATGTCGTGTTTGGCATGTCGTTTACTCGTAGCTTAACTTGTTCTCGTCGTTATCGTTTTACAAACTAATTGATGTAACTGCCTGCAAATTTGTTTGGTGAAGACAGAAATAAAACAGGGGTCTAATCTCGTAAGGCTAAAACGATCGTACGACGTCGTCTCGACGATACCTTTACTTCATATAACAACCAAACAACGATAGTCGTCGAATCGATAGGACGATCATCGCTTTTTATTACTTATCGGGCTCCCGACCCGTGAAGAGTCTCTGCCTGAGACACTGCAGCCTTCCATCCTCTACGATCCCGGGCACGCTGCTTCCAGTTGTCCAGACCAAGCGCTCTGGCATCCGCGATGGCTTGGTCTTTGAAACGGAGGTTCGGTCTTCCTTGTCTTCTCGAACCTGGGGGCTGGGATTCGAAGATCCTCTTAGCTGGAGCATTATTGTCCATTCGCTCGATGTGGCCGAGCCAATGTAGTCGACGTGTTTTGGCTTTTTGGACTACATCCACATCTTGGTACAGCTCATAGAGTTCGCGGTTATATCTTCTTCTCCATTCGCCCTCCTCGCACACAGGACCAAAAATCCGCCGAAGTATTTTTCTTTCGAAGGAGCCCAGTATTAGCTCTCCCTTCCTGCTTATTGTCCAGCACTCGGCGCCATAAAGCAGAACTGGCAGGATAAGGGTTTTGTAGATCACACATTTCGTCCTTCGAGTTAGGAGTTTTGAACCCAGTTGTTTTGCCAAACCGAAGCAGCAACGGTTTCCTAGGGTAATTCTTCGCCGGATCTCCACTAGGGTGTCGTTCGTGGAGTTCATATTTACTCCGAGGTAGGTGAACTCTTTAACTACCTCAAAGTTGTTGCTATCAATAGTGACGTTTTGTCCTAGGCGGTGGACAGATTCTTGTTTGTTTGTTGATAGCATGTATTTAGTCTTGTCGTCATTTACTTCAAGGCCAACGGATTTCGCCTGTTCTTCAATCGCCGTAAACGCTTCTATCACGGCACGCTGGGAGCGAGCGATGATGTCAATATCGTCCGCATAGCCCAGCAGCTGGACGGATCTGTTGAAGATAGTGCCTTCCGTGTTGACACCTGCCCTGCGCACTATCTGCTCCAGTACGAGATTGAAGAAATCGCATGAAAGCGCGTCTCCTTGCCGAAATCCGGTGCAAGTTTGAAATAGATCGGAGGAGCTGCTTCCAAACTGCACATTGCAGCGCACATTGCACACACACAGCTGAATCAGTTTTGTCGGGATTCCGAATTCGGCCATCGCCATATAGAGCTCCTGACGATGTATGCTGTCATACGCGGCTTTGAAGTCGATGAATAGGTGGTGAGTTTCGACTTGAAATTATTTGGTCTTTTCCAGGATTTGCCTCAGTGTGAAAATTTGGTCTATAGTCGATCTGCCGGGCCGGAAGCTACACTGGTACGTGCCGATTAGTGTGTTGCAGACCGGTTTAAGACGTTCACATAGTACGTTGGATAGGATCTTGTATGCGACATTAAGCAGGGATATGCCTCGATAGTTCTTGCAAGACATAGGATCGCCCTTTTTGTAGATGGGGCATATGGAGCTGATAGTCCAGTCATCGGTCATGTTTTCTTCCACCCATACTTGGTTGATGATTCGGTGCATGCTCCCTACCAAAACATCACCACCGTATTTAAAGAGCTCCGCTGGTAAACCATCAGAGCCTGCGGCCTTGTTGTTCTTAAGCTTTTTTTATAGCTAGGCCAACTTCTTCTATACTAGGTGGTGGAACTAGTTCTTCATTGACTGGACGCGGGTTCTCTTCTTGCCCTATCACTCTCTCTACATGATGCCCATTGAGCAGCTGCTGGAAATGCTGCTTAAACACATCTACTATTCCCTGTGCTTCGGTGACTAGGTTTCCTTCGCTGTCTCGAAGAGCCTGCGTTCCGGTTTTGTAGCCAGCAGCCAGTTGCTTGGCTTTTTTATAAAACCTCCGGATGTTATTACGATCGCGCGACTCTTCGATCTCCTTGAGGTGGGAAGCTGCGTAAGCCCTCTTCTTTCTACGCAGGATCTTCTTTTCCTCCCTTCTCCTGGCTCGATACTCTTCTCTAGCTGCCCTTGTTTTGCGCTGCAGCGCTTTTTTGTGTGCATCTTCTGTCACCTTTTTCCTGTACACGCATTCATCATCATACCACGGGCTCTTTCTCTGGGGTGGCTGGTACCCTACAGTGGTTTCGGCTACCTCCTTGATGATGTCGCGACACTGGCACCACTGATTGTTGACGTTTGTGGTAGGTGAGTGCACAGAGGAGAGTTTCATGCTCAGGCGCTCGCTGTAGGCTCTGGGTACTCCAGGTGTGCTAAGGCGTCCAACGTCGAATTTCTTCTTCTGGGCGGTTCGCAGCTTCTTCTCGTTGGACAGTCGAGCTCTGAATTTAGCCGCGACAAGGAAATGGTCAGAGTCGACGTTTGCCCCTCGGAATGTGTGCACGTCGAGGATGTTGGATGCGTGCCTCGCATCGATTAGCACATGGTCGATTTGGTTGGTGGTTCGACCGTCTGGAGAGCGCCGCGCCAGGTTGCTGTGTGGATCCTTAGCCTTGGAAACCTAGTGCTACTTATCACCGTATTACGAGCTGCTGCAAAATCGATTAGTCGGTAGCCGTTGTCTGTTGTCGTTTCGTGGATTCTGTGCTTACCAACTAACCCGCCAAAGATGTTTTCCTTTCCGACTTTAGCATTGAAGTCCCCGAGTACAACTTTTACATCGTACTCCGGACAGGCTCCGTAGGCTCCATCCAGGAGGTCATAAAACTCCTCCTTGATGGGATCTTCAGCCTCGTCGGTAGGGGCGTGTGCACATATTAGGCTTATGTTTTGGAAAGTAGCTTTGATGCGGATCACAGAAAGGCGATCGCTTATCGGCTTGAAGTCAATAACTTTTGTCCTAAGCCGATTTCCCACGACGAATCCGCATCCTAATACATGCAGTCTTTTGTTGCAGCTGTAATAAATGTCGCAATCTTTTCTTTTCATCATGCCTGATCCTATCCATCGTATCTCCTGGATCGCGGTTATGTCTGCCTTGTACCGCGCGAGGACAGACTCAAGTTTTTGAGTAGCACCTGGGGTGTAGAGCGTTCCTACATTCCAGGTACATACTCTGATATCATTGTCCGTTGACGTTCCGGGTCTGGTTGCCGTTTGAGGAGTTCCATTTTCCGAGGCTGGTTGTGTCTCTCTCATAACTATTCGTGTTTTCCAAGGTCGGGAAGTTACCCCGACGGCACAACCCCCAACCTGGAGGGCCAGGCGCTTGTTTTTACCCTAGGACAGCGGGCCGGAAAAATCCGATGTCAGTAACCCATTTTGGGATTTGAGCGCTGCCGTTGACCCATCGATGGCTCGTCCGCCACCGACTCTTTTCCAACACCTTGGCTCAGTATTGGAGGTCCCTATAGACCTGTTGTTCAAATATGTCGAAGCAGCTCATATAGGGATTACACTCTTAGTAGTTCGACCTGACTGGAACTGTAGGCGCCACCGTTGATTCCATCTAGGGAATTCCTCCGCTGCCACCTAAGAGTAAGTGCCTTAGTGCGAAGACACTCCTCCCCCTCTCTCGTTCGCTGCCACCAACGACCTTCCACAGGGGTTGGTTACCCCATCTCAGGTCGAGGTACTAGGCACCCACCAGTCACCAACGTGGAGGTGAGAGTAGGAGTTGATAGTGAGAGGCTAGAGTGAGAACGCTTGTGTTCTCATATAATCGCATCACTACCCTTAAACCAGTCATCGCTTTTTATTGCTTCACGTAAACAATTATACTGTCAAATGGAGTCGTCGAAACGATTCAATTGAACGATGGCTATTTTGCAATCGTTTCATCGTTTTTGGTGTATTTTGTTTATGTTTAGGTTTTTTAAAAGTAAAATAAATATTAAAGGAAACATTTTCCAATCAAAAGCACAAATGACACTGCATTAGCATTAGTGTGGTGAAATGTGAAAATATAGAACAAAAATCCATTTTCTTCATACTTGTTAAAAGACAGTTCGAACCCTAGCTGTGTTCTCTTTTGAGGATGCAATCATAGAATTGCATTCACTAAATGCTTGGCTGTAAATGATGACAAAACAAAATATACTGTCAACGAGAAAGGAGTCTGAGCATCGAGATATTAGGTATATAAGACCCTAATCATCCCGGTCCTGCTGTATGGTGCAGAAGCATATGGACTCTGTCAAAATCGGAAGAATACCTCCTTGGATGTTTTAAGAGAAAGAATCTTCGGACGATATTCGGTCCAGTTTGTATAAAAAAACTGAAGATACAACGGCTGATATGGCTGGGGCACGTGGAGCGTGTATGGACAGCAACGCATCAGCCCGACGAGTCTTTGAGTCGACCCCTGAGGGTGAGGGTCGACGTAGCAGAGGTGGCGCGCTCAATTGGAGCGTAACTGGAGGCAGCTAGCTAGAGGCTTGTTGGTTGAGGCCGTTGTCCACCCCGGATTGGAAGCGCCCCCAAAAGCAAAGTTAGTAAATGCTTTAAGCAAAATGCATGCACAAATCCTCTTCTTCTTCTTCTTTTTCTTCCTTTACAAACCTTATCAATATAATTTCTCGTGCGCCTATGCTTATTTTCCAACGTATACATACATGCATGGCACGAGTACGATAACTACGGCGCCAAAAATTGATAACGGTATTTTGTAGAGGGGTTAAATACAAGCATTTTTTACTACGGGAGGGGGGGTCTATCTGGCTTCGTTTAGGCGGGAGGGGCAATTTAAAAAAAAATAATACTTAAAATGAAAAAAAATAAATTGAGAAACAATGGCAACACTTACAATAAAGGACTTTATGGATTTTGTAAGCCAGGAATCTGTTCTTTGATATAATTTTTAAATCAAGGTATAGCTGTTAATAGTTTTTGAAAAAAATACTTTCAAACTTGAAATTTAAGGAAAAAAATTAAAAAAAAAAAAGTTTTATGCTGATTTTTTTCAATATTGAGTAAATAGATACTTAATTTGTTTATAGTTTTTACTGCCTAAGTCAATTCTTAATCGAACACTCAAAACCAGATTGATTTATGTCTTATAATTTTTGAGAAAATTGAAAATTACTTTTATATGTTGCTCCGCTTAGAGTATAAATTGCTACCCTTGCGCCTTGAAATGCGTATGGGGGGCATGCTGCCCCCCTGCAACCCCCCTGCTTGGGGTCACTGTTGGATTTTGGGATGGGTGCAAGGCTGAGTATATGCAAACTTTCTTTTAATTATATTAGTTTACCCAATATCAACAACATTCTTCAGATACAATCTCTGGCCAGAAATTTCACATTGGTAGACAAAATTTTGCTGATTTGCATTATAGACAATTTAGAACAAATTCCTGGCTTTGAAAAATACTATAGTTCTTTGTGGTAAGTGTTGCCATTGTTTTTTAATATTTTATTTTAATTTTATTTATAATTTTTTTTTTAATTACCCCTCCCGCCTAACCGGAGCGAGATAGACCCCCCTCCAATAGTAAAAAATGTTTGTATTTAACTCCTCTACATAAATCCGTCATTAGTTTTCATCGCCAAAATTATTTTACTCACCCCAATTTTTGTCCTAAAATTTCAAGTTTGAAATTGTTTTTTTTAAAAACTATTTAAGGGAATAACTTGATTTAAAAATAATATAAAAGAACAGATTCTGGGCTTTATAAAATGTTATAGTTTTTTATTATAAGTGTTGCCATTGTTTTTTAATGTATTTTTTTCCATTTAAAGTATCATTTTCTTTAAATTACCCCTCCCGCCTAAACGGAGTAAGATAGACCCCCCCTCCCATAGTAAAAAGTGCTTGTATTTAACCCCTCTACAAAATACCGTTATCAATTTTTGGCGCCGTAGTTATCGTACTCTCCCCACATGCATTTTCACATAAACGAGAACAAAACAAACAAAATAATATACCAATTTTATTAGTTTGCAGTTGTCACAGTTTGTTTACAGTCCTGCTCAAACTGTTCAAAATAAAAACGATGAACGATTCGATTGATCGACGTGATTGTGATGTTATATGAAGTAAACTTAAAACGAGGTCGTTTTATACAATCGTCTCAACGATGATAGTCTGATAAATTACGCGATTAGAGCCCAGACCTATTGGCGAAAATTTAATGTGAATACTTTTTAGCATTTTGGAAAATTCTTTTTCGGAATCGGCCAGTACGAACAGGTTCTAAGTGAACTTACTTCAATGAAAATGTTTTACACTAGGGGTATTCATGCGATGTACGAACTTCGTATTTATATAAATTTATGATTCACTTTGCATGAACTCGTTTATAAAGCAGCCACAATATGGCGTAAACTTTCAGCTGATTTCTAAAAATATCATTATAATTATTTGAATACGTTTCTCACTTTGTTTCCGCAAATTTTTCAGCCATTGTGTACACAATTTTCCATACCTACACTATAGAGGATTGCAAAAAAACACGCCTAGTATACGAGGTTTAGGAGGCATAAGACCATCCAAATCCAAATTGAACTTAAATTCTTTTGAATATCCCAAACGACGTTGCATATTTTCAAATTCTCCGATTTTATGCAAAATATTTATTTAGGAGTCACTAGTTTAGTGTTGCCATCCGTCCGGGTTTTCCCGGACATGTACTCTTTTTCGCCTATGCGGGGAACGTCCGGGATAGTTTTTCTAGATTGTCCGGGTTTTTAATTTTTTCATAGTCAAGAGAAAAGGAAATTCGAAATTAAAAGAGCTTGAAAGTGCCAATTTTATTCCCGCTGTTTGGTAGTGATTTTAAATTGTAACTTGTTATTGAAAGGGCAGTAGCGGAGAAAGACAAAATATTTTATATGTCTTTATTGAACAAAAACAGATTTAAGAATGAATAAATAAAATAAATTAATTTCAAACGTCACTCAAAATTAATACAAAATAATACTTGATCCAAAACTGATATTTTACAGTGATCTCCTTATCAACACTTGTTGCTTCTGAATTCTGCGTCATATTATTGTAATACTAACTTTGGTAACACTCAATGAAAAATTCGAATGCTAATTGCCTATTGAAGTCGATGTAATCACTTTAAAAATACTAAATATTTTGATGAATTGCTCGGCAATGAATATAGAATAACAGTCAATTTCATACCATTCAAAAAGGAGATGACTTTCTCTCCACCCGGCAGTGGAACGAATTTTGCTTGTTTGAAACCCAAAAATAATAATTTCAAAGATGTCAAAAATCCACCGAAAGTATACAATTTGTTTGTGTTTTTTATGCGGCAGGGTTTCTTTCAATGAGAAAAACTTTTTCCAATATTTTGAAAATCCGTGAATGCCAGCCAAAATTCATGTAATTTAAAGCACAATATTTTTGTTTGTAAAATACGAAATATATTTTTTTCATTCCTACTCGTACCAATATCTTGAAATATTTAAAATAACTACTTTAGGCAGAACAACGTTTGCCGGGTCAGCTAGTTATCTCTATTTTAAGATTGGAGTTATTACTTATTTTTTCAGAACTTTCATATGTGTCAGAAAATCTGCCAAGAATAATTATTCAGCGCAATTGGGACACGGCCTTTAAACATGTAGGTATCCTACCGCAATGAAAACGAGAAAGTTCAATCTTTTGTAATCTTTTTGTAACAAATAGTACGCGCATTTTTGTCCTAGTTTTGTACTCTTTTTTAGATCCTATTTTGTCCGGGAAAGTCCGGGATTTTCATGCTCGATAACTACTTTCTTCAAATGATTTCTGGCAACCCTACAATAGTTCAGTATAATAGGTCTGTTTTTTTCCACATCTATCTCAGTGAAGTAAAGTAATTTAAAGATTTTTAACACGCAATTACAAAAACTACAAACTGTTTGACACATTCGAGACTCTATATAGTTGTTGTAATAGCGTGTTAAAAATCCTATTTTACTTTACTTCACTGAGATAGATGTGGAAAAAAACAGACCTAATAATGCTCCTCACAATTGGTTTGTGCATTTTTTGGAACGAACAGGGAAATAGCAAATACTAGTACTAGTACCCATAAATTTATGGGTTATGGAATATTCGGAATTAAAAATATGCATAATTGTATTATTAAAAACAAAATTTAGAACGTAAAATTATTATTGATAAAGTTTGTAATTGAAAACGTTCCATATCCTTTTAAGCACTACTGTAAAATGGTACTGTATGAAATTTACTGTGAATGATAACATTCCATTTCAGCAAAACAAATCGATAACACAAGGCATATGCATAGTCAAATCATTCACCATCGTCATCAGTGAAAAATTCGACAGCACGTCTTTTTTCACATTGAAATCTTTGTGGAGGAAATCTTCTCATTGACATCGCAAAAGAAGAGTTTATTCGTGATTTTACTCGAAATAAAATCCAAAAAATCTCCAAAATGCAAGGTATTGGTTGGGCAAGCATTAAGAAGAATCCAGCTGTAAGTATATTCCTGAAATAGTTCTTGCATTTCTTCAAAATTACATTTTTTTTTACGTTCATTGCTTTGGTTTCTATTCCATTATTATGTAAGAACGTGACATTTTGTCTATATTTTTATTTTTTATTCAATCATCTTTATCCCAAATGCCAGAAAAAAACATAACTTGCTAATCCATAACAATTTTAGTTGATTCCTCTCTACGCCTGTGTTGCCGCTGGAGCAATGGGAGCTTCTTTCTACATTTTCCGATTGGCCACAAGGAACCCCGATGTAACATGGAACCGAACATCCAACCCTGAACCATGGCAGGAGTACAAGAACAAGCAATATAAGGTAATAAACCAAATAAACATATTTTGATTAGGTTACTAATTAATCTGATTTTATACAATTTTTAGTTCTACTCTCCCATCAGGGATTACAGCAAAACTGAAAGCCCAGCACCCAAGTACGAATAAAGTTGTGGTTTACCTACAGAAAAGTGATCATTTCGAAGGTTTATTGTAAGGATGAGTGTAAAATGGATAATAAAGTAGACTCTTACTGAATCAACTTAAAAGGGCATCTGAAAGGGTGCGCCTAATTTAAGATTTATTGTTTAGTTTAGTATAATTAACGTAAAAGTGGTAACCATCATCAAAACTGACCTGCTCAAATACGATAGCATGTTTAACACCATGTTTATTAGCGAAAATATAATAAGTTATCATGGAATTCCGTAGATAATTTCGCTAATCATTCGAATATTGTTCAACGCTGGTGCAACGTCCACTTCATTTGTGGGAGCATGCGGCGGTATTTATTTCAAACGAGTCTGGTGACATAGTCAACGCTTAGTTTCGAGTGGTTAGATACGGGCCGAAAGAATGGGTGTTCTGTTCATGATTCTTGGCTTTATCGGGTAGATTAAATAAACACGACAGTTGAGCTATATATGCTAATACCACAAAGTTTATTTATAAATGTTTTATGTCGTAATTTGATTTTCAAAATTAACAAACAGTATAATTGAAAGTCAAGGTAAGACAACAGCTGCATTATGTATTCTTGAATCAGTTTTTGTTGGTTTTGCAATCTGATGCTATAAATGAGGTGCTCATGCTCTAAGGGGACATTGCATACATTACGTGTATTTCATTGGGATCTTCTGTATCTGGGATGAGGGGTGTATAATAGGGTGGGTCATCGATGTATGAAAAAATTTTTTTTATTTTTTTTTGGATTGGAATAGTGATAAAAGTTTGATCCATATCCAAGGGATTCTAAAAAGCAAAACAACTATTTTTTAAGAACCTTCCTTCTACCCGCGCATTGATTTTGAAAATTTGTGTTTTCCCCAATATTTCGATACTTTTCAACAAAGGCCATTTTATTTTGAAAACTTCCTTACTAGGCGTAAGCGGCTCTACAGTTCGAAGTGAACCAAGGCTTTAACTTCTCCAGTTAGCACAGTCTATTATCAGTTGCGTACTCGAAGTTGATTGAGGTCCCCTTCGACTTGTGCGCGCCACCTAAGGCGAGGTCTTCCTCTACTGCGCAGTCTCTTTGTCTCAGCCATCTTAAAGAACTGATGTCCAATTTTTGACTAGGTCGATGTCGCTGAACTGGGGGTCTAGCACGTAACTTGATACAATCGAGTTCAGTCGATACAATCGAGCTCCGGCAGCACCTAATTTGTCTCAATCGAGGATAATCAATAGAGAATAATCGATTGAGACAAATTAGGTGCTGCCAGAGCTCGATTGTATCGACTGAACTCGATTGTATCAAGTTACGTGCTAGACCCCCTGCTCGTAAAATTTGTCGGTGAGTCTTCTCCTCCAAAGACCGTCAACGTAGAAGGGACCGAGGATAGCTTCACCCGCTTTAGTCAGAGTACAATCTTCAGCGTCATAAAGCAGGACTGGGATAATAAAGGTCTTATATATGAGTAGAATCTCCTTAGTTCTTCGGAATTACGCACTTGCTTCTCAGCTCAAACAGAGGTTGGCAAGTGTTATCCATCGTTTCACTTCTTTTGGAGACGTTGTTATCAGGGCTGATAGAACGGCCGAGCTACTCGTACCTGTACAAAGTCTCTCACTACCCCAAAGTTATAGCTGTCAATTGTAAGGTTTTGTCCGATCCGTTGATAACAGCATATACTTGGTTTTGCTCTCGTTGACTGCTAGACCCATTTTAGCCACCTCCGTTTCTGTACTAGATAACGTACTAGTGACAGCTCACTGTGTTCTACCAATTATGTCAAATATCATCAGCGTATGCAAGATTGCAAGTAATTCGACAGACTTTTGAAAGATCATGTCTTGGGTGTTGGCCGTGAGATGTGAGTCTCGGACAATTCTTTCAAGTATATGATGTTGAAGAAGTCGCATGGCAGAGCGTCAACTTGCCTAAATCCACCTTGAGCAGCGAGCTTTCTTCGTCATCACCCTATACAAACGATTGAGTTTTGCAGGGATACCAAAACTATACATGGCAGGCTCTGTAAAGCTCGTCTCTATATTAATGAAAAAGTGGTGAGTGTCGAATTGGTCTTCTTGGGTTTTTTCCAGGATCTCCTTAAGTGTGAACATTTGATCGACGGTAGACTTTATTGGTCTAAAACCACACTGATAGGGACCAATCAGATCGCCATGCCGCTGGCCGTCTATATTGAATGGTACGTTCTACCTAAAAGCGGGATTCTGGTCTTCGTCGACATTATAGTCTGCGAAAAAAGTTTTCCACATTCTCAGCACCGACTGTGAATCTATTACAAAGTTTAGCTACAGGATTCTGTACGGGATTTTTTGCCCTAGGACATTCTTTTTATCTTTTGGTAAGACTTCCGTACATTGTGTCTGAAATAGCATCTCACAATTTCTTCAACCGTAGGCTTCTCGTGCTCTTTCTTTTTCTTTCTGAGGATCCGATGTTGATCCCGTATTGTCACTGAATGACGTATGAATATTGAAATATGGAGTAGGAAATGGATGTCTATTGCCAGACTTGCCAACTGTACTACCAAATATGTTCTCCTTGCCTACATATACTAGCGTTCAAACTTCCTAGGTTGTAATATTAAACTCGATTTTCTGGTATTGCTCGAATTTTTTTTCGAGGAGCTCTTATAGACACTTTCTTTGGTAGCGTGGTCCTTTTTTTCAGTGGCGATACGAGCACAAATGGGGCTAATGTTCGCGATTTTAGCCTCGATGCAGTTAATCATAAGTCGTTCATTAACGAGACGATAGACTTTTGCTAAGTCTGCCGCGTATGACAAACCCACATCCAAATACACGTTCGTATGCTAGTAGTTCGGCTGCACGTTCCTAGTTTACTGTTCGAATTCATGTTCAGATACGAAGATTATTGTCCTTATTTCGATTTGAAAGTTCGTTAACAGTAAATAAATACTATGAATGCTTACATTTTCAACGCAAGGTACGTTTTAATTTATTTGGCAAAAAATTCTCGGATTCTAATAAAATCAACCTATTTATGTCAGATTTCACAAAATATCATCATATTCAAATGAAATGCGCGGGTAGACCGACAAGAAAAAAAAAAATGTTTAAAAATATGTACACGCATTTTAAAGCTTGGGGTCACATTTTGGTTGCTATTCCAAAACGATCGGACGAAATTTAATTTTTCGACCCATCCTAGTGTATAATCATCCGGAAGTATTAATTAAAGACGCTCGAATGCTGCATCAAATTGGGTCACTTCTACCGTTCATTGTATGGTTGTACGAAGCTAAACTTAGGAACATGTTGTAAATAGACTTAAAGCTTAGTATAACTCATGTTAAGAACGGCGACCGTTAAGAGCTGTAGTCGTGTTATATTTTTCTGATCTGATCTGGATCAGTTTATATCGCCTACTTGCAACAACAATACGTAGTCGGGGTCACGACATACATTTTATCTGCAAAACAACATAATGGCAGTCGTATTCTTGTAAATGAGTGATCATACAATTTGGTTTTTATTGAAACATTTTTCAATAGCCGATGAGTAGCGTAATAGATTGTGGGTGGAATAAAAGGCGAACAACTGTACCCATGAATTATCTCAACAAATTAGACTAGACGAATTTTGAATAAAACGGTTCTTTTACCTACCTGAAATAGAAGCTCAATAAAACACGCCTTATTAGTAGGTCTGTTGCTTTACTTTTAAATTTTACGAATTTTTACTCAATGACAATATGCAGCGAGCTACCGAATAGACGTGTTTTTCTGGCGGGCAGTTTTTCCTAAGATACTTTTAACTTATTACGAACCAAATCGATCTTTCTCTAATAGCTATTAATTAAAATCATAAAGCTCCTTCAGAAAAATCTGAAGACTTTCCGTATTGGTGGCATTGATACTATAAAGTTTGAATCTAATTTTCCATTTGATTGTGTTTTTTATGTCAAACCCCTGAACAAGTGTCGAACCCTCTCCAACAGTGACAAACCACTTAGTGCGAACCAAAACTACGACTACTTACAACTAGTTACATAAATACATATGTCAAACCTCTTAGTGAGAACCAAAACTACAACTACTTACAACTAGTAACCGTAACTCTCCTCGAACTTCCATTGCATCGCCGCAACAAATAATAGCAACAAAAAAATGACTGCTAATGATGATAAGATGTGGGAGAAAATGGACGAGAGAGAAGCTCAAAACCCAAAGTGAGTTTATAAATCGGTCTGCTCTCATCAAAAATGAAAGAACGTACACTCTTGCGTTAAAAATGGAAACCCATATCGCCGAACTCAGCAAAAATATCTCCGATGTCAACAAAAGGGTTACGAAACTTGAAATCACTCAAACAACGGCAAGCAATAACATTGAGATGCTCAACTCCGAAATCTCACAACTAACCACTTCACTGTCTCATGTAAATTGCGAATTATCGGATACGAAAAACAAATTGGTTGGCTGCACCAGCGAATTATCAGATGTTAAATCACCAGCTCGGTGTTATTAAAAGCGCTCTAGAGGACTACGACAACAAAAGTGTAGCTCGTGATGCAGTACTCTTTGGCATCCCCCACACACCCGATGAAAACCTCAAATCACTTTTTAATCACATCTGTCACACAATTAATTTGAAACCACCAATCATTATCGACATTTTCCGACCCCGTCCGAAGAACAACAACTCCTCGATTATAATTAAATTCCGGTCGCCGTATGATAGGAACTTTGTTCTCACGTCACTCGCTAAATATCGGAAAGCCAATAAAAAACAACTTTGTCTCAAAGATATTGGGCTGCAATCGGACCGTACGATTTACCTGCGCGAGTGTCTTACGAAACCGACGATACCACAGTTGTACAACCGCTGTTATCAATGTTGTCGATGATATAAGGAAGGATATAGATGATGGTCAAGCTACTTTTTTAATTCTTCTCGACTTTTCGAAAGCATTTGACACAGTGGATCACGACAATTTGTGCAACAAACTAGATTACTGCTACCAGTTTTCAACTTCGGCCGTTAGATTAATGTCTTCCTATCTTAGATTCAGAAAACAATCTGTTTCGATCGGTCATATGTTATCCGAGTTTCTCCCAACAACGAGAGGAGTCCCCCAGGGTTCGATACTAGGTCCTCTTCTCTTTTCCTTATACGTCAACGAGCTCCCTTCCATAGTCAGTTCATCTTCTGTACATATGTACGCTGATGATGTACAATTGTTCAGAAATTGCCCTCTTGGTCTGATCGAAGACTGCGCAAGTAGAGTCAACACTGATCTGGAAAGGATTTCAGTATGGGCGGAGAGGAATGGACTATTTATCAATCCTAATAAATCCAAATGTTTAGTGATTAGTAGGAAGCCCGTCGACCTATCATATTTTCCTGTAATTCGTCTAAACGGCTCGACCATAGAATATGTCGAAACGGCAAAAAATCTTGGAATGCTATTTAATAGGACATTATCTTGGGATATGCATATTAATGCGGCGGTAGGCAAAGTCTATGGTGGACTTCGAAATTTTGTGGGCCTCACAACACTATACGCCATTGAACACACGATTGCTACTTGCAAGGACACTCGTTGTTCCAATCCACAATATGGCTGTGAAATTTTCTGCAGATGTGATGCAATCAGCAAAAGAAAGCTTAATGTTGCTTTTAATAACACTGCACGATTCGATTGATCGATGTGATTGTGATGTTATATGAAGCAAACTTAAAACGAGGTCGTTTTATACAATCGTCTCAACGATGATAGTCTAATAAATTACGCGATTAGAGCCCAGTTATTTATTTAATATACTACGTTTTGCTTCATCAAACAGATCCCAACAGCTCGTTCATCCACGGTACCGTTATCTTTCTTCGGAGCGCAAGTTCTTCATTAATGTAACCCGTCTTTGGAACTCCCTTCCACGACATTTAAGAAGGTCAAGTACCATTGTGCAGTTTCGCAATGGGTTACAGTCATATTTCCAGACAGTTTCTGACTAATATTTTATTTTATTAATACTCATGCTTATAATATTGTATTATTTTTTGTGAAAACAGAGATGTATATTATATATTCCATACTATGCGTTTACTATTTTTTCAAGTCAATGAATTTAAGTTGTAATAGGCGTATTTTTTTGGGAAGTGAGTATAACAAAACCAAAAGTGGGTATAACAATTTTGCATGTAAAACCAAAAGTGAGTATAACAAAACCAAAAGTGAGTATACCATTTTTGCATGTAAAAGTAAAAGTGAGCTAGCTATAGATTCCCAAAAAAATACGCCTAATGTAATATTATCTTCTCAACTTAAAAACAGAAAGAGAATACCCTTAAAAATATTCAATCAACCTAACGTATAACATGTTATGTAGCTTGTTGTTTTCATTGAATGAATTATATTTAAGCCTTGCACTAGTCTATAAGATTATTGTTATCTTAATGTGTAAGTTTTCAATAAATAAATGAACTATGAACTAATGTCGTTCCTGAAAAATTCGTAAAAGTGATCGGCAAAGTACTAGCCTTTTTGATTCAGTACGGCGAAAGTATGACACCTCTGCGCGCCAATTCTATTTTTTACATAGAACACATTACCATCCATTGTAGAAACATTGCAACTGCGCAAAATAACGATTTGTTCAAATTATTTCGAACTTTCTATAACAGATGGCAACTCAAACAAAATCGCACGAATTGCTCGATGACATTTGAGTCTTTTCGCTTCTCTCCACCATGAACCAAAGGAGCTTAGTGCTTATGTTTGCTTCAACGAAAAATTGGGTGCACCGCGGTGCAGGGAAATAAGTCCACTAATATACAAACAAACTTTTCACGAAAGGCGAGAGGTTTATAGTGCCTGTATAAAGGCCCCGACTGACTGATAGGTTGATAGAATACACAGCAGCTTATGGAAGGTGCCACATAAGCAACGTACATGCCGGATGCGACGGATAAAGTAGGTTTACTTTCTACTTTTCTATCCGTCGCATCCGTTGACAGTTGGCACAGCGTGAGAGTAAGCACTTTCATTGGTGGAAATATTGAGATAAAGAGAGAAACTGTCAAATGCTGCAGAAAACAACGTATGCGACGGATTCTATGGGACTGTTCGTTCCGTTGAATACGTCAATCCGTCGATGCAACGGATGCGACGGATTCTATGGGTCGGGGCCTTAAGGTTGTATCGAGATGCGATTCTGTGTGATGCATCTAGGTATACGTTCTCCTTGATATGGCTTAAAATCAAAATGCTGGTAAAACCATCCTACTAAGCGGTTTTTTTCCTTGAGCTTAATATCGTCGTGTATATGAGAACACCGCACAACTGACATTTTTTCGAAAATCGACTTTTTGTTATCAGCGTCATCTATTGCTCAACATACACATTTTAAGTCGGTATTTATGGTGCTGACATCTATTTTTGAGTGTAAATACCGCACAAATGCAACTTAACAATTTTTTGCGTGAGAAATTTGGCACATCTGCACATTTCCCTAGCATTATGAGCTGTGATTTGGCTAACATATTTTCCGTTAGAATTAGATCGTGTTTGATTAATATTTTCGATTCATTGGTAAGCTCTTTATCAATATATTATATAGTTCTATTGTTTTTATTTTTATTTTAAAGCTCTCAAACGACGTAAATGAAAATTAAAATTAAATTTTGCAGATGTGTGATTTTACCAGTTCCCCTAAAGTACTTGTGCGGTGTTTCCTTAACAAATCATAATGGACTGTAATACGTTCTATGGTACAAAATCCACATTGTATCCAAAAATGTATAAAAACTTAAATTGCATAACTACATAACTGCCTTTTCAAATACAGGATTTATTTTTTTAATTTATTTCCAACCAACAAATATTATTGCAGTGTTTTTCGTATTAGTTTTAATTTGAAATTCTTTCGCAGAAAACAGTTTTTAGCGTCTCCTGAACAATTCGTAAAATGTTAGTTGTGCGGTGTTCTCATATACACGACGATATGTAAAAATGTATGTATGTATGTACCGTTGTTTTTTATCCATTTGGAGAGATTGATGTTAATAGATTTCTCCTTTTTATTCCTCTATTTGACACAATTAAATGAATTAAACACATAGCAGAGCTGTACGCGAGAGAATCGGCGTTGCAGTCTTTAATTCTTTAAAATATAATATAGTTTAGTTGAAGGGGTATTGACATGTGCCGCATATAGAACATCAGTTGTAATTGTCTTTGACGAAATTAAAAAAAATATATATAGCTGCCAATTTAAACATTTTTTCTGGCACGATTATATTTTTTTTTCAGACAATAATAATTACGATTTATTCAGATTTTCAGACGAAATTTCAAGTTTTTCAGACGAATATTTAAAAAGCTGACAAAAACTAGCAGATGAATATGAACAAATTAGAAGATGAAAATAATTTCTTTTCAGACGAAAATGTTTTAACCATTCTTTTTTATACCTAGGTATGGTAGGTACCTATAAATTTTTGTCCTCATTGTGTATGCAGCTTAACATTTAAAAAAAAAAATGGTTGTATGTACAGTCCGAACTAAAACGTAGTTGTCACTCGTTCTCAATTTTTTCATTCAGCGCACGTGGAAAAATATAGTGCCCGTGCTGGTTTTGCTTTCCAATTTGATTTTTTAAAAAGGAACATAAATTGTTCAAATAATGGTAAGAATATCTAGTTGTTAATATAAAAAAAAAAAAAAAAACGAAATTACATATAAAGTGGTGAATTCTAACAAACACAATGTTTCCAAACAAATTCCCAGTTATAACCTTAAATTTCTTTTTCAGTCGCGCTTGTACGCCTTGTATGAGCACGCGGCAGGCTATGGCCTTTTCAGTGTCACCGAATTTGAGGAAATCTCAATGTTCCTCCCGCAAGTAGAGTCCTCTGTTACTGACTTTGCTCGTTTCAATTCTATAGTAAAACTGGTCAGTTTTGCACCTTTTAAGACGGCAGTTGCTGCCCTCGAGAACATCAATGCCATCTCAGAAGGTGTTGCGCCACAGGATTTGTTGGTATTTTTGGATGATTACTTCTCCAAACTGAAGAAGAAGAAGTGCACTTTGGGTGTCGCTGATGCTAAATTAGGTGCAGCCATTACGGAAGCTATTCAAGTGCAAAGTAGTCACTTTGGTGCTGTTCCCGAAATTCTTCGTGGCATTCGTTTTCATTTCCATCGCTTGGTTAAAGGTAAGATACTCGAACATAATTTACTTTCTTTTAGAATATAGCAATATTCTATTTTCCATTTTTTTAAGGTTTTACTGACAAAGGTGCTGGCATTGCCCAACTTGGCCTAGGTCATAGTTATTCCCGTGCTAAGGTCAAATTCAACGTACATCGCTCAGACAACATGATTATTCAGTCGATTGCTTTGCTTGATCAATTGGACAAAGACGTGAATACGTTTTCGATGCGTATCCGTGAATGGTACTCGTACCACTTCCCAGAGTTGGTCAAAATTGTTCCGGACAACTATATGTTCGCCAAATCAGCAAAATTCATCAAGGATCGCAAGAACTTGACTCAAGATAAATTGGAAGAACTCGAGGAAATCGTTATGGATTCGTCCAAGGCTCAGGCTATTATTGACGCATCTAAAATGTCCATGGGAATGGACATATCAGTGGTTGACCTTATAAATATCGAAATGTTTGCCGAGCGGGTTGTTAAACTGTCAGAATATCGTAAGAAACTTTCTGGTTACTTGCACAACAAAATGAACAGTGTTGCGCCGAATTTGCAGTCGCTCATTGGTGATCAGGTGGGAGCTCGTCTTATCTCACACGCAGGTAGTTTGACGAATCTTGCAAAGTATCCGGCATCGACAGTGCAAATCTTGGGTGCGGAAAAAGCTCTTTTCAGAGCTCTCAAAACGAAAAGCAACACACCCAAGTACGGTTTACTGTATCATTCATCGTTCATTGGACGTGCTGGACTGAAGAACAAGGGCAGGATATCGCGTTTCTTGGCCAATAAATGCTCAATTGCTTCGCGTATCGATTGTTTCCTGGAAACGCCTACAAGTGTCTTTGGTGACTCACTCAAACAGCAGGTAGAAGACAGACTAAAGTTCTACGAGTCTGGAGAGATTCCGCGTAAGAATATCGAAGTCATGCACGAGGCAATTGAATTGGCATCAAAGGAAACTCCAAAAGACGTTGCGAACGGCGATGACGGTAAGAAAAAGAAGAAGAAAAACAAGAAGAGGAAACTTGATGAGTCGGCTACTAATGGCAATGGCATTGCTGAAGAAGCTGCTGATGTAGTTGAGGCGGCGGAGAACGGCGACGCAGAGAATGGCGAGCCAAAGAAGAAGAAGAAAAAGAAGAAGAATAAAAATAAGGACGTTGAAGCTTAAATTGCAACTACAACAAACTTTTTATGTATTTTTCCCTAGAATTAAGATAACTACACTTTTATAGAGTTAAATTTATATAAAAGAACTATGAATGGGAAGCTGCTGACAAAAATTCTTACTGATTGATTTATTGAGTATTTTTTGTGGGTACTCAACAAAATTGCATTTCAATCGTTCATATGGCTTCCCACTTATTCATTTGTACAACTAGACATAACAATAAAACTGACATGAAATAAATAAAAGTAGTTTTTTCTTTTAATTCAAACATTTTTTTTTGCATCTTCATGGGAATGAATTCGTTGAAATGACTTGTTTTTTAAGACGGTTCGGCATATTCCGAGTTGTTATACGAAAACAATCAACCCTATTGTCGTCGTCGTTTACGACTCTAAAAAAAAGCGACACGACTGTTTGGTATTGGCGACTGAAAATAAACGACTTTTGTCGCGGCGACGATCGACAAATGGCGTCTGAAATGTCAAAAAATGTGGATTGTATTTTTCGACGACGATCGTCGGTATTGCGTGAGGCGTTTTGTGACGACGTTTGTCGTGGAAATGATACATTTCTGGCGTCGACTATTTTGCGGACGACTGTGTGATAATGTGTTAAAAAAAGTATGTGTACTTAATTTTTAGTTAACAAAAAGACAATTATAGTTATTTTGCAGAATGGAGATAACAAATAAAAGGCAATTTCTACATTTAGTGAACGAAATGCAGAAAAATATTCCTTTGGCAAAATCATTCACGAAGGCCTAACCAAACGTGATGTTAATCGGCAATGGGACGACATAGCCTTATCTCTGAATTGTCTTGGGCCACCTTTGACTTCGATAGTTTAAAATACATTTAAAATCTGAAAATAATTGTTATTAACACAATGTATGCAATTTAAATTATTTCTATCACCCACTTAATGTCGGGCAAATCCAATGGATTAGATTTGGTTCGAATTTCCTTCCTTAACTTTAGCAGCACTTTTTTCTGGTTTTCTTCTTCGTCACTACTTTCAAAAAACATGTCACACTATTCATTTTTGATTTGTTTTATTAAATAATTAACCAAGTCACAAACAAAACACCAGACCAAATATAAATTCGTCGACAGAAATGTCAAATCCCATGTGTCATAGTTTGTGGGATGTGAGAGTTCAGAGAGTCGAGTCGTTTCAGTTACGCAATACCAAATTCCAAACGACTCGACACGACAAACGTCGCCAGTCGTTTGTGACAGACGACGACGACAATAGGGGTGAATAATCCGTCGAAACAAAATCGATAATTGCGAACTCTCTTTCCAATTGGTAATGCAATAAAAATCAACATCCAAAGCTTCGGGAGTCTAAATGAATTGCTTGGACCAACGCGAATGCCGTCATTCGGTTCCATTACATTATTTTTATTTTCGTCAGGGGTCCAGAAAATCCCAATATATTTTTGGTATTATGATTTAAATTAATCTGTTTTCAAGTACATATCCTTTTTTTTCATAATTCTTATGTGTTCTTGACACACATATAAACGAGTCATTTTCCAACATACTGTTGAACAAACTCAAACCCACTAATAAACCCAAAATAAAAAGAATAACATGTCAACAAACGGTAAGCTATGTAACTGTAACATATGTATCCGAAATGCTATGTACACAAATCTACAGATGCATAAACCGTTTACAGTTTTAGAAAAAAAAAATGCAGTCGAACAGCTGCGGTGATTTTAGCCGCTGTAACCAATATTTTCACCCCTATCGTGGAATCCGCCGGGGGGGATTATTCACGGAAAAGCGTATTTTGGTATCGTCAAAATCGCAAAGTGAACAGTTCCCCGTTCGGGAAAAATTCGGTTTGAACGTATTTAACGATACATTGAAACTCATTCACATTACCCACACGGGAAACTGTTCACTTTGCGATTTTGACGATACCAAAATATGCTTTTCCGTGAATAATCCCCCCCTGCGGATTCCACGATAGGGGTGTTTATTTCAAAAAAAGGGAAAAATCGGTCGTTGCAAACGATTTGTTGTTCAATGGGATTATAATGGATCTCAGCCGGGATCTACGAATTCAGTCGTTATAACTGTTGGCCGCAAAGGACGTGTCGGCGCCTGACAACGTGATTTTCGATTTTCTGGTTCTTATCCTATGGACTGTTTGCACGTTTTTTTTTTGTAGGTTACAGCGAGATTAGGCTTAATTAATGGCCGTTACTTTTTTAAAATATTTCCAAAGAGAACCTGGATATTTCCCTGTAAAGTTCGCCAAGTAAATCTGTCTGTCTTCCTTTTGGGTCGTGTTGAGATCAAATGCGAGTGTTTTGAGAAAATGGCGTATTTTTTGGGATCGATTTGATAACATTTTCACAAGAACTTATGAGCTAACACTCACTATATTAAGTATACGGTATACAGTAAAACATAGCCATCGGTCGGCCATCGCTGCCTACACCTATCTCTAACAAATGAACACCACATTTTGTCTTATTGTAGTTCCACCATTTCAGGTAATTTTTTTCTGGCATATTAAAGTATATGTTTAGCTTAAAGCAAAGGACCATTTTTTTTTTGTTTCGACAACAAAAGAAGCCTATAGCCGGTTTTACAGTGCAAGTTTAAACTCAGGTTTAGTTAAACTCGCAGGCAAGTTTAAACGAAGTACTTAAACCGTGAGTGTATTACAGTGAAATTCGTATTCGAACGAACGTTTAGTTAAACTTCGGTTTAACTTTTCTCGTCTGTTTTGTACGCCACTGTAAACGTAGAACTTATTTTTGTGTATTTGAAATTTCCATCAGTTTTATTAATTGTGTCAGTTTGAAAATATGAAAGTTTTTGATGGCGCTACAAAGCGTGGTGATCCTGGGCCTTACTTATTACATGTCGCACGGGATATAACTCATCTTTTCTGTAAATGACAAGCTATTGCTCGGAATAGGAGAAAACCCCTTGGAAGTTGCTTATTCTACAATATGGAGGTTGGCCTCTCAAACAGAATTGGAACCATTTTTAGGTTCTGTAGGAAAATTTGTTTTGTCGAATTGGTTTAAGTTTCGACCGTGAATGTTCCCCAGAATGTTTATTAAAATACGAAAATATGGACTATCATCAGACTAGTAATTCTGCCTTACTGCTTAGCATCTGAGGAATTGCATATCTAGCACAGTAAAACAAGTTTTTTTCATATGTAACTGATTTTGTTTTATTTATTATCGTATATTCCTTTTTTTTATATTATTATTTTTAAAATAAAAATGTTTTTTATAAATCAGTTTTATCACGATGAACAAGTTTTTAATCAACTTTAGATACAAATCCAATGCGAAACATTAGTGAATGGTTGAATTAAAATCATTCACATCAAATTTGAATTTTTTTGTTCTATGTCCAATTAACTTTGTTTTTGTTGTCCTCTATTATTCATAAAATTGTTTATGTATTGCCATTGCATATTATTTAGCAATTGATTTGTTTTTGATTAGAACCGTTTTAATTTCTGTTGTTGTTAAATTCCTATGTTTTTATAAATATGTTCTTCCTTTTGTGTTTCTGATGTTTTTCCATTTTTTTTTTATTTTATATTTTTATTAATTGAATAATATACTTAAATAATACGTACGGATTTAATCTTTACATTTTGTTTATTGTATTTACATGTTTTTTTTTATAGCTGAATCAATAGAAAATGGAAGTTTTTTTTGTTTTGTTTTGTAAAGAAATATAATTTGTAGAAACAAAATTATGTACTCGTGGAATGTTAGTTGTTTGGTAACGGAAATAGAAGAAGGAACGCCATAATTTTCTCGGGGAAAACGATGTCCATTTTAATTAAAGTCAAATATTGCAAAAGCGTTATATTGTGCGTTGTAAATTATATTTCCTTAGTATACTTTTTCTTTTAAATTTAATATCAATTCATTTAGCTAATAATTAAATAAAATAGAAGAATAGTTAATTTAATTTTAGCCCAACACCTTCTAAACAGAAAATATGTTTTTATTAACTAAAATTGCATTTGTGTAAATTTAATCTATTATTATGTATAATATCCTTTGACATATTTTATGGTGGTTAAGTTAAATTGGACCGGATCACAAACCAGTAAGAATAGACCGTCGACTCCTCCCACATAACGGACTTTGCCTACAAGCTGCCGGCGGGCCCAGGATTTTTCATGTATTGGTGCTGTACAAAATCAAAGGAGCGCCATTAACGCACGCATACTTGAAAAATCCTAGGCCCATGGTATAGCATGTAAAATCATTGCCGCCATTAATTTTGACATTTACACGTATTCACAGACAGGGTAATTTTTTCCGAGGGGAATCGGGTAGTCGGGTAGTCGACACGGGAAGTCGGCGGTCTATTCTTACTGGTTTGTGGACCGGATTACAAGTTATGTGAATGAAAATATTTAATTTCTTGGTGAAAAAAAAAAAACAGTATCAATTGGATCAAAATAGATGGTAACAAGAAGTCCCTGACGGATTTCTTTGCGTTATAATTTCACTCACTGCTGCATGAGAGGAATCAAACTGAAGCCAAAGTGTGCCTACACTGGAATGGTTTGTCGTGATCATAATAGTGATCCATTTTCAGCTTGAATTTGTTTGTCCATATTTCACAAACATTTAAGCTCACATAATCATATTATGGCTGACTTTACTAAGATGGCAAATGCATCTGTCAAATGGATTGGATGAATTGACGTTTACCTAGTTCCGCCTTGAAAAGTAAACATTTTGTAAATATGTATGTTATATGTATGTTGTATGTTCGTTGGTCAACGCGCTCTTAATTATATTGCAGGAAAAAATTTCCTCCGAATATGCACAAATTACGAAAATGCAAAGGAACAACTTTTGAAGTAAGATGTAGTAACCAAGCTCTATAATAAGAACGCCAAATGTAAGAAAATATTATATTAGGTCTGCAAAGTAAGAAAATGTCCAATAAAACTGTCGCCAGTCACTTTTCTAAACAGCAGGTTTTACCACTGAAAAGTTGTCAGCCTGGTAATGCTGTCAAAATACCATCAATGTTCAATTTTCAATTTCAAAATCAAAATCCTTCTGAAAGGATGAATAATCAACCTTTTAAAGCTAAAAGTAACTATTATCAATTTTAAAACGGAATATTTACTTACTAATTGTGTACAAACAAAATTTTATTGGTATTGCGGGGGCCTTCTTGGCCATGATAAACTTGAAAAGGAAATTCGTTGATGTGTCCTTAAACTCTTTAAGCATAATACGCTTAAATTAAGTTCCCATAAACAAATTTTATAAATAAATAATTTACACAACAGGTCCGTCAGTATAAGCACCCTTCTCACAAGCATTCGTTTTTATTTTTACGTTATTATTTTGGCTCCGTTTTTCAAAAGTTAGAAAGAGATAACAGAGCAAACAGAGTTTTTCCTCAAGCACTTATTTTTTTATTGGAAAAAAGTCTTTCACCGGTTATATAAGTACCTCTACGTTTGCAGGATAAAAAGAGAACCTTCGGTTAGTAGTCGTAGTCCAGCAGACTAACCACTAAGCCCGCAAAAAAGATTCGCGATCTATTCTATGCCTTACTCTCATTTTTGACTACTGGCATTGTTTGTAAATTAATAATAATATCGATCAATTCAAGGATCGCTTTTCAATGCCCAAAATTGGATTTAAAATCTGCATTTTCAGTGCGGATACAATTTTACAGTAGCGATTTTTTTTCACATAAAATTATCTATTAACTTAAACTGAAGTTTAAAAATGATTATTAGTAAAGACCAACATGTTGAATAAAATTAGCTTTACAATGTTTCGATTCATAAAATGACGATCAGTTGAAAAATCAACAACATTGCGATTCGTGAATGCAAAGGGTGTTACCGAAAGACATTTTTAATCTCCAACTTAAATGTTTTCACGGTCACAATAGATGATTTTTTATGGAAATATTCACAATGTGACTTCGTAAAAATTACCCTGGACACTAAAAATTATTCACCTATTCCCGCTGGCGTTTGTCGTAAACGACTCGTATTTCACTTCGTTTTTTAATCGGTGTTTTTATCTTTTTTGAGACAAATGAATTGAAATGATGTTGAACACATACAACAGGAAATAACATTGTTAACAAAAGTTAAGAAAAAAATCTGAACATCGTTCTACGACACGAAACATGATTCTTATACGATAAACGGAAACGGGAATAGGGGTGGTTATTAGTACCGCGCTATATGTCTATTGTCAGAAACAAACTGAAACTAGGACTTCGACTTTGATCGAACATACTTTAAAGTATATTTAACCTTAAAAACACGTTTAATGTCCAAAAAAATGTTGTAGATCACAATAATTGATCATTTTATATAGAAAATTTCGTAAAATTTAACTTGGACGCTAGAAGTGAGTGTAAGAACCGCTACGCAGGACAGAATATACAACAAATTCTGCTTGTAGTTGGATAAATTACTCCTTTGGTAGTCGGTCTCGGACAATTTGGCGGCAGGTAGTATTTCTTAGAAACTAGAGTATTTTTTTGGTGGATAGAATGTTGAATACATTTTCCGCGGCGTTACTATTAATCATTTTTCAAAAATGTTTTTATTTTAATTATTGCTTTTAATTCACAATAGTTAATTTTATATCAAAAACGTGAAAAAAGTAGGTATAGACAAACACGAATGTTCACAAACTTTCTTACGTTCAAGCATTTCTCGGCTCACTGCATTTAACGCTTTAAATGTACGCCAAATTGATCTCCAATAATATCACACACACACACATAATTGCATTTAAATATAAACAAATTTTACTTGGCTATTAATTGGTTAGCATTGGTTATTGTTTGCTTTCTATTTAACAACAAATAATATATAAGTAGGTAGATCATCAGGAAAAGAACCTCAAGTGGAATACTCTAAAAAAAAAAACTAAATAAACGTGTATAATGTATGTAAATGTTCTCACAAACAGTTGGACAAATAACATAATTTTATATATATAATATAACACCTATGTGACGTACATTAATTAATGTTAAATAAATCTAATGATATCAAATAAAATTGCTACATATATACATACATTCAACAATATTGCTTTATTAATTATATGTGATATATTTAATGTTTTCCAAACATATTTCCATATGTGTGTATCTTTCTCACTTTTTCTTCCTTTTCAAAAAAAAAAAAAAAATAATAATAATAATAGATGGTAATAACAATAGAACAAAATATATTAAAGTCTAGATGCAAATATTGACCGTTAGGGGCAAACAAAAGGAAAAAAAATCTTAACCCGTTTGGGAAAGCAAATTTGGGGAGCCAAATTTCCAAACACACAAAATACAACTCAAGATTAGCGCTAATTTTGGAATTATAGCAAAACGTATTAGAACAAAAAAACAAGGATAAACAAACTCAATTCAATTCGCTATATATCATTGAAACAAATTAAATTGCTGCGCATTGTTGAGATTGTTATTTGCATTTGGATTGATTGCGGGTTGCAAATTACTGAAATTTGCAAACATTGGCATCGTTTGGTTGGGAATGGTATTTGTTTTTGTTGGAAAACCGGCGGCAGCGGCGGCGGCTGGAGAACGTTGCAGCGGACTATTTAGCGGCGATGGTATACCACCGCCAACATTAAACATTCCTGGCGTTTGCACTGTTAGAGGCTGCTTGACAGGACTTTGAACTTTAAGGGCGTTCATCGATGGGGCTGGGACATTCGATTTTAAATTCTTACTCGATAGCAGGTTGTCTAAATCGATTTTTAGATTGCCTGAATTTGACCACGTCGCACCAATTGCGAGGTCTGCGTTAGTGGCTGTTGTCGTTGCAGATTGTTGCACATGTGTAAAGTTGTTGTTATTGTTATTTGCACTTATTGGTTGAAGTAGATCATTGCTTGGAAGTAGGATGTTATCTGAAAAGAGAAAATTATTGCAAATTAGAATTCGTATTGTTTTTAACTGACACGATACTTTTTCTACAGTATTTTTTTGCTATTAAACATATTTTGGGAGACGGGTTGGTGATGATATCTCCTTTTCCAAAATCCCCTATTCCATAATCCCGTGCTGGAATCCCTTACTCCAAAAGACCCTGAGAGAAAATCCCCACGGGACAAAATCTCCCATTTTTAGATTTGGTGTTATTAATTCTGTCACGCGACAGAGTGAGATACGTATGGGGGGCATGCTGCCCCCCTGCAGCCCCCCTGTTTGGGTTTACTGTCAGATTTGCGGTATATGTGCGAAATTGCGTATATGCAAAGTTTATATTATTTTGTTTGCTTAATTTTACTGCCAAAACTACGCGTTTAAAAAACGGATAGATTTTAAACAAACAGGGGATTTTAACGAGGGATTTAATAAGTATGTATGTAAATGGGAGATTTTGGCATAGGGGATTTCGTCCCGGAAGATTTTGGAAAAAGAGATAAAAAAAAAAGAGAGATTATGTCCAATAAGGGATTTTGGAAAAGGAGATAACGTAGGGATCCCAGGCAAAATTGGTAGGTCTTGAAGTAAACGAGGACAAGGCTAAGCACATGCTTTCAACAGACTTCTTTCAATCGCCTAGGACAAAACGTCGCAGCAGCAACTTCGTATAGGAGGAACGCATCTACCTCGAAATAATCATCAAGAAACTGTAGCGGGTATACCACGAAGAATAACCGCTCTGCTTCGGTTTGGCAAAATAAACGGATTCAGAACTTTTGACTCTATACACCCCCAATAGTTCTCCTCCTTGGAAAGAGATATTCTTCGATGAATTTATTGGTTAGATGAAGAGTGGTGGCGAGCACATGCAGCAAAGCAACTTGGCTACAAAGCTGCGCTGCGGAGAAGGACGAGAGCAGCTTGTGAGCTCTACGAGCAAAAGAGAAGGGAAGTATACCGGTTTCTCCGGAAGAAAAAGATAGAGCATGAGAAGCGCGCGATCGAGGAAATAGAGAGGTATTACTCCAGGAACAGTCTTCGGAAGTTTTACCAAAAAGTAAAAAGAACGTGTCATGGCAACAAGAACCGAGTTGAGACCTGTAGAGACGAACAAGGAAACCTTGCAGTGGAGTCACAGTTGGTGCTGAGGACATGGGAAACCATTTCTGCAGACTATTAAACGGCGAAGACGACACAAATTCCGTTGTCAGGCAGAATGAACCATTTACCCTGGACAATGAAAGCCAATACTTCCGTCCACCTGACCAAAATGAAATGAGGAGAGCAATATCCAAGCAATATCCAGAAGTCCAACAAAGCGGCTGGAACGGACGGCTTAACGGCCAAGCTTTTTAAGGCAGCAGGAGATGACTTGGTGGAGAAAATACTCCAACTCGTCTCCAAGATTTGGTCAGAGGAAAGTATGATTGATGAATGGAAATTCAGCATCTTTAGACTGATCCACAAGTAATGAGACCCTCTAAACAGCGCATCTGTTTTCTTAACATCGCAGTTTTTTTTTCTACGTTACACATGGTCGCTGCTGGAGCCCGTGAAAACACCAGTTGCAGTTCTTTCGAAACATAATTGTCTTCTCGCTTGATTTGGATTACTTTCTAATAAACTCAATTCAGGCGACAGAAAAATTGAACCCACTCCAGATCGAGTAAGAAAGTACAAAACACATTTTTTTATGGACAATTTTAGTTTATTATAATGAAAGCTTCAGGATTATTTTTGATTCCATCCAAATGAATGTAAACAATGACACAAACTTAAATATCAAAATACTATTCGACATGATTTAACTGTTAGTTTCTTACTTATTCAAATGACAATTTAAATTATCTTTAAAACAGAAAATTATCATTAAAAGCAAACCCTGTCTATGCATTTCCATCGGCAATCAAACCATAGCAAACCGACATTACTTGCGCTGCGATTTCACGACAATCCTCGGATGCCTCGCCGCCAATCAGTGGGCTCTTTGAACAGTCCTCAAGCCAGGCTTTGATATCGGACAATTTATCTGAGAATTCACTTAACAACACAAACCGCGGCACAGTTACCAATGTCGCTCCAATCAACTGCAGCGTATTTACTCTCACCCTTGGCTCACTACTGAATCTAATAAACGAGTACAAGTCGAATATCTCCCTTGCCATGTTCGTCAGAAGTGGACTGTTGTGTGAAGCAATCACAACCACAGTGAGTGTATTTAAAAAATTCGCCAACAAGTAGGTGTCGATGTCGTGAGAGATTTTTCCGAATTTCGCAAAAACCATTTGCTTTGTGCGTTCACCTCTGACTAGGGGAAAGAAAAACGATCCAGCAACAGGTGCAAAGCGATTTATTGTGTCTGCTGGCTCTGGCTTTGGCTGGGAGAAGAATCGCTTTGTTTTCTCTTTCAGGCGCATTCGAATAATTTTCTGCGACTCCATCAAGCGGGTGTTGTGCTCGTTGGGTAGCTTCAATTTCCTTGGATGGGAATATATCTGAACTCCTTTGGTTGACAACACTCCATTGCCCGTTGCTTTGTTTTCGCCGAGTTCTTTTGCAGAAGCCGCCAGCACCTGAAGCATTAAAATTCTCATACTAACGTTGTACGAAGAGTTATCCGTGTGGAACTGGGCACAAATGTATTCAGCACAGCGCTTGGGATGACAAACACAAATCGCTACACAGTTTTTGAATTTCACTTCCTCAAAGTTCTCGAAATAGAAGGTCATCTCTAGGCTTATGAAGATCTGTAAGAGCTCTATTGCTTGTTGCGAATCATTCGATGGCAATTGGCTGCGAATGAGTTTCTCCGATGTCTCTAGGGCACTTTGAAACATGTCGTTGTCGTCTCTGGTCAATAGGGCGTCTTTGAGATCCATGAGGAATTTTGGCCGTTTCTCGGCCATAGATGGGGTGTCGTTCGACATGTCGTAAGGAACGAAGTCATCGTCATCTGAATCCAGTGCTGGTTTGTCTTCGGCAATCATTGCTTCGTCTTCATTCTGGCGTGGGATTTCTTCAATTTCGATATCTACTTCTGGCGGGGCTTGGCCAAATCGAAAGAATTCCTTTGATAGGTCCTCCACTAGCTTGTCATCTGCTGTGCAATTTAGCAGCACATTGCCGCTGAAATTTTTCTTTTTCTGTGTCAGTTCGCGTAAAGTTTTGATGACCTCACCTTGGGGCAGGTTCAACACGTATGTGTAGTCAAACTGTAGCTTTTCAGCTTCCGGATTGGTCTCCAGCATTCCCAAGATCAGTTCAGCTGTAATCATGCCAATATGGCGGAAAATTGGATCGACCGACGACAGGTGATTCTTGTTTCCTTCGTACAAACGCCGGCGTATGTCATTCCTTTGCTGATCGGCTGTCTTGTATACTGCGTCGTTGCTGAATATGTACTCGCAGGTCAAGATGAGGAATTTCGAGATGTAAATATGCTGGGCAGATGTCATTTTAATGCATGCATTGCGATTACACCAAATGGGCAGGAGATCCTGCAGCAGCTTCCACAGAATTTTACCGTTTAAATCCTTCTTCGGATTACATCCGTCAACAATGGCAATGTATTCTATTAGAGCGTTGATTCCGTCATCGTTCGACAACATCTTCATCAGTGGAATTTTGTTCAGAAGGCAGAAGTTCCAATCCTCAGATATCAACACTGCCGTGTCAATCAAAAGGTAGAGGTTTAGGTTTTTGTTCAATACAATCATGGCAAACGGTTGAATTGAGTTCCGTTCCAGCTTCAGCAGCAGTTCATTGACGTATGGTCGGTACTTTCCAACTTTGCACACTTCCACCAAAATCTGTGTGAATTTACCCAAACTTTCTGAGGCATCGGCTCCAAAGTTCACAATTATCCTGCTCAATAGGTGACTCATAAAATTCAGATTGAATACTTTTCCTGTCCAAGTATCCGCGTCAGTTTTGATCATGAAATGCAGTGCTCGTACGAACTGCATCAGCAGAAGATGCCCGAATTTCTTCGGCTGGAATATGTCATTCATACTCCCATGCAGAACGTTAGCAACTCTGTTTGGCAAAGATACCAGTATTTGTAGAAATTCATTGCAATCGGATTGGTCATAGTTTCGCCCAACTGCAACTTTGCAGATGTGAACGAATGCCGCCGAAATGTAATGGTCGTCTGTGAGAAGAGCCTTCAGTATCTCAGCAGCTGTCACGCGCCAACTATTTAGCAGCATATTCATGGCATACATAGTCTCATAGATAAAGCAGAAGTTATGATCAATCTTTAGCAAGTCAATGAGAACCTTCGATGGAGATTTACCTTCGTCAACTGGCCACTGGTAGGAAAAGTGTTTTGCTATTATTGTTAGTATGTCGGGATACATTGTGGAAGCAAATTCTTGCCAATCGTTGTTTATGTCATAATCTGTGCCGTTTAGTTTTTGTGGTGTAGCATTTCCTGGTAGATGCCTGCCATGCAGAGCTGATAAGATATCTTCGATTCGACGAACGTCACTCGAAGACTGAACTTTGTCAATGGCTTTAAGCGCAAGTATTAGCCTCTGAAGTTCTACGTCCATTTTGAAGGTCGATGTCATTGCTGAAACGGAAAATTGTTGCATCCAATTGGAACGTTTTTTTAGCGACATTTGTTTGTAATAATATGTTATACAAAACACTCTTCGAACTGAATAGTTATTTGTTCACTAAATACTTTTATATAGTCTGTTTGCCTGGCATATTCGAATACATGACGTTAAAGGTAAAAGAATGACTTCACAGATGTACCCGATCGGCTGTGCTTGCTTGTCTGCTAATTCTCATGTAAACAACTACCAACATAACGACAGTCAACAACAAACCAAAAGACAGAACACTTTACCTTCTACCAAGTTTTGGTGTTCAAAAAAGAAGAGACAATTTTCATTCGTGGAGAATCCTATCCGACTTGAAAAAAACCCTCAATGTCAGTCTATGAATGTGTCACTGTGACCACAATCATTCAGAACGTTTCACTTAAAACTACGAAAATAGTTTCAACATTTAAATTACTTACCCATTGGCATTCCTTGGCTAATTGACAAATCTCCAAATCCTGAAAGTAAGTCAGCAGCAGCACTGCTACCACTTCCTGAGGGAATGATATTAGATTGTACGACTGGCACCTGGCTTGAAAACAAATCAAACGACGCACTTGGATTCGCTGTAGCTGGTGCTAATCCACCACCAAACACATTTCCAATTGGTGCTATCGGATTGGATACAGCGTCTCCTTGAAATGCAGAGAAATCAGCAAAATCATCCGCCTTTGCAGCAACTGCTACAGGGATAGCAGTTACCGGGACTGTTGTTTTGGGTGCCGATCCACCAAATGCACTCGCAAAGTCACCAAACTCATGACTATCATCCGCACGCGGATTGAAATCATCGAAATCACTCGATTTGGCAGCAGCAACAGGACTTGTTGTTTTACTTTCAGGTGGTGGACAAGTTTTGAACAAATCATCAATGAGGTTATTGTTTGTATTATTGCTGGCCACAATGTCCTCCGGCGGTGTGTCACGATGTGTTGGCGAATGAATGCCAGGGGTTTTCGATTTACCAAAATTTGCTGCTGCTCCCATATCAATTTTTTTGTTTATAACTGCTGGCGCTTTTGTATGAGGCTGTTTTGTGATGGTTGTTGCCGGAACTGGTTTGTTGGTGCGGATGCTCATATGGGGTTTAACTTCGGTGGCAACTTCAGCGGGGCTCGATCTGTCGTTGTAGCGGTACGTCCTATGCGGATATCATTGTGAAATCAAAACGCTTTAGAAATGTGCATTTATCTTTACCTTGGACTCTGCGAGTCACTATCGGACAGCTCCTTTTCTCCCTCGTATGGATTTTCTTCGTCGTCATAGCGATCACCAGGTCTGGCATCCGAATCTATAGACATAGAGAGCGTGAAATTTACAATTGAATATTTGCAATTGTATTTTCTACTACTTACACCAATTATCACCGTGATCGCTGCGTGTTGTCTTCCAGCCATCGTTATAACCAGCTCCACCCGTGTTGAAACTTCGCGTGCCCATGGCATCGCTGCTCATTCCAATATATTTATCTTTATTTTTCTTAGCTTTTTTTCGTTCCTCTCTGAGCCGGTCATCGTCTTGAATGAAGTCTATCAGTTCTCTCACCTAATATACATAATTTTCATTACTAAAAAAAACATCCGCCATGCCATTGCGATTGAACAAACCTTATGCCTAACGTTAATTCCCTGATCTTTGCCATTCTCATCGGTAAATGTGTAGTTTTCCAATGATCGTAGATCATAAATGTGTTCCCTGGATGAGGTAACCACCCTTTCAGAGCCATTTCGCACTAGATAATTGAGCAGCAGCAAACTCTAAAAGTGTGCGGTCGTCATAAATCATCAGAAAACAGAGAAACGTGTTTTTAGAAGGTTTACCTTGTATGTTCTTCGCCAGTTGGTTTTATTGTCTTGTAGCATTCGCTTCCAAAGCATTGACATCACTTCGGGAAAACTTTCATATGTGAAGGTTGCGTGAGCTAGTTCTTGCATTAGTGGTCCGGTTGGTCCCCACGGATCATCGTTTGTAGCTTCACGTACTTTTCCTTCGATTTCCGTGTAGTTCATCACAACATTGGTGCTAAAAAAATTGAGAACAGGAGAAGGAGAATTTATTTTGTGTTCTCGCAAGTGTTTTTCTGTCAAATGTTGATAAGAACTGGATAAACATGCAATTGGTTGCTTATCAGTTGTGTGAATAATAGCGATAAATTTTGTTTTGACATTTGCATAACCAAAAAATAGATTTAAATGTAGAACGGAAATGAAATTGGGAGCGAAACCTTAATTTCTATTTACATCAATTTGATAAGCACTTAATAATAAAATCGAGACGTGACAGTCGTGACTTATCGTGTTTTAAATAGACGAGAGCTTCAATTAGGAATACAATTCAAATACCTTTATTTCTTATTTGATACAATATACAAACAAAAGCGGAAAGAAATAGGATACTTAAACAGGGCTTTAATATTTATTATCGGACCTACGTATATTCGAATGTACTTCCATTGTAGATATTCCAAAGAGCTAAAACGAAATTATTCATTGAACTACAGCATTTGGGACAAAAAAAGGAATGCTATCACCCAAAATCATACTTGAAATCATAATCAAGTGTAACATCATGTTACAGGACGAGCAAACCATAGAAATCTCTTCCAGAAAAAAATATTTCCGGACAACTACAGTCGTACTTTCTCCGAAAGTCTTAATCTTAAGCTCTCCTTCCGTCTACCAAATTATTATAGCGTGTTCCAGGCGGAAATAAATGCGATAAAAGAAGTCTTATCTTGGCTTAAGAAAAACGTGATATCCGTTAAAGATATCTGCATATTTTCGGACAGCCAAGCAGCCACCAAATCCTTGGATTCGATCACTATAACTTCTCTAGTAGCCCTCGACCGCCGATCGTCTTTTACGGAGATGGCCGAACAGTTCAACATTCACCCAATTTGGGTGCCGGAGAGACATTCTGATAAACATGACATTAAAAATCCTCTTAGGCTTTAAAAAAGCTCAAAATGGTTCAACGAACAGGTGGAGACAATTTTTCTGCAATGATCCGTTTATTAGTGTGTTGGCGTTTTTTTCAGCTCGTAGCCACTTTCAACCAACCAACAGACCGTTGAATTGTTATAGGTTCGCCATTCCTAAGAAATTTTATCAAGTCCTACCGACTTGTTGTCCTTAGTTGCCATGATTGCGATCTTAATTTTAACTCAGTAGAAACTTGTGTTCATATTATCTACCAAAAAACAAATTATTGTCACAACAGATCCGCATTGACACCCTAGGGCTAGCTTCTTACAACTATTCGTTTGTGTGAATGCTTATGCAGAGTCCGAACGACTGAATCGAGAACCTTTTTTCAGGACAGTTATACTCTCGGATGTTTTGTCAGACGTTCGCGAGATGTGGCTCACTGGAAAAAAACCTTAAAATGTTATTTGTGTTTTTTCGGTCATCGAACCTGGGGCCCATGTTGCTGAACATGGTGCCTTGTAAGACTAGGCAATTAGTTTTGTACTGTACTGTGGGAAAGTGAGGTGTAATAACGAATCTAGCTTCAACTTCAACAAAGAACAGTTCATAGAAGGCATAAAGCATATCCACCAGACAAATGTAGTGCTCGGCTGCAAACCACCATTATTAGCCACCAAAGAGAAACTACTCCCACGCCCAACCAGAACAACTCTGGCCCAACTCCGCTCGGGCTAGTACCACATACTAAATACATAGCTATAAATGTCTCGCGTACGGTGGCCCGAATGACGTACATACAACACATTTTCAACTGCCCGACGAGGCCAACCACATTAACAACAGAAATGCCATGGACCCACCCAACTGAAGTGGCAGATTTCCTCGGACTTAGAACGGAGACGAATTGACGAATGACGACTGAAGGTGCTACAACAACAACGATTCTTGCTTCTGTAGGGTTTGACAAATAAAAAAAAATGTTAGTGAGGTTGGTCTTCTCCGCCGTTCTAATCACTAGTTTGTGGTATTGTGCTTATCGCACAATTGGCCTAGCTGGTATTCGTTTGGTCAATTGACAACGAAATGGTTCAAGGTTCATTTCCTGACAAGGGAACACACACAAATGTTTTCATAGGTCGATTATATTCAACTAGTAATTCGTAATTGAACTTCGTTTTGAATGTGAAACGCACATATTAACGTTAACGTGTTGCTCACAGCGCTAAGAATGGAAGCTTCAGTTGTTAGTATCAAAGTTTCAACTTTGTATGGAAGAGACACTTCTGCTTTTACTATATATTCAAAGGCAAATCTTTATTTTGTATAAGGATTAGCAAACTAGCGTTTTGAGAGCTGAATCTAAAGTGAAGATCATATTTTCCAAATTTACCCGTAGACTAGAATTTGTTGTCGTTTTCGATTGGTAATCCAGAAGCGTCCGGAAGAACTCTCCGCGATTCTGAATTCAAATCCAGAAGCAAATTTCTCTTCTTTTCAGTAGAAGAACTGTCAGTTGAGTGCCAATCGAACGCTTTCAGAAGCGTTCGGATTGCTTCCGGACGGTTCTGGATTACCAATCGAAAACGACATGTGTAAATCAACATAATGACATAAGAATAGATTCCCATCAAAGCAGATTGATAGGTAGGGAGTTAGGAAATTTTAAAACCAAAAAATTATCACATTTTCTCCATCAAAGTTGGGCTTAAAGTATAGATCGAATTTATATATAACAAATACAACTATATTTTGGGCGCAACTTTCTATCACGAATTATCAATGCAGTGTACCAATATTTATCAAAATTGTACGGCAATTAGTATTGCCTAACTTAAAGCTATTGCAAATAGGAAAAGTAAATACAAATTTATTCGGTTGTCGTTTGATTATTCTTAACACTGACTGCGTGTATTCTTGGAACATTGTTTTGAAATGCTTCTCTAATCGAAATAGATAAGAAATCCACATTATCCAACCGATAGTGGACAAATAATGATATGTGCTTGAGATTGATGGTGGTGACGAACAGTGATTACAAAGAAGCGCGTGAATTATGTATTTATCGAAGCGACTTGTTTCTTTTTTTCTGTTCGCTTTGCTTCACGTACGTACTTGACAGAGCTGTCTGTACTGCCGTTGTTTGACCTGTGCGTTGATACTTTTGTATGAGTAGCACGGTGTGTACATTGAAAGTGTGCCATGCCAGTCAGTCCGTACAATATTTGTGAAGCAATTTTTCTGTTTTCACCTTCGCTTTACTCTGACAGTAGTTTATTGGCATGGAATGTTGTTTAAGTACTTTTTGTTTTGGTTAATTAAATAGAACATGATGCGGATTTTGTGTCTGAGGCTTTGAAGTTAAATTAATTTCATTTTAATAGGACTTATGTGGAATGATGACTTGATATGTGTGTGATCTTTGTTAGGGCGACGGCAGAGTGTTGACTGAGTTCCACAAATAGGATCTATCTAATTCGCAATAATACAAACGCTTTTATTAATATGAAATTGATTGATAATGAACATCTCTCAATAACAGCGATTATGTCATTCTGGAAGAAGTGAAAATCAGAAGCATAATCGATTAAGATGAATAACGCGGTCATCGGTCATTAGGACCCTTAGCTGATACGACTCACAACGATTTAAATTGTATTTAAATACTTAAGAGCTAATTTTTGTAAGGCATAAACTGTCACATAAGAATTTATGTAGAACTTAAATCCTCATAGATAGGACTCCCCTCTGGAATTCCCATCTTGACTGTATATATGTTAACGCCTTTAAATCAAATATAATCTATTGGAAATAAAATACGAACTTTAAACCGATGACCTAGTTTGGAAACTTCAGACAACAGATCACTAAGGCTTGAAGCTTTTCCATGACATTTATACTCTCTGATGATTGTCAGACGTTTGCGAGAGGTGGCGCAGTGAAAAAATAAACCTTTAGATGTTAAGATATATTTTGGACATAGAGCCCCTTGCACAGTAGTCCAAGCTTTTGTCTTTCCTATACATATATACCTACGGTCCAATGTGTCAGTGGACCAAAACTATCCCAGATTGCATCAAAATAGCTCAAGCATACAAAACTTGATAGAGGTAGGTGGAATATACATGAGAGATGATCATTTTCAAAAATCTACTTTTAAGCGATATCAAAAGTGAACGGCTTCGTCTGATATGTTCAGGTCGCTGCTAAACTGTCCGATGGAGAGAACCAGTTTATACTCCCATACCAACAATAAAATGTCTCAAACTGTTCACATTATTCTTTTTTAATTTACATTTTGTAAGTGGTAGCTGCTGGGTAGAGAATTTATCTCAAAAAGAGCATAACAAATCTATTATCCCGAGTTCAAATTCGGTCAACAACACCCAACCATGTTCGTCTACTGAAAATCGTTAATTGACTACTAATTGTGCTACCTGTGCTATTTCTATGTGAACAAATCAGGGTCACATCATTCAATGGGATTTTTAAGTGAGCAATCAGAATGCGATTCCAGCTCCAGCACCCACCCCACAAAGCCCTATGCAGTCGACGTCGCATTTTCAAGTTATTTCATTCTAGAATGGGGGAAATTAACTCATTATCAATTTTGATCATGCCGCTACTTCTACGGAAGTAGACTCTTACATTTCCGTTTACCTTCTCGCAAGAAAATTTAACCAAGCACTTGCCCCACTGTAATAATACACAACCCAATCTACCGCATGGAAGGAGAACTAAATATTCAACCACTCTTAAGTCAATGGCAAAAAACTACATCAAATGGTAAATGGTTGCACAATTATTTGAATTTTCTTCTTCACTTGTTTTTTCTCTGTGGAGATTAGTCTCTCGTTTTTTTTTGTTTTTGTTACTTTTCAAGGTTTGTATAAACCAGAAATGAAAAAAAAAAACAGCTTTCGTTTTTTTTTTGTTATATTTGCCAACAACAAATTCGTATAACAAGTGGAAGTGCACAAGTACTTTGCACATTTATTAGCCATCCCAACGCACCACCACCTTTATTGGCTTAAAATAAACAAAACTGTTTATATAATTGAATTTAGAGATTTTCGAATACGTGCACTTGATGCAATTAAAGGGAATCTGTTAAAACATGACCGAGGGTAATAAATTCCAATTTGGTTAGACGACGACTGGTGTTGGGCGGCTTCAATTACGATTTTTTTTATAAATTCCGGATATGTGATAAACGAATACATGGAATTCTATCACTTGTAACAATTTTATATATGTTTTTCATAAACAAGTTCTAATTGGATAAGGAAATAGTATTAAAAAGAAATTTTATTCATGCTTACACTTTGTCAGCCAATTCACGCACTTTCCACATACTTATAAATTTGTCAACCATTTTAATACTTTTCGTTGATCAAAAACTAATTGAAGTAAAATACTATTATTTTGCAAAACACAAATTAAATGATAGCAAATGCAAAAACTTTAAATTTTGTAGAAAATTCCTTCACATAAAAATGAAAACTTTTGGTGATTTGGCTGCCGTCACCATTACCCAAAAAAGTACTTGTAGACTGTGAAGTTGGATGTAGTTACGAATAATGTCATGCTCTTTGGGTAGAGACACATTTTTTTGGGTAGAACCAAATTAATTTGACATTTTATGTGGCTGAATACAGCTAACAACAGAGGGATTCTATAGGGATTTATAAAGGACCCTTCACATGAGAGCGAGCGAAAGAATTGATAAAATGCGAACAAACCACTTTTTATGCATTTATAAACAGAAAATTGCATATTTTATTATTCCAAGAGGAGGATAATTAATTATCAAAATAGATAATTATTAATCAAAATGTATTCAGAAAACTGTTAAAATAACGAAATTTCGAATTCCAAACGTTTTTCTGCGAACGAAAAACCCTTGGAGCGAATTGTTAACGTTTATTCGCAATCCACATCATTTAATTCGCGTTCCACAAACAAGCGAATAACAAATTCGCTCGTTCGAGAGAAACTCCAGTGTTCATGTGAACGGACTGTCAAAACTCGCGAATTTTCTCATGTGAATAGTCCTAAAGGGTATTCATGCAACGTCGTAAGATGGTCGTAAGTTTACCATTTGCGTAAAATGATAAGTTTTTTTTCACTTTTTTCCTACTTAGGTACTTATATAAATTATCAAGTACCTATTCCACGAAATAGTCAATTAAAAATTTGATTTGTTTCGGAAATTGCAAAATTAAAGCCTAGTACGCTTCTGTTGTGAAACGAAAAATCCCATACAAAATTGGCAGAGCGAAATCATGAACGAAAAATGTCGCTCTCCTTTTCGTTTTGCTGCTGCGAAATGATGGCAAAAAGTGGGTAATTGTAGTAGATTGCTTGGTAAAATTCTCCACTCACTTTTAGCACACAATTTATTGTCCGGGACATTAATTGCTTGCGAATTTGACTTTTCATTTTTTTCGGTTTTTTTTTTTATGATCTCACGAAGTGGACGATATTTAATTTTTATATTCCGCAGACTTGGAGTAGCAATATCAGGGGTGAGATTTACTTACTTACTTAGGCGGCTCTACAGTTAGAGGTGAACCGAGGCCTCAGCTAACAAGCCTCTCCAGTTAGCCCGGTCCTTAGCTAACTGCCTCCAGTTGCGCACTCCTAGTCGGTTGAGGTCGCCTTCGACTTACGCGCGCCACCTAAGGCGAGGTCTTCCTCTACTGCGTTGTCCCTCCGGGTTAGACTCGAAGACTCTACGGGCCGGAGCATTTGTTCCCACCCGCTCTACATGTCCTAGCCATCTTAAACGACTTACTCGCAGTTTTTTGACCAGGTCGGGACCGAAAATTCTACGAAGAATCTTTCTCTCGAAGCGACCGAGGATATCTTCATCCGTATTTAGATAGAGTCCAAGCTTCAGCGCCATAAAGCAGGATTGGAATGATCAAGGTCTTATACAGAATCTCCTTAGTTGCTCGGGATAGGGCTCTACTACTCAATTGCCTTCTTAGCCCAAAGAAACAGCGGTTGGCAAGAGTTATTCTTCATTAAATTTCTTCTGAGATGTTGTTGTCAGAATTTATAGCAGAGCCGAGGTATACAAAGTCCCTCACTACCTCAAAGTTATATCTGTCGATCATGACGTTTTGTCAGATTCTACGATGTTGGGTGTCTCTTCTTGTTGACAGCATATACTTGGTTTTGCCCTCGTTGACCGCTAGACCCATTTTAGCCGCTTCCGTTTCTATACTAGCAAACGTACCAGTGACAGCTCGCTGTGTTCTACTAATTATGTCAATAGGCGTATTTTTTTGGGAAGTGAGTATAACAAAACCAAAAGTGAGTATAACAGTTTTACATGTAAAACCAAAAGTGAGTATAACAAAACCAAAAGTGAGTATAACAGTTTTGCATGTAAAAGTAAAAGTGAGCTAGCTATAGATTCCCAAAAAAATACGCCTGATATTAGGCGTACATGCAAAATTGTTATACTCACTTTTGGTTTTGTTATACTCACTTCCCAAAAAAATACGCCTATCATCGGCGTATGCAAGTAATTGGACGGACTTTTGAAAGATCGTGCCTTGTGTGTTGGCCTGTGAGTTTCGGACAATTCTTTCAAGTATGATGTTGAAAAAGTCGCACGACAGCGCGTCACCTTGTCTAAATCCTCTTTTGAGCAGCGAGCTTTCTCCATCGTCATCCTGCACAATCGAACGAGTTTTGCAGGGATGCCAAAGCTAGACATGGCTCTGTATAGCTCGTCTCTATAGATGCTGTCGTACGCGGCTTTGAAATCGATGAAAAGATGGTGGGTATCGATTTGGACTTCTTGTGTTTTTTCCAGGATCTGCCTAAGTGTGAAAATTTGATCGACCGACGGTGGACTTTCCTGGCCTAAAACCGCACTGATGGGGCCAATCAGGTTATTTACAAATGGTTTAAGGCGTTCACAGTATGGCAGACAGGATCTTGTATCCGATATTAAGGAGACTGATACCTCTGTAGTTGGCACAGTTGAAGGGGTCTCCTTTCTTGTGGACCGGACAAACGATGCTGAGATTCCATTCATCAGGCATGCATTCATCTGACAAAATTTTGGAGATGAGTTGGTGCATGCTCTCTACCAAGTGATCTCCAGCTGCTCTAAAAAGCTCTGCAGGTAGACCATTATTGCTACCCGTACTTCGCTTTGGTCAGGTGGACGGAAGTTTTGTCTATCGTCGTCTATATTGAGTGGTACGTTGTGCCTAACAGCGGGATTCTGGTCTTCGTCGCCATTATAGTTGGCTATCACCAACGTGGAGGTGAGAGTAGGAGTTGATAGTGAGAGGCTAGTGTGAGGACGCTTGTGTTCTCATATAATCGCATCACTACCTTTCGGAATAATAGGGGTGAGATTACGTAAAATAAAAACGGTTGAACGATGTCGTTTTCACACATGCGCTGTCTTTATCAGATCTGTGGCAATAAACAAAGACTGCTGTTGTCGAAACGATGTCGTTCGATCGTTTTCATTTTACGTGATCTGGCCCCAGGAAGAAGACCCCACCCCATTAGCGCAGTACCTTCAGTGCTGCAAAAGGAAATTTTTTGTTGTATTTAATATTATTTATTTAAGATAGTATTTATTATGTCTGAATTATCACTTAATTCATGTTTAGATTAATATAATTATAAAATTAATTCTTTAGGTACAAACCACTTCTGATTTCGAAACATAAAAAACATCAGTGAGAATCAATTCTGGTACTAGCTGTCATTTGAAATGTTGAAGTTTCAATGGGAACGCAAAATTGGATTTCGAAATGTTGTCTGCTGAAATATTGAATTTAGGTTCGGTGTAAATGTACTATAAACTAATATTACATAATAAATAAAAAAAAAAAAAACAAATATGTATTATAGACAGGTGGGTACGCGACCTTATTGGAGACTTTCTGCACCATTACACTACGCCACTGAACAGTCCTAATCGATTTGTAGAAAACATGGTCAAGCCACTGACAGCTGTCATTTTTCTTCACTTTTGACATCTTAACCATCAACTACCCCGTGGGACATTGGATATTTTTATTTTAAAGTAAATCTCCTTATTTTTCATTTGATATAACAAAATAAATACAACTACCTAAAGAATAATAGCAAATCTTTTAAATATAATTCCACTTTCTGTTATCTTTAATTTATATTCGGTTATTTGGGGCTTTCTTACAAAGGTTATGTAAACTTGCGGCTCAATTTTGTATCTTTACAGAAATGTTGGGGCTACAACGGTTCGCTAGTGGATTCTCCGCTCATTGGTTACGTCGCACCTATAGCTCATCGGTGAAAGCCGCCGCTAAAGGATCCAATGCGCCCACAGATATACCCATGAGCGCAGAAGCAGCTGACAAGAAACCAAAAAGTGAGTAGCAACAGCTGATGGCTGAAGTTCTATGCGTTAAGCAAATGACATCATTTCAGGTTCAGGAATAGTTGCTGCTGCTTTTGAATCGTTAAAGGAAGAAAATAATGCATCAACTTCAGCAGCAGGTAACCCGACAGCAGTTTCTTCTAACACCTTTAAGTTAAACAATCTCGATGAACGGATATCAAACGCAAAAACCGTCAACGGCCTGTTGTCTGTATCTGAGAATAATACCACAATTTCAAGGAAACATGCCTTGAAGATTGTTTCCATTCTTGCCGAATGGAGCACATCTAATCGCGTTAAATTGTCCGAATTTGAGAACGACTCACGATTCATCAAGGTGTGCAAAATTTTGGGGAAAACATTTCCAAAGAATGGAAATCCATTAGCTGGTGCTGCTGCCTCAAACAATAATAACAAACGTATATCCGGATTCCGTACAGATGATTTAAATACGGTTCTAGGAGTGGCTGGAGACGATGAAGCAGCAAAACTTATAGCTAGCATTAGTGTGCCTCAGATGGTGAAGGTCATGAGTACACTTGCACAGAAAAAACGACGTAGTACACCGTTGCTCAGATCTCTGGCATTCAATATCAGCAGCAGCACAGATCAGTTGGATGTTAAGCAGAGTGCTGATGTTTTGTTTGCTATGGCAACTTTGAATTTCCAGGATTCTGTATTGGCTGCGAAGATTTGTGCTGATATTCAAGCGTCGCTGCCCAAGATAACTGACAAGTCAGCTGTGGTAGGATCTATTCTGACCAGCTTGGGGATTTTGAAGTACAGAGATATGGGTAAGTGAATATAAAATACCTGCTGCCCGTGAAACGAATTTGCTCAAGACATCTTGCTTGATTTTGAAGTGTATACAAAATGCTCACCCGAACAAGTCCTTTTTCTGAATCCCGTCTCCAGTTCTAATTTATAATTATAACGCAAAATACATTTTCCTCAATTTACAGATATCTTGGAGGCCCTTACACAGTGGATACTGACAAACTCAGATATATGTCGGCCACAAGATTTGAGCGCCTACTTCATTACCTCAGCGATCTTAAATTTTCATAGCACTAAAATCGATGAAGTTCGATCAAAACTTGTGAAAAGTTTAGTCAAAGAGGACTTTGCTAAGAAACTTGATTGGCTCAACCACGTCTGGGCACTAGGCCTTCTGGATTACATCGAGGCTTCTCAACTAAACTCTGTGCTGAGGTGAATTCAAGAGACTCATTTTCTTTCATTTTTTATTTAACTTGCCTCCTATTTTAGTCAAAAATTCATCGATCAATTGCAAACAGAAATGTCCGGTCTGACACCAAATGCAAAAATGAAGCTACTCAACCTGAACACAATTTCCAAGCTCATGGTCAACAATTATCAAGGCGCCCAATTGAAGGAGGGAAGTTCTGTGTTTGATTTACACATTGCCCATTCGAAAACTAAACAAGTTTTACTCAACGGATTGTCGGATGCATTGAAAAGTCTACTGCCATCGAGTAATCATGTTCGGTCCCAAGTTGATACCAAAATGGGATTCCTTATCGGTTAGCGGAGTTGTTCACTTGAAAATGTGAACTTGTAAAATATTTCTTTCTGTTTCTGGACTATTTCAGATGCTGAGTGTGCATTTGATGCGAAGAGGAACCCCCTGCCATTGGATAAAGAAAATTCAGATGCTATCAAGTATGTAGTTTTGTAATGTAGTTGGAGCTCCTAATTTAGCATTGGTTTACTGTTTTATAGGGTCGCTATAATGCTGGTCGACTTTCACGATATCTGCCACGGACCACATCGTTCAGCGAGTGGCATAATAAAGTTGAGCTTTGATTTGCTAGAGAAAAATGGCTATAAAGTGATCCCGGTGCCGTATAACGAGTTCAGCACAAGTGATAAACTCCTGAAACGCGTGCAGTACTTAGAAACGAAATTCAAAGCTATTATTAAAGTTCCAAATTAACGGAGAAGAAGTTAGGCGTGTAGTTAAAGAAGTATCGTCACCAGATAGAAGTAGACAAAAGGACAACAAACTGCAGTGTATTGTAATTATTTTTAATCTAATGTTAATTTTTAAAAATAACAAAAAGGAACACCGAAACTAGTCTTTTCTATATTACCTACTACATAGTATTAAAGGATGTAATCTTGAGAAAAGATTTGGATGCGGTTTTCACTGTTTTGACCTGGATGTGTTCCCTAAGTTTTTGTCTGGTTTAGAAACAAGGCTTAAGCTAGTATTAGACGATATGTTGAATCAGCATACGTATGCTGAAAATTGTGTTCCAATCACAACATATCGTGTAAACAAAAATTTTTTGTCATCAAGTATGCACGATATGTTGTGATTGGAACACAATTTTCAGCATACGTATGCTGATTCAACATATCGTCTAATACTGGCTTTACATCTATGCAGCACTTTCTGCCAGTTTCGTATTATAAAAGTGGGTGACCCTGTCACTTATGTCTCACATTTAAATCGGTCCTAGCGAGGTATCGGATAATTTTCCGTTCCGACGGATAACTCACTAGGTCAGGGGGTTTATTCCCAAATGCGCGGCGGATCGCTTTTCATGGCGGATTGGTATTTTTGTATTTCCAAAAGCGATTCGATCCATTCGTCACAAGAATTTTGTTTATTTTTTATCCACAATAAATCCGCGAGCAATCCGTCACCTAAATAGCTATCGCTTTTGAATGGATCGAATCGCTTATTGGAAATACAAAAATACCAATCCGCCATGAAAAGCGCGCATTTGGGAATAAGCCCCCAGAATCTACAATGTGTACAAATTAGCAACGGCTGAACTATACGCAGCCAAATCAATTGAAACAAAATAGAAAACAAGATTGTCGTATGGAGTCTGTGAGTGACTTGGAACCGATTAATCAGTAATGTCTATTTATTTTTAAGCACTACCAACTCAATTGCAGTATGAATTTATTTATTAAAAAGCTGCAATACAAAACGTGCCGATGAGTAATACAATATAGACAAGTTACAAGTATACGTAGGTTTATGGTATGACAGAAGGATTTAAGTGCTAATTTTCAAACGACCTTTTCCTTGACACCAACTTCCCACCATTGGCCGCTTTCGACAAAATCATTCTCGACATCTTGAAGCTTTTTAAACGCGTTCTTTGCCAACAAATGTCGATTCATTATATCCAACATCATCTTGTCATCGTAGACACTATTCAGGTCCTTCAAATTATTGTGATTCCTTGCTTCGGTCTCGGTCAAGCATATACAATTCCATGGTGACCAATCTTCGCTTTTAATCCATCGTGGAAGCCTTAAATTAAACATGTTATACAGTGAATAAAATATAGTTCTTACCAAAAAGCCTTAACAGTTTACCTTAAGTAATTAATGTCATTCTCCTTGCTAAGGATCGAATGACGATGCCAAATTTTATCGACAATAAAACGAACATCGTCATCTTGCAGGATGAACGCATACGATGCTAGGGACCGGTGTTTGCGTTCTTCGCGCTGTATAGAACGAAGGATGGCCTTATAAACAGTGTTGTCTGTAATTGCCGTCTGAAAATAAATATTGTCAATAAAAAATTGATAAACCCATAAAAATGCACATAGTTATTGACTAATAAAGTGTAGATGCGGATGGAGATGGCGGATATTTTTTCGGTCGTATAAGGAGTGTTTACCTTGAGAGAGAAACACACTTGGCATGTGTCAACTGTACTCTGTCGAGTTCGTAAGGCGAATTCCACGATTGGCTTGACTTGCTTACAACAATCGCACATACGTTTATCGATTTCTGAATAATTTATATGATATTAGCAATAATAATAACAATAAAAGCAATTCAGCATCTTACTTTCGGTTGTTCGGTCTTTTGTGTATTTGATCAAATCCAAAAAGATCATTAGAAAACGTTGTCGCAAGATGCTCACGTCGCAGTGTTTGGTGAAAAGCAAAAGATTTGTTTCACGGTCAATTAGGTCATGCAACTGAAAAATATAAGAAACGGATTTTATAATAGAAAAACCCCCCGCCGAAAAGAGATTTATTTGAAAGGTTTATTTATTTACATGTAGGTTTTAAAATGAATCGAAAACAAGAATCACCAACACGCCATAACTTGAAAACGGCTGGTTTGAAAGAAAGGATTTTACGGAGAAAAACATTATTAAAATTGCCCGGGTAATCGGTAAAAGGGGCGTGACACCTCCTATACAAAAAAAAAAACATTGTAAATGCTATTCTTCGACAGTCATGTGGAAGCCAAAGTTTGCAAAATTTGGAACGTTGAATATGCATTGATCGGTCGAATCGGCGAGCTATACTTTCATCAACGCGAAGCAAAAACTAATTCCGTCACGTTTTGCTCGTTTACGGATGATCTAGCTAGGTAATACAGTTCCTGGGGACTAGCAAAGCCGGGCGATACAGCTACCTATGTATAATAATAAAAATAAGGGTATAGCTTCTTTAACGCCTTTTAAAATGCTGTTCAAAAAGTTACTATATATTTATGATTGGTACATACAATAACACCATAAATTACCACAATAGCTGTGCGTATACACTAGGCACTATAGGGTGTCAATTCAAAATAAAAACACTACATAAAACAATTGATAATCTTTTGGCTTACTTCCGAAACTTGTGGAAAATCTGACTCATCCTCCAGTAATTTCTTAACAGAACTCAAAAGTTTTAGTCGCTCTGCCATAGCCATCTCCTTTTTTAGATCTTTAAAAATTTCAGACAAAAACCGAACACGCTGCGTTCTTATTAAATCCATTTCGATAACCATTTCTGAAAAAGAAACAAGAACAATTTTTAATTTCATAAACTACTAGCTGTATACCCGCCCGGCTTTGCCCGTGCATAGGAATTGTATTCCTTAGGTCTTATATAATAATGTTCCTTCGTAAAATGCGAAAAATGAGAATAAATTGATTTTCTGGAATTTTCTTTCTGCCTAAACCTGAAATTTGTATGGGAGGTGCCACGCCCTTTTGTCCAATTTTTACCAATCTTCACAAGTGCATTCCTGGGCTAATACCTAAGATCATCTGTAAATTTGAGCTCAATAGAGTCGGTGGTTTTCAAGTTTTAAGTAGCCGACCACAACTCACGATCCATTTTTATATAAAAGATTATTTTATAATTAGCCGCAAGGAGAGTACATTATATACCTATTCATTACTATTCTCTTGGTGTCAAGCGATCAACGTACAGGCTTATTTCACTATGTATTTGGGTGAGCGCTCAATTTAAATCACCCAGTGGCCTGTAACACAAAACTACAAGTCTATAGGAGCCTGCAGGACAAAACTGCAAGTCTACTGGACTATTCCACCAACTTACAAATTTTGTATTTAGAAGTCTTTTTGGACAATTTTTTTTTTAGAAAAAGAATCAAATTTGGTTTCACCAAGATTTATTTTGAATGTAAATTTGTAATTTTTCTAAAAAAAATTGTGTAAATACAAATTTGTTAGCTGCTGACATTTCTACAGTCACTTTTAGGAACATGATCCCTTGAAAGGTGTATAACTTAATATTTCTATTTACATAATGTAATTTATAACACAGAAAGAAATCTTTACTGTTGTAAGAAATACAAATTTTCCTCGACTTGTAGACTTATTAAGGAAGCAGTTGAAATAATTGCCACGTTTGCAAAAAAAAAAAAAAAAAACAGAAAAATAAAAATATTCAGTTTGGTGCATTTCCGATATTTTTTTTAAATTTACGAACTATTCGTTAACTCAATCGATTCTCAATAATATGACGAACAAATTAGATGATGTTTTTTTTCGGAAGATTTCATGTATCTACTAGTCTACAAGTGAGAAATGTGATACACTTTACAGAAATGTGATACACTTTCATAAATCCACTTATATTATTGTGTTACAGGCCCCAGCTCCATTGTCTTCCATACAACCGTACAAACACCATACTTTTCGAACGAGTACCAAATATGGGTCTGCCCCGACATCTCGAAAGCAAAAATCTCGAATGTAAAAATTTCGAAAAAAAAATCTTGAATAACAAAACTCTCGAAAAAAAAAAAATCTCGAATTAATATTAAAAATGGTGTTAAAAAGTGAGATACCTATGCCTGCCACCCTGCTTCGGTTTACTGTTTGGATATAAGGTGGGTACAAAAAAAAAAAAATCTCGAATTTACTTTTTATTTTCGAGATTTTTGTACATTCGAAATGTTTGCATTTAAGATTAAAAAAAAACTGACGGATGGGGATCCATATAGGCTTTATTTGGTAAAAATTGGACAAAGGGGCGTGACATTGGCCCAGGAGTGTTGCTGTGAAGATTGGTCAAAATGGGACAAAGGGGCGTAGAACCACCCATACAAAAAAAAACATTCAAAATCTATATGTATCTCGAAAAGCGCTGAATAGATTAAGTTAAAATTCAGATAAACTTAGGTATTGGCCCAGGAGTGTTGCTGTGAAGATTGGTCAAAATTGGACAAAGGGGCGTGGCACCGCTCATAAAAAAAACATTCAAAATCTTATATGTGTCTCAAATACCGCCGAACCGATTGAGCTCAAATTTAAAGACAATCTTAGGTATTAGCCCGTGAGTGTTCCCGTTATGATTATGGTCAAAAGCTTATCGTCAGCCTCGGTAGAATCAAGTGCAGAAGACCAGTGGCCACTCTTGCCAATTGCTGCTTCTTTGGGTTAAGAAGGCATCTAAGAAGTAAAGCCCTCTCTCATAGAACCAAGGAGATATTATATAAGACCCTAATCTCATCGCGGACCTGTTGTATGGTGCAGAAGCATGGACTCTGTCGAAATCGGATGAAAACCTGGCTGGAGGGGATCGTTGGTTGAGGTCGTGGTCTGCCCCGGACTGTAAGCGCCCCCAAAAGTAAAGTAAAGTGTATTAAAAAGCGCTACGTAAAAGGTATCAACTCATTAGACAGCAGTTGCGTTCGATTTGCTATTCAAGCAAATCACTCAAAGGAATTTGTTGATGAACTAATGGTGTAGTTCCAAATAACTTCTATAATATAATACATACATAATTCTAACCAAAGTGTTGATATAGGTATAATTGAGTAAGAATGTTTCATGATTTGGAACCCCTGTTTTGTAAAGGCTCTGCTTCGTACAGATCTAGATTAAAGCGAAACGAGGCATCATAATATACAATGCAATATGGCCAGTCAACTATGGTACGAAAAGATGCATAATGGTAGTTTAAAGTTAAACCATATGGTAGTTCATTTAAAGTTCATTTTAATATCAAAGCCTCCTCATTTTAAATATTCTATTTCCAATCATCCAAAACTTACCGTTGTATCCCATCCACTTTATTGGTTCGCCCATTTTCTCCAACAACTGCTTTTCTTTGAAGTCGTTAAACGCTTTTCTCACAACAGTTCGTTGTCTTTCGATTCCATTCAGCAGTTGAATCTCCTTATCCAACAAAATATTAACCTCTGCAAGTCTGGGTGCTCCCGAATACATAGCGGCGATTCTTTTCATCTTCAAGAAAAAAAAAAAAATTAAACAATAAAGTGTAGCCAAAAAACAAAAACAATTAACTTCTGCCTGCTTCCACTTCTCCACATGAGCATATAGCAAACCAAAATCTTCTCTGGTATGAGGGAAATTTTTCGCTGCACATTCCCGGTAGAGTCGTTTTTTGGCTTCGTTCTCCTTGCATTTCCTATCTACTTCTGCTCGATCAGCGACAATGCGTCTGTAGTAGGTATGGCATCAGGCAAATCGAGTTCGTTAGTCAACTCTTTTGTTTTTCGCCACATTAGAGAACATTGTTGTTCGCATTGTTACTTACCGATATTCCGCTGCACACCGCTTTATATAACGCCAGAGAAGATACCTCCGGAAATTCCTTTGAATTAAAATGATTTTCGCCAACTTATTTTCGCGCCTTCTTTGTTGTGCGTACGTTTGGTATTTCTTAGGAACGATGACAAAGTCTGTCGCAGCAGAAACGAAGATGATATTGGTTGCATCGCCAAACGATTGGGTTGATTGATCGGCAGTTGTATCCTAGGAGATTGAAAGAGTGGAAGATTGCGGACATGCTTAGTCGTGTGGAATGAGCTATAGCAATTGAAGAGCAACATTGTTGCATCAGCTTGGTACTTGTTGCTGTTACCGCGCGATGCGGTTGATACCTACATTTAGTTTCACTTTCAGCTCCCTGGTCTGTGTAAGTCGTGTGGCCAGATCGCGCATTCTTAATCTCTCGAAGTTAGGTCCAGTTAAAGTAAATGCATCGTGATATTCTATGCCTGGAAGGAGAATGGAATAAAGAATGAAGATAAAGATCAAAGAAATGATTAATGTGCGCATGAAGTTAGTTAGTCGAGAGTAAGGCATAGGTACGACTATGGTTACCTGTTCGTCTGTCCCTATATCCGCCAATAAACGGTTTCGTTATGGCTTGGTTTTCAATTTCCACGACGATATCTTTACTGTTGCCATCATCGGTGTCTTCTGCTGGAATATGAACCGTAATGAAGTCGGGCAATCGTGATTTACTGCAAAATACATTGTTAGGTGTTTAATAAGCGTTGGTACTAAGTTTTTCCCGTAATTGCGTCTAATAAATGAAACACTCTGCTAATGATTAAAAAGTAAATAGAAAGATCAAAGAACTTTAAGTGAAGATGTGTATGTCAGACTCAAGAATCGGTGACTACCGCCGTCAGCATACCTACTCGTACGTCAGTTTTCTTTATACCCTCAAAAGGTGTGTAATCTTCTAAAGATAGGAGGAATATACCTATACTCTTACCACTCTTCCCGCGAGACTACTGTAAGGAATTATGTACTTCAAGGGACTGGTTAGAAATTGATCACCAGCTTTCCCTATTTAATAGTTCAAGCTTCAAGACGCCGCCTGGGCTAGAACGCGTTCCTCTTCGCGACATCAACTTACAACCATCAATTTTAACTCTACAGCAGAGATAGCTTTTACTGCCGTTTGATTGTCAATCAGAAATGTAATATCTGCATGAGGCACTGGGTACTGCTATCATTGCAAAATGTTTAGCAGTTATCGTCAGAGTTCCTTAGCTTATAAAATACGCTGCTATAGTCAGGAAATCTGATTCAGCTGGGTAGCCCGATACTTTAGTTGTAAAAACATAAAGTATCGGTATTCATAAGTATAAGTAGATAGGTATAGTTGATCCGATGGATGTCGATTCTTGCCATTCGTCCCTACTGGGGAAATAAGTGACAAATGTTTTTATGAAATCTAGACCGGGAGTAGTGTGATTCGTGCATATACATTGCCCGTGTATTTATACAGAATTTGTGCATGACCAGTCAAGATGTATTTTCAACTTTTGGTCTGGCTTAACTGAAGGGCGCTTTGCAGCAGAGTCCTGTAAGAAAATACTACGGGGTTAAGATTAAGTATATAATTATGTAGTCTCTTGACCCGCTATCATTGCTCTTATGGTGCCAATACAGGTCATTCTTTGAATCTTTAACATCTAAGGTTTGTGGGCTTGTACATCGCTTGCCATTGGACTAAACTCCCATACGTTAGTATCTGTCTTACAACCGCCGCCGTCTAAAGCCACATGATTATGTTAGGACTAGGATCCCATTTTCATTCGAATATTCCAGTCACAAGCAGTACAAGGTGAGGAGTGCTTCTCGATGCTGATACCTTATAGTTTGTAGTTTGTACACCTCCTATTTCTGAAACAATTAATCTATTTTTAAGCATACACATTATCCAGTTGATGATAGTGCGGTATTCACTTTAAGGTTTATATGAACTCTTTGAACTGCATTGACATTGTTGAATGGCCCTACGAACTAAGTCCCAACTGGAACTAACTCCCACTAGCCAAAATGAACTAAGTCCAAGAAAATTTGGGACTAACTCCCATCATATGAACAAACTTCCTTCGGGTACACTTTCTACAGATAAAATTCTATGTTATATGAAATAAAGTCTTATGCAAAAAGGTCCATAACGTAATTTTGGACTTTTTTTGGATTTTATTGCACTTTCGAAAATGCAATAAAGTCTGCAACGAGTTTTGGACTTTATTGCATTTTTTAAAGTGCAATAAAGTCCTTGGACATTCAGCTATTTCAAAAAACCACGCACCCACTCCAAATCACACAGTGACCCCAAGCAGGTGGGTTGCAAGGGGGCAACATGCCCCCCCCCCCCCAATCACACATATCCCACTGTTATATACATATAATAAAAATTATATCCACAATGCATAAACACTACAATATGTTTGGGGGGGCATTCATGACTCTAGGATTTGGAGTGGGTGCGTGGTTTTTGTCGAATTTATTAAAAAAATACTCCCGGATACCACGGACTACATTTGTCTGACTTTGTCAACTTACTTGTAGTATATATCCAAATTCAATGTCGGTATAGTTCCCGTCTTCTCATCGCCATCACAAATAGTCAGACATAGTTCGTAAATGCCAAACTCATTTCTGTCAGCGTCGTAGAGTCTGCAATTATTCTGAAGAACCCTTCCACACTGACAAATAATAAGTAACTTCGGATCGACTTCAAATTTTCGTGCGATATCCTTTTTAACTTCTTCAATGGTCATACAATTGGGATAAATTTGCGCCACAACTTGCGATTCCGAAATACTGAACTTGACCGTAATATTCTCATATTCGACGATTTCATCTTCGCAATCGGTTAAATGATCCGTCAAGTCCTTGGATGAATTCATTCTTTAGTATAATTTTGACAAGCGTTTCACTTTTTTACTGATATTTCAAAGACACTAAACTGAATTCATACTGTGGCTTACAGTTACATGTAGGAAAATTGAACTTCATTCTCTTGTTATCCTTGGAGTGCGTATCCTTGAGGATATTGATTATGCAAGTGCTTTAGAGAAGTTGGGGAAGCAAACAAACCGTTTCTATGTCCTATTAAATAAATGGGGCAGGAATGCAGTGCATACATATATCCTTTCTGGGTACTATATATTTAAATATTGTAACTTAATAAACGCCGCATGTTTTAGTAGTCAAATTGAAGATATCCATGTAACGAATGCAAATTTATGCTAATGACGAACTCAATTCCGCATTTTGATTATGCTGATAGGATGACGCGACGCCCCAACAGTGACATTTTTGAAACTACCAATCAGTTAAATCAGTAAATTGTCTCTATTAACAGTACCTATGACTAATGGGATCGATAGACGTGGGAATGTTTACTTAGTTACTTACTTATAGTTCCGCTATCGGTATTAACCTATAGGCCTAAGCCAACAGCCATCAGCACGATGCTTAGCCAGCTGTCTCCAGTTTCGCACGCTATATTGGTTAAGGTTCTCTTCCAGTTGCGTGCAACACCTGAGTCGCGGTCTTCCACTACTGCGCCGTCACTCGGGTGTGCATTCGAAGATCTTTCGGGTCGGAGCATTCGCCTTCATTCGTTCGTTCTACATGACCGAGCCACCTCAGTCGTTGGATCTTCACTCTTCTGCCTAGTTCGAAGTCGCTGTACAGCCCGTACAGTTCGTCGTTATATGTCTTCCTCCATTCACGGGACTGAAAATTAGTCGAAGAATGTTCCTCTCGAAACAACGAAGGATAACCTCACCGCTTTTGATAGAGTGCAGTAGGTAGGCAGTAGGTAGTTGTTCGGGAGGGGGCTTTGCTCAGTTACTTTTTTAGCCCAAAGAGACACCGATTGGCAAGAGTTATACTTCGTTAAACCTTAGAGCCGGTGTGATTATCTGAGTTAGGTATAGACAAAGACCCTAACCGCCTCAAAGTTATATCTGTATGGTAACGATCTTTCCGAGACGTCGGTGCTAGGTGTCCTCTTTTGTTGACCGCATAGTGAGTTCTTTACCAACGTACATTCTCCATCGTCATCCTGCACAAAGTAGGTAGGTAGGTAGGTGGAAGTGGCAGTTCATGCATTGAACCCAATTAGCATTAGTGGAGTTGAGAAAGCGGTTAAGATTCTGTTGCCCTTTGCCCGGGATGTCGTTAAATTCGTCAAAGAATGGTCTCGCATGGCCTCCAATTGGCCAATGCCCCGTTATTATAGCCGAGGTTCTGGCGATATCTGTAGGTACCATACCTTCCTTGATATGACGCACTTTGTCAATCCCGTCCATTGGAGATTGGCTTTCTGCAAAAATTATGAGTGTATTTGTCCCGCTCCTAGCAGAATGTCGACCCTCGTCACAAGTGAGACTGAGGCGTATAGTGCTGAGCCTTGCCAGGCTAGCCCATCCGCATGCTCATTGCCTGTTATGTTACGTCCTGCACACACGCACGAGTTTGGCAGGGATCCCAAAACCACACATTACTCTGTAGCTGTGCAGCTCATTCCTATAAATGCTGTCATAGCCGGCCTTAAAATCAATGAAAAGGTGGTGGGTATGAGTAGGTATCGATTGAAAGATTCTTTCAAGATCTGCTTGTGGAAATTCAGATATGAACCGATCAGGTGTAGTTGACGAACGGTTTCGGGTGTTCACACAATACGGCAGATAAGATCTTGTAGGTATTGATAAGAAAACTGATGTTGAGGAAGTGATAATGTGCTTGAACTTTTTCCGGATAACTAAATCGGAGGACATATTCGAACGATCTTGGGCGATATCTTTGAATTATCGCTCACTTATCTTGTTTTCCTTTTTTTTAATACGAGTATATTTAAATTTAAATCTACTGCACTGTAAGATAGTAGCGCATCTATTGTCTTGGAACATACGTGAATTTGGCAACTGCCAGTCGATATCTAATAAGCCTATGTATGAACACATACACAACCTACATGTTCACATTTTCCAATTAATGCGCCAGAAACAAATTATTTTAATAAAACTTTGCTAATAAAGTCATATACTCGTATAACGCAAATAACGCATTGATTACAAATTTTATGATCGTTTTTATAGTCAGGCACCCAAGACCCAACCCATAGCTAGAAGGCAGTTGATTGTTGTTATAGCCACTTATCTGCACCTCAGTGATTTATTTTTTTTTTATTTCAACCACTAATTGAATCATTCAATTTTACAACTTTATTTGATCGACTTTGAGAGCCCACAAAAAAAGGTGTTGTCCGCAGGATCTGAGATAGGCTTCATCAGAAAGTGATTGCTCTATTCGTTGGTGGTGAACTGTATGCAAAAAGAACGAACTCCCAACAACTTAATTAATTTTTCAGAATCGTATAAAATCATCTGTTAGATACTTGGGCCTTCACATTTTTTTAAAATTTCTATTTCTATAAAAAAGCGAGTCTTCTTATCTTCGGTTTCATTAGGGAGAAGGGCAGGTAATAAAACCTTGCGTCTTCTTGTTTAATGCATCAATAAATTACGCGCAGACAACGTCAAGTTGAAGGTGGCCGCGGTGGCGCTGTGTAGTTCATTAAACTGGACAACGTTAAAACCGACTTCATAATACATATAATACAAAAGGTGTAACTTTTAGCTTTGGCGTCAATGTGTCACTGTGGATTAACTCACACATCAGCGCATTGCTGAATAATCTTTTGTGTTGTACCTATTCTTGTATATTCTCAGCCAGAGTGGAGACTTTTATTTATTGCTCATTCATATATATACCTACCAAAGTTGATTTAATAGCTCTGCTGGAGAAGATGGCTTCAATTTTTTTCGTTTTTTAATCTTGCATTTATTTTTTATGAATTTACTAATGCATTTTTGGCGGGGATTCTGTTTTTTATTTTCTTTATAAATGACCACCGGATAATTGTTTGTATCATATAGACTTTTGGAATTTTAATTGTGCGCATTGTTCAGACGTGTATTGATGACTTGGCCTTGGGCTATAGCGCTATACGATTCTTTAGTAATGTTTTGCTGTTCATGTAGATATGCTGTAACACTTTATAATTGGATGGAATTTAATATGACGGGCATACATCGCACATCCAATAATTTTCATTGAGAATAGACACATACATTATCTAGGTAGGTACATAGGAGAAATGCAATGATGAATTGTTTGTCTGTGCCTGTCACTCTCAGTATGGTTGACCTCGGTTATATTTTGTGAAGTTTGACATGGCGGTACCTACCCACATGACATTATCTTCTTAATATATTTTTTTAAATATATAAAGCCATAGACTAGAGGCTAGTGACTTCACATTCTTCACATATCCTCAAAGACATTAATCTAAAGGTGTGATATCACAGGATCGTGGAGGCCAGTTCACAGGTTCATTACTAGAAATTATGTGCTCAGCAAATGTTTCCCGCAGTATATTGATGGTGTCGCGCACCGTATGGCATGTTCCGCCATCTTGTTGAAGCTCTGTTACGTCGATGCCATCCAACAAGCTGTGCCAAGATCTTTCCGTAAAATCTTCCACAGAGTGGACGAATCGACTCATTCGGATTCTCCTCAAGACTGCGCTCCAGAACGGCAATAACTTCTTCTGTTCGCACTGTTTGTCGTCTTTGGGGATCCGTATTATCCACCAGAATTTACGTGGTGCGAAAACGATTAATCGTGCTCCGAATAACTTGCTCAGATGGACGATTATGTCGACCGTAAAATGGACGTAGCGTACGATAAGTTTGGGGAACCGAACCATGGTTTTCAAAATAAGTTTTCACAATTTGGACGCGTTGTTCTGGCGTTAATCTATTCATCGTAAAATGGCAAAACGTACTAAACTATACTAACCACTGACCAACTTTAAACTGTCATATTGGCAATCTGTAGAAACAGTGTTGCCAGTTTATTATTATTATTATTATTATTATTTTATTAGCATAACAATAAATTCTTAAGCTAATACAGAAAAATTGTACAAATGAGCACTAGCTACAGAGGCTTTCAGCTCTAAATGAGTGAAAAAAAAAACGGATTTAAGAAATGAAATTTGTATGGAATAAGGTAAGTGATAACATTCTATAGATATACATTTTATAACTTATAAAACTAAATTCTGATTCTGGAGGAAATTGTAAGTTGCCAGTTTAAAAACCAAACCTCTGAAAAAAAAATACCCTTTATAAATAGTTGGCACAACGGGTCCGTTATGTATAGGCATCCTAGGCCTAGCGTCTCATAACCATTATTGTTTGCGTGATTTTTTATTTTTTTTTGGGAAGAATGGATCCAGTCTTCAATCTTATGCCGATTCCGAACGGCTGAATTGAGAAGCTTTTCCAGGTCAGTTGTACTCTCGGATGTTTATCAGACGTGGCGCAGTGTAAAACACCTTTAGACGTAGATATTTTGTGTTTTCCGGGGATCGAACCTAAGACCCACATTGCACAGTGGTTCAGTATTAATAGATATTATTGCGGTGATTACATTTTTGAAATTAAGGAGTAGAGTAAAATAGAGCAGGGATACAAGTCCTCGGGATCTAAATCAGTGGGAAATAAACACGCTTTTGTAATGTGGGAGTCAGTTCTAGTTCCCATTCCCATATGTAAGGTGGGAAATAAATTCACTTCCATATAAGAACCAATTGACTGCTTCTTTTGGGTTTTCGTCTATCGACAACTATACAAATATTTGTTGGGCTCACTAAATAAGGCAATATAGTCATTTTTCCATACACATTGGTTAAGGTTTGTCTGGCTCGGACTTCATCAAATTTGCTAAGTACCTACTATACTAGCCGCAAGTGCCAGGGTCCTCTATCTTCCTCGTTCTTCACGTTATATAGCCCATCAAAGTAGGTGACATCTAATTTGGAGGTGTTACCACTTAAAATGCTATAACTTCTAAACTATTATAGAAACAAAAAATGTTTTGTACATTTTGAAAAGACAATTTAGTAGCGCATACAAGTCCTAAGCACTTCGGGTACATCTGTACAGCTACAAAAAAGTTATGGTTCCTTAAAGTCAAAATTTTCAAAATTTGTTGTTACATTTTTACCTAAAATGCCTTTTTCTCAAATCTTTGACTTTATAAATTTTTATTTTTTTTTATGAAATTTGTATCCTTGAGAAATTTCCTAAAAATTATGTTAAGCAACTTTTTTACGTACTACATGAGTTGTAGTAAAAGCCGTTTTTTTGTCAGACAAAAAATGGTCAAAAAGAGACTCGATATTTCTCTAAAATCAACTTTTTCTTTCACAGCACCCCAGAAGAAAAAATTTATAGGTGGCCAAGGATTGGAGCCAAATCGACCAGTCCACCGTTCATTAAAAGTATGGTTAAGGAATAGATTTACCCCGCTGCTACTGTCACAAGGTACTCCCTCTTGTTGAAAGAACATCGCTCTTCTCTGAAAAAGAAGAACATCTTCAATGAGCTTCGGAAATCGTTCTCTAAGAAATTCAAGGGAATAAACTGTTTGTGGAAGAACGTGCGGACCTACTAAAGTGTTTGGAAACATTTACGCTAAACCTCCATTGAAATAATCACACATTTTGAAGAAGTTGTTCACAATAATTAAATGCTTACCTTTGAAAGGATGTTGTGTGTATTAAATGGGGATTGGGGTCTTACCAATGGTGCAAATTGTGGAGGTTTGTAGCTTTGTAACTCTGTTTGTGAATTGCGCTTCGTCAGTCCACAGAATGTTCTTGAGGAAGTGTCCGTCTTTTTCCTGTTTGCGCTGTAGCCACAGGCAAAATTCCACTCTTTTTTGTCAATCTCATCCATCTATATATAAAAATGAATTGCTGTTCGTTAGTCTCGCTAAAACTCGAGAACGGCTGGACCGATTTGGCTAATTTTGATCTTGAATTATTTGTGGAAGTCCAGAGAAGGTTTAAAAGGTGAAAAATTGGACAAAGGGGCGTGGCACCTCCCATACAAAAAAAACATTCAGAATCTTACATCTCGAAAACCACTGAATCGATTGAGTTCAAATTTACATACAATCTTAGGTATCGGCCCAGGAGTGGCACCGCCCATAAAAAAATAAAACATTAAAAATCTAATATTTCGAAAACCACCGAATCGATCGAGTTCAAATTTGCATACAATCTTAGATATTGGCCCAGGAGTATTCCTGTGAAGATTGGTCAAAATTGGACAAAAGAGCGTGGCACCGCCCATACAAAAAACATCTTCTATGGGGTGAAACTCGATGACGTTATAACACGATAACCGCTGAGCCGATTTTCATGATTCTTTTTGTTTTTTGTTCGTATTGCTGTATTTCAGGTTTACGCAGAAAAAAAATTCCAGAAAATCGATTTTTCTCATTTTACGAAAGAACATTATTATCTGAGAACTATAAGAAATACAATTTCTGTGCACGGGCAAAGCCTGGCGGGTACAGCTATCTTATTTAATTTCTCTGCACGTGTGTTGTAATCGAACTACTTCTTAACGGCTGGACCAATTTTAATGAAATTTTGTGTGTGTGTGTTTGAGTGGGTCCAAGGATGAATCTAAGCCATCCATTTGGTGAAAATTGGACAAAAGGGGATGGCACCTCCCATACGAAAAAAACCAAAAAATCTTATACATATCTAGAAAACTACCGAACTGATTAAAATCAAATTTTAAGAAAATATTTTTATTGGTCGAAAGGTGGGTGGGATTGGAAAACGGGCCATGGCACCACCCTTACAACAAAATTATTTAAATCACGATATCTGAACATTGCCTGATTGAAGTATTTTACAAAACCTGGGGGGACTGGACAAAAGGGCGTGACACCTCTCATAACAAAAAAATACATTTCAACAGTTTTTTCCCTCCAGTCATGGGAAAAAATTTGTCTAGACAAAACAATTCGTGGGCACACGTCCGAGGAAATATCGGTCGAAGCACACGGAGTACAGAATCAGTCTGGACACATCGGTTAAATAAAAATGAAATGAAAATGTACGAGCAGGCAAAACAACATTTGCCGGGTCCGCTAGTATAATATTAAACAGTTTGTCCTGACTAATTGGCGATTGATGAATGGTGATCAACACCTAGCCCAGCTTAAATGATAAGAGCTATAGGAAGCTGCCATTTTGAAACTAATTTCCATTTATGGCCAAAGTGAGCACTAAGAAGCAATTTGGGGAACTTCGAACTCCAAAATGGGGAAAAGCACATACTAGGTATACTTCTGTAACGGAAACGACACGTCCGTAGAAGTAAAAAACGGACGACATTTTGTCGAGTTGCAGTGTCGCGAAAAAATAATCAAAGCAAATAATTCTACCATTACTATACTGTTAGAGAAACACAATTACCGGATCTCATTCGAATGATGAATATTTCATGAAAGCAGTTTATTCATCGACGCCTCCTTTCACCAAATAAGATGTAGGTAGATATTACAGTCGAAAAATGTCACGCACATGCCAAGACGTGTACTACGGTATACGGTAGCGAATACTACTCCTCAATGAATACAAGTGCTGATCTAAGCCATCAATCAGATCATTAAACAAACCTCGTGCTCAATGTTACACATATATGCAGACACACCAAATAATCAAAAAGATTTAACGAGATCAATCCCATTTTATGCCCATACCTACACTTGGCTCAAGTTTTATGTTTGTTTGTTTTAAAATATCTAAGTGAAAGTGAAAGTAGGAAGATGAGAAATTAAGAAGATTTGAAGTACTGTCTATGTCTTCCCAATTGCTATAAATATCCACACGTCATGTTCAAGGTCATTCGAGCTTGTCTCACCCTATAGTACATTATTCAAGATTTCTTATAAATTCCGCAGAGTCATCAACTCATCAGAAACAAAATATATGGTCTATAACGAACAATTCAAATTAATATCGCTCCTTACCACGCTAACTTCACCCGTGGTATGCACCGCACACGGCTACGGACTAAAAATAAATATACAGTATGAAGATCCGTTTATTGCCACACTCTATAGACAGGTATGCGTATGCTATAGTCTTTCGCTCAGCTAAACAAATGACTTAAACACCTTGTAAACCACAGGTTACAACAAAACTGGTTAACCACATTCTGTTAGCTAGTCATCGACAGTAGCAGTCCAAGGAATTACGCCGGATACACATCTATAAACGATATCTGTCAAGGGTCTAGTAGCTTTACCTATCATCTTTCGCTGTCATCAAGAACCCTGCGTACGCCAACAATAACTGATCACGACAGTAGCCGACGATCAACCGGCCTAGTGGCTAACCGTCAAGGCATCTTGTGGTGATTGTGATTTTTGCGATGCCAAGCGCGCTCAATTCGGACAGCCTACCCCCACATAGGGGTCAAGTTGGGCTCAACATTGCACTTGAAGAAGTGAATCACAATGTAATGTCATCAGCTCAGCATCACTCACGCGGCCGCAAGGGGGTGAACTCAAGCTAAAGTCTTCGCGTCGTCCGTCATCTGAGAACTCTCTCTCACTATGGCTGGCTTTGTGGAATCAGTGCGCAATGCAGTGGTGCAAAATTTGCTCATGTGTGATAATCGGTCGACCGCGAAGATGCATTCCACATCTCTCTAAGTTCGGATGCTTACTGTGCGAGGAGCTTCCCTCCACCTGTCGAACGGTGATGGTAGGTAATGGTACGAGGAGTAGTCGTCACTAAGTAAAAAAAAAATTCGCGCGTCTGCCGTGCTGAAAAATAAAAACATAATGAAAAGATACAAAAAACAACATAACCATAATGAATGAATGAAAAAGAAACTAAACAGAAGAAAGGTGAGTATTACAAGAGTCACCTTCTTTGGAGGTTTGCTGTTTGTCAGTGTTTTGTATCTGTTGGACTTGGACTCTCGGAAGTTTTAGAGGAGATGGTAATGAAGATTTTTGTTTCCAACAAAATGCAGAGCAGATCTCATTTATTTGCCGAAGTTCGAGGTGTTCGCAGTTCGTAGCAGCAAAATATCTGCCCATTCGTGTTGTCTGCATCGATTTGTGAGTGCGTTCGGAACAAATTGCTTAAATTAATTTCAAAAATTTATTGGGATACATCAAAATTTGTGTTTTTTGTTTGTTTGTTTGTGCGTTACTTGTCAAGTGGATTGGCAGGACTTTCATGTTCGTTTTGAAACTACCTGCAACATATTTTGAAAAAAAAAAGTGAGTTGATTTAATTTTTTGATTAATTTAACAATAATTATTGTTATAACATACTTTGTGTAAGATTACAATTTTAAGGTGCCGAATTTTAATTTCTAAATGCGTACAACATACATCTCTGTTTAAGGCCTTGTCTCAAAGGGGCTAAATAATTATCCTCGGATAATTGTCTGACACTATCGTAGTGGAAAACGAATTTTTCAGCTGTCAAAAAATTATCCTCTGGAAGCAAGATAATAAGTTATCGTATAGGCTTATTTTTTGACGTTTTCTCTTGCTTGAGTTTTGCTAGAATGTTGAAGAATTTCACTGAATTTCAATTATTTAGCGCATTTGACATACGGCCTAGGTATTATTTACAAGTACTTACAGTTAACAAAATAAAATAAAGGTCTTATTAAATTGATATGAGGAAACTTTTAAACCATCCCTATTGCCACAATGAATCGATTGATTTCGAAATAGCCTTATATGGGCCTTACGAATAACTATTTTTTGTTTGTACTTTCAATTTAAGGAAGTTGACAATAGCTATATTTTACATACAAATTTTGCAATTGTAAGTTTTAGTGACCATGGATGACGATGGGCCAAATATGGTGCCTAGTCTACTGTGATTAACTCACCTATCCTAATAACTTCAGCCGCAAATAGTATTCGTTACTATGAGCCATATGAAGAATATGTTTTTTTGTAAAATTTGCCACAGTTGTTCTTCTATACTATACTATTGCTCTTCAACTTTAAATTGACGTTGACTATTTTGATGAAATCTTTAATCCAAAATTAAAACTCGCTAGCTTGTCCCAGGGGCTTGAGAAATATCTCCTGAAAATCGATTATTTTTTAAAGGTGAATACAATAAAGGTCGATACAATTTTTTTTACAAAATTTCTGTTAAATTTATATTGAAATAATGATCAGTTTTCATCGGATCGGTTCATCGAAAAATCGCTCGTTTCTTGAAAATTGAAAATGCTTTAATTTTTTTTCAAAAGTTAACAGAAAGTTTCTGTTTAAAAACTCTTGTTTCGTGTGTCACTATAATGGATAGGGAAAGTCTTAAATACAACCGTATATGAAGCAATGTCTCTTCTATTTCTTCCACACCTATTCATACTATGAGCTGTACTTTAGCAAATATTCAAAATTAGAGCGCCTTTTAGAAACCAAATGAGAATAGTTTGCCGTAACCAGTTTTCAGCACATTTTGAAAAATTGCAATTACATACATACCTAGGTACTATCAATTTGCTGAATTAAATTTTTAATATTAGCCGCGTTTCACTAATCTTGTGATCTGATCTGGATCAGGTTTTAGCACGAGCTTTACAAAAACAACAGCTCTTTATCTGGATCAATTTTCAGGTTCCAATAATTATAGGTGTGGTTTTTAAATACTTCTTTTCTTTCTTAAAATTCCTAATTCAATTATAAACAAAAGTTGCCTGACTGGGCTTCTTGACAATTGGTTATAGGTATGTACAGTCCGGGTGGACCATGGTCTCTGAATTAGGTACTTTTATTATTAAATTTCTAATGTGGCAAATTAGTGCAATATATTTAAGCTTTATATAAAGTATTTTACTTGTATTAGAAATACCTGACGATATCCATTGATGAGGCCATTGCTCATTTACGTGCCATATCCGTAACGGATCACGGATGTCTGGGGAACCACCGAAATTGATATTTTTTTCAAAATTTTCTGTAGCCAATACGCTGTTTGAGTGAAATTAAATTTTCTCCGAAAAGTGAAGCAAAATTGAAAAACAAAATTTAAATAATTGTTTTCTAGGTTTTTAGACCATCAACAACAGTTGGTAATTTATTTATTTGTTGGAATCTTATACCATTATACCAATGTTTCTTCCCAACTCTTCCAGCTTCTTTAAGGTAACATTCCTGCGGTTTCTCTAAGCCGGCTCTCATATTGAGGCAATTAGCAATAAGTAGATAACTGAGAATTAAAAACACGCAATATTATCGCTAACAATTATTTTACATTGAATTAAATTAGAGGTCTGATACTAATGCGGCTCTCAGTTTGAGGCAACAAGCAATAAGCAATTAGCAATTGACAGTAACGCAACTTTGTTTTAACATATTCTCACATCGAAGCAACAGTATTGCCTGAAATTTTCGATCACACTTCCTCTGCTGCGTTTGTTCCTCATGGTTGAACTCAAAGACTCGTCTGCCTGATGTGTATAGTTGTCCATATATGCCCCACGTAAACGTGTCCTCTTAGACGTTGTTTTTTTAAGCTTTTTGACATCCTCCACATGCCATCGATACAAACAGGACTAAAAATTACGCGAAGAGTCTTCTCCTCAAAACGTGCCAAGAACACAAGAACGGACTTTGGAAAAAAGTTAACTCTAAATCTCTGATGGTGGCTAATGTGTTTTAAGCATGGTGTTAAAGAAGTTGCATGGATAGCTCGTTACGTTAAGGCATTAAACCTTCTCGGTGAAGTTCTTTCCGACTTTGGCGGAACAGCGAGATTTCTTCATAGTCATCTTGCACAGATGAAAAGGGTGTTTGTCAGCGATTCTGAAACTTACAATGACTTTATGAAATTCAGTCCTACGTACTAGTCGTAGGCGACTTTAAATTCTATGTATAAAGATAAAGGTAGTGATTTTACCTCTGCGGACTTCTGTTCAGTCTTTAAATTCTTGAGAAGTTCGTTTGGCAGAACGGCTCTGATGAAGTGCAAGGCTTATAGATAGGTACTACCTGGCAAGAACATCTATTTTAAGGCGAATATAAAAGGAAAATTGATTTGCTGAATTCAACTGTTTAAAAAATCACTAAAAGGGCTCTGATGATGTAATTTCACCAACTTAACTGGACTAATAGCCCACTACTCGATCACAACTAAATACTTTCCATTCTTAGGTGTAGGTCTGATGACGTAGTTTTAAATCAAAATAAAACTGTGGTAGTGGTAGACAGTACAATTCGCTGGGATCCCCACTGTATATGGAGAACTAACAATTGATGTGCGACACACCCCACACACTCTCAAAATTGCAATGATTAATTTTCAACAACTTAACTGGACTAATAGCCCACTCGATCACGACTAAATATTTGCCATTCTTAAGTGTCAAAATTAGCATACATTCAGCCTCCTAAAATTAGTCATATTGACCTACAAACATTGTTTTTGTACATTATGCTTGCTTACAGTTTTCTTTTTGCACTAAATTTCGTGCCAAACATGTCGAGTGACTCGCACATCGCACTCCTACGTCAAAATGTCAATTTAAGAATAACTTTCAATTTGTCCCTTCATTGGTGAGTCAATGACTCTGATACGTGTGAGCTGTGCACATAATAAGAATAAAACCATTAATCGATTTCATCTTAAGCCGATCATTCCCCAATGATTAAGACGTGGTCCAGTAATTTATACATTCAAATTAGGAGGTTTCTCCGTAAATGATTTGCCGACTTTCTTTCGATGTCAAGTGTTTAAATAATGTGTCTACGCCTTATCTGTCACATCGCTATTATTAATCTATCACATTACTATTGACAGCGAGAAGATCATTCTCGCTCATCCAAGAACAATGATTAATGTATTATGTAGTCATACGTAAGTATACCCAGAACCATTACAAAAATAATTGTTTTCACTCCGTTTGAGCTTCATGTGTCAGTGTCACACTCAGATTGTTCTTTTGATCCGCTAATTGTTCAAAAGACACAATTCTAATTATTAATGGTTCTTGGTTCTTTCGATGTTGCGTGCGCGATAAAACGCTTGGATCTTGGATGCATAGGAATTTAAGAAATTATTTCTATACGATCTTTAATTCGCTCTACTTAGAACCAGTAGGATATATGCTAACTGGGCAATAAATTAATTAGGCCTGCACTTAAAATAGTTTTGTTTATAACTTAATGGCTTGATAATTAAAAATTGGTTAAACCTATTATGATCTGAGACGATTGTGGGACAGTGACCTTTCATAGAATTACAAATCTTTGTTCATTGACAAATCACCTTGGAATTCTGCATAAATAGTTATAAAATTAAGTGTAAAGTTGCAAACTTGAACTTGGTGGTTTTTATTACAAAGATTTTTATCTGGGAATTTACAACTGGTTGAGAACAAGTGCGGTGAACGCATATAGTTTAAATCTACGAGAGGAATAACTAAATTGTTTTTGCAGCTAGAGGGCTTCAGACTCATAACTATAACCAATTCGTTGAATTAAATTGCTGAGAATTTTTTTTAGAGAAACTCGTTTAACCAAGCAAAAAATTCCCTTGTCAAAGAAAGTCAAATTGGCAAAGACAATGGACTGTGTCTTAGATTTACACCTTTCCTTTTAAATCTTTTTAAAATTTTTATCGAACATATTGCAAAATTAATCAGGGCATTTTTCTCAATGAACAAACCAAACTTAAAAACTAGATATCTACTAAATACTACAGTACAGTATCAAAATCATTATTTACACAAAATTTTTGACAACTGAAAAATTCATTTTCCAGAACGATAGGGCAGCTTTGCTGTCCATACGCTCCATGTGCTCCAGCCATGATAGTGGAGCTGAGGTATAGACAAAGTCTTTAACTACTTCGAAGTTGTGTCTGTCCATCGTGACGTTTTTTTCCGAGTCGTCGATATTGAGATTCCATTCTCGTTGACAGCATATACCTATTTCGTTTTGTCCTCATGTACAATAGTCAGACCAATCTTTGCCGCCTCTATTTCAATACTTGCAAATGCGCCATTGACAGCTCGCTGTGATCTTCCGACAATGTCAATATCATCAGCATATGCAAGCAGTTGAACAGACTTCTGAAAAATTTTACCTCTGATATTGGCTTGTGAGTTTCGTACAATTGCTTCAAGGATGATGTTAAAAAAGTTACACGATTGCGCATCGCCTTGTCTCTAACCTTTTTCAACATCAAAGGGCTCGGTGATGTTTTTGCCCGATTTTGACGGAGCAGCCATTACTCAATCCACACTTGTATTAATAAGGATTTGGGTTCAATAAAAACACACTTTCGGAATCGGATTGATTATTATTATTTATTATAGTAACGCTAAGTAGGTGCTTTTACAATCACGAATCACGTTACAATAGCCGTTTTTTATTATCAGCTATGATCCATATAGATCATCGATTTACATGCACTTACAACTACAACATGTGATCCTGCTTTTCATCGAGATCACGAAATATGATCTGAAAATTAATTCAACTATTTCTCGTTGTTGTTTCGTGGCGCTGTTTATTTCATTCACTAAAGGTTAGTGTCCCTGTAAATTATAGCCACACAGTAATGTTGCCAGACCAAAATGTGAACCACAATTTACAACACAAAAAATCAATTAGCATTTTTTCAAATTCGAATAAGTTACTACTCCGACTTTCGAGATGTTTTGTTTCGCTATATAGCACAGAAATATAAATGGAAATATTAGCAGTACAATACGGTTAATTATAATGCATATTTGAACTTAACATTTGAACATAGTTTCCCCAAAAAAATATTCAATGCTAAATGTATGCAGATTTGTATCCATATGGTAACACCCCGACACAACAAGCGAAATGTCAAACTCAAATATGAGCAAGTGCAATGGAGAAATCATAGCAATGTGACGTCACATTGTACGGTGTGGCTGCAAGATGGCTGGTGGCAATACGAAATTTGTCATAATTGGTATTGGATTTTATATGTTTGTTGCCACAACTCAATTAATGATCCAGTTTGTTTTATTTTCATGATCTGATCCGGATCAGATCACGCTGATAATAAAAAACGGCTAATGATCATCCTCAAAATGCTCGCTGCTAACTCGTACTCCTGCTGTCTCTCTCTTGGTCTTCAGTTACCAACTTGTTGGCATCTATCGTCCAATAGATGTAGCTACTGAGGCTAAGTTATGGGTGGGTTACATTCAGCTTACACTTGTGAATTTGTTCAAAATTGAATTAAAATGAGGAACTTACTCCCTTAGTCTGAGAGCACCTTTGGCTACCCTTATAGTGTTATAGCTCGTGGGTTGTTGTAGATTCAGCTGTGGTGTGGATTATAGTGAGCCTGTGTTATCCATACAAAAAATCCGCTCTACCTTGAGATAGGACTTAGTGTTAATAGTCTGCCACCACGCCGTAGGTCAGAATGGGCCTTACAATCGTAAGTTCATGCGTTTAGACGTTTTTTCAATCTTTCCTCGGCATTGCGCTTCCAATTGAATTAAGAGTTGACTATAAAATACCAAGTTGCTTGGCCTAAGATGAGATATTAAGAAGAATTTTGGTGGTTCTAATTTTGATATTTGCCATAAAATTAAATCCTCCTCGCAGTCCGCTTGCAATTTCGCGAGGAATAACAACCCAACCCGATACAAACCAACTACTAACGAATTAATATCATTGTGTACCGAACTGCATTAAAATATATGTATAATGAAGCAATTAAGACTTGTTCCTATATTATTTTCGGTTAGCAAGGAGTTTTGGTTTCGTAAACGAATAAACTAGTTTTTTTTTTCAATTTTTCTGAAGTTATGACAATTGGTTTTAAGAGGCAAACATTTAAAATATTGAATCTTTAAATGAATATATATTAATTCGTCTTTGCATAAATATCTATATGTCAAAATAAATTTTAAAAAATTAGTACCTAGAGATTGCAATGGCGTAAACATTTTCTCTTATGTATATTTACTTCAACTTGTTGTTAACAAGAAATAATAAAACTCTTTCTAATTTCAGAATGTTTCTCAATTCACACACATTGTTCCTTATAATAATTACAACAACAGTCAGCTTGGTATCATCCTTTGTGACCAGAAATGCACTGCCTCTGTCATCAAAAGTGATATTCCAAAGTCCGATGATGGAGAATATTTACAAGGAATTCGTATTATCCTCGAAGCCACTTAATCTAAAAAAGTACGCAACCGCAAAGCCAAAAAACACATTTAAAGATTCGAAAATATATTACATTCCAATTGCACCGATTCCATATCGATTTATACCGGGAGTCGGTTACGACTATCAACCTGTTAAGATCAATACGATTGCCAAGGAGACAAGTCAGCCTGCAGCAGTGCCAACAAATGTGATATTGAATACAAATGCACCGCAGGTTCCACAATCCATGGAGCTGCCAAGCACTAGAATGACACGATTAAACGGTCACTATTACTTCAATGGGCGACCGTATAGACTGCAAGCTTACAAGGCATCACCCAAACTTAATGTTGATAAATATAATTTAAGATCGAATTTATTTTTTAATAAAAATATTATTTATTAAATTTTGAGATTTTTTTTGCGTATTTATTTCAGAGATAAAAAATTACAAGACACTTATCAGATTTTAAATGTAGAATAGGCTCAGTTGTGCTGTATGATAGATACAGCACTTTGTTGCCGACAACCGATAAACACTCAACGTCATGTAATTTAATTAATTGATGTCGTATTTTTAAAGTTTAACTGTGAGTAAATAATGGGTGATTCATTAAGACCTGTTTTTTTTTTAATTTTAAATAAATCACCTTAAATGAATTTGAATGGTGGAAACTTTATTATGGCCAGAAAGAATAGTGTCTGACATTTACGTTTTAAATATAATTTCATGTAAATGTTGCCCGCAACTACCCCGTACATGGTCCATTCTGAAGGTCCAATTATGGATTACGGTATTTGTCCAATTACGCGAGTTTTGTTGGTTTCCAAATCCTGGATCGTAGCTGGCTTATCAGCGAAAACTTTTGACTTCACATAACCCCATAAAAAAATGTCTAAAGGTGTGATATCACAAGGTCTGTGGCCAGTTGACAGGTCTGAAACATTGTTTCACGCGCTGTGTGTTCCGTAGACCGTAGCCCCGTCTTGCTGGAATCAAGAGGAGACGTTGTTGAGCTGTGAGGGTTTCCCTGATGAATTGTCAAACAATACTGACTAAGAATAACATGACAATGACACCAATAAACCAGTTACGCGTGATCTGTCAAAAATGCCTATATTCAAAAATCACCCTATAAAGGGTGGGCCATCTAGTGGTTTCTTTTTAAATCATACGTTATTTTGACACTGAAAGCTGTTTCCCGCTCGAAATCTTGACAGAAAGTCAGTATCATACCTTCGCGGAACGAAATGAGTCGCTTTACGATTGAACAACGTTGGGAAATGTTGAAAACTTATTTCCAAAGTGAGTTCTGTGTAGCCCAAACAGTGCGTTTTTTGAAAAGAAGTTTTGGCCGAAATGAAACACCCACCGCGCCTACTATACGCAAGTTTGTGAAAAAGTTCGTGAGACTGCGGTATGCTAGTGCAACGTTTCTCAACCTTTGAGCATGTGCGGACCCCCAACAACGAATTTATCAGTCGGCGGACCCTTCCAACAATAAAACTTGTTATATTCGGTATAAACTTTTAACGGCCGATTTCTTCACAGAATACTAGCGCTAGTACCGGTACCGGTATTAGACCAAAAGTTGATACTCAAATAGGTATCAAATCATTTCTTCACGAAGTACTAAGCTGAATTTTGTACCGAGTATTAGTTAGTACTCGGTATTAGCTGGACCCTCAAAATCGTAAGTCTAACGTCGTTAGTACCTGAATTAGATCGATTTCATTGCTTCAGCTCTTGCCTATTTTTGTGGAAAAAGTAAATACATAGTAGGTTTAAGTGTAATGAAGATTAGAAAAAGAATTGCATTTTTGATAGGTATCCCTGATGAGATCAGATCACTCTACGATTCATGGCAAGTGGATCGATGTAAATAGTAGTTGCCGACGTCATTCGCGTATCAGTCGCTGGAGTATGTCGCATACTGCCAAAAGTATGATATATGGCCTTGACACGCCATTTGGACGGATTTATTCAAATGCCAGCAACACTGGCAGAACAGGAGACAGCCACTGCTGCATTTTATCGCTTTGCATAGTCTCCACGGACAATCGGTGCAATCTACCACACTCATGTTAAATTGCAATAATATAGAAACAGAAAACAACTAATCATATACGCTATCATATGAAACTGAATACACACATATTTTACAATAGGAAAGCCACAAAAATATTAAAAAAAAAAAATACTTGCTTTTATGAATAAAAATCAGTCATCCTGCAAAATGTTTGACGCCCAATGAGCATAAAACTGTCACCGTTATGACATTTCATAGTCAAAAATGGGTACTAGACCAGTTTTAGACGTATTAGTCGTTAGTACGGTTGATAAATTTAGCTCCGGTACGAGCAATGTGAAGAAATACAAAAGTACTAACTTTTCGTTAGTACCGAGTATCAGAGCTCGGTACTAGTACTCATGTGAAGAAATCGGCCGTAAGCGAATCATGTAGGTACGCTGCTTCAGCTAAAAAATACAATTTTTATTTCAGACTATACTTCATTATGTCTGTCACAATTTAGCGCGCCCATTTATGGTCCGGCACATTTTTTCAAGCTAAATTTTGACTCGAATACCTCGATGAGGAAACTTTGAAAGTGATAAATTTGACATCAAGGAATAGGAATAGGACAAGGAAAAACGAAACTGCAACGAAAATATAACACTTTCGCGTCGATGCATTTTTGAAAAAAGTTATTTTCAATGAACAGCTGTTTTCTGTGACAAGCACTCTATGTCAAAATTTAGCTAGGATTTTAGCTAATGTTTGGAGAGAAAAATAGGAGAGCAGCTAAGATTTAGTTTCGCTCGAGCAGCGTACTAAGCTTATCAAGTTATTTATATTTGGATCAAACGAACATAACTGAATTCTTAAATCAGGCTCTACGAATGTCAAATTTATTTCTTTATTTATTTTTCGTATAAACAAGAGTTGAAAAAGCTTTTTCACATAAATATGATGTAGAAAAGGGAATTGATACTTTAATAGCCCTTTCGGATATAAAAGAATATTGCTTTGTAGCACTTAACCAGAATTCATAAAGATTGTAAAACTGAATAACAAGAATAATAAGCTGGTTTTTTTCTATTGCTGATAAGCTGCTTATTTCACAGAAGTCAATTGAAAATGGATTTTTAATCCATAATTTGCTGTTACAGGAATTGGAAAGTATTATCGATTTTTAGTTCAGTGAAATGTTTGACAAAACTTTGAAAAATTGAATCTGATAAAATATCGTTGGTAGTTGCTAAGAATTCAGTGTTGAAAGTGCTGAAAAATCCTTCTTTTTAAATCGTTTTTGCCAGATATTCAGAGGAATATTTTCGTTGTTTTTTAGTTTTACTGTCATCACCGAATTTTGAAGTCGATGTTCCCGGATTGGAGTCAACGTCTTCAGTAATTTTCCTTTTTAGAGAACAAACACTAAATGCGAACGAGACAGAACAAATGGCATTCTGAGCATTACAACAAAACTCTTCATACCTACAGCATACAAACAAAAAATAGGAGAATCTGCCGAATATCGTGTCTTCTTTATTATACCCTCCACAGGAAGGTATATTCACTTTGTCATTACATTTGTAACGCCAAGAAGGATTCACCGGAGTATATATATTCTGAATCAGGATCAGGATCGTCTATCTGTCTGTCCGTCTGTCTGTCTGTTGAAAACACGATAGCGTCCAAACGAATCAACCTAGGTGAATGAAATTTGAGAGTGAAATTTGAGTGAGAGGACTTCTTTTTACCGTCGTCAGGTTGGTATTGAAAATGGGCTATGTCGGTCATGTAGTTCTGGTACCTCCTATACCAAACCAATATGGCATGGCAAACATTTTGCATGACTTTTATGCAGTGGAGGGTATCAAAGCATCGGCCAGGCCGATGATAACACTTTTACTTGTTTTCTTTAAACTCTTTTTATGTAGTGGAATTGTTTGGTAGATGATCGTTTTTTAACTGAAACTTGGTTCATGCATTTGTTATTGAGAGGGGTAGGAAAATGGTATGAAAAGTAATGAGGAAATAAGTAAAAAAAGATAATTTTCGTTTTGGTTAACAACGTTTGTTTGTGTTTCACATTGGAATGATAATAAAGACGTATTTTTGATGTTTTATTGGAAGGCCTTTGCGAACCCCTAGGGGTCCGCGGACCACAGGTTGAGAATCGATGTGCTAGTGGTTAACACTAATGACCTCCGTCGTCGTACGATGCGCACAGACGAGAATGTGGCTGCTGTAGCCGAGAGTGTGAGACTCAATTCATGAACATCAACTCGCCATTGATCTCAACAGCTCAACATTTCACGAACTAGCCTGAGGAGAATTCTGCACAAATATCTGGGATTATTCGCTTACAAGGTCTAATTGACCAATTGAAGGCGCACGACCATCCGCTTCGTTATCGCTTAGCAGTTTGGGCCTTAGTTTGAACTGGACAACGATTTTGGGCCATTTCACCGACTTTTTTTTACTGAAAAGGAAGATATGGATTTGGACGACCTCTGGTTCATGCAGGACGGCGCGCCATAGCACACAGCCCATGCCACAATCGATCTTTTGCGCACCAAATTCACAAATCGTGTTATCAGCCGTCTTGGCGATATCAATTGGCCGCCTCGGAGCTGCGATTTTCCCCCTTTGGACTTTTTTTTTGTAGAAAATCGTGAAGGACCGATGTTATTCCAACAATCCGGAAACGATTCAAGCGCTTAAGGCCAGTATCATCCAAGCAATCCGTGAACTACAGCACGAAACCATCAACAAGGTCTTGGAAAATTGGAGTGACAGAATGCGCTACTGCAAAGCTAGCCGAGCCGAGTTGCGTTGTTCCAATTCTGGCGAGTTCATCGGCCTTACAATTTCCTGGAATGTCTCTATGCCTAGGCAAGGCACCCAAAATAGGTAAATATTGAACTGTTCGGCAATCTCCGTAAGAGACGATCGGCAGTCGAGTGCTACTAGAGAAGTTATAGAGGTCGAATCCAAGGATTTGATGGCTGCTTGGCTGCCGAAAATATGCAGATATCTTTAACGGATATCACGTTTTTCTTGAGCCAAGATAATACTTCTTTTGTCACCATTATTTCCGCCTGAAACAGGCTACATTTGCATTTTGCTTGAGTTTTTCTATAGAATGTTGAAGAGGAAATAGAACACAGATTTTCAATTAATTTGTAGCGTGAATTTCTATGAATCCCTGTTTTAAGATTGGAGTTTGGTGAACTTATCATTTCAACACTTTCATAAGTATCAGAAAACTATCCGAGGATTGACTCACGACCTAAGACGACAAGTTTTGGCTCTTTGGGTACATCTCACACAGTTCGCGGTTATTTTAGGGGCTTTCCTTTACTTTTTGTCAAAATGGCAGTGGTGCGGATGAATTCTCTCACAGAGAGAGAAACTGACGAACAAATTAGAGAACGCTTTTGTAGTTATCTATGAAAAATGACCGATGCGTTTTGTTTTTCCATAAATTACAGCATACAATGTGACCTCTTTGTTTTTTAAATTATAATTAATAACAATTAAAATGGTGATCATCGGCTTGGCCGGTGCTTTGATAACCTCCACGCTCCACTGCATACAAGGTATAGAAAATCTTAGCCATGTGATTTAAGCTACTACACACGAAAATTATTCGGAATTAATCGTTATATTTTCGCCTTTTAAATTTTCTAGGGATCGTGGTGGGCTCAGCTGAACCTAAACTATTTTGCAATATTTGCATCTCTTGATGTTAAGTAACTCTGGCTACTCTAGGTGTGCTTATTCACCCTACGTCGAATCTATTCTTATAGGCGGCTCGCAGGTTCTTCTCGTCGGATAGTCGAGCTCCTACAAGAAAATGGGAATTAGAAAAGCTAATAACTTTTGTCCGTCGGTATGTACGTATACCGCACACTCTTATAGTGCAAGATATCATACTTAACATACCAAGTAAATTTGTCGTTTTCTATAGTATAGGTAAGTCATTAAAACATGCGATCTGATTTAATTAACCGCGCTATTCCATATAATGTGCGCATCACTAAGTCTAAAGGCTCATTACATTTGTGCTTAACTGTTTAGATACCTACTACACGTTGACTTTACCTATACTCGTATTTCCATATGACTTAACATTTTTATCGAGCGTATAACATTTCAATTCTGCCAGAGGGTTTCATCTTTAATAGAAAAATTTATAATGTTTATCGGATGCTGATGCAACGAGCTGAAAGTAGTTAAACATGTAAAACATATGTTGACAGGCGCCAATGCTTAGATCTACTATTAAAATGATCGATTACTTCTGCGGTGGTTATACCTATCGGTGTCACTTACACTTTTAACCGATCGATAGGAAAACTATTTAGTTGCGGTACGTTAATATAGAATTATCTTACGTCGAGTAGGTACAAATATGTTTAGGTGACTAACCTCTATAGTTTTTGTTTTGGTTTCAATTTCACTAAGTTGCCAGAAGATGTAAATAGATGTCTAAACTGGGAACAAATTAAGCTAACATTTGCCAAGAATTCACAGATCAAGGAATTAGTGCCGTAGTATACGGTCCTCTCACTAAAACATTCCTTAACTGTATAGTATGGATACCTAAGCAGCTCTGTATTTCAGGCAGAAATGATGACCAATACAAATAAAGTCCATCTGGATTTAGATGCCAGGACACAGTGGATATAAAAGCAAAGACAAAGCTGAAAAACTAGACAGAAATGGATAGGCATCTAGAGGTGTTAAAACCTTTTATGGTTCGTTGGGTTAGAATGAGACAAGGAAGAGGACGACGATTTTAGGAAATTTCCAATTTTGCGAATCGTCTTAAAAAGTCCTTAAATTCGATGACTTAGGTTAGATTAGGTTGGGTAGACTTGTGTAGGTTGTCGGGCATCGGGGGGGGCCCATATCGGGCCCATCCCTGGGGATACTTCACGGTAAAAACCTAAACCAATTCGCCTGAACACTTATAGCCTCAGGCTCAAAACACACATGCGATTTCAATCTTAACTAGTCAGGAGCTGCCGCACAATGCTCAGAGCATTATGGCGCAGAACCAAGCCAGATTGTGTTGGGTACCCGGACACTGCGATATGGAGGGTAACGAAAGGGCTGATGTTCTGGCCAAAACAATTGAGGGCATAAGACCACCAATAGCCGTGAGAATTATACTCGAGAATATTTAAAATATGATCAGAGATGGTTAGCTTACTTACTTACTTAAGGTGGCGCTACAATCCGGGGTGGACCTGGGCCTCAACCAACAAGCGTCTCCAGCCAGCACGATCTTTGGCCAGCTGTCTCCAGTTTCGCACGCTAAGTTGGTTGAGGTCCCCTTCCACTTGCGTGCGCCACCTGAGTCGCGGTCTTCCTCTACTGCGCCGTCCCTCGGGTGTGGATTCGAAGATTTTCCGGGCCGGAGCATTCACGTCCATTCGCTCTACATGACCCAGCCACCGCAGTCGTTGCACCTTCATTCTTCTGGCTAGGTGGATGTTGCTGTACAGCCCGTACAGTTCGTCGTTGTATCTCCTCCTCCATTTCCTCTCAAAACAACCAAGAGTAAGCTCATCCGCTTTTGATAGAGTCCATGCCTCTGCACCATAAAGTAGGACTGGGATGATTAAGGTCTTATAAAGGGTCACTTTAGTTGTTCGAGAGAGGGCTTTGCTACTCAATTGCTTTATTAGCCCAAAGAAACAGCGGTTGGCAAGAGTTATTCTTCGTTTAATCTCAGCGCTAGTGTCATTGTCTGAGTTCATAGCGGAGCCTAGGTAGACAAAGTCCTGATTATGCAATAGCATGATCTAGATGGTTAGCTAGATAGGAAAAAATCTGTAGAATTACTAAAGCTCAGCAGATCAAAGCTACGCCAATGTGATGAACTCACACCCTATTCAACCTAACGTAACCTAAACCTATGTGCGCGTATTCATATTGAAATGTGTATGCTTTTATTTTTTTTTTTTTCGACTAAACAGTCGCGCGATTGAAATCGCATGTATGTGTTTCGGACCTAATTTACTATATTCATAATCAGCGTGTTTCTTTATTTTTTCCGGATAAGGAATAGAAAAGATAGAATTTTCGATTTTTTTATACGGAATATCCAGAATGGAATAAATAAAGAAACAGAACTGGAATGCAAAGAATGACAATCAGCTGTTTAGTTTATGAGGCACCTTATGTCCCCAGGAGACCATTTAAAAAAAGAATTCAATTCTGGAAATTGTAAAAGAAAATCGAAAATATGAATAAAAAATATTATAAATTTGAAATAAATGCTCACCCATTTGATTGCCTGCTGTTGCTGCCATTATTGTTGTTCAAGTGCATCTGTCAAACGAGAGAATATTCCTTTTATTCCATCTCCCACAAGGAATAAAAAGAATACATTCCAAAAATTCCAGAATGAATAAAGAAACCACAAAATGGTTTATCCGGAATATTCCATTGAATAAAGAAACGCTAATTGCTTGTTCGGAATGTTCCGAATATTCCGAATGAATAACGAAACACGCTGAATATAATCTATTAATTATCAGTGTCTCAGCTAACTCAAATCAAATGAGTTAATTCGACATTAATCTTCTTGTCGAAAATTTATATTCATAAAAATAATTTTGCCATGTAGTCGAAAATCTGGCAGCACTCGGGTACTTTTGTGTCACTTTTGAGTTTTGACACTTCACATAAATTCAAAAAGTAGCAAACCGAAGAGAATTTAAAGAATTAAAAAAACAAAATAATACAAATACTGAATAATTAAGGACCATTCACATGGGGGCGAACGAACGAATTGACGAAATGCGAACAAACCACTTTTTATGCATTTATAAACAGAAAATTGCACATTTTATTATTTCAAGATATTCTCCTCTTGGAATAAGGTTAAGTTCGAACCAATTTTTTATTCGCTACTTTGTGGATCGCGATTTAAATGATGTGGATTGCGAATAGACTGACAATTCGCGCCAGGGTGTTTTCGTTCGCGGCAAAAAGTTTGAAATTCGAAATTTCGTTATTTAATTAAACTATTTATAAATTTGTTTTCTTAATACATTTTGATGGGATAATTAATTGTCCTCCTCTTGGAATAATAAAATGTGAAATTTTCTGTTTATAAATGCATAAAAGGTGGATTGTTCGCATTTCATCAATTCTTTTGTTCGCTCCCATGGTAATGGCCCTTTAGACAATATTAATTGAGAAGAAGAAGCGCCAGAATTCGGAGAATTGGAATTTCTAGAAAAGGTAAGTTTTAACTCTCAATATTATTACATAATTCCATTCGTCCCAAAAATAGAAACTCACACAAACGAATGGTTGCGAGAAGCTAGGCCTAGGGTGTCTACCGCCTGTTGCGCCACCTATTTATTTTTTATTTATTTATTATTACATAAAAATGGCTTTCAATAATGAATTGCTTCTAACGTAGGTAGGTATTTGATGTAGAAAATACTTCTGGAACTTATCAAAGAGAAAATAGATGTGATCGAGGATAAGAAGACCGACACAAACACTTCATATAGAAAAAGAGAAGGATGGAATGACATCTGCAAAAGGTACGTAACACCTTATTTGTTTTGTTTTTTTGTTTTTTCCCAAACACAGTTTCAACAAGGTAAGCAACGCACCTTGTCTCAAATGCAGTTTCAATGGAGAAACACGAGGATGAGACAGAAAGCCCAGTGCTTACAAAAGGGAATGTCAGAAAACAGGTGGTGGACCAAAGCCAGAGACTCCGAGTTCCGAGTTCGGAAGACTTCAATATTATGTGCATGTCTCTCATACCATTGGAAGTCAAGTTGACTGCAACAAGTTCGATAACGACAATGGTGATTCGGATGAACAGGTATCTACCTACCTACTTATGATTTGAAGAATAACATTTTTGAAATGAATATCATTCTATCTGTTTTTTAGATTCTTATTGCATATTCCCCTGAACTCAACTCTTATGCAGATGTTGATGATCCTTCGAAAAAGCACCACTACCAGTTCTAGAGAAAGCTAAACAAAAGAAAGTAAGTTTTAATCACTGCAATATATAGATGTCTGTATACATTCTCCTGAGGGTGCCAATGCCAATTCAAGTGCAGATATTGTCGACCCTTCCCAAAAAACACCATTCCTGAAACCAAGGAGAGCATTAAAAAGGAAAAATGTAAGTTTTTGTCATTTCAACATTGTAAATGTGATGACAAATACAAGACAGAATTATTTCTTCTTACTAAGGGAAATCTAATCGAAGAACATGCCGAAAAGATGAAGTCGATTTCCATGATTTCTTCGGCTGAAGTGCATAAAGGAAGACTATGATGCTGAGATGAAGTGTTTTTCCTAATCAACTTTAAAAAAAACTAAGCTCTGATTCGTTTTTGTCCAGAACGTCAGCCCTTTCGCTACCCTCTATATTACAGAGTGTCCATGTGCCCAAAACAATCTGACATGCTTCTGCGAGTATAATGCTCTGAGCATTGGTCAGATTTGATCATGTAAAACTCTAGAGCCATTAGCACAGCCTGACGATCGATGTAGATAGCGATGTTCTTTTTGGATATTGATCCCATTTCAAATAGCAGTTCTTGATCTTCTTGAGTGCTGACAGAATCATTGCCATACCTAGGTGCTGCTCATAGGTAGTAAATGTTTCATCCGACTTTATAGTTTTTAAATTAATCTATCCTTTAGATATCGTCTCACGAATGAAATCAATATGTTTGGTTCGTTGATGAAAGCAACCATTTAAGGCTAGCTGTACTGCTCCACATGCTTATCACAAAAAATATCAATTGCTTTGGTTTCCGTTTTTAATAACTCTTCTTCTAGGCCACTAATCCGTAACGCTTCTTATACTGCTGATCCAATTGACATATATGTATTCAGCTTAGCATGTTGATAAAGCTTGCTTCTTGGATCCCCAGACTATTGGTCCGTTTTGCTTTAAAAACACATATCCAGATCCACTGACTTTTTCTTTCATCTGCATCGCAATAACCTATTGTATCCACGTTACCATTCTTCACATAATTTAGCTTATTTATAATAAATTGTTCCTTTCAAATAACGTAAGGCAAGCTCTTCAGCATCCCAATGTTATTTTCCTGGGTTATTGTTAAATCTGCTCAGTAAATTAACAGCGTAACATACATACATCAGGACGTGTTAGTTGCGCTGCGTATGATAAGCTTCCTATCAGCTCCTGGTATGGAATCCTAGACATTTCTGTTTTTTCTTCATTACTCGATGGACCCTGCTCCTTATTTAGTCTCACATTATGTATGTATTACTTTTGATTCGTCTTCCTTTTGTAATCGTAAGTCAAATGTAATCCCAAAGCTACTGCCAAGCGCTTTCAATTTAAAATGTTTTAAATGATTCACAAAACGCTTCTTCAAATAAATTGAATATTCAATTCAAAAAAGTATGTTATCAACCAGACTTGCTGCTTCAATCAGCTTTTCTTTATTGGAATTAACACATTTTGCGTTTGTAAACTTCACTGTTAATCCATTTCTTGCCATTTGGCTGACAGACAAAAGATAAGCACAGTTGTCCGCTACCAGCAATACGTCCTTGATAATTGCTTCACAGCTTTTGTCTCCCAAAAGTACACGTACTGGTAACGGACTTGACTTCTGCTTGACTATGCAGAATTTTGCAATGTGTCCCTCTTTTTTGCACTTGTAACAGATGATACGTTTCTCCGGGTTGCTTTCTTGTATCCATTACCATAGAGAGTAGCCCCAATTTAGTCTTTATAGAATCTCCTGTGATTAGATTAGGATGTTATTGCTTTCAATAGCCTGCGCCTGGTCAAATCGGAATCATCGTATGTTGATTTCAATTTGTCCCAAATCTATTTTAAAGACGATGTTTCTTGAATATGCGCATACAGATTAGGTGAAATATACAACACTAACCTAGATGTGGCTTTTTCTTTGTCCTACTCTACCGTTTCGGTTCCCAAAATGGTCTTCGAATATCCTTGCTATTTCATTTCATGCTCGACTGAAATTTTCCATTGATGGAAATGTTCTAAAGAGTTTTTCCGTTATTTTTTTTTTCTATATAGGGGAACCCGGAGCGAAATGAGGTCTGGAGCAGAATGTGATTTTGTCAAAAACTTCTCTTGCTGTCATTCAAACTTGATATCTTAGTAGTGTGTGATCTCCCGAAAGCAAAAGTTATCTGACGCTTCGCTCAAGACAAATAAAACAACAAATATTTAAACAGTCAAAAACTTTAACCCCCAGTTTCACACTGAAAGTTTAAACTAAAGTTCAACTGAACCTGAACGTGAGTTTAAATTTGAAGTTCAACTCGTCCGGTTTCACAATATAATCTAAACTTCAGTTCAATTGAACTCAGTTCAACTAAATTTAATGAATGAATTTGATAGTATTGTACAGTACTTAGCTTTTATACGACTTTTCTAAAATCGTTCCTTGTCTTTGCTTTCAAAGAATACGAAAAATAACGTCAAATATTTGTGTTTTTGACAATCGGCTGATCTGAGGTTTAAACGGCAGATTACTGTAGTTTAACTTAAACTATAGAATGAACTCTGTTCAAGGTTTAAACGAAATTCTGAAACAGAATTAATTGTTGAACTAAAGTTTAAACTAAAAGTGTAGTTTAAACTCCTACTGTGAAACTGGGGGTAAATGATCTAAAAGAAAAGAAGTCAAGGTAAAAAATCTTAAGGAAAAAAAAACGAAACCAGTTGCGGGGACGAGGATTCAGACGCAGAATGTCGTTATTGCAAGGTCCTATCTATACTCAATATCGATGGAAGGATATGCATTGCATGTGCAAAAAATGGGCCCATATTCTTGTACAGGCATTGAGAGTGACAATAAAGCGACGTTGGTTTATAACTTCTGCAAAGAGTAAAGCATATCCCATTTTACCCCATATCCCGGGACAGAATGGGAAAAAATGGTTGCATTGAAAATGATTTTTTTTTTCATTATAAAAGAACATATAAAACTGAAAACATGTATAGATACAAATAAAAGTTAAATACTGTTTTAATTCCAGTATGTGTTTGCAGTAAATATACGGTGTTAATTCCAAAAATCCAGTTCCGCCCCTGGTTCCCCTATATAGGTATGACGTCCTGGGCCCATAACCTATTGTTAATGAAGTTTCCATTAAGGAGAATATAACACGTCTGATTCGTGAAACTATAGTGAAGGGGATAATGGCCTCTATTGTGACTGTGAGTGTCGATTAATTGATCGTTGAGTGACAAACTGTCGTTTACTACGACTAAGGAAGAAGAAGGTTTATACTTTGAAATAGGTATTTTGTAAATGTGGTCTTATTAGCAATGTTCGACTGTCAGTCAACCAATTCATACGACTGTCTGTCAAAGTTTGACATTTGTGATTTGCGCAACTTTCCGCTGTTGATTTCAGAGCCAAAACCGTCGCGGAAAATTATGAGGTCTGCGTAAACTATTCTCCATATAAAATCTGACAGTTCATTTGCGAGGTGATAAATTTCTGCAGTTTACGCAGTTTATGAGGCTTTTACGAGTTTAAGTGAATACCTTTAATAATCTATTCCCCCACCGATTGAATTACACTATACAATGACGATCGCTGATCGACAGTCACAATAAGGGCCAAAGGTTTTATTTTCTAAGTTTTAATTACATGACATTTCTACAGGGGCTTGCTTGTTGATTAAATTAAATTTAAAGTTTTTATTTCAACAGTTTCGAACTTTTTCGCATGGCTTACTTCTAAAAGAACGAATAATTCGTTTGGCTTTCCTTTATGCCCAAAACACATGTGCAGAAATTCAGAATGCTTCACTGCATGCAGTACTGCAGATGAAACAGATGTGCAGAATTCAATTTTCAGCGGTTGCTGTCAATGCGGGGAAAAATACGTTAGTGAAACACAGACACACAACTCTTTTCCTCGTATGCATCAGTAGCTGAATTAAAAAATTCGATGCTGCCAAGTCTATTTAATTTGATTCACTGCGTTGCTGTGCAGTGGATTTAGAAATAGAGACATGTTGCAGTGCTGCGGTGGCTGCAGAAGTTACATTTGTTTCACCACATAAGAACACGTGTATTCTAATCCTGCAGCGCAGTGAATTCTGCACATGTGCTTTGGGGCCTTTGGGCATTATGCCGAGGTCCTGCTGTCGAAACATCGGTTACAAATTGTGCTAAAATAGATTAAGATTTTTGTAAAGAAATAATAAATTGACTCGTAATAGCGTGACTCTACACATTTAGTTGCATTTATGTTTGTATTGTAAAATACGTCGGCGAGACTAAACTCACGAACCAGATGGAACTAATTATCCCCAATGCTATCTTCGTCTGCATTTTTTCTTTCCGGCCGGAATTACTTTCTCAAAGGAAGACAAAACATCATATTAAAAAGAAAATAGCTATCCTACGCTAATAAAAGTCATCCCGGTAAAGCAAACAATTAAACAACCTCGTTGTTCATACAAACGCAACCGCACGATGAGACCTCCAGATAAAAGACAATAAAATAATCAGCGCAATTTAGTGCAATAAATTCAACCAGCGATGCACTCGCTGCATTAGCAACAGCAACTAGCAAGTGTAGTTGAAGTTTCATTAGTAAGTGCTGTCGTTTGGAACGCATATAGCTTTTTTGTTACTCCAATTACACACTGGTTGTGATAGAGCTTTATATCTTTAAAAGACAGACTACATGTGTGAGTTTTGCCTATTTAATGCTTTTAATTACACGATTCGTAAAATACTTTCCGGCAGACTAATTAGGAGGCAGTGTCAGTGTCACTATTTATACGGTAGATAGGAAGACCTGCATTGCAAGGAAATTCACGTAACAATACGGTACGGACGAGAACGATGATAGATAAAGTATTGTCATTTGTCGTCATGAAAATGGAATAGTTCAAAATCAGGGAGATGAAATGTACGTAATAGACTATTCATAAATAGAAATACAAGATTACGACATTCGCTTGAATGTAAATTTTGACAGCTTGCTGACGCCGAATAGCAAGGGAAGCTATATTGTGACGTAGTTATTTCTTATATTTCTTAGCAGCACAGAGAAAACCGCATGTCGGAAGCTTATATTTCTTAATAAAATCAAACCCTCGCAATACATATTTGCGTAGCTCTTGAAGTTATCCAAGCTTTAAAGAAAAAAAAACCAAGGAGGGTGGAAATTATATATATTAAATATAATATATTCTATATATACACTCCAGTAAAAAATACTCGAAGAACTACAAATATGTAGGTACTTATATCACATCCAACACAGACTTTACTTTTGTTGTAAAATTATTATTAATTATTATTACATATTAAATTATCTTTATTTTCTCCATAATTTTCTAGTGTTTTCATTTTTCTTCATTATTTCTGAATTGGATATGTTGGCTTTTGCATGTTATTAAAAATTGTTTTCTAACTAATTTAATTACTTACATAATATTACTTTAATTTTTTTTATCTAGTTTTGTAAGTATACACAATAGGTACCTACCTACCTAGTGTTAATTTATATAATTGTTCAATGAAGCTATTTCAGAGTTCCTTAAGCTTAATCATTGATTTTTTGTTAGTTATAAACAAAATAATTTTATATTATATATTGAAATAGACTCACTAATAGTCGAAAGTTGATTACTTACATTCATTTAAATTTCAATATTAATGTATAGGGTTTTAAAAATGTCGACAATAAATATAAAACCAAGTCAAATATTTTTTTTTCTATTTCAAAAGTACAAAAACGAAAGAGAAATATAGGTACATACGATTTTGTTTCCCAAGTGCATTAATATAAAGATTTTACAACACCAGTTTAGTCTCACTTCCTTCAATTGTACATCAGAAGACTTTCAAGAATTCAGAATTTCAACAAACAACGTTTTTTATTTATTGTTCCATTTATTTCTTCAACAGTTTTCGCATTACTCACTGGCAATGGCAAAAGAAGCAATGGTAGGTAGGTATGTAATAAACAACGATATTGAATGAAATATCTGCAGTCTCTTTCTTTCTTTTGTTGTTTTTGAAGAAGTTTTGGCGTAAGGCCTTACGGTGTCAACTTTTCTAACTCCACTTGAAATTGCAAAATTTCGAGATAATAAGAATTATAATTTAACTTCAAAAATCATAAAAATCGGATAAATGGCTTTTGGTTTTGAATTATGGAAATTTGTTATAGCTATCTTTATATAATAATAGCTGACCCGGCAAACGTTATTCTGCCTTAATTGCTTAGGTCTTAGACTCTTAGATAATAATGTTTCTTTCGTAAAATGCGAAAAATGAAAATAATCGATATTATGGAATTTTCTTTCTGCGTAGTCCTGAAATACAGCAAGTCAGCAATACGAACAAAACAAAAAAAGAATCATGAGAATCGGCCCAGCGGTTATCGAGTTATAATGTCATCGAGTTTCACCCCCATAGAAGATCTTTTTTGTATGGGAGGTGCCACGTCCCTTAGTCCAGTTTTGACCAATGAGCACTCCTGGGCCAATACCTTAGATTGTATACAAATTCGAACTGAATTGATTCGGTGGTTTTCGAGATATAAGATTTTGAAGGTTTTTTTTATGGGCGGTGCCACGACCTTTGTCCAATTTAGACCAATCTTTACAGGTGCAATTCTGGAACAATACCTAAGATTATCTGTAAATTCGAGCGCAATCGATTTGGCTGTTTTCGAGATATAAGATTTTGAATTATCTTTTTTTTGTATGGGAGGTGCCATGCCCCTTTGTCCAATTTTGATCAATCTCCTTCAATGCATTCCTGGGCCAATAGCTAAGATTATCTGTAAATTTGAGCGCAATCGAGTCGGTGGTTTTGAAGTTAGACGTATCCGAACACATCAGTATCCATTTTTATATATAGTATAAGATAATAAGATAATTATTCTGTACGTGTGTCATGATTTTCGATATCGGCAACCCGATATTGAGCTAAAATTTTAGGAAATTATTTTTAATTGGCCCAAAAGAGTTTTTGTGAAGATTGATCAAAAATTGGGAAGTGTGATTCCCATAAAAAAAAATATACCTATATATATGTACCCAAAACGCATTTTTTGACACTCAATAGAGCTGAAGTTGTAAAATTGTAAACATTGATGTACGGGTCATTCATTTCGTGGTTTCAAGTTGGTAGCGCTGGCATTTGACACCTGTCAAACTCACCTGTCATTTGAAGTGTCATCATAATATTAGTTGAATGCTTGGTATTTATCGATTTCCATGTTCACTTCACCAATAAAAATTGCTGATTAGTTTAACGACTAGGTGCGATTATTGGAGGGATGGTAACACCATGCTTCCCTCGGGTGTTTTTAGTGGGTGAGCTAACCGCAAGTCCTACATTATCGCAAAGCTCGCATGCGGTGTCTTTCAACGATTTTACATCCAGCTACACGCAAAAAAAAAATTATTAAAATCTAGACGCATTAAAAACCAACATTACCTATTCAAGTTAGGCGGCCATTTGAATGATATTGTTTTTCCCACTTAATGGCAAAGTCTAAACTTTATAATGAAATCAAATGTTCATCAAAAATGTATCACCGTGTGTGTTTGAGTTAGCTTTACTTTCGAAACCGAAAAATGAATGATCATTTACATTGTCCAAGCAAAACACTGCGCAAAATGTGTGCAAACTATTTAAAACACCATATCTTCGCATTTGTGATAGCTTTAGCATTGAAATTTGGTAAATGGACATATATTTCCTTTCTTAAGTGGATTTCAAAAGAAACATAGTTAAAATTTTACAAAAAAAAAAGTAGATTATCATGTCGTGATAGCCAGCACCATTAACTGTCGCTTGACCAGCATTTTTAAAGAAGACTCCAACCCAAAATCCGCACCAAACAGTGACACGTTGTGGATGCATTTATTTCTCAACAATCACTCGTGGATTTTCTGATCATCAAATTCGACAATTCTGAAGATAAGCAAAGCTAGCAAAAAGAAAATACTAATAATAATCATAGCTGAAGATTTAAATCGCTAACTGTAGCTAAAACGCATTGTGTAACGCTTTATTTTTAATAACCCTGGGGCCAGATTATGTAAGACGAAAACGATCGAACGATATCGTTTCGACAACAGCAGTCTCTGTCTATTGCCACAGATATGATAGAGACAGGTTTAGTGAAAACGAAAGCGGTTTTCGTTTCGATTTTACAGAATCCCACCCCTGAACTGTCGCTGGCATGCTGTAAATTTTTTTATTGGCAATATTTAATGGCGCACAATTCAAATCTTCTGTGAATTTTGAGAAACCCTTTATTAATTTAGACTTAAGTGAAAGTCTCTCGAAAAATGAACTAAAATTGAGATTGAATGGAATTATAAATATATAAATATTAATATTAAATTTTATATTTTATCGATAAATGATAAATAAATAAATAAAACTCTGTTATTGGATGTTTTGTTTATATGAGATAAAAAAAAATCTCAACGAACAACAATGAGCAAACAAGCAACAAAGTCTCTGATTAATTATTATCTAATTCACATATTAATTTCAAACCAACTAAAGCAGAAAAACTCGTAACGTATCAAATTCGATGTAAACTATTAACCGCTTTGTGTAATTACATTCACTCGAAAGATTAATCTTTCTACGCAACACTGCTTCTTGCCTAGATACATGGATTCATCTTTATTACATTATAAATTTCTGTTTGTTTAATTATGTTGTCTTCCATTATTACCTATTATGTGAGGACGTGCAAACTATCGGATCCATTAGAAAATAATATGCGTTAGTCATTATGAATGGCTGCTCCTGGTACTATGAGACTGAACGAACAGTGTAATGGGCGTACATATTTGAATGCAATTTTGCATGTCTTATCTAACACACAAGTGCTAGTCTGTAGGAGTTAGAAGATCAACGATCTTTAGCATGAAAAGTGAACATAATAGTTATCTATCTGATGGCATGTTAACGTCGATGACTGCATATGCAAAGATAACTTCACCGCCGCCGCCGCCAGCAACTGGATGCAACTGTATATCAGATTAATATCCATGGATGTAATGATTGAGGTTCATTCGCCTATTATAGCCATCCCATCGAGATGTCTTTGTTGCGAAAAAAAAAGCGAGAACAGCAACAGATTCCGACGGCCTTGCAAGGTCGAATGAGTGATGAATAATTATGATGACCATTTATGAAGATAAACATGAGGAAGGCTAGGGCTACAGCTATATTTTTTTCGTGTTGTTCATGAATGAATTATCACTTTCTTCATAGTTCCTTCTCCTTATATCTGTCTTCGATTAAAAATTAGATTCAAGTAAGAGGTGGGAGTGGGACTCACCCGTAGTATCTATAGGTACCCTTATAACTGCTGCTTCTATAGTTCACGGAACTGGATTTACCAATAAATTCAGTTAAGTTCTTGTGTGAACTTAACCTAAATAAATTTTAGACGTATTCTTATTAAGCAGAAGGCAGTTGCAGTATAGCAATAGATATACTCCAATGATTCTTCGTCTTGGGTGCGTTTTCATCAATAATTGTTCTCCAAGTCATAATGTTTTGTTCTGATTTTAAATACAGTGTCAGTTCGTCATACTGGTACAGTCAATAAATAAGAAACAGTTGCTGTGAGCTGTGCCTTCCGTGCATTAAATGCAACAAAGTTTTCTTTTCCCAACTTCAAAATGTTTTCCTGATATTCATAGAAACTGTGTGATGTAGGCACACTGCGAAGGAAGATATAAGAATTTTGTCCTACGGAGTAATTCCCTTAGACCAAAGACCAACTTAGGTCCATTGTGAAAGAACTTCCGTATTTTTGTATAGGTACCTATATCCGTTTCGGTAATATCCGCAAGCTCCCCGAAAAAGTACTCTCCTGCGTTTGTTTCGCTTTTTTTTTTTTTGCTTTCTAATAGAAATAGAGGATAGCGCCGAGCAGTGACATATAGTATACATAGGTGGAAAGGTATTTCCTCGTCTTAATCATCCATGTAACTGCGACAAAAATCATTAGCGGTGACTCCAAGAGCCTTGCGGCATGTCTTCGTATAGTACATAGTGCCTTTTTAGTAGTCCGCCAAGAGTTCCGATGTGTGATCTACTGACATTTAATAGGCTCTTGTTGGTGCGCCGACTTATCCGTGGCCAAGGCCATGTCTGTTTTGCATGGTTACATATAGCTGTCAAGATCCCGAGTCCTCGTTTGCAGCGCTAGTGTGGAAATGTTGCCGTTTCAATTGGCGCATGAGGCTTCCCTTTATTAGTATTCTTCGACCTTAACATATCATTGATATGGAGAAGAAAATAATGAAGTTGGGTAAAATGGAAATCCTTTAATCGATCTGTCGAGAAGAAAGAAAATAAGTTTTTGTGTTTACCCAAACAGCTTCATTAGTTAGGGCTTTCGGAGAGGTCAAAAGCCTTTGAGACATCCAAGGGCACGGCTCTGAACTCCCCATGTTTTTATTCGCCATTAGATACAAGTTCCGGTGCCAGTTTTTTATAACCCCCAGTCTTTTAAGAATGCGTTGAATTGCTCGTGGTCGAAATCTAACACCTGACGTTCCGTATACTTGGCGGCTCCAGTTGCGCAGAATTTAGTGTATGTTTATATATAAAAATTGATCCTGATTTGTGTTCGGCTACTTAACTTATAACTCTAACAGTAGTGCACCTAAGAAGATTGGACAAAATTGGACGAAAGGGGCAATTTTTGTATTAACAAAATAAAATCAAAATCTTATATCTCGAAAACAGCCGAATCGATTAAGTTAAAATTCACAGACAATCTTAGGTATTCGCCCAGGAGTGTTGCTGTGAAGATTGGTCAAAATTGGACAAAGCGGCGTGGCACCGCTAATACAAAAAAAAAAAAACATTAAAAATGTTGTATCTCGAAAACCGACAAATCGATTAAATTAAAATTTACAGACAATCTTAGGTATTCGCCGAGAAATGTTCCGGTGAAGATTGGTCAAAATTGGACAAAGGGACAAAAAACTTCTTCTATGGGGTGAAACTCGATGATATTATAATTCGATAACTGCTGGGCCGATTCTCATGATTCTTTTATTGTTTTGTTTGTATTGCTGTGCTGTACTGTACTTCAGGTTTACGCAGAAACAAAAGATTCCATAAAATCGATTTATTCTCATTTTTCGCATTTTACGAAAGAGCTTTATTATCTAAGACCTAAGCAAATGGACAAAGCCAAGCTATATTATATAAAAACGTTGGTGCGTATGTAATTCCGATAAATGGCCGCTGAGCCACTGAAGATATCCGCCTTCATTCCTATTAAAAAAAATAATTAAACAAAAATATCAAAATATATCTTGAAATATTTATGTTAGGCAGAACAACGTTTGCCGGGTCAGCTAGTACTGGGCTCATGACGTAATCTCGAATGATAAAAATCTCGAAGGCTAAAAATCTCGAAAAGTTAATTTTTTTAATCTCGAATGCAAACATTTCGAATGTACAAAAATCTCGAAAATAAAAAGTAAATTCGATTTGTTTTTTACACCCACCCCAACCCCATATCCAAACAGTAAATTCAAGCAGGATGGTTGCAGGGGGGCAGCATGCCCCCCATACGTATCTCACTTTTTAACACCATTTTTAATATTAATTAGAGATTTTTTTTCGAGATTTTTACATTCGAGATTTTACTTTAGGTGTTGTCCCCACCGATCCTTTCTTTTAGTAAAGGTATGGAAAGGAACAACAACTGAAGTTACTGCTTAGTGCCTTTACTAGTTAGGTTGCATCTATATCTGAGACTTAAAACATTAGATATATTTTCTTCCGATGGATGAAAATGCTATTTCTTGAAAGTCTTATTTTTCGCTGCAGATCTTTGTTAAACCAGGGATTGCTTAAAGATAGTTTTTTGGTAGAAAAATTAATATAAGCCGCACCAAATTATTTAGGTTCGGCTTCGGCGCATGTAGAGTCATGTGGGGTAACTGTACGCAGTAGGTAAGTGTGCGCACAGCGATTTTCTCATAGAACCAATTGGAAGTAAGGATTTGTGTAAATGCACAATGCAGTAGATGCCTGACCCTCTTCGAAAGCTGTCTTGATAGTTTTCGTGTTGTGTTTTGTATGACAATTAAAGACATTTAAAAAAAACGGTAATTTTCAATAAACATTTTTTTTATTTTTAAAAGATGATAGTGGCTTGTGTGTGTGCTGTAGTGCAGTGAACACTTATTAATTATTAAATATCTTGTTTTTGGTATTACGTTTGAGTGAAAATTGTATTGTTTTACCTTTATTTTTGTTAATTTGTAACTAAAAGAATAGAAAAACACAATTTGGGGTAGGTGTACGCAAACATTCTGGGGCAAGTGTGCGCATTAGAACTCCTACCCCGAATGCGTACACTTACCCCACAAATCATTTCAAAGTGATAAAATAATATTTTTATTTTACTAATAAATTTTCCTGTAACTTAGACGCCGAAAATTGATAAAGGTTTTTTGTAGAGGCGTTAAATACAAGCGTTTACTATGGGAAGGGGGGTCTATCTCGCTTCATTTAGGCGGGAGGGTAATTTAAAACAAAAAAAAAATAACTCCCAAATTTGAACAAAATGAACACGTTCCGCCAAAAAAAACTAAGTTCTTCACATTTAATGATAAGTGATGAACCACAATTACCATACATTTGTTTCATAAACTGCCCTGTAACAATTTTTTTGGTGAAGTAGAATTTATTTATTTTATTTAAACTTTGTCTTCTGAAAAGAAAATTAAAAAAGTTCCGTATGTTTATTGTTACCTAAGCTAAATTTGTACTCGTATGTTCTTTTTTTTATCTGAAGATTTATAATATGCTGATTTTATAAAAAAAAAAGCAACACAATTTAAATCTACACTGGTTTTAAAATTCGTTTAGGCTTTATAAACTTTGATTTTCAGATCCTGCGCACACTTAACCCATATTGTGCGTACACTCACCCCCACATAGGGGCAAGTGTACGCAGTTTGACTAGTTTTGATTTTTTAATAAAAAAACAAGCTAATTTGCTAATATTGGTTATTATTTACTTGTTAATAAGTAACCAAAACATGAAATTTTATGATACAACTAAGCGTTATACACTAACTATATAATCTATATTACACTTGCAATACTGCTTCAAAGTCAAAAGGGCACACACTTGCCCCACATGACTCTATCTATTTACGTCAGTCTCCCTAGAACAAAATATAAGCTCATAGAAACGATGCCAACAAATTATGTAGCTTATCCTAATTAGTACTGCATTCGACGATGGCGATTGTAAAAATTTTAAGTTGTGAATTTCAGGAAAAGTATTTAACTATTTTAAAGTGTAAGTGTATATTATTGTAGCTGCAATTTGTATTATTTTGGTAATTTTTCGTTTGATGGACCATTTTTTTTTTGCGAGAAAATGTTTTGCTCATAAAGACCGACTGGGGCAGGTGTAAACGACAAACATTAATTTGATTTAGTAAATGCTGACCACAAGGTGTAGCCAATTTATTATGTTGGAAAGATAGTTCAAGTACATAGCCGATTAGAATTCAACATAAACTTTCAAAGTCTACATCTAAAACCACAAGCTTCATTTTATCAACTAATGGAGGATAATTTCATCGTATCGCGAAATGATGTAAAATACATTCTTCCAGTCCAGCAAACAACCCCGAACATCTCGTGCTGCATCTAGATACGCCTTCGACACAGCTTTGAATAATTTTGTAAATCTTTAATTATTATTTAATAAACAAAAATTAATAAAAGATGGTTTTTATACCTACCCCTTATGAATATTAAATTTGTTTACACTTACCTCATGAGTGGGGCACATATAAACGATATTACCTTTTTTTTTTAAAGCCCAAAATTACTACATTGGTTCTGACATTTCTCCAAACATTTAATTCAAATTGAAAGCCAATAGTTCAAAGTTAAATTGTATTGAATACATTACGACAGTAAAAGCACCAATTATATAGTGGAAGGAATTTTTCAAAAATCGTTTACACCATCCCCTACTCCCCCTAGTGTTCTCGCTTTAAGGTAACAAAGAAAATTCCTACAGTTTTGTATATATAAATATTATCTACCTCTGCTGGGCTGGGGGCACATTACGAGGATATTCTCTTCTTGCAACAAATAAAACCAGTAAGACAATTATCTTCGACTATGTCGAAGCTCAAATACCCGGTACTATATTATTGTAAAATAAAAAAATATTTTAGTATTAAAAAATTATATATTTGTATGGGAGGTATGGGTAGTTTTTATTCGATCAAGCTCCTTTTTTGTCAAAAAATTTTAAATATTATTAAAACAATACGTGCAAAGTTTAAACTTGCTATCTTTACTGTAGCTATTTAAATTTAATTTTTAACATAAAAAGCTATATAAATCTGATATTTTTGTATGGGAGGTAGTAGTAGTTTTCATCCGATCTTGCTCATCTTCGAACTTAGCCTCAGTCTGGTGGATAAAAGCTTACGTACCAAATTTCAAGTCGATAGCTCTTAAATTACGGCCGTAATCGTGCGGACAGACAGACAGACAGACGGACAGACGGACAGACAGACGGACATCGCTAGATCGACTAAGAAAGTGATGCTGATCAATAATATATATAGTTTGTCACTATACAACGCCTCCTTATGGGCGTTACAAATGGAATGACAAAGTGAATACAGTGAACTCTCTCATAAGCGGACACCGACGGTACCAACAAATTTGTCCGCTTATGAGAGGTGTCCGCTTGTGAGGAAAAAAACCTTAATTGACAAACTCTAGAAAATAAACACAACATACAAGCCTATTAAATCCTTATATGTAAAATAAGGGTGAAATGGAATTTTATCTAAATTTGAATTTAGACCTATAGGATTATTTGTATATGATACAAATTATTTACGAATAAAAATATACACAAACAAAAATAAAGGCTTGAAAATGTATTTTTACATTATTTAAAAGTAGGTATGTATGCACATAATTATGCACATTTTTTACCCATTAAGCGGGCAAATAGTTTGACCAGTTTTAAATATTTCAAACAGCTGTATCATTTATGTTTTTTTCATGAGCGGGAAATAAATGACCAAGAATAGGGGCTTGTACTTTGTACTTTAGTATTCCAAACATAGACGGATAGTCGACGGTTTCCACAGCCTACTCTCTTCATGACTTTGTGCTGGGCCACACATGCCTCCCCATGAAAGTCGTTTCGGGCGAGACAGGTAGATTTTTAGGTTAGTTGAGAAAAGAAGGTACACCGAATTCCCTGTCTCCCCCGACAAGACTTTCATGAGAAGGCAAGTGTGGCGTAGTACTTTAACATACCCCGAACAGACAGGCACAGTGGCACAAGCCACAAAAGAGGAAAAAAAAAAAAAAAAACAAAACAAAACAAACAGCAGAACAGAGTAAGAAACTTAAAAAAGTACTCGAGTTGTGTTTTGTTTGTCCGTTTAAGAGAGAGCTAAACCCTTTGCGGTTCCGAAATTGGGTGTCCGCGTCCGGTTATAAGAGAGTCCGCTTATGAGAGAATTATTAATATGAAAAATTATGTATTTATTTCCGTTCTTTGAAATCTGTCCGGTTATAAGAGGTGTCCGGTTATGAGAGGTGTCCGTAAGGAGAGAGTACACTGTATACCCTCACCACAGTGTGGTACCGGGTATAATAAAATGATAGCATTTGCTAAATAATGCTAAATAATCTTCCAGAATGCTTTTGCAAATCGTCTGGAGACTGACTGCGCAAAGTGCGTCTACATTATTAACCAAACAACCCTATTATACAACTCACTGCATGGATTACCTACAAAATTCCAAATTTTATATCACAGTCCATTAACAAATAATACAGACGCTGCTGACAATCTGTATCCTTGATTTGCATGCGAAGGCATATCCAATGTAAATGTTTATCAACTATCATCGCATACAATATCCTAAAGATCTTCACAGTGATACATAGAAATGGCTAATAAGGATCGCGTTCAGATATCGTCAGTCTCAGACTGAATTTCCAGAAATACCTACGCAATTACTTTGACGGACAGAATAATTAAACCACATTGAAGGGTAACTGCGCTTGTGGTGCTTGTGGACACGATTAACAAAGGTGCATTTAAATGGAGTTGTAGGAGAATTGCCCGATGGAATTTGACATGAAAATGTCAATTAGGCAACATTTAACTAACTACCATGAGTTGACACATTTTTTTGAAATCACAATCTGGAGTTTATGTAGAGCAAATCATTCGTATGCGCATACAGCAGGCAGCTTAACATACGAAACAAAGATACGACATTGACGTGCATAATCCATTCAGCTTTTGTATCTTTGGCTGGAAAATATATTCCCCCAAAACTGTGCCGCGCCACCCAAAACAACATAAATAAATCCGACTCGTGTATGTCAAAGTGAACGTAATTCCTTGTAAGTACATGAGAAGTGCATTAACCTTTGCAACACTTATGCTTTAAGTTTATGCAAATTTGTCAAGTTGCCTACTTAGGACCACCTGCATCCAAACACTCAAGTCACCCAGGCCCGAATTATAAACTCATTTATTATGTAATTCGAGGGTTTATAAATTTTGTTCGTGTCCTCTTTTGTTGTCCGGCAATAATAATCCGATTCGTGAGTTTATCAGTGAAATTAAATTCCAAGAATTATTCAACAGCCAGTAAGCAGGCCATGTACCAGTTCCCTAAGGGCATTCATCTCAGAAAAGTGCATTCAATGTGAGCCGAGAACGTTTTGCAAATTACAACGTTTTTGCCAGCAGGTAGACCTCAACAGTATCGCGTTATTAGCTGAACTTATTAACATGATCCTTTCGTGAGAGTGGCTCGTGGTTTTGCTCGTCTTATTTTCTGTTGTATTTTATTTAACTTTAGTGTTGGTTGGTGTAGGTATATGTAAGGTCTTAAAGTAACATTATTATTTTAGCACTCGGTCTGGGGGATACGTCTGAGCAAAGTGTTAATTGATTGTCGGTTGCTGGACAGAACGTCCTAATTAAACTTGTTTGGTTAACTGACTTTTATGGAGTATTGTAGACACTATGGCAGTACAAGCTGCCTTTGGAAGTGTTAACTTAATTGAGTTTATTAGTTTAGCACTGGAATTGCTGTGTCAAGATGTAGCTTTGATCCTACGACTCCTGTTGAATAAAATCAGGGTTACCAACTTTTAGGCTTTGATATGATAGTTAAATATAAATTCGAATGATTGCAGGCATTGGCATCAATCCTGTTACTGTTATAGTATGTACATATCAATTGTGTTTATTTGACATTCCGCGTAGTAGCCACCCCCGCCTATATAAGAATTTGACAGGCAGCACTTATAAAGTATTGAAAGTATTGTGAAACTGTGTCGAAAATGGCTGATTGTATGAATTTCAGTCAAACATGATTACCCCAAAAATATGCCGTATACAGCGGATGAATTCATGTGATTGACGGTTTATCGGCCGAGCTTTTTAAGGCAGCGGGATATGACCTGGTAGAGACCATACATCAACTCGTCTCCAAGAGTTGGTCAGAGGAAAGTGTGCCTGATGAATGGAACCTCAGCATTGTTTTGTTTTAGGCGCGGTAAGTCCACAACCGACCAAATATTCACACTACGTCAGATCCTGGAGAAAACCCAAGAAGTCCAAATCGATACTCACCATCTGATTATCGATTTCAAGGCCGCAAATGAGAGCATTTATAGAGACGAGCTATATACAAAGCTGACGACATTGACATATTTGTCAGAACGCAGCGAGCTGTCACTGGTGCCTCTGCAAGTATTAGCACATCAGCGGCAAAAATGGGTTTAGTGGTGAAGGAGGGCAAAACAAAATACATGCTGTCAACAAGTAGGAACACACAAAATCGACGAATTGGACGGAACGTCACGATAGACCCAGCTATAACTTTGGGGTGGTTAGGGACTTTGTCTATCTCGGCTCTGCTGTAAACTCTGATAATAACATCACAATAGAAATCAAACGAAGAGTTACACTTGCAAACCGCTGTTTCTTTTGCCTAAGAAGCCAACTGACTAGTAAGGCCATGTCAGTAAACACTAAAGAGACTCTCATCATCCCAATCCTACTTTATGGCACAGAATCATGGACATTATCAAAGGCGGATGAAGATCTCCTTGGTCGCTTCGAACCCAAAATTCTTCGATTGATTTTCGGTCCCATTTGCGTTGTCCGGCTTTGGAGGAGGAGATTTAACAGCGAAGTCTACGAGCTGTACAGCGACATCGACCTGGTCAGAAAAGTACGTACGGTGGTACACCCAGGTTGAGAGTTGTGGGTGGTAAACTATCCAATCCACTAAAAAAATTACCTACGAAGTAAGCAAAAGCCTCCGATAAGAATAGACTTACTCTGGAAGACACAGAAAAACGGAAACATTTGGATCTGCACACGTATAATGTTCGGGCACTGATATTTTGTTCGCACTAAAGAATGTACTCAGCTTTCACCGCTGACAACGAAATTGCATTATCAAAGTAACATGTTAGCTTTTCCATTCACTCGCTGAACTGCAGCAAAACCTGGGAGAATAGGTTGAAACGATAGTAGAACGCCTTCGTTGACCATGAATCTGTCCGTAAAATTTTGTATTAACGAATGAAGCTCTTGGAGTTCTTAATTCAACTTGAAATAAGTCCTCGGCAAGTTGGGATGCGGATTGAAAAGCCTCTCTGAAAATATGTTCTGCATTTTCTCTGATGTTCTTAAGAGAATTCAGAACTTCTTTTGTGCGGTCGATTGCAGAAACGAAATTTAAGAATTTGCTCTGTTCTGTAGGAAAACTGATAAGGGCAGCGTTAAACTGAATAGTTTTTCGCATACAATGAGGCTTACTATAGGAATTCACTTTTTTGGACTGCTGCCAAAAGTGTTGATGCTTTCGAAGACAACGCCCACGGTCTGCTCGGTTTTTTTCAAGCCTTATTGAGATGCATTTGAAGAGCTCTACAAAGGAAATAATACTGTCATGCCTTTCAATGAAACTTGTTTCACAAAGGCGTATAGAAGTCGATTTTTTCGGCTATGGTGCGTGTTTTTTAATGACATTTTTGAGGAAGAAATTAGCTATTTCACTAACTACACCAAGGCAATTGTGAATTGCAGGAGTTGACAGAGCCATTTTCAAGCGATGGCTTGCACAGTGTACTGTACATACATAGCGTTTGGATACTGTATCCTACCCACCTACCTGGATAGTCTCCATATTTTTATAGATATGAATTTACATTAGAAAGTTTTAGTTTTTTGTTTAGATTTTCGAGGGAGGCCTTTAGCCACTGGAAAGTCTTCCAGTTTCGGTTATTCTAGTATCTAGTGCCATTCATGGATAATTAATGGCTGGAGGTGCAGGTATCTCTTTGTATAGAGACCAGATGACATCATTGTGTTTATTAAATTCCGCTCAACATGGAGCATGCACTATAAGGTCTCTTGAATCCAACAAACAAACCAGCCTAAACGAACTAATTTTCAGAATACATACCTATGTGGTAATGACATTGAATATACTTTATCTATCATTAAGATTTCCGTTCTACCTCGAATACAAGTATTTTTATCCAAGAGATAAAGCTTATGCCAAAAAAATCGTTAAAACCGCAAAACAATAAACACAACAATTTGTTTCCATCCATATCATTTTGTAATATTTTTTTACGAAAAAATAAAATTTCATCAGTCAATAGCTCCATATAAATTGCTGATAAAGTGATAGATAAGCAATCCCTTTGTTGTATTTTACGTACATTTTTTTTGTAAGTAATAGATACATTTTTGTTTGTATTTAATTGGGACTGAACTAACCAACATTGGGCAACGTACTAATCGAAATTTATTGCTGATTTGTATTGATTGTTTTTCATTTGTTATCGGTGTAATCTTATTATAGCAATGCCGATTCTTATACATATGTTATTGAAGAGAAAGAAACGTGACGATGATCCTTCATTATAATCGATTGGTGGTATGAGCCGTTAAAACCAAATTACCTAAAATAGTAGATTTTAAAAAGTATATCTACTACATATACTATACATCTCCAAAAAACGAGTTGAATTGTGTGGAGCAAAAACCTTTTTTAAAAAAGTGGAGAGTTCTTTAAATCAGAAAGTGGCCATTGTTGAAACTATTGTCATCATCATGGTTTCTCTACCATCGAAGTTCTGCAGTCGTACTTATAAAGAAAGGCCTTACCTAGAACCTAGAATTAAAGCTCGAAAATGGGAAAACGTATATTTGTCCGACCGCTCCCTATAGGACGAGGTGGCCGAGTGGTTAAGGCGTTGGACTGCTAATCCAATGTGCTCTGCACGCGTGGGTTCGAATCCCATCCTCGTCGGTAACTCTTTTTTTTTGTTTTACATATTTCTTGAATGATGTAATCGGAAACTGATGAAAATGCAAGAATTTATTGAAACCAAAACCACTATTATTATTGTTATCTATTTATGTATCTTCTTTATGTCAGATCGTAGCCTAGCCAGTATGTACGGGAAACTGTTCACTTTGCGATTTTGACGATACCAAAATATTCCTTTCCGTGAATAATTCCCCCCGGCGGATTCCACGATAGGGATGGTTATTGTTATAAGTTGCAATTAAATTTAACTTCAGAAAATAGAAAATTTTTGGAAACATCCTTAAATTTGCATACATGGGTTGGGTATGAAATCTCCTTTTCCAAAAATCCTCTTTCCAAAATCCTCTGTGGGGAAATCTCTTACTGCAAAAGACCCTAAGAGAAAATCCCCACGTTACAAAAACCCCCATTTTTATACCCGGTACCACACTGTGGTGAGGGTATTTATTCACTTTGACATTCCATTTTTAACGCACATAAGGAGGCGTTGTAGTTATGGCAAGCTATATATATTAGCCGTTTTTTATTATCAGCTATGATCCATATAGATCATCGATTTACATGCACTTACAACAACAACGTGTGATCCTGCTTTTCATCGAGATCACGAAATATGATCTGAAAATTAATTCAACTATTTCTCGTTGTTGTTTCGTGGCGTTGTTTATTTCATTCACTAAATTTTGGTGTCCCTGTAAATTATAGCCGCACAGTAATGTTGCCAGACCAAAATATGAAAAGCAATTAAGTCGGCTCTCACATTGAGGCAACAATCAATAAGCAACTGGCAATAGGAAACACGCAAAATTATCGCTCACAATTATTTTACATTGAATTAAATTAGAGGTCTTACATCAAAGCTACTAAATATCGTTCGAATGAAAAATGTTGCTGATTGCTTATTGGCAGTTACTACAGCAACTATAGTTGCCTAATGCTTGTTGCCTCAATCTGAGAGCCGCCTTACAACACAAAATATCAATTAGCATTTTTTTAAATTCGAATAAGTTACTACTCCCACTTTCGAGATGTTTTGTTTCGCTATATAGCACAGAAATATAAATGGAAATATTAGCAGTACAATACGGTTAATTATGATGCATATTTGAACATAACATTTGAACATAGTTTCCCCCAAAAAAATATTGAATGCTAAATGTATGCAGATTTGTATCCATATGGTAACACCCCGACACAACAAGCGAAATGTCAAACTGAAATATGAGCAAGTGCAATGGAGAAATCATCACATTGTGACGTTACATTGTACCGTGTGGCTGCAAGATGGCTGGTGGCAATACGATATTTGTCATAAATGTCATAATGTCCGTCTGTCTGTTCGTCCGCACGATTACGGCCGTAATTTAAGAGCTATCGACTTGAAATTTGGTACGTAAGCTTTTATCCACCAAACTGAGGCTGAGTTCGAAGATGAGCAAGATCGGATGAAAACTACTACTACCTCTACCTCCTATACAAAATTATCGGATTTGTATAGCTTTTTGAAGTTAAAAATTAAATTTAAATAGCTACAGAAGAGATAGCAAGTTTTAACTTTGCAAATATTGTTTTAATAATATTTAAATTTTGTTGTCAAAATATGAGCTTGGTCGAATAAAAACTACCCATACATCCCATACAAATATATAATTTTTTAATACCTACTAAAATATTTTTTACAATAATATAGTACCGAGTATTTGAGCTTCGGCATAGTCGAAGATAATAATTGTCTTACTGGTTTTAATTAACATTGTAGAAAATGGAATCACCACGCACATGTTGATTCTGGGTGAAGTTAAATTGAAGTTACAAATAGGAAAAACGGATAAGTTCTAAATTGTGCGAACAGAGGATTTTAACGAGCGATTTAAAGTAATTATGCAGATAGGTGGGGATTTTGGCATAGGGGACTTCGTCTCAGATTTATGGATTTTGGAATTAGAGATAAAAAAAAGAGGGATTATGTGCAATAAGAGATTTTGGAAAATCCGACTTTGGTAAACTTCTCCATTGAAATCAGCAGTGTTAAAAACAAGCAAACTTTAACCTTTCCATTTTAATATATGGAACTAAACATTGTGCCAAATGCGACTTTGGAAAAGTGAAATTAAATTTAGGGGAGACTGGGCACATTTGAACATGAGGGACATTTGAACATTGCTAATAAAACAACATTTAAAAAAATTTTTTTAAAGTATGTATAAACCAAAATTTAAACTTGGTAGTACCGTGTTCTTTAGTCGTTGTCGTCATCGTCAGCGACATTCGGTTATCTTTTCAGTCGTCGCGTCGTCGGTCGCCTGGAAGTAACCGCATGAGGTGGTTTTTATGCTTAAATTGCATATTACAATTTTTCTATTTATAAGAGCTTACAAATTTTATGGTGAGCTTTTCTTTTTGTGTACAATATATTTTTAAGGTATAACTTAATTTGAAACCGTATAAAGGTACGTTTTTTGATAAATATGAAATATATAAATATTCTCGCACATTTTTGTGTCGCTTGACTTATTGGGGTAGGTTTGAACAAAACAGTAAAAGCTAAGGTACCACCACCAATTAACGCTCCGCTAAAATAACTCGTTTATGTTTTTATAAAATTTCTTAAGTCATTTATTTCAATAATAAATAATTTCAAGTCAATTTGTTTGTTTTTTTTTTTCATTAAAAAAATTAAGTTAATTTATTTTGTTAAAAAATACAAACCTTGTAGTCACTTCTTAGCTGCTAAAAGCAATTACATTGTCGTTCAAAAGTATGTTCAAAACTGCCGACGGGGGTACCTTTGAACATAAGGACCTCCTTCGTTTTTAAATAAAAATAAATTATACGCCTTTACTAAATTTACGTGGTTATTTGTCCAAATCAAAGTTTATTTGCATTTTTTAAAGTGAGAATACTTACAGTCCAATAATTTAAACACATTTGATGAGACCCCATAACAAAAAGTGTACAAATGTCTCCAGTCTCCCCAGTCTCCCCTACCTAATGTCTTCCTGTAAGCAAGAGAATGAAATGGGTCTAATTAAGTAAAAAGCCGGAAAGCTTTATGAAACTAGGATTTCTTATGGAAAATTAGCAAAATAATAAAGAATTGGGAAAACCATAGCTATGTCTCTGCTGTTCTCAGTTCTGAAAGTATAACTGATGGTGTGAGAAGTGCTATGGATCACGACCTGATATTATTTCTTGGTTGGACTCCTAGACTTCTCAAAGGCATTCGATACTGTAAATCATGGAAAACTTTTTTCAAAATTGAAACGGAATTTTCAGTTCAGCAACTCTTCAGTTAACTTGATTCTCTCGTATCTAAGTGGAAGAAGTCAATCCGTATCGGTTGGGGAAAAAACCTCTTGGCATCGGCACTTAGACCTAAAATCGGGAGTACCGCAAGGCTCAATTCTTGGACCATGGAACTTTGGACTTTTTGTAATATTCACTAATGATCTCCCACAAATAGTCCAGCACTCATCAATATCTACATTTATATGCTGATGATGTCCAGATACAGTTGAGCTGCAAGCTGGGAATGTTAGAAGATGGAATAGACAAACTTAATATCGATCTAAAGGAAATCTCGCAATCGTCTGCAAGAAATCACCTACAACTAAATCCGGTTAAATCAAAGTGCTTAGTCTACAAAAACGAGTTTGACAGTAGCTATTTCCCAGATTTATATTTAGGTGACACCGTTCTAGAATGTTTAAAAAGCGAAAAATCTAAGCCTCGGTGCACACTTGCGTCTTTTTAACGCGCGGTGCCGCAGCGGAACCGCCTTTGCTCACAAATAAATTGAGTGGTGCACACACACGTGGGATGACGCTGCAGCATCGCGCATCATTCTTGCGGGTAAAAAGACTCGCAGGTTTCCACGAGACCGCTGCGTCTCCGCAGACGCTGTTTCGACTATCAGTATCAGTATACATTGTTTGTTATTGAGCAATGCAATTAAAATTCGAAAGAAACATGTCAAACATGGAAGAATTTGATGTACCTACTTAGAATTATTTATCAATGAGTTAGTTAATAATGACTTTATTTCAGAAACAAAAACAATTCATTTAAATAGATACTTAGTCTAAGTATATGTCTTGGCTCGAGGCCGTCTACCAGATTGACAAATAAATTAATAAATAAATTTTAAGGTTTCCTTTGTTGTGTTGAAATGTTTACTGGTTTGTTTTTAAAAGCTTTCTTCGATTATACATTTTCTGTAGCGTAGTGCATTTACAGCGTAGTTATAAAGCACCTCCCATCCTCGGTCCCCGCTTAGTATGCTCAAGGTTTCCTCTAGCTCGAGCACGTGCAATCCGAAGAACATTATTCGGAACTCTTTTAATATAGGGCAAATCGCAATAAAGTGGAACACATCCTCTCGTTATCTGAGATTGCACAGGCTACAGGATCCGGGCGATGCGGTACAAAATTCAATTTAATCAGCTCCCCTCTTATTTGGAAGATAGTGCTCAGTTTATCTGTTGGAAACTTGTCCAAAAAATACGTCTTGTCTCGTAAGTGATGACTCAATTTGCTGTAGTATAGGCGGTATAGTGACGATTGTGCCTCGTTTTCATATCTGTCATACATTTTATGACCTATCTTCTCCAGCAAGATGTTAAATTTTTGCTTCAGCGAAATCGGATGCTCATTTGGTGCGACTCTTAGTTCAAAACCGCAATCGGACGCTAGCTTCCAGTCTTCAACGCATTTTCCCCCGTGCTGCAGCATTTGAGAAAGCACTACCTTTGGTATCCTTCCTTGTTCCATCTGCATGACTCGAACTACATAATTGAGATGAAGTTTTAAGAGTGTCCAAGAAAAGGGGAGCAACTCCCGTCTCCAGGTAGAGCATGTAATTTGGGAACTGCTGGGAAACCTAAAAAGTCGCCTAATGAAGTATCGCAGGAACTTCTCCACATATTCGAAGGAGCTATAGCCCCAGACTTGCGCTCCATAAAATAAAATTCCTCTGAACTCTATTCCACCCTTATATCATTTCCGTTATATCACATATAAATAAAAAAAAAAGAAAAGTGTGCTTAGGACGCACCCCTGCTTCACACCCATCGATGTGTCAAATTCGTCCGACACTTTGTTTCCATCCCAGAAACATGCCTTGTTATTATTATCAATGAGATAAAAATCCAGAAATTTCCAGAAATATGGATGTGATATTAGTCCGCACCACGAACCGTAGGTAAATTCCGAAACATAAGCTAAAAAACGTTCTTAATTCAAATCTTAACTAACTTTTTCCTGAATCTTGTATAGCGACAAGGATAAGGTTAGGCAAGCATCCGCCCTGTCGTATTACAGAGCTTATCAATCATCTCTTAACGAGATTGGTAAATATTTTAACGTCTCCCTTTGATGAGTTTCAGCTTTCAGGTCATTGCGATATCACAGTGAAGGGAATTTGCTAAGTGATGTCCGAATTAACTACACGAGATGCACCCGGTATAAATCTCTATATATATAAAAACGAGTTCTAAAATGTGTTCGGATACGTATAACTTGAAAACCACCGACTCTATTGAGCCCATATTTACAGATAATCTTAGGTATTAGCCCAGGAGTGCACTGAAGGAGATTGGTCGAAATTGGACAAAGGGGTGTGGCACCTGCCATACAAAAAAAAAACACTCAAAATCGTATATCTCGAAAACTGCCAAATAGATTAAGCTCAAATTTACAAATAATCTTAGGTATTGGCCCAGAAGTGTTCCTTTGGAGATTGGTCAAAATTGGACAAAGGGCGTGGCACCGCCCATACAAAAAAACATTCAAAATCTCATATCTCGAAAACTGCCAAATCGATTGAGCTCAAATTTACAGATAATCTTTGTTATTGGCCCAGGAGTGCTTCTCTGGAGATTGGTCAAAATTGGACAAAGGGCGCGGCACCGCCCATACGAAAAAAACATTCAAAATCTTTTATCTCGAAAACCATCGAATCGATTGAGTTGAAACTTACAGACAGTCCTAGGTATTGGCCCAGGAGTGTTGCTTTGAAGATTGGTTACCGTATAAAAAAATATACATTTTAAATCCTATTTCTCGACACCCATGGGAGCTAAAGTGGGTGGGATTGGAAGACGGGCCATGGCGCCACCCTTACAACAAAGTTATTTAAATCACGATATCTGAACATTGCTTGATTGAAGCATTTTACAAAACCTGGCGGGACTGGACAAAAGGGCGTGACACCTATCATAACAAAAAAAAAAAAATATCTAACGTTATTCTTCGACAGTCATGGGAAAAAATTTGTCTAGACAATACAAACGTCCGAGGAAATATCGGTCAAAGCACATGGAGTACAGAATCAGTCTGGACACATCGGTTAAATAAAAATGAAATGAAAATGTACGAGCAGGCAAAACAACGTTTGCCGGGTCCGCTAGTAGTATAGTAAAAAATACCTAACCCACTCCGATACGCTTAGAAAGGCAAACCAGCATGAATCAAATTGTTGGTGTAACAGGCCCAACTGAATTAAGAAGCTTTCTCAGGACAGTTAAACTCTTGAACGTTTGTCAGACGTTCGCGAGTGGTGGCGACGTGGAAAAACAAACCTCAATGTGGACTTGAGTTCAGTAGTACTGGACACTAGTCACTGCACCCAGAATTTAGTTTACTAAATTTCTTATTGCGTCGGTTTTTCTGCCCAAAAACTTGTATTGCAAACATACAACCGAAATTATGCGAGTTGATGATTCTATAGATTAATCTCAATCCGAAATTAGTAACCCAAATTTATGTAGATAAACCAGTTTACGAACTAACAGTTACGATAAATAAAAAAAGGTCGACGAGGATGGGATTCGAACCCACGCGTGCAGAGCACATTGGATTAGCAGTCCAACGCCTTAACCACTCGGCCACCTCGTCACTTTCTGAAGGTCGACGTAGAAATCAGTTTCACAATTTTTTCGGTATAGCTACCTAACCTATCTATCTATCATATTCAAATAATGGTAGATATGTAACACACTGATACCTACTATGAGATGCTTAATGGCTAAGTCAGATGATGCCTAGATGAAATCTTTGTCTAGATGAGATTGCATGTGTACGCGACTGACTATAGATAGTGTCGGTTTAGTGACATATTATGGACTTCAATAATTCGCGATATTTATTTGTAAAATGCAATTTCTTATCAAAAAACTGTATCTAAAGAACAAATTTAATAACTCAAGAGGTTACTATAATTGAAGTGATCAATCATATCCAATTGCAAGTGGCAATCATCTGGTTCTGCACAATTGAATGTCAGTTGATTATTCAGTAGGTAAGGTACACACTCAAGAGATTCTTGACGATAGTTACCATTACCAGTCCCTTTTCAGGTCAATTAAAATTCAGAGTTTATTTTTAGCCAATAATTGGGTAGATAGATGTAATTTCATAATATTTCATTTGATTGGAAGAACAAATTAATGAGAATTCTCCATGTGGGGTAAGTGAAATTAATTTCCAACCCTGTACCTTGTCCTTAAGCGATAATAATCTAATTTATTATAACGATTGCATCGTACCGTTGAGCCCATAGATAGAGAATTGACTTTTAATTAGTCTTACAGTGAGATCGTTTACAATAGACGAGCCTATTTCATTTTCATCACGATTTCGGTTTGGGAAACGTTTCATAAAAACTTGAATTCTTTTTCCCACGAATGCCGAGTAAAAGATGAAAGACAGCAACCTATGCCATCTATATGAGAATTATAGATAAGTAACTTTTATTACCTATCTATGAAAGGTGAAAAATATCGATAAATAATGTTATCTTTTGTGGTGCGTAGATATATTATTAATATCTGATGCGTATTTTTTTTAAAGAGGTTAATGCCCGGTTTCACATTCACAGTCCAGAACTTAAGAGTAGAGACGTGATAAGTGTCACTAGTCTAGTCACTCATGTATATTTTGCGCATCACAGTCGATTCACAATAGATAGATACTCACCACAAATGGTAGAAACACCTAGGCAGTACATTCTTATAAAAATGTTTGTTTGTAATAAAACGTGGTGTTAAACGACAAACAAGGCAAACAAACAGACAGTTCAAGAATCTAGTTTAGTAAGTCTGACAGCTCTCTAACTTTATGTAGCTGAGTTTTCATTGGGCCGAACGTCAAGAAAACAGATCTTATTTCAGTTTGAAGTCTATGTATCGTTGTTGTTAAACTGTTAAACTCAAGCGCAATTGCATCATCATCTTCACTACTTGATGACTACTACTTCACTACTTGAGGAACATGCGGTGAAGAAGATAAAATTAAAATATCTATAAAACTCCATCGGAATATCCATTTTCATATTATTTTTCGAATTAATTACTTTTATCTGATTTAAAAAGCAAATCTATCAAATGCTACACAAAAAATGTACATTCAACGATTTTGACGTTTATAGTTTAGATATGAATGGCCCCGTTCCAATGACCGAGAGATCTAGCGGCAGCGGCAAAGTGACATTAGAATTAATTTGAATTCGTATTATTTCATCTTCATTAGAGTCAAAAATGTATTTTGTGCCATCATGCCGCATACCTATTTATTAATACATTATATAATTTAAATAATCGAATACAATGTACATATATTAATTACATAGAAGTTTGAATTCACATTTTACACCAAATTGGAAATATTTGACTTCTGGACTTTGACTTTTATTTTGGCAGTTCGATATTTTTTTCAATTTAGCAATTCATATTGCGCTAGATTGAAAAATTTCCTAGAAAAGGATATTTCACAAAATGTGCTGGGGTCTTGCGCTAATGCTAAAATGTAAATTTTTTTTATGTGGAGTTTGGCATGTCGCTAGTCATCTAGCGGCTAATGGAACCGGGCCAATGTATTATAGTGCTTCTGGTTTAGATTCTGAATTCAAAACCAGAAGCAAAATTCTCTTCTTTTCGGGAAAAGAACTGTCAGTTGAGTGCCAATGGAACGCTTTCACAAGCGTTCGGATTGCTTCCGGAGACAGACAGCTGAATAGCTTGCTACATTTCAAAGATCCGATAAGGTAACGTCGTAACGATCGCACTATTTCAATAAGCTTTGCCATTGAAAAGACATTCATCGCTCAAACTCAAAAACATAAACAGAATGAAAACGTTCTGTCAAAAAATCGGTAAAAGCTTGTCAGGTTGAAAACAATAAAGCTGACACTTTTGATAAATCCTTTATAGGTACAAATTTGCGATTCTTCATCTGTAGATCCATTCTGCAAAATTGAGGAATAGGTTTGTTTCCACAATATTTAAACGCGTAATTTTAAATTGGACCACACACTCACATGCGCTTTCTTTCAATTTGGACAACGTGCGCCTCTAGTTTACACTCATATTAATGTAAGTACAAGTTTATCGAACCTGTCGTGCAGCAAAAAAGTCGTTAAAAAAAATTGTACAATTATACCATGGGTTTAAAAAAATTTTCTCTATTATTTTATTTTTATCCGTAACAAATAAATAAATAAATACCTATAGTAAAAACAAAACTAACACAAAGACTATACAATTTTTATAAAAACATATTATTCTGGTAGTACGAGCTATCTGGCAACACATAAAGTCCATCGGCACGTCCATTGAAATCAAATCGTCCCTTCAAAGGGCTTAATTGTGAATCATCGAAAAATTGCCTTCTACCAAAAATTGGGGGCTCCTGACGAAGGAAACCCTTTCCGGGAAATGTATTTGATGTCATCAATTCGGGCATGCTGAATTCATAAGCTCCATTCGGCTGTCCATTTGAGAGAAAATTAATGGGAAAGTTTGTAAAAGGGTTATTCACAGCATTTCCATGGAAACTCTCTGTACGCAATGGGCTAGGCATAGGCATAGGTGTTGATGACTGTGAAACATATCCCATACCAGGAGTGTACATATATGGCGTTGGAGGCAGTCGAACATAGTAGATCGGTGAATTCTCAAAGCTGGACAATCTCGACTGACCACCAAGAAGTCCCATATAGTCTTGACTGGGATTAGCCCCCAGTAGCTGATCGTCCATCATAGAATGATAAGAGGATCCACCAAGGAATCCCATTTTCGGTAGCCTTGCAGATTTTCGTTGAAATGATGATTTGGATTTTGGTTCTAAAACAAAGAAGATAATATGTAAATTACATTTTAATGCAGGAGCGCAAGCAAAGTTTGGATACTTACTTTGTTTTTTCATTCCCATTAGCTTTGCAAGGAATTTGCTCGAAGGAGGTTTTATACTAATCTCTGTTACACTCTTTGATGCTGTACATGCTGTCAAAGCCATCAGAAGGATGGGAAGAAATATTAAATAGTTTGGTAATTCCATTGTAAGTCCTTTAACAAGTATTTTCTGAGAAAAAAAAGCATAATAACATTATCAATGAGTGCTGTATTTTTCACACACATTACATATATAGATCAAGCAGATTCAGATTCACAGATTCACCTAATATAAAATATCAAGTAGGTAGGTAAAAATTACGTTACAATCTGTACAATTTCCAATTATTATCGTAAAAAATTACAATCATACAAGTATTACATATCTCACGTTGTAATTGCCCGTATTACATTGACCACTGGATGACGAGCGGTATGTCAAACTCCATATAAAAAAAAAGTTAACATATGTACTTACATATACCTCTTGTACATGGTGGCCCAACAAAATAAATAAAACCACATAAAACAATGTCACACAATAAAAAATGTCTTCCAAAATTAACTGAAAGGATTTAACAGTTCAAAAGAAATCACTTAAAGGAATCCGATGATGAACGAATGAAAAGAAATAGTTGCTATAATTCTAACCAAAGTGTTAACAAAAAGTTGTTGTTCTCTGAAACAACACCTCAATGATAAACTCGACGAAATTTCCTAACAGGAATTGGCTAGGAGGTACTACCTAATTTAAGCTTGAAACGTTGGCCCCTATTGTGAGTGTCGATAGTTGATCGTTGATCGACAATACTGTCGATCGGTAGACAACTGCGATTGTCGATTGCGATTGATATTTGTCGATTTGACTGTCGCTTGTAGTCGATTACAAATGTCTGGTCGATGCTTTTTCTTGGAAGTGAAAAAATTTTGTGCGTATCTACGAATAGTTAAAATCAATCGACGCAATCGACAATTGTCCCGACGATCGCTGATCGACAATCACAATAAGGGTCGTTGTTACACCTCGCTTTCACCCATTAAATCTTGTTTAAATGTTTATTTCGACCTTTAAGTTTTTTTTTTTTCATTTCTTTTTTAATTTGATATCCATCAAGTGGGCGCCGGCATTTTTGTTGACCATTTGGGCTTGTTCTTATAGTTCTCATAGTTCTCACTGTGACTTCAAAGAACCCCAAAGAAAAAAGTCTGGAAAGGTTAAATCTCTCCGTGTCCGTGTCGGCGTTAGGCAATAACGCCCAAGGAAATAGCGCCCAAATCGATTTGGAAATAACGTTCGTTTTTTTGACAAGCAGTAAATCCCAAAATAGTAAGTGGAAATGCATAAACAGTGCAATAAGTATGGGGGGCATGCTGCCCCCCTGCAACCCCCTGCTTGGGTTGTCTGCCGGATTTTGGAGTAGGTGGGAGTTCGTACTGTAAAAAAACATTCAATGTATCCAATTTTGCTCATACTCCAAATCTGACAGTAACCCCAAGCAGGGGGTTGCAGGGGGCAGCATGCCCCCCCATACGTATTAAACTGCAAATTATTTTTGGGCTTTATTTCCATCTTGTTGTTTTTTTTTGGGCGCTATGCATTTTTTTGGGCGTTATTTCCAAATCGATTTGGGCGCTATTTCCTTGGGCGTTATTGCCTAACGCCGTCCGTTTCGTGTCCGATTTCAGTTCAAATCACTAAAACGAGACATTAGGCGACCCGGAAACGCATCCTTCAAAATGTCTTTAGTCCTTCAGTTCCGATTCATCAATTTGTGGCAATAAATGAAGTCGTTGATCATGGTTCTGTATCTGTATCGCTCACCAATCACCGCGACGATCCACGGCCTCCTTGTAAAAATGAGGCCCGATTACACCTCCGCCTCTTCTGTTACGTGTTTTTTTTTTCAAATTTTTCGAGAAGTGCAGTTAACCAGTTGCCAGTTGGCGTAGGACTGACAATGTCAAATTATTCCGTTAAAAAAAATTGTCATACGAATACTCCGCAATCTTGAGGAGTATTATAACGTTCCATTACTGGCTATGCAAATATCCGAACAAAACTGACAGTTGGAGCCATTTGCAAAAAATATAGGCTCTTCCGGTTCCGATAGGGTGATACATTTTTCTTCCGATGGCAGAGTACTTTAGAGAGAGTTGCTCCACCGGGGATATTATATATGCTAGACGTCTGGCACTGGCGGTCAATGGAACAAGGCGAAAGTGGGTATTGTAAATAAAATCCGAATGTTCGTTGCTAAAATTTTGTTCTCCACAGGGAAAAATAGATCATACTTTGGGACACTATCATTGTGAACACTAACGCAACCTGTGAAAGAAAAAGTTTACCAAACCCCTAAGATACTTGAACCAACAGAATTAATTTATTGACAATTAGAATTCCGCGTCTTATCTCCTCCTAAGCACTAAAACAAATCCCGAGCAGTAGAAATCCAACTGGATACTATATTATGTATCTATAGTTCCCGAAGCAAGATCATTTTGTGACAGTCTATTTTACTACAATACTGTCAGAAAATATTACCGAGATTAATATTGGACACAATTTCATATACGACCTAGTTATGAAATTAAATCTCTATAAGCGATGGCGCTTTTTTTCCTAACTTTTTTAAATAATTTTATACGTCCAATCTTAAAATTGTCAGAAAAGAAGACAAAATAATCAATATCAAATGTCACTTTGCCCTTGGCTCTAGACATTTAGCGGCAACATTCCTCTATGAGGGATATTATCCTGCAGACATCTACTGGTCAATGGAACGCGGCCATTTGCTTGTGTGAGCTTTTATTTCGGGACGAATGGCATAAATGCCCTACTTTAATCGATAAAATTACTGATCTAATAAGAATTCATGTCACTACACTTATACGTCCATTTGAATTTATTATCCACAAGCTGCTATTTGTTTCACTTATTTTCTGTTCTTATTCCAATTATGAACGCCCATTATTCACTTTGAAGCGTTCTTCTACCAATTTAACACCGCCACACAAATAGAGCAATTACCACGCGACAAATGCGAAATATATAAACCACCACCAGGATTCTTGTCTTACGCCACTATAGCACTCTGAAAATTGTCCTTAATAAATCGGGAAATCTAATCGCACGATAAAGTATCAGCCAACTGCGCAGACCGCGACTCAACACGTTTACAGAGTAATTTAGGTTCGGTACTAATAAATCTTTACTCTTGGCCAAGTAGTTAAATCCCTGCGATAAGCAAACACTATTACCACCACCACCATCACCTCCAGACAGCAGAAGCAGCACCCACAACATTTGCAAGAAATTTTGAATTAAAATTCAGAGCGTCAAGTCCAGCGATTCGCCTGCGCCTGAGAAAAAAACCTTTACCTAGGTATGTCTTATCGTCGTCTCTTCCTCCACATTGGACTTTCTGAGCATGTGCTTCCATTTCTTTCCGCATCAATTTAAATACCAAAAACAAAAAAAGAGTAGCGTCCACGGCTAAACAGTTATATCCCATAGTAAGTGCGCTTCTATACCGCGACTGCCCCCCTCCCCCACCACTTTTGTAACATTGCAAATGCGCGCATGGCATGTGGAAATCATGCATCGAATTTGGATTTTTTAGCCTCCTCCACCAGCGAAGGGGGGCTGTGACAATTAACTTGGTTTTGTTCTATCAATGCCTAGCCTAGTGAGACAACACTGCGCGGTGTCGAAGTCGAGCCGGTGAGAAGAAGAATAATATCTATGGGAAAAGGAAAACTCTCATCAATGGCGTCTCGGAAATTTGCGCCGCGCCGCGCCGCCTATAATCGCATTTATGCATGCCAAAAGTCCCCCAGTTTGGATTTGTATTCGACAAACTGAGATTTGAGAAAAGCAGATCAAGTGACTTCCACTGCATACACGCTAAGAGTAGGTACCGCGCGACATGTGTTAGGAAACAGAAGAGGATACTGCATGGAGCATAATAATTGGCATCCGCCTGCTTGACAGTCACAAACGTACGCCAAACATTTTCTTTTAATGACAGGTGATAGCAACTGAATCCGATCTAGTTAGTTAAGTGAACATTTCTCGTTTTTATTTTTGGATTTGTTACGCTGCGCAGCGTTGCGGTGGCGGTGTCGGTGGCGGGCACACATGTTTAATTGAATTTAATTCGGTTAGTGGAAACCATTGATCGGATACGGAAATTTTTGTGTGAGCTGGGTTTTCGCTGGGAACAGTGTTGTTAGGTCTCTCTCTTCATTTTTCCCACGAAACGTGGTCATTTTTCCCTTTTTCCCTTTTCACCGAACTCAAATTCCCACGAAATTCCCACGATGAATTAAAATGAAAAAAAAAATAGTAATAATAAATTTTAACTCATTTTTATTATATTGAAAGAAAATCACAATGGCCGCGTTCCATTGACCGCTAGATGACTAGCGGTATGCCAAACTCCATTATAAAAAAACTGACATTTCAGCTGTAGCACATATTGTGAAATATCCTTTTCTGGGAAATGTTTCAATCTAGCGCAAAATTAACTAAATAAATAAATAAATAGTTCATGCAACAAGTCCGTATAGGCATCATAGAGGTCAAGCTTCTCTAGTTTGTGTGAGTTTTTATTTTTGGGGCTAATGGAAGGGACCTACCATTTTATGCCGACTCTGAACGGCTGAATTGAGAAGCTTTTTCAGTACAGTTATACTCTCGTATGTTTGTCAAACGTTCGCGAGAGGTGGTGCTTTTCCGGGGGTCGAACCTGGGACCTCTCGCACATTAACCGCTGAGCCACTGCGCCCACAAAATTAACTGGTGAGCCGTCAGATTGTTTTTGTACTACAACTTTTTTGTTAAGAGGCTATTTACATGAGCTCTTTTTATTTCTGCTGATAATTGTTGTGCATTTTTGAATTAGTTTTGATGAAATTTCTCAAAAATTTGGTTTTACAATTTTTTTTGTCAGATTCCTGAAACTCCCACGATTGTGGTGCTTTTTCCCTTTATCCCACGTAAGGCTTTTCGGACATCGAAATTCCCACAAAAAGGGATAAATCCCACGATATAACAACACTGGCTGGGAATATAATTACTCGACGTGAATGGAATCCGATGATTTCAGTGATCGTGACTGGTTGGGGTTTCTAATTGCGATACCCAGTTGCATACATTTAAGTGTGCATACTATGATTTTGGGGTAAGTTTTTGCAGTATGACAATCGGTTTTCATCTTTAGAAAGTTCATTTATCCGAAAGAAAGGCGGTCAAGAAAAGTCCATTTGGAAATCAGTGATTTCGCATCTTTATAAAGTACGCACGCAGTGTTCAAATATGTATATGGAAATTAGTAGGAATACTTAACCTACTTGTAAATGGGAATACAGGGATAGGTATATCAGAAAGATATAAATACTATCATTGTTTGATATAATGTCTTTGTTTAGTGAATGAACAGCAAACTAATTTCAAAACCTATTTTGTATTATTATCTATCTAATAGCAATTTGACTTCTCTTAGGAAAGTTGAACCGAACTCTTTAAAGCGGTCCACGAGGTGTACATTTCTATAAAATATGTAGATGCTATTTCTACACTTTAATTAGTGTTGGACTTAGTCTTCCGGAAAGCGAGTTCGGAAATTTGCTTGTCCTGTAGCAGGTATAGGTATATGTAGCATAGCCGAAAGAGTTTTGACAGAGTAAAGTCCTCGCGGTTGTCAAGTTTACCAACTGATATTATGATGTCTGCCGTTGTACAGTGTAGTGAAAGTTCGATTATGAACAGTGTCCATCGAAAAGCTGAAATTCCCTGTAGACCACGTGGATGGCAACTCGTGGTCCAATGTCGATATTCCATGCAATAAACCGATGCAAGAGAATTCCTTAAAAAAGTCATAGAAAATAGTGAAATTCTGGTGGAAGTTAGATTTTGAAAATTTACGTTGGCTTTTCTTGTCAATTTAAAATGAGACACGGGAAAACCTAACTCGGGATGAAATAGCAAAAATAATTTTTTTTAGTGAAGCGGGATTTTCTTGTTGGAGTCGTGCGTAATTACGTTAGACTTGGTGAAAATTACAATCTTGGAAGCGACAACAACTGAAAAATGTTCGATCTTGCAGATATTAAATATCTTTTATATTTATATTTTATATTTTACAGGAGGTTCGACGGCATTATGTCATATCTACCTACTAATATTTAAAGAGAATTTGTAACTTTCGTACAAAATTTCGAACTCGAGATTTGAAGCAATTACGATGATAGGGGAACTTAAGAATTTGGGTCTTGCAATTCATTCCATCCGTATGTCTGGCTGTCCCATCCTAAACGCTTGGACGGATTTGTTTCAAACTTCGTATTTAGAGTTTGTGGGCTCACCGCTAGTTTCTTCCTATCACAGCGAAACATTTTACATAAAGACAGAAACCTAAAATACCGTAAACGTGTCAACTTCAACAACTTCCGCTGGCTCAAGCTAATAAATCACATAACGGAAGAAGGGAATAATGTTACTATGTATATGTATTAAGTGACGAAAAAAAGAATTTAATCTCGAGGGCTCCGATGGTTTTTCATTATTATTGGCATGACTATTGCGGACATCTCAGCAGGTAAAAATAAAAAGACAACGGGGGAGGCTCGTTTATGATCTTCGCAACAATTTGCTCTGCGTGAACATAACAAATCACATAATATGGTTTGGTAACCAAGAGATTTTAACTCTTCTTTGTATATAGGTGAAATTGCAAAATTGAGTGAAATTGTTATTATAAATCAACTCTTGCCATTAACATTTTAAATATTATTTCGTGTAAAAGTTGACTGCGACTACGCTTCAAGTGGTCTATACGGAATGTCCAATATTGGCATTACTTTTTTAAACATATCGACTGGTATCTCACCAACAACACGAGTTATGTTGTCTTCCAAGGCGGCAATAGTTGTTGGCTACGAGAGACTTTACATATCCCCACAAAATATAAAGGGTCCGCCATCTAACGTTTTTTTGTTCAACTAGTGCTTATTTCGCGAATGGTAACACTTAGCTCATGTCTGATTTGACAGATAATTAGTTTTATCCTTCCGCTGAACGAATATGGTTGTGTATACGCTTGAACAACGCTGGGAAATATTGCGACATTACTTTGAAAATCATGGTAATGTTGCAGAATGTGTGCGAAAATTGCGTACGGATTTTGGAAGAAGAGAAGCACCGTCAGCTCCGTATGTTCGTTATCTTGTGAAAAAAGTGAAAGAAACTGGCATCCTCATCGATAAATCAAAGCGTGAAAAGCCAAAAACAGTGCGTACACCCGAGAAAATTGCTGCTGTGGCAGAAAGTGTGCGTGAAGCGCCATCAACATCAATTCACCACCGTCGTTCTCAACAATTGAACATTTCGGAGATACAGCGCGCTTCAATTCACTTGGCCATTCTACTGCGCAGGTTTCTGTGTATTTTGTTTTGTGTCGTGTATATTCTATTAAATCCTCTCTCTGCGCAACCGACGCACACTGGGGCAGAACACCACTAATGCTGGCATTTAATACAATTTTGAAGTTGAGCTTTGATTTAAACTACCGTTTTATTTTCATTCCGCGGTACTAATAATCATTTTTAGTGTCCAGGCTAACTTTTACTAAGTCACAATGGCGAAAATTTCCATATAAAATTTTCCATTGTGACCGTCAAAATATTTAAGTTGAAGACTAAAAATGATTATTGGTAAGGCCCATTGTAAATATGATAGAGAATAAAAAATGAGAATGTGACAGTTAATTGGGAGCACGTGGTCTTTGCAAAATCGTCACGAATGTAGCATTTGGTAATTTTTTTCATCGAAGCCAGACGTGTTTTTTTGTTTTGAGTGACAACAGTTAACTGGGTGCAATTTCTAAGAACTTTTTATTATACAAAAAAAAACTATTACAATGGAATCAGTAGGCCCAGGTGTGTTGATTTTTTTTATTTTTATAAGTAATTTTTCTTTTTGTCCTCTTAATATGTGGTTAAAGATTAAAAAAAAAATGGAAAAAAATGTGTTAATTTTTGTATTTTGTCAAATATCTAAGCGTTTTAGATGTGTTGGCCGTGACATGACGTTAAGTGTTGTATCAATTTGTGACAAGTGGTTTGTCTAGTTTTAGAATCTGTAAAGTTTTTTTGCAGATATTTGCAGTTTTTTGTACAGTTGACTTTTTTGTTGGTGACGTCACTCTCGAAAAATATCGATTTTTTTTCTATTTGTTTAATTTTAATTACTTCTTAGACCGAACACCTTCCAAAACGTTGTCGATTACAAGGGAAGAGCTGTACACTATTATGAAAAGTTCAAATTTGAAGGGATTAGACAGTCAAATTGCGTTTTTAAGGGAAGAAATTCAAAAACGGGTCCGATGCAGCGATGATACAAAAAAAGGTATTAATGACAAAGTAACGGAGTTCAAATCGAAATTTAAATCACGCTGGGAAAAAGCTTGTCGGATGGAAACAACATTTTTGAAAGCAAACATTGCGTGGCTAAAAACACCTATACTTTTTAAATATTCTGTAGACTCTAAACGTGGTCGTCCAAAGGTTGCGTTTGAGGAATCATCAGAAATATCAAAACGTCAGAAAACGGAACTCTTGAGAAAGTCCACGTCTATCGCTCAGTTGACTTACGCAGCTGAAATGGGTTTGAGAGCTTCTGGGCAGTTAGATGCTGCAAAGTTAATGCATGACGTGACAACAAACCCAAATCATGCTGAAAAATGCAGAAAAGCTTTGAGGGACTCAATTGAACTTGCTTCAATGACTGGGGAAGAAGCTTTAGCAATGATTATTGAGGCAAATCTGTCACGCTTACAGTACGAAATTATACGATCTAAAGCTCCCAAAGTATTTCCATCATACAAAGTAGTTCAAGAGTGCAAAAAAAGTTGCTATCCGGAGCCTGAAAATATGAGTATATCAGAAGTGTCTGTATATACTAATTTACAAAGCTTGCTGAACCTTACAGTTGCTCGTTCGGAAATTCTAATGACGGGAATACAGCCAGGAGATTTTTCGAACATGCGGAAATTTCAGCTGATATTACTAAAGTAGATGTCGAATTGATTAAAAAAATGCATATTATCATGACAGTGGTTGCTTGTGGTCATGAGGTCGATTGCGAAAAATTTCGAGAATTTGCCCATGAAACTGCAAAATATTACGTTGCTAAGTATCCTTGGTACTATATGCCTCCTACAGTCCACAAGTATCTCATTCATGGAAATGAAATTATTTCAAAAGCTTTATTGCCTATAGGGCAGCTAAGTGAAGAAGCTCAAGAAGCACGCAATAAAGATTTCAAAAATTATAGAGAACACCACTCCCGAAAAAATAGCCGGAAAAATACAAATGCAGACATTTTTAATTTGTTCCTTTTATCATCGGACCCCGTTTTAACAAGTCTGCAAAGAGTTCCAAAAAAAAAACTTCAACATCTGCCCCAAGAAGCAATTAGTTTGCTCAAATCCCCAAACACACCAATACCAAATCAAAGTGGCATTGATGTAATAAATGAGAGTGATGAAGACGAAGAAGAATAAATTTGTATTTTGATTATTTATCTTGTTTTTGTTAATGTTAATTAATACGAAATATATGTTCCTAATTGTTAATATAATTAAATTTGTATAATAGTAAATATTTTGTTGTTTAAAAAAAAAATAAAAATAAAAAAATAAAAAAAGTAGGCGTTTTAGTGGGCGTGTCGGGTGGGCGGGTTTAAAAATATGTTGGTACTGATCTGAGAAGCTATCCTGAAAAATTGCAGGTTCCTAGCTGTAACGGCTGATTTGATGCCACATTTTAGGGCATTCTGCCCCACTGTGCGACGGTTGGCCAAGTGACTTGAAACGCGCTGTATCATTGAGACGAATTTTGCATAAAGACCTTGGTATGACGTCATACAAAGTCCAATTGGTTCAGGAGTTGAAGCCAACTGACCATCCAATGCGTTTTCGCTTCGCTAAGTGGGCCTGCGATCGACTTAGAGAAGATGCCGATTTTGCCAAAAAAATCATCTTTTCAGATGAAGCTCATTTTGATCTTGGCGGGTATGTAAACAAGCAAAATTGTCGCATTTGGGGCACAGAAAACCCGCACGCATACATTGAAAAGCCGATATACCCAAAACGAGTCACTGTTTGGTGCGGATTTTGGTCCAGAGGCATAATTGGGCCATTTTTCTTCGAAAATGAGCAAGGAGTGGCCGTTACAGTCAATGGCGATCGTTATCGGGCCATGTTGAACGAATTTTTGTTCACAAAAATTGAAGAGGAGGATATTGACAACATTTGGTTTCAACAGGACGGCGCTACGTGCCACACAGCCGAAGCTACACTCGATGTTTTGCGCCCTGTTTTTGAAGATCGCATTATCAGCCGCAGAGCTGATGTCGTTTGGCCACCGCGGAGCTGCGATTTGACACCGTTGGACTATTATTTGTGGGGTGCCGTAAAAGATAAGTGTTACGCCGACATGCCATAGACAATTGACGCTTTAAAGGACAATATTCGTGAAGCCATTGGTGAAATACAGCTGCACACAATCGATAATGTGCTTAAAAATTGGACCGATCGTGTAGGCTACTGCATGGCCAGCCGAGGCAGCCATTTGAATGAAATTATTTTCCATTATTAACCGGAAGGATTGTACTTTCAAATAAAAAAAGAAATTTGAGAAAATATTCAGTAGTTTTTTTTTATAGCATTTAAAAAAAAAAAAGTTATTTGGCGGACCCTTTAGTCCAGCGGCCGGCGTCAAATCGCACGATCTAGGCGGCCAATTCACAGGTCCAAAACGGGAGATGAATTGCTCGGCTCTACGAAATTAAGCAGCAGGAAATAACACCTCAAACATTAAAATGAAATTAGTTCCCAAAAATTGGGCAAATTTTCATAACGAAATAAAGCCCCATTTAATCTGTGGAAATAAAGCCCAAAAAATGAAAATTCATCCAAAAAATAAATGAAATAAGGCCCCAAGGTACATTTTAATTTTTTCATATTTTAAACAAATGAAAATATGCCCAAAAACTTAAATAAACACATTCATTGTATCTTCTACAACTTGTCTATAAAAAGGACATTAGAAATTGGATAAACCTTTACCAATAGCTTCAGCTTGCAGTTTTAGGTTGCATTCAGTGCAAATTCTTAATGCCCCTATTATGTAAGACAACTACAACTAAAGTTGAGTTGTCACTTGGTTTTATTTAATTCAAAATTCGGTATTGTCCGTATTGTAATACACAACCTTGATAGAAAAGTTGTCTGTCAAAACACAACAAAGATGGTAGTGGCTGTCTATAAGTTGTTAGTTAGTTTGGGTTGTGTGAAAGTTGAGTTGAATTGAAGACAACTCAACTCAACTAAGTTGAGTTGTCTTACATAATAGGGGCATAAGTGCTTGCAAGGCAGTAGCACTACATTCGCCGGCAAATAAGTGCAAACTAAGCAAACGTGATAATCTTCAAAAGTGGTGGTAACTTCTTCACTTGATTCTTCCTCCAAACTTTCCTCTTCGGAGGATTCTTCATCTTCGAATATATCCTCTTTTGGAGTCATATCCCGTTGCTCTCTTATAGGTACCATCCATGAGGTAGATAACTGTTAGTTTTTCCTGTTCCAATAGCATATTCGCTTCTTAAATTTTGGAGCTGTTTGGAACATTCGCGCGAATTTTTAACTGTTATTTCATCAAATTAAAACAACATTTTATTTCCTATTAGACCGAGAGCCCGCTGTAAATTTTGAACGTGAAAGGCAACCGGATGAATTTTACATAAATACGTTGCTCTGATGCCCAAGATTTCAAATATGCCCGTCTGGCAGCGCTTAATGGCAGCTAAAGGGTGTAACTGCATATTAAAAATGCGTTATGATTCAAAACAGGAATAATTGGTGCAACGGCTTCAATCTACTACCAAATAATAGAGAATGATCCCCTTAGTAAAAATACATGTATCCAAGACGTTTTAGGTGTCGCCACGCCAGAGAATTTCTTAACGACCACGAATGGGCTCCTAGAGCGTGTGGACTGGTGTAACTTAAGACCAGCTGTCTATACAAAATTACAAGAACTATAGGACTGAACATGGGATGTATTAATAAACAACTTTTTAAAATACACTTTCGTTGGATTGTAGCTCATTATCTTATTATTTTAAAATATTGTTTGAAAAGATCAGTTCTCCGTATATAATCTTTAGCAGATATTGTTTTTTCTCTGACAGGAAGTGAACGTGCGCTTCGCTTCCCTTAATTGGAAAATGTGCCTTATACAAACAAACTGAATCCTTCTTTTCTAGTCGCTAATGAAATAGAATAACAAGTGGGCGCAGTAGTGCAGTGGTTAGTGTGCTGGACTACTGTGCGAGTGATCCCAGGTTCGATCCCCGGAAAAACACAAATTACATCTTAAGATTTTTTCTACTGCGTCACCTCTTGCGAACGTATGACAAACATCCGAGAGTATGAGTGTCCTGAAAAAGCTTCTCAATTCAGCCGTTCGGACTCGGCATAAAATTGTAGGTCCCTTCCATTTCCATTCGTCGCAAAAATAGAAACTCACACAAACGAATGGTTTCGAGAAGCTAGGCCTATTTATTTATTTATTTAATAAAATAACTCGGGCCCCAAGAAAAATTTCCAAAATCAGGGAAACAGATTTTATTTATTTCTTATATACATAGAGTAGGTACCTACACAAACCGAGTTTGAAATCGATCGGATGTATGTACGGTCCCGTACAAAATTTGGTCTCCCCTTGTCGCCCCATTTGAATTTCCCCCAAATCGCTTCTACATAAGTGCTCACTTTGGCATTAAAAGAAAATTTGTTTCAAAATATATGGACCGTTTGGGCTGGGCATTGATCACCAATCAGTCAGGACAAACTGCTTCATACGTGAGATAAAAAAATAAACCATATATAGGTACAGTTCATACAAAAGGGCTTCCTTAATTTATTTATCATTTCTATAAAAGTATAAATATTATGTTCGAATTGTTTGAGCATTTAAATCACAGTTGCATTTGCACAAATTTTTAAGAATATAGCGGATCTAACAATCTACCCATTCACCGATCCCCAAATTTGACTCTCGTCACATCTTATACTATGTCCTATATCTTAACTATTTTGTATCTATAACTCGATCTATTGGCTATTTCTTAGAAGTAACAATATTAAATTAATAATAACTTGACAGCGGATCCTGGTACATCGATTGCAATGAATTGAAATTGTTCCGCAAAATGTAGATATCCTCAGGTCGGCCGTTGAAGACGAATGGTCTCTTAAGATTCGTCAATTTTGTGTCCAGCTGTGACATGTATGACGACTGCGGTGACATGTATGAAGGTTGCGGTGACATGTATGATGGCTGTGGTAGATAGCTCGGACGGTACGACCCTGGTGGCGATGGCCTTTGAGGCGGCATTGTTGGCAACTGACTTTGTAAATCATTGGGCGATCCCATTTGGTATATTCCTGTTGGCTTGCCATTGGCCAGGAAATTCACTGGTAAGTTAAAGATTGAGCTCAATGTTGGATACGAGCTATATGGGAGAAGTGGTGAAAAGTTTGGCGCAAAAGTACCCGGCTGCGAAGTGTACCCTAAGCCGGGAATGAACATATAAGGTGTCGGTGGCAAGCGCAAGTAGTAGATTGGTGAATTGCGATAGTTTGCTGGTCTTCGGTTACTGGCCCGTGACATTGAATCTTCGATGTCATTTTGTCCATTTAATTCGTATAGCATCTCAGGGGATATGATGAAAGGATATGGTATGAAGATCGGTTGAGGATATCCCACGAATGGAAGAAATCTGTTGTGCTGCATTGTTGCATCGTGGTGCTGTTGATAGGGATTCCATCCATTGATGTGTGGAGGCATTCGCTCGGGTTTCAGTTCATTTAGAATTTGATAGGGATCCTGCTGTTCCTCTTCAGATGTTTGCTCTGATTTGATGGAGTCTTCTTTATCGTGAACATACTGTACTTGGGAATTATGGACAAGGCTGGGTTTTGTTGGTGTTAAATTGGCACATGTCGTCAAGTCCATAAGGTAGAATGTTATCGCTAGCACAAGAACGGCCGACTTCATGATGGATTATTCAAAGGGTCTGTAAGTAAAGTTGAAATTGATTAATATTTCCCAGAATAGTTGAAGTTGGTGTCCTAAAATGTTTATAAAAAAGCGTTTTTTTTTTTGAGTAAACATATTTTATGTATATGAAGCAAGTTGAAATTTTATAAATCGCAGGTTCGAGACGAAAGACGGCCAAGAAGTCCTAACTTTCGGGATCTCAGACAATTTACAGCTGCATGACTGGAAGTTATATAACAAGTATAATAGTTTAAGCAGATCAGTGCTGTTTAGAGTTTCAGTGTAGCATCCTGTTCGGTGTGCACAAAAAGAACAGAAGCTGTTAATATTCGAAAAAGACCATCCCCGAAAATAGCTTCGGTTAATTAAGCCTACGGTCATTCAAAATTTCGAAAACGATTGTGTCGAGACGATCATCATTTCGGATATGTATAGGAAACTCATTTAGTAGATCACTCTTTACAATTAAAACAATATGTATGACTCTGTCGCACGGTTAACTCCCATAAAAAGAATCACAATGTTTCCAGAAGGGCGGTGGTACAGTTGGGTTCATACGCTCTATCAACCCGTAATCCTATAACCTAACCCTAATTGTAGACAAGCTCTATCAGCATATTCGGAAACATATTTCTATGTGCACCTTACAAGACAGACAAATAACGCTCACGTTGACAAGCTGCGAGGACATCACTATTCCAAAACGGGTATTCTTAAAGGACAATCAAACATTGGAATGCGCTTAGCATAATCTGCAAACATGACACAGAAAGAGAGGTTTGTGGAAGTGGGATAGTCTGTACAGATTGGGTACTTGGAATATTTGTTTCGTGTCACTAGATCTGTACTACTGAACTAGTTTTGGTCATAATATCATTCACATAACACGTACGTGTTTTGTTTAGCATTAGGTAGGGTACCTCTACATACCCACTTCCAATCCGACACTTTGATCCGAAAAAGAAACTTCAACATACTGACACCGATTGAATGTATAATGATAACCGCCCAGAAATGGCAATGTCAATGCAATTATTGTATAATAGAAGCGTGCTTATTTTTAAACACTAATAATAATCATAAAACAGGGCGAAGCTTCGCACTGACAATATAATTACATAATACTGATACATTGTCAGGTAGATATATTATTAAATAATATGTATATTAACAATATTGGCAATAATGTAATGACTCTATTGGCAATCATCTATTTATTTTTATCATTACATACATTACTCGAGCTGAAAACAGTTTGTGCTTATTTGTACCCTCAGTGTCAAGAGATTAGTTTTAATGATATCCTACGGCGATGGTGCTGCTGTTTTACAGTGCCAGCAATTGACATATTATTATAATGGACTGCTAGTATAGGTAGACATCTTCACGTTGGTTCCAATATAACTATGTACTAGCTCTCGTGGTTCGGAACGGAATAAATTAAAAACTTTTTTGAAGTGACATCTATTGTAAACAAGAGACAAGACTTATTTTCTGGACAACATTTCAACGGATAAACTGAGCACTATCTTCCAAATAAGAGGGGAACTGATTAAATTGAATTTTGTACCGCATCGCCCGGATCTACCAATTTTGTGTAGCCTGTGCAATCTAAGAGAACGAGAGGATGTGTTCCACTTTATTGCGATTTGCCCTATATTAAAAGAGTTCCGGAAAATGTTCTTTGGATTACACGTGCTTGAGCTAGAGGCAACCTTGAGCATACTAAACGGGGACCGAGGATGGGAGGTACTTTATAACTACGCTGTAAATGCACTACGCTACAGAAAGAGTATAATCGAAGAAAACTTTTAAAGAAACCAAATATTTCAACACAACAAAAGAAACTTTAAAATGTATTCATTAATTTATCAATCTGGTAGACGGCCTTCAGCCAAGCCATATACTTAGACTTAGTATCTATTTAAATGAATTGTTTTTGTTTCGGAAATAAAGTCATTATTAACTAACTAACTAACTCTATTGTAAACAATGACGCGACACTTTCAATTTCAACCATATTAACTGGTAAACTCACTCCATTCACGCCCAATAGGTGCCTCTATACTTCTACACTGAAAAAAATATTGGTTGTCATATTGACAATCGGTGGTTGTTAACTGGAAATTGTCAAATTGACGAACAACATTGTCGATATGATGAAAATTTTTTGAAAATATCAAATGCATTTAACAACCGGATAGTCAATATGAAGAACGGGCGGTTGCCAATTCTTAGTACCAAACATTATGAAAAAAGTTGTAAGATTAACAATCGCAATTGTCAATATGATGTACCCACATTCATTGTAATCACATTGAAGAATGCGTTTGTTGAATTGAAAATCGGGTTTGTCAATATGACTACCACATAAGTGCAGTATTTCAAAATCTTTATATTGATGAACTTTGTTGTAATATGGACAATCGCAGTTGTCAATATGAATACTCAAGAAAACACGTTTCTTCAATATGACGAACTTTGTTGTTAATATGACGTACCTTTTTGGTTCAGTGTATAGGATTCTATATATAGAGAAATCCAAGATGGTTGTCATTTGTTTCACTTTTTTTTCGCTCCGAACCAGGAGCACTAGTTTATGTTGGCGTCATTTTCCGGGAATAATTTGTATGAACTGACATTTCACTAGCAGTCCATAATATAATATTTAAATGTGTTGTTCACTGTTATGATCTACGTATTGGTCTATCACTTATAGATATCACTTGAAGGGACCTCGGAGCATTCGAGGTCTAAAGTATCCAAGTACCTATATATTTTGGTAAAAATAGTTAAGTCCGTTTCCATGTTTAAAAAGTACCGTTATTATCGCATTTTTAGCGACAATATAGTTATACAGTCATGTTAATCATGTCTACATCAACTCAAATATATTATGGCTCAAATCGTTAGATTCATTTTTGAAAAAAAAAAAAAAAAAAAATAAATAAAAAATCAAACAAGTTGTTGTTCTTTAACTCCCACCTGATATCTACATAATGTTGGCGATGTGTTTATGTATTTCGTATTTGATGACACCTTATGGGCTAATCGCTGAATGATTTACAGACTTCATAACAGTTTAGAGTAAATTCTGCAAACAATACCCGAAACAACGGAAATACTTTTAATAGAATATACCACTTCGCTGGTAATAATTTCTTTTCCTATTCATCATTCAATTTGCATTCATTACCTACCTTTCCCATCCTGACCGCACGGTGCATTGGCATTGCCATTAAAATAACGCTTTATACAAATTTCCCCCATTTATATAATCACCACTAAACAGTATTGACTTATAGATCAACTTACTATTCCTGGCACGAGCAATAACTTATACAACCGCCAACAGGATCGGCTTCCAAGTCGCCGTCACAGAACCCCAAACAACTATACTTATCAGGTAACATTTCATCGTTGCTAATTTATTGAGATATACATCGTGTGCTGGCCAATTAGAAATGTTGTAAATCTTGTCCTCCCCTCCGATCTTGGTGGTGAGTTGGGAGAAGAAGACACATCATCCTCCATACAAAGGCGAACAACCGACAAACTAATTTCCAATAGCGTTTTCCCGTGTCTATGACTATCGACTATAAATAGTCACCGAAGGACCGGCTTCTTTAGCCTACATATTTCACGTGCACTACGGCGCGCACGGATTCAACAACGCGTCACAATCGCCGACACTGTAATCCACATCCATAAGGTTGTTAGCCGGATTGAGAAACCCACCAGCATTTTATTACGCGCAAACTAACGTTATTTATCGCTGGAACTTGGAAGTTCCGCGAGCCGCGAAACCCGCGATGCACTTGCATATACAAAACTGGTAGTGGTGGTGGTGATGCAGGTTCAATGGTAACATTTGCTGATGGTCCTTGAGTCTCAAGGTGCCTGAGCCTTGCCTATTGGCTAAGTTAGTCAGTCAGTAGGTTCTTATGAGCATTTCTATTGCGGCGTTGTATTATGAAATTGGAATTTCTGTAGATGACGATGGATTGTGTTTGTGTGTGTGTGCATCTTTGCTTATAGAAAAAGTGAAATGATTGCGCTTGGTAGCTGTAGCTGGCCTTAGTTGCTGCGTGAGGTTTGAGGTCCAGATTGCAGATTGGCGCTTAGCAGATAGACTTGGTTTTTAATGTATCTTTCTAATCGTATTAGACAAACTCAGCCAGGCGGGAAAACCAGTTAAACAGAAGAATCAAAAGAAATGTGTTTGTTCGGTTGATCCGATTACCTTGTGTACCTGTTGCTGTTTCTTGTGACTGCAGAGTGCAGATATTGCGTTACATTACTTCGTGATAGAGGTACGCGTAGGTGAGTGAATCAAGTGAATTTAAGAAAATAAGTAGACTATGTCAAGGAGATGCTTGTGTTTCTACTTATTTTTGGGGAGTTTTTTTTTATAGAATAAAACGTGGGTGGATGTGGATGGCAATATAAAAATATATATTATACTTAATGGGAACAAGTAGTTCATAATAAAAAAAAAAGGATAGGATACAGAGCTTCTGTCTGCCCACCTTTAAGTTCCTCGTTATCGCAGTACGTAAGGCCCTGTTATAGCAATACACAGCCGAAAAAAAATTGTTTTAATTGTTTGAAGCACCTAAGGCACAAAGTGACAAAGAACAGGAACTGAAGCAAAACAGAAAGCTTTTTCGTTCTGTAGTAAATTCTAGTTCTATTTCCGTTGCTCGTTCAGCTACACAAAACTGAAACAAATCCAGAAAAATATGGCTGCCGTCTATTCTGTGCAAAGAAAAAAACCTCTCTCCCACGATAAATTGGCATTTCTGTCGCTGGCAGCAACAGAAACAATCAAGACTTGTTTACGTTCTGTCGTCAAACAGCCATTTTTCTGTTGCAGAAAAAAAAATTGTCTCTTCCTTATTCTGTTTTCGTTGCAAATGTATGGGATTCTGTTTCTGTTCTTTGTCACTTGTTGCCTTTACCCCAGTTTCGAGTAGAAGTTTAAACTACACTTCTAGTTTAATTTTGAGTTCAACAATTAATTCGGTTTCACATCTTCGTTTAAAACTTGAACAGATTTCATTCTGTAGTTTAAGTTAAACGACAGTATATTCTGCCATTTAAACCTCAGTTCACTTGACACAGTAACATTTCAATTTTCAAAGCTGCGGATTGTCAAAAAACATACAAATATTTGACGTGGTTTTGCGTGTTCTTTGAAAGAAAAGGATTTGGCAATACTGCCAAATTATATTCATTAAATTTAATTACTGAGTTCAATTGAACTGAAGTGCAGATTACATTATGAAATTCAAATTTAAATTCATGCTCAGATTCAGTTGAACTTTAGTTTAAACTTCTACTGTGAAACTGGCGGTTAAACTTAATGGTTGAACTCAATCTTGGTCTTAAAATGTTGTTTATGAATTATATATTAAGGTAAATAAATAAATAAATAAATAGTTGCCCGCCACAGGCGTTACCATACACTAGCTGACTAACTAAAGACGCCAAGTGACAAAGAACAGAAAAAGAATCCCATACATTTACAACAGAAACAGAATTAGGAACAGAAAATTTTGTTTTCACCAAAAGAATTTAGCGACATAAAATGCTGTTTTTTAGCTGTTTGATGACAGAATGTAAACAAGTCATTGATTGTTTCTGTTACTGCCAGCGTTTGACAGAATAGACGGCAGCCATGTTTTTGTGGATTTGTTTTAGTTCTGTGTAGCCGAGTGAGCAACGTAAATAGAACTAGAACTTACTACAGAATTTACAGTGAAAACAATCACAACAAGAGAACGATTGGTAACAAATCTATAGGTTTTGAGGTTAGTGTTGATCACTGAAAGCAAAACTGACATATGAGGAGAATAGAAAGAGAAATGAGCACATCAGTGAAACGATTCTGTTCCAAATTAGAGAAATAATAATAGTGTATTTAAAGAAAAGTTTTAATCAGAATTAAGTAATTTTTTTTGTAAAAAAATCTAAAAGTGTTTAGCTTCATTTTGATACCAATTTAAACCAATATTGTTTGCTTAAACGTCTTAAAATCGGAAATAAAATTTTTCAATGATAGCTATTATAAATGGCCCCTAACTCATTGCACCCATACTAGCACTGAATTCGGTAATCTTTCCTCGTTAATTTCCGGTCATCGCTATAATACTACTCGTATGTATACATATGTACAATACATATTACTAGCATTTAACCTCCCGATATTTGGAGTTTGATATTGCGCAAATCACTTTGGCCATAAAAGGAAATTAGTTTAAAAATTTCAGCTTTCTAGCTCTTATCGTCTGGGCTGGACTTAGGCGTTGATCAGTCAGGGCATACTGTTTTATATATGAGACTAGCCATGCCCGCGGCTACGTCCGCCGGTTTCTTTTCTTTTAATTAAAATTTTTTAAAAATTATATTATAAATTTTTTTGTAAACTATATGTTATTTTATTACGACTGCAGCTCACATGCGATCATGCAACATAGAGCTGTCTATGTCCGGCAATGACCGAGTAGTTCCGAAGATAGCTTCTATACTCCCGTTTCCTCTTCCCCCACCCTCTTCCTAAGTATTCTATACTGATCCGGAGGATGTAGCCAGTACAATGTTGAAAGAATGCTTAAAATCGGGCAAATAGTTTCAGAGTTACTATCCTTTCCCTACACTCCCCCATCACCAACTTAGTCCTTACGTAACCTGTACTGATCCGAACGGTGTCACCATGACAAAGGTAAAATAATTTTTAAAATCGGCCTAGTAGTTCCAGAGATATCCTTTTCCTCCCCCCTTTATATTTACTCCTCTACCACTGCACTAAAACCTAAATGGGCATCTAGTTTCAAAAACTAATAAAACATGGGTTACACTAACACCCTTATAGGGGATAAACATTGAAAGCAGGTTAATTATATTTTTTGCGTTGTGCTATTATTTTATTGTATTGTGATTAGAAATCAACCAGCTTGCAAAATTTAAAAGTATTGCACATGAAATGTATTGTATTGTAAATGAAAACTCGTCAGGTATGATTTTATTATTTATAGATACTACGTGCGAGTGCTAGTAATCATTCTATTTTTAGAACGCATTATAAAACTACCCCTAAGCACAACTGCAATCGAGAAAGCAATTTCTTTCGCACTTGGCCAAATAAGATATATGTATTTTCAATTTATTATATCTCACCCTCTAGATGGACCAGAAAGATGAATTTAGCTCAAAATACTTGGTGAAGTATTGCCTAACAATTAAAAGCATATCTTGAATTGGCATACATAGTTTTATGAATATAATGGCAAGTTAAGCGTAGTAAGGTCGAAATGGAAAAGTGTGTTTGAAAAGTTTTTCAAACCTTATAGAACGAATTTTGAAAAACAATGAATGAGGCTTGTAATAATGTTGACTTATCTATCAACACACAAACTTTCAAGTTCATACGGCCAACGGTTCGTGTTACCCCCCTTACTCCACGCGACCCCTTTACTCCTGAGCAGTTCTCGCCCACCCTACGGCCTAAGTTGGCCATACCACACATATATAAATCAGAATAAAATCATGAAAATCGGACGAATGATTCTCGACGTAGTAGTATTGAGTATATGGATGATCATATTTTTTTAAATCCAAATACCTACAGAAGAGGCAATATATCAACCAATTTTATATATTGCCAAATTTTAGCTACTCACTAATTTTTTTCCCCAAACATTTAGCTAAATCTCTAGCTAAATTTTGAAATGGAGTGTGTTGTGGATATAATTGTCACAGAAAACAGCAAACTAAGCTTAAGGCGTTTCTCCACTCGCGAACATGTGAAAAATATCCGAGAATATTTATACAAACTACATATTTCCATTCGGTTTCGGCATAAAATTGTAAGTCCCTTTTCTTCGTTACAAAAAAATGTACCAAACTAATGGTTACGAGAAGGCCTAGGTTCATATACAGATCTGTTGCGCCAACCCTAATCCGAGTGCTCATCGGGGTATAAAAGCAAACTTAAAATAACCTAAAAGGATATATACATATCTACACATATAACTTCTGGAGAACCTACAAGGACTAAGAAGAATTAGAATTTATGGATAATTTCTTGTGACACTGCCCAGTTGTCCAAGAAATTGAAAAACTCTTCATTTGGCTGGTTTCTAAAAATCCGCTTGGGGCTGGTACCCACCTGGACTCAAGAAAATCGCTTTCGTCTCCACAAAGAAGAACGAATAGACCGTTAGTTCAGAGCAAGATATAGTGACTTTGCCTAGGTACAAGCTAAATGCAGAAGTGCGTTCTGTGAAAATATCTGCGCCTATTACGTAGAGGGTGGAAGAGTGTTCCTTATTTCAATTTTCAGGGTCTTCGTAGCCTTGACATATTTTTAGTGCTTGAATCCCAAAAGTAGTCATGGCTTTAAGTTGTAGAAGATCTATTCTAGCGAATTCAATAAAAATAAAATTATATTCCCCTTTGTAGATATTTTTTGACATCGAGATTAAACTACTATTACTTTCAGAATGAGTATAGATATATCTTCGGCGTAGATAAGAGCCATAAATTCAAAAAGAACAATTGACTAGGATGGATAAATAAAATGTCATTTAGCCAATTTTGGTCATTGACATGGAACGACTGCAATACTACCAGAATAGGGCTATTTTGATAATTGAAAAAAGCTCAGCGCAAGCTTTGTATTCGCGCCCTTTTTTATCTATTCAAAATCGCATTTCAAATTTTACAACCACCATTCTATAAATGGATCGTATCACAATCATAATCTCGGCAACTCAAAAAATTTAATAATCTAGCGGCACCTTGGCACGAAGAAAACTAACCTAAATCCAAACGATCGCGAGAAACTACGCTAAAACTATTTTTCATTGATCAAATTGGTTTGCGATCAATCATATAAATCATATAGGCTTGTAACACTTCAAAAGAAGAACACAAAAGTACACTGCCACAAATCGATTTCATACAAATATTTATTTAGCCATTAGAAGCAGAGGAGAACTAATCTTTCAACCATTTCAAGGCCAATCTTTTTTTTTTCAGCTGCTTAATTTATCGCGTATCAATAAGCATCGAAAATATTAAATCTTAACAACACTGGTAATAGATAGATACTATATCGATATCCATTGATACTCACAACTATAAATAAGGCACAACAAAAAAAAGTCAAAATCACAGTGAAAAGTCAAAATTTGTATGTAACTCCAATGTAAACACCAATTCGAATTTATAAAAAAACACTGTCACAATGCGATCACTTCTAGAAGCGATCTTCTCCGTTTGCCGGCCAGAATTAAAATGACTTAAAGTTTGCATCGTGATAATTCTTTATATGGAGTAGGTACCATCATCATCATCATCCGCGTAATAGAACCTCTCGAATCCGAATCCAAACCCATCATGGTGTGGTAGAGAAAAAAAAAAATTAATAAAAAAAAAAAAAAAGAAATGGTTTGTAGTACTTTTTTTATATTTCAACTTCTTAAGTAAAATGCGCATACAACATAAAACGGCAATGTACATGGTTAATGTACATTTCTCTGAGACACTCGCATTGGATGGTGTGGTGGATGAAATATCTGCCGACGAGATAGATGCAGAGAGAAAGACGTTACAGATTATACCGCACTATGCACTGTTGGCTTAAAGAATGTATTAGTGCACTGAATATTTTTTTTTGGTTTGACTACTGCAAAGTGCACTCGTGGCACAACAAGCAGACCAAGTTCTTCAACAATTTCCTGGCCAATAATTTTATTTAAATGACGGACATTTGGCATCCATATACAAAGCTTAATGGTAGATATTTGCAAAATTAAGAATTCACTATGGGTATAAGAAATACCATATCTCATATGGAAATATTGAAACACCATACCTCGATCGAGGTAGAAATTATCACTGACGTTCTAATTGACAGCTATTCAGCAAGAAAGCAAGATATTCAGTAACTAAGCTTTGGTGGCTAAAGGACTCTGTATTCCTCTATAACTATACAATATACATTTGATGTGGTGAGAAAAATTCGACAACGTGAGCATAGTGGCTTAGAGGTTCTGGTCCCAGGTTGTATGGGCACCCACCCTCCAGCTCGAAAAGTCTTCGATTCCAAACCGGAGGGACAACGCAGTAGAGGAAGACCCCGCGTTAGGTGGCGTGCACCGTACAAGTGGAAGGGGACCTCAACCAACTTGGAGTGCGCAACTGGAGGCGGTTAGCCAAATATCGTGCTAACTGGAGAGGCGTGTTGATTGAGGCCGTGTCCAGTGAACATGTATTTGTCCCAAAGAAAAATATCTGCATTATGTCAGAGGGATTTGGCGGCTGTTTACGAATTTCTGCGAGTATCAAATTTGTAAAGAAACACAATTTCGTGTTCACACCGAAAAAAAAAAACAAAAAATAACATCTTAGGGGTTTTCAAATGCTCCACCTCTATAGCGAACGTCTGACATATGTGAATGTCCGAAAGTATTTAGCCATTCGGACTCGGTACAAAATTATAGGTCCATTCCATTAGTCCCAAAAAATAAAAACTCTTACAAAAGATACATTTCATGTTTAGCAAATTTTACTCTATGGAAGGTGCCACCAGTCGTTGTCCACCCCAGTCCACGATATGCGGAGTGATTTGTGCAGTATCACAACCAACCCGTCAACAACCATCGTTAAAGGGAAGATGAACATCTCATACCAGTGATCGATGCATGGATAAAACAAACTCATGGCGAAACAAATTTCTATGACCCAGTTCTTGACGGGTCGTGGCTGTTACAGAGAATATATATAGGTTTTTAAACTTGTAAATGTATACAAATGTCGGCATTTTCAAAGGTTCCAGATGAACTCCTTAAAATCGGTGAATCGGTGAATTTGCCGACTGAAATCCTTAAAATTTAGCGAGTTTAGATTCGATTTTAAAAAGGACGGTCGGCATCGGTGAGATTGCGGACTGAAATCCTTAAAATTTATCGAGTTTCGATTCGATATTAAAAAGAACGGTTGGCATTTCTAATTTGAGGTTAAATTCGGCTCTGCGAAATAAGGCCCCCAAAAAAAAATTAAATAAGGTCCCAAAAAACTATACAGGAAACAACAACAACGATTTTTAATACAATTTTACAATTTGGGGTGTTATTTCCTTTTTTGGGGCCTTATTTCCAAATGAAAATTGTGGTACATATTATTCCATTATGAAATAGGCACCAAAAGGAGAAATGAAATAAGACCCCAAAACGAAAAACGAAAACGTATGGGGGGCATGCTGCAGCCGTTAAATTCGAAGGAATGTGTCATTCGCTAGTTCGCGGCTTATTAATGTGGAATGCGAACTTTAACAATTCGCGGCAAACGTGTGTTTGGGCAAAGAGGAGGATAATTAATTATCCCATCAAAATGTATTAAGAAAATAAGTTTATATACAGTTTAAATAACGAAATTTCGAATTCCAAACTTTTTGCCGCGAACGAAAACACCCGCGCGAATTGTCAAAGTTTATTCGCAATCCACATCATTTAATACGCGTTCCACAAACTATCAAATTAAACATTCGTTCGAACTTAACCTCAAACTAGACATTGTGGGTAGAAACTGATGGCTGAAATTCGCGAACTGCCGCGACCTATAAAAGTGTTCATGTGAACGGACTGTCAAAGCTTGCGAATAGTCGGTCGATCGTAGGTAGTTGGTCGCTCTTATGTGAATGGTCTTTTAGGTATTAGCCCAGGGGTGTCCCTTTTACGATTGGTCAAAATTGGACAAAGGGGCGTAGCGCTTCCCATACAAAAAACATCTTCTATGGCTATGGAGTGAAACTCGTTGACGTTAGATATAACTCTGGGCCGATTTTCATGATTTCTATACAGTCGGCAAGGTCCTGAAATAAGTCGGCATTTCAATGAAAGTCACCCCTTAAACCCCCTCCCCCCCCCCCCTCACGGCTCAAACCGTCGCTACGCCCCTGTTTACGATCCATTGCCAGTTCTTATTTTAAAAATTAAAAACTTTCTTGACAGTTGTTTTTTTCTTTGTTTTGTTTCTTTTTGTCAGCGTGCTGAAAAGTCATCAGATGACGTGCGGAATTCGTGAAGAGGTTTGTTCGATTTAACAAACTTCTCTACGGAATTCTCTTTTTTGCTCTCAGCTGGCGGTCTATTCTATGTGGTTTGTGAATTGTGACCAAAACTACTTATATGAATTAAAATCACACAGAACTAAAGTCAATGCATTTTTACATGAATTGGCCAAAACAACTAATACGGAAGACCTGATGGTTTATCAGATCAGGCTCTGCGGTAAACTATATAGCAATGGCATCCGTTCTGAGATCAAGCGAAAATATTATACTTTTGCATTTAAGCGTTTTTACCAGCTTAGAAGGCAATTAAGTAGCAAAGCCCTCCCACGAGCAACTAAGCAGATGTTGTTATGTTGTATAAGACCCTTTCATTCTTGTCCTGACGCAGAAGCATGGACTCTGCCAAGCACAGATGAAAACATTTGCATAAGCCTAATCAAAATGATTCGAATAAATCGGCTTTAAGGTGGCTGGACAGTGGACATCAATCCTCTGGCGCGTAGAATCTTCAACTCTACTCCAGAGGGGACAACGCGGTAGAGGACGATCACGATCATACCTTATAAATGGCGAAATTAGTCGGAAGGGGACCTCAAGCAACATATAGCGTGCGCAACTTGAGGAGCTAACTATAGATCGAACTGGAGAGGCATGTTGGTTGAGGCCCAAGTCCGCCCGGATTGAGACGCCTTCAAAAGTCAGTAGGTTAGTAATTTCCGGTTATTATTATTATTTTTTTTTTAAGTATGGCCGTGTGTCAATTGCGCTAAATAATTATCCTTGGATAATTTTCTGACATTATCGTGGTGGAAAACGAATTTTTCAGATGTCAACAAATAATCATTCACCAGGAGCAAGATATGTAATAAAATTATCCGAAGGCAAATTTTTAACGTTTTCTTTTGCTTGGGATTTGCTAGAATGTTAAAGAGGGAATAAAATATTAAATTTCAATTGATGAAAATGGTGAAATTCAATAAATCTCTCTTTTAAAATTTTAATTTGGTGAACTTATCTTGTCAACATTTTCATACCAGGAAATTAGCCGAGGATAATATTGTAGCACGGCGTAAATTCCTGAAAATATTTCGAATTGCTGAGAAACTTTGACAGGCGGAAATGTCAACTTATTATTTTGAATTTATCGTGTTTTTAGTGATAGGCTCGTAAATATAAACGAACAAGGTGTAGGTATACTCCGTTTGATAAAATCAATAAATTCATTTCGCAATTACAAAGTTCCATAGATACAAAATAAAAGTCCATAATACTCTCTGGAGCACGGTATAAGGTCTATAAACGTTCAAGGGGACCTATAACCTATTACCTAAGTAGATAAGCAAACTCTGATACGCGAATTACTATCCATTATAATACATACCCACTTGTATACTACAGTTTTAATATGTTCGACTTAAACATCTTCATTTTTGGAAGTGTGCTTAATATGCCAGCCATGGCCCCATGGAATATTGTAGCCCAGCAAGGGGCTTCTGATCATTTGTTTATAGTATAAGTATGTACTCTCAACTTTGACGCGTCAATAAACTGCGAATATTTGCAAGAGTCTCTTTATATCATTCGTAGATCGTAGGTAGGCAGCTCCAGGGCTTTGATTTAGCTTTTAAGCCTCCTCAAAATATAACATTAAAAACATCTGTCAAATGACTGCTTTGGGTAAAATTTGTTTACCTCCTCAACAGCTTAAAAGCACGTCCAAGAGTTTTCAAGCCTTTAATTCTCTCCTCTTCATTAAATATTTGCTTTGCAACTTCGTGCTTCTGGTGCTCCAATATTGTCAGTAGGTTAACAAAATGAAAATATGTAAAGTGTCAAGAAGGAATTATATCACATTCACCACGTGTGTCTTTTCTTTTTAATAATTTTAGGGTCACTTGTTCAATAAAGATGCATGTCTGATTGTTTATTTGTTAGATATAAATATGTACAGAAGAAACAAATCGCTTAAACAAACAACTTTTCCAGAACGCGCCAACGAAACGCTGCAGTATTTTGGCAGAGAAAGTATTGACGGTATTAATTTTGCATATCTTTCCATGCGCTTGATTAAAGTGTTTGTTTAACGACTTTCTCATTTAAGCGGTTTTAACAGTTTTTTTTTTTATTAATAATAATTGATCTACATTATAGTGCAATTTGTTGCTTTTTGTCTCCGCTCATGTTGTTATTAATTTCTGGTTAACAAAGAGGCGACGACCGCGTTAAAATTCGTGAAATTGACAATTTTCGAAATAAACTGGTATCTAATTAGCTTCCTATTTATTGTTATGTCATCTCTTGAAAATTAAATGGAGGGAGAGATATACTCGTACTCCACTCGTACATTTGGTTGGGGAACTTTTGACCACTTTTCTTTTCTTTAAGAGGTATGGCTTTTTTTTTTTATCTTGTGAAGAATAGTGCTTTTTGGAAAAAGATTACTTTGCAAAGTCCGCATCTTTTTATGTGGAAATTACATAAGCAAAGATCATTAACACTTTAAACGCTACAGAAATTGAAGATATAGTAGTTAGATAGGCACGTATCTCTTTTTTTTGTTTTTTCTTAAATATTTTTACGCTCTATTTGCCTTTTATATATTTTATTGCGTTGACTTTTTGTTTGTTGGTTTCATGAACTCATGAACAGTAAACGGACAGTTTACCCAAAATTATATACTACATAACATCTCGACCTGCTTTTGGCTAATAACTTTAATGATTGTTACTGTAAATAGAATTATTAGATTTTTAATCTCTCTTTTATAATATACGAGAGGATTAATAGAATTTCACTGAGCAAGTTGCATAACAAAATGTTTAACCTTCTTTAGGCCGTGTGTCAATTGCGCTAAATAATTATCCTCGGATAATTTTCTAACACTATCGTGGTGGAAAATAAATTTTCAGTTGCCCAAAAATTATCCTCTTTCGGGAGCAAGATAATAAATTATCCTGTAGACTAATTTTTTGTCGTTTTCTTTTGCTTTAGTTTTTCTAGAATATTGAAGAAAAAATACAGATTGGAGTTTGATGAACTTCTCTTTCAACACTTTCATAAGTGTCCGAAAATTATCCAAGGATAATTATTTAGCCCAATTGACACACGGCCTTAGGTTAGGTTAGGTCGAGTAGGGTGTGAGTTCATCACATTGGAGTATAGGCCTAGGCACCATATTGGACCAGATGACGCTATAGTTGGGAGTGGACCTGGGCCTAAATCAACACCCCTCTCCAGTTAGCACGATCTTTGGCTAACCGCCTCCAGTTGCGCACTCCAAGTTGGTTGAGGTCCCCTTCCACTTGTGCGCGCCACCTAAGGCGAGGTCTTCCCCTACTGCGTTATCCCTGTGGGTTGGAATCGAAGACTCTTCGCGCCGGAGCTTAGGCGTCCGTTCGCTCTGGATGTCGTGGGCATCTTAGTCGGTCAGCTCGTAGAGTTCGCTGTTAAATCTCCTCCTCTAAAGCCCATCAACGCAAACAGGACCGAAAATCACACGAAGAATTTTGCATACGAAACGATAAAGAAGATAAATACAAAGAAGATCATCCGCCTTTGTTAACGTGCATGCTTCTGCGCTATAGAACAGGACTGGGATGATGAGGGTTATATAAAAAGTCTTCCTTAGTGTTTCTTGACAAGGCCTTACTAGACAGTTGCCTTCTTAGGCCAAAGAAACAGCGGTTGGCAAGTAGCTTTTCGTTTGGTTTCTGCTGTGGTGTCATTATCAGAGTTTGAAGCGGAGCCGAGGTAGACAAAGTCCCTAACCACCTCAAAGTTATAGCTGTCTATTGTGACGTTCTCTCCGCTTCGTCGATGTTGTGTGTCCCTTCTTGTTGACAGCATGTGTTTTGTTTTGGCTTCATTCACCACTTTTCACCAATTTAACGCAACGTGCCTTAGAATTAAGTAAGCTCAAAAAGGTCTAGAATTATGTATCTTTGCACTTGATTTAGGTAACTTTTGCACAAATTTTCATTTATTCCGGTATAAAATGCCATCCTTTCCAGCCAAACATTTTAAGTGTCTGAACTAAATTTGCATTAAAATCGCCCACACATTTATTTTTTACTTCATCCTATATATAGCTGATCGAATGCTTCTATTGAAAGAACTGATATTTTTCAATACAAATTAGAAGCTCTTATAGTGGCATAATAGATCGCCCAAGTAGCTACTAGCCTCTTTAGTCACGCGAAATGCTTTAAGGCTATTAAATGTAGGTATAAAACATCGCTTCTTGGAACAAACAAATCTTCTATTGCTAAATAGCTACCTAGCTCTAAATTTTATTTCACGTAATTTGCTATTAGTCGGCACTGTTATTAAAACCTCATTCAAAGTTGATATTACACTCGATACCCTTTTTAAACTAGAGTACCCTCGGTCTATTTTATTATCCTTTTATGACTACGTCTGCCCCTTCTTCTTGAGGCATCATGTTAATTGAATACAACGTAGTCACAGAAAGAACGTATAGATACCTACCCACCTGCTTCCTAAGAATTTACAACTTCTGTCTAATCTAATCGCATTGCTCTAAGTTTGATACGTTCACCTTTGCAAGATAAGTACCTACATACGTGCAGTTTTCTCATGTTCTGGGCACATTAGAACCCATGGTAAATATAAGCAGTTTGAAGTCATATCTGTGCAGGTTTTCCAGGGTTTTGTCACGCGAATGTCAAACTAATCTCATAATGCTATTGCAGAATTATATGCCCGTAATCAGTGAGAACGTACCCACAGGAACTTGAACTTGCAAACAACATGAAAATGTGATAAGATAAAATACCTAGATGACTTTAGATAAAAATATAATAATACAAATATTAGTATCTCATGCATAGCAATTTGGTATGATTTGTTTGTGAGTATATGCACTTGGTAAGACAAAGTAACTATTTTTATTTTAAATTCAGTTGATACCCATCATGCGATTATATAAAGTAAAATTACAATATTATTCATTCATTCATTTTCGTTTGGCCGCTTATCCATTAAGTGGGTCGCGGGTGTAGGTTGCTTATAAGTGGACCCTCCATAGCTCTCGATTCTCCACCATCGACTCTTAATCATCAAGGTCAATCCCCATACGGGTAGAGGAGAGATTATGAACTTGACCTAACCATCTCATCCTGGGCTAGACCACCAGCTTCGGGCAAAAAAGAGAATTCCATAGAGCCAGTTTTGAAATGAGTAGCCCCGCCTCTTTTTCCATCTGTGAATACGTGTTGTATCACAGAAATAACTGTAAATGTTATTAGGTGCCAGTGTTTGCGTGACCTATTCGCCCTCCATTTACTTTAGCATGGCACACATACTTAACCACCTAATAACTTTTTGAAACTGGCTCTATGGATCTCTGATTTTTGGGCGGAGCTGGTGGTCTATGATCCGGGGTCTACTTAAAGGACGCCTGCCTGATGGTATGGACTCCATAGCACGTCTTGATGGGATCCTGGTTGGGCACATGCGTTTAACATGACCAAACTACCGAAACATGGAGCGCTCAGTCCGGAGAAGTAGCTGCCCGACTTTGAGTTCCTCACGTTTCACGTATAATATTAGTAGAAACATTTATAAATAAAGTCCTCTCACGGAAACTCTAAATTTTTCTATCTGTGAAATGTGAGAAATGGCCGGTGACATAAGCCCATGCGACATAAGGCCATATTTCGAAATATGGCCCTGACGCTTTCGGAAAGCGACATAAGACCATATTCGAACAAATGGCTCTATTTCGCTTTGATAATGCGTCATAAGGCCATTATGGCCATTATGGCCTTATGTCACTTTCAAGTTTCAAGTTTCAAGTCATTTTCAGGTTGGGTGTATGCAAAGTTTCTTTTTATGCAAAGTTTCGCGTGGATTTAAAGAAACTTAGCATGTACCCAACCGCGCACCTATCCCGTAACCTAGCAATGAACCCAAGCAGGGGGGTTGCAGGGGGCAGCATGCATCCCATATTTACTGTTTATTTATTGTGGACTTATGGACGGTTTTTTGCAATTGTGAACGCGCCCATAAGAATGTATTCCCAACGACCGGTAGCCGGTACCGGTTATCCGGCTGCCGGGTATGTGTGAAATGGGCCAAACTGTCAAAGTGTTAAAGTTACCATGTGCAGTGGCAGTGCAAGTGGATTTTGAATTTGCTTTCTGTTTGCAAGCAGTTTGAATGCAATGCTTCTTTTTTACTGTCAGCTACCATGTATTTACACATTAAGGGGTTCCCACTGCACCATTTCTCGCGAAAGTTTGACAAACATTGAAATAAGTTTTTATTTACACCCCTATCGTGGAATCCTCTGGGCGGTATTCACGGAAAAAAAAATTTTCGGTATCGTCAAATCCGCAAAGTGAACAGTTCCCCGTGTAGATAATATGTATGAATGAGTACCATTCTATCGTTGGAAACGTTCAAATCGAATTTATCTCGAACAAAATGACGTTTCTCACGAGTGCTCGAAAGTATCTCTCAACCTTTTCGAAGGTCTTAATATTACTATCAGATGTTCAGAATTTTAAATTTGATCACATAATAATCAGTTTCTTTGCACAGTATTTTTTTTTGGTTACGCTCAGAGAGAAAACCTTATTTTTGTTATGTGTGGTTTCGGTCAACCACTGAGAGATATCACTGACAGAAAAAAATAAATCTCATTTGTACATTTTTCACTATAACTATTGACATTAGTTAGCATAGCAGCGCATGCGGAATTGCATTAGTGATTTGAAGAGTCATTGGTTAACACTCGTCTAAGGAAGTTCAGTGCAAGTGAAAGTGTCCCGGCTACACATGTAATGAGAAAAGGTATTGCTAAAACCCTTGCGAGTTTACTTGTAGTCAAACTTAATTCTAAAATTCTTAAAATATTTCTTATTACCCATTCAGATGATGATATCCCGTATAAAGCCATTTTCTTTATTCATAGTTTATGTAATAATATGGAAATTAGAACAGCAAAAACCCAGTTCTATGAAAACAAACTCAGTTCTTTCACTCCTGGGAAATAACCCTGGAATAATCTAAAAAATTAGGTAATTAGGTTATGTCTAAAGTCTGCGTTACTACGATCCTGTTTCTGCGTTCTCTAAAAGCATTATGTGGGTGCTGCCTCGATAGCCGAATGAAATTTCGGACATTGTCCTTCCTGCTAAAAGTCATCGAAACTAAACAACCTGAGTATCTACACAACAGAATTAATTTCCCCCAATCGACAATAGCTATATGTGTTAAATAAGAACGACAACACTGAATTCAAAACAATTTTGACTTTTTTAACTTACTTTCGAAGAATGAGGTCTATGGTTGATCATTTCCATTTAATTTTTATGGAAAAAGTTAACTAACGAGTGATAAATCTAAAAATAAAAATCAACCAACGAGCGAAAAGGTAATTATATATAAATAAATCTCAGAGCAAGACCTTAATGTCGAAGCCGAATGTAATATCTCTCAGTGAGAAACCAATTGAAAATAAAGGTTGAGAGTTATTTTCGAGCTCTGTCTCACCCGCATCAAAATCATTGCAGATTTCATGGCTTGGCTTGGTTGCTGCACGTCGCACAGTGGGGCAGCCCATATACCAATGTTGGCAAAAAATAAAAAAATCAAATTATCAAGATAAGCAAATACTGTTGTAATTCCGTTACATTACATTCAAGTGCATGATGCGCGTCAATAATTAACTTTGTTACATGCCCACCCACTCTCTGACGTTTAGTTGACTCTAGACTGCGGTTGTAGCTTACACGTGTGTTTTAACAAGTGATTTAAATAGTCAATTATTTGTATAGTCACAATTTGTGTATAAGTAACGGAAAAATTTTGATTTAACATGGAATCGACAGCTTCATGTATGTGCTTAATATTTCAAGAGTGGTAATATTTTTTTATTAAAGTCAGGTATTTCGTATAATTATTGGAAATTATATTATTTATTTCAAGAAAATGTAAAGCTCCATTATAAGTCATTAAGGTTAAAGTATATTTCTACATGCTTCTACACCGAGATTCTAACATTATGTTATACCTGTACTCATGTAGTATATGTTTATAAAAAAAATCGGTGCGCATGTGTGTGCCTTTTTTTTATTTTTATTTTTTTTACTAATGATCACTAAATAAAATTTTGTTAGAATATTCGTTCATAAATCTAAATCGCTCTAATTTGCTGTAGGTTCGCATTCAAGGGATTTGTTTCTCACTAGAATGGAGTTATTTAATATAATAAAGATGTCAGGATATCAAAAATTTAATGAAAAAATTAAATTTTTAAAGGACCATCTTCACGACCGAACCAATTGTTCTGACGTTAAGATAAATGAACTTAACCGTAAAATTTCAATATTTTCAGCTAGATTCAAAGAAAAATTTTAACAGGTCTGTAAATTAGATAATTTTTTAATTTTCGCCATGATTGATGGAAAAGTTTGTAATGTTTTAACTGAAACCACCTTAACCCGAAAATGTTATTTATGTGGTGCAACTTCGAAGCAATTCAACAAAATCGAAGACATGATTTCATGACCAGTAAAAACAGAACACTTAGCTTTTAGAATGTCTGTTTAACCCTAGAACACTAACCATGAGTCAAATTGACTCACAAGGTACACATAACTGAGCATGCGCAGTTCGCATGATGCACTAGCGCACTGTTGCGCCACCTAAGGTTCTACTGGTTAGTGCCTGTCAAGACGCCGTGTACGTTGTGTCGCTGCTGTCAGTGTGTATCCCGTGACATTATCAACAACAAAGCTAAGTGAGTCAAAACGACTCATGGTTAGTAATAACAGAATAGAAATATAAGTAAGTGAACATAGGCAAAAAAGAAGATTGCGAGGGCCCAGCAATGGCCCTGGCCGCTCACACTTTTGCTTTCACTGAAACAACAGCTACTGAGACTTCATCTGTCGCATTCGACTCGTCTGATTCAAGTTCCAGCATAATAACTTTTCCAGGGAGTACAGTAGCAAAAACTATACCCAAGCAAAGTATTGATGTTTTAAAAAAACGAAAATTGCTGAATTTATACTGTAATGATCAAAAATGATTAAAGTGGAGTCGAGGCCACCTCAAATTTAAAAATTTGTGATGACAATCGTACACTCCAAAAATGTATTCATATCATAAATATGTTTATGATTTGAAAATAGTTTGATTGAATGGACAAGCCAGGCCCTGGGCAAAAAACAAATCCTCTCGGCGATCGTCTTTGAACCAAAGATTCGACTTGAGGTATGATTCACAGTCACTTGTTGATTGAAAAATCATTAGTCTCGGTGAAAATCGAGTAAACAGTGCGTCTAGATCAGATGTGGTGGTCGTCTACTGATGAACCCACCCACCACATCGGGGCGAAACGCATTACTGGAGTCGAGGCCACCTCAAATTTAAAAATTTGTGATGACAATCGTACACTCCAAAAATGTATTCATATCATAAATATGTTTATGATTTGAAAATAGTTTGATTAAAGTTTCTTTTACTGTTTTACTTTGTTTAAATAAAAAATTTAATATTGAACAAAAATGCCTTTTATTTACGCAATTACACTCGTTTTTGACATGGGTGAGTCGATTTGACTCATGGTTAGTAATAACGTACTAACCATTATGGTTAGTGTTCTAGGGTTAACATGGTTGGATACGACTGTTTGAATGCCTTCTGCATTTAGGATACAAATTACCCATTAAAAAATGGCAAGCTCGCGAAAGTGACAAAGAAGTCGTGGCAGCAAATAAGTCTCGAATTCAAAGGGAATTTCGAGAACGATGTGGATTAATTATCGATCAACCAAAACAGGTATTTGGTAACCCAAAACCCTGAACTCTCAGCCGAAATAACAAAAATAGACATAGAACTTATAAAAAAAATTCACACAATAATGATTGTAGTTGCCAGTGGATAATGATATTGATTTAAAAAAGGGTATTTGCACATGTCACATCGACATGCTTCGTCAATTAATACCCCTGGTATCATATGCCCCAACTTTGCATAAATATTTTATTCGTGGCCCAAAAATTATACCATCTTCACTGTTGCCGATCAGCCAACTTTCGGAGGAAGCGCGCAACTAAGGTTTTAAAAATGTCCGGGAAAACTTCTCAAGAAAATCAAGCCGTAAAAAAACGTATGAAGATGTACCTACCTATTTAATTTATTTTTACTGAGTTCGGATCCCATTATAACATCCAAGCAAAAATTGCGTAAAAAAAATTCCTGTCTTTTCCCAAAGAAGCACTCAACTTGTTAAAACTCCCAAGTGTCCAGGAATCAAACGCTCTTCCTGAGTCTGATGAGTCTGGAGTTAAAATTGATGACAGTGATGATAGTTGATAGTGATGATATCTTAGGATATGATAACAGTTTTTGTTTATTTTTTGTATTTAATGGACAAATTTAATTTAATTGTTTTTTATTTATTTATTTATAAGTCTCAATAAATACGTATGAACAATTTAAAAAATGGTTTTACTAATTTGTTTCTTCACAATAAAAGGGGGCGTAAAAGTGGGTGGGGAAAGCAAGTGTAGATGATAATAATTGCATCTTCAAAAAATCTTCTTTAAGTGTTTAATTTTGAAAAATAGGCACATTTCAGAAAAGTGGGCGTTTTAGTGGGCGTGTCGGGTGGGCGGGTTTAAAAATATTTTGGGACTGGTCTCAGAAGCTATCCTGAAAAATTTCAGGTTTTTAGCTGTAACTGCTGATTTGATGCCACATTTTAAGGCATTCTGCCCCACTGTGCGTCGTGAGAGTTTTTTATTAAGAAACTGTAGGTAAATTTAAAAATTAGATAGAGCGACGTATGTATTAATGTATGTATGTAAAATGTATTAATTTTTTAAGTAAAACTTTTTTCATTTGCCTCCGACGAATAGATTTTTATTGACAAATAAAAGACAGCCGTTTTACCCTGAAACTACCTTTCCCAAAAACATGAGGATAAGCAAACTCCAACGGATTCCACGATAGGGGTGTCTATTGAGCCGTTCGGACACGGCATAAAATTGTAAGTCGCTTTCAATCGTCCTCGAAAATAAAAACTCCTACAAACGAATGGTTTAAGTAGCTAGGCCTGGACTCCTATATAGACCAGTTACTTCAACTTCTTGATTCTTGTATTCATTAGCATTACACAAAATGTATGATTTTTCCAGGAATCGTATTGCTTAGATAATATTCTTGTCTATCAGTACAATGTATATCAATGTTGTAAATTTTAAAAACTGGCTTCCATAATTGTTGAAGAATAGCGTTGGCAATGTTTTTTTTTGCATGGGAGGCGTCACGCCCCTTTTTTCAATTTTTCCGATATTTAAAGGAACATTCCCAGGCCAATGCCTAAGATTATTTGTAAATTTGAACACAATTGATTCGGTGGTTTTCTTATAAGATTTAGAATGTTTTTTTTTTGTGCGGGAGGTGCCACTCTTTTTTTGACCAATTTGGCCAATCTTCACAGGAACACTCCTAGGCCAAAACCTAAGATTGCCTGTAAATTTGAACTCAATCGGTGCAAAGTTTTTCGACTTTTTAAAGCGTACACAAATCAACCTCTTTTGGTGTGTAGTGGTTCGCCCAATTTATTGAAATTCGTAACAAAGTATTCTATTTTGTCCAGAAGAGATGGAACCTCCATTCCAATCTTGTGTGCTCTGTCGTTCCTAAGGAGGACGGCGAAAGATACCACAGAGAAGACTCGGTTTGTTACTGGTATAGATTACATTGTCGATCCAGTAAAGCTCTTTCTTTTCTTTCGGAGGCTTTTTAAGGCATTTTTCTTTTGAGCTGTGTTGTGTATAGGTTTTATAGATAGATGAACTTGACGGCAGTTCACGCTGCGAGCCTTTGTCTCCTCCTGGGCACGGAATCTAGGGGGCACCCCCTGGCTGATGTTTGTTGTCGCCAAAATGTTGGCGCCTTCTGCATTGAAGAACAACTTTATTGCCATGAGGCCTTTCCCAGAATAAAGTGAGATAGCCATTTTATTTTCAGGATCAGTTCGGCCGACCTACCCGGAAAGAGTAGGTGACAACAAAAAGGTTATATTTTTTGATTCCCTCGTTTTTCGATTTTATAGTCTCGAATATTGAGACCTTTTGAACTAAGTCCGGTACTAGATTCTCAATCTCCCCATGGATCTCTTCGGGCAGAAAGTCAGAAGAGAGCCGCTTAATAATTAAGTCCAGTTTCTGACACGTGGAATTTAAAAAATCAAAATAAAGAAGAACTCATGCGATATTAGGTCTGTTTTTTTTTCCACATCTATCTCAGTGAAGTAAAGTAAAGTAGGATTTTTAACACGCAATTACAACAACTATATAGAGTCTCGAAAGTGTCAAACAATTCGTAGTTGTTGTAATTGCGTGTTAAAAATCTTACTTTACTTTACTACACTGAGATAGGTGTGAAAAAAAACAGACCTATTGATGAAGATGTGTTGTGCGTTGAAATTTTAGGTCTGCATCATTATCTCGAAGACAATCAGGCAACACCTATCGAGCCATTAAATTTTATCAAAAAGCACAATCTTCAAGAGTTATATCCTAACACCTGGCTGGATATCGCTTCGTATTCTGTTAACAATACCAGTGACCGTTGCAAGTGACGAGCGCTGTTTTTCTAAACTAAAGTTTATAAAAACGTAATTGCGGTCTACAATGTCCCAAACAAGATTAACTAGATTTTTTGGACTCACTGTCCATTGAAAATCGAATTGCAATTTTTGTAATGAAATATAAAAGGGCGCCAAATGCATGACTCGCCCTGGGCGCCTAGATCGCTAAGGCCGGCTCTGCGCCGTGGGATTAATTAATCCTTCTTTTTTCTTTGGAGTTAAGAGAGCATTTTTGTGTGCAATTATCCAAGCACGTGACATTGTCTATTTTTGAGGTTAGCTTTATTCTTTTAGATTCAAATGTTATGCACTGATATTTGACACAAAGAACAATTATTAATTTTTTATCAATATATTCGGATTAATTTGACCACACGAGAAATGAAACGTCTGTACTCATTGGCGTCCGATCGAGAAAATCTAATGTCGTTTTCGGTTGGTCGTCCATAACCGTCCGGAAGAACTCTCCGCGATTCTGAACTTAAATCCAGAAGCAAATTTCTCTTCTTTTCAGTCAGTTGAGTGCCAACCGAAGCCAGAAGCGTTCGGATTGCTTCCGGACGGTTCTGGACGACCAACCGAAAACGACATAAATGAAAATCAATATCAAAATCAATTTGACAGCTACTTGTCATCGAATTTCAGTGAGCACTCATCAGCATACATCAAATTACGTTCGAGCATTTTTTCGAACAAAGAAAATACTCAACACTTCCAATACCCAAGCAAATCCAAGCAAAATTAGAACTGACAAATCTTCCAATTAACTGACCCACTCCTCAGCCTCACACTATCTCCCAGGGGAGCCTTCATTTTCCTTGTCATCGCGATCGCGCTCGCCACACGTCAAGTCTTCTATGAACGTAAATGCCAAGAATGAAGCGCGTCGCAAACAAGTGCAAAGTCAAACCAGTTCTTCCCCATTGCTGGGGTAATTGATGCAATAGTTGTTGGCTAAATAAACACGCCAGCTGACCAGGTAATCACACATAGAGAACTTCAGAACAATTTGATTAAGACCAGTTGATCGCTATCGCACTTCAGGCGTCGCGTCACATGAGATATAAAAATATTGCAGCCGAAGTGGATAACCGTGACGCTTGAAAAGAAAGTCAAACAACCATTTTGGCTTTCAGCTGAAAGTGGGAATTAATCACTTAGAGACAAGCTGGGACTGAGATATTGGAAAACCAGAAATTTTACTTTAAGTAATTAATATGAGAAATATGGATCTGCATGGAGTACGACTATATTTCTGGTGGTTTGTATTAAATTGAAGACCTATGCACCGGGGGGGTCGGGCCGAACCGAAGTCGTTGGCATAGTTTTGACAACTTTTAAATAATTTCTTCTTTCTCTCTCGTTGCCTGACACCCCAGGTGAGAGAATTGTTAACGGCTGGCTGTAAGGCTAAGTGGAACCCCCCTTTTGGGTGATTGTAATTTATGGCAGTCGTTTCGTTAGGCACTATTCTTGTTCCTATTATGGAGCGAAACTAGAAATAGTGTGAGAAATTAAATTTGCAAACATTTTACTGGCGTTAACTATGCAGTCTTTTATTTGCTAGAAATGCTTGCATTGGACAGGTTTTGTTCATTAGACTGTAAAAACATAACTCTTTTTACAACCAAGCTTAATGCGATAATAACAATTCAAAACGCGCACCTTTCTTCAAGCGATTATTAAGTCTCTTTACAAGTATGTCTAATTTTGGAATAACGATAGATTGGTTGTGTTAATAATTGTTGGAAACTAAAAAGTTCATAACTTCGTATGCCAATCCATTCGTTATAATCAGTGACTTCTGAAAGATATATTTCCATGTTATTTCCATCACCGTAGCCGCGGTTTTCATAGAGGTCGTCCTAGAGGCTTTATCTTATCTAACAACCTTCAAAGCTTGCTTCTGTCGAAGAAATGGCTTATTCTCTTATTCACACTAAATGAAATCCTGTATAGAATTAGATTATAATATTAAACATATCGGGTTCTTTACATTTTTACAACATACCATTCCCTTTTCGTCCGGTGAGATACCACCCAACCACTTCATGCTATACCTTGGCTCTTTCTCTTTAAAGTAGTCTTGACTATACGCTTCGGAGTTTGGCAGATGCCACGGATGGGACAGAAATGTCATGGTGCAATTTCCTGCGATAAAGAATTTCGGAGGTTAACTAGTCCAGGAATAGAGACGGTAGAGGTGCTCATTTAGGTTGTTTACAAGTTCTGTATTATTGAATGGCCTGGCTAAGGAGATGTACGTCATCAGCATAAAGCCGGCCGGAAGTATGTTTACAGACGGATGGCAAGTCATTAATAAACAAACAGAAAATAGTGGGACCAAGGATTGATCCTTGTTGTACGTATACACTCAATTTCAATGATAAATGAGCTGAAGAAGAATCGGAAATCACAACTTTCTGAAATCTATACAAAATAAAGCTTTCAGAAAGTCTAACCGCACTGTTACCAAAGCCAAAGAGATGTTTCAATTTCCAGGAACGAATTTTATGGTTAACTTCGTCAAAAGCCTTTAAGAAATCAAGCAGACAAAGAAGCGTAACAAAACCGATATCGATCTCCTCCTTTCCTTTCTTATATTATATTCTTATTCTTATATTCTCCAAAATATTCACCATATCGCAGTGGAACAACTGGTTAGACATGAAGCCTGATACAATAAGATACTTTTGACAAGCACGGTAAAATACTAACTGACCTGAAATCAGCAGCAGACATCGTGATAGTTTTTTTTTTTTTTTTTTTTGAATGGGCACAATTGGAGATACTTATTTTCCAGCATTTGGGAAAGGTTGACGTATAGTAATGCAGTGATTGATAATGTGGGTAAAGGAAGTAGGCTATAGTATATATATAGTCACAATTAGTTTTATAAATCGAGGTGTACACCGTCTTCGTCGACAGCATTTAATTTGATAGCCGCAAGATTTTCGTTAACCGATTCAATTTCAAAACTCAGGCTGCAAAGTGGATTTAGAGCACCATTTTGAAATAGAAATAGTTTTAGCATTCCCTTGAGCTTGAAAAGGTGCTCAAAGCTTTACACAGTCAGCACATTACGATCGCCTTTTTAGTAGTGATATATTATACCAGAAGATATAATTACGTAACGTAGAATAATTTAACATTTTTTAAATTTATTCGGTTACGTTGCGTTCATTCGGACTACTGCAATTTCATGTGTTGAAATAGTTTGCATAGTTTTACGCGCACACGTTTATAGCATAACTTTCTTAAATGGTTGCATAGTTTGAAGTGTATTGTGTTTTTGTTTACGAGCATTTTGTTAAATTAGAGTTGCGTATTGTTTCCAATTGTATTAGATGGTATTAGAATTGTATTGAATTTGTAGTAAAAAGTAGTCGAATTGTATTGACAATTGTTGTTGTAATAAAAACAGGTATCTCCGAGGACTTTTTTCAATCGCGAAAAATCCGTCGATAACATTTATTACGGGGTATAACAATTTCAAATTGTTTATTGTTTGGTATATCAATCGCGAACAAAATGCAAAAATTGATCTTATTATGAGATGAGATATCCAATAGTCGCCTTCTGCATAGTCTAATAACAATTTCTTATTGAACACACGGTGGAACCTATAAAAAGGGTATCTTCCACCATGGATTGGAAATTATCAAAGTGTAATCCCCTTACGCATAGACGAGAAATTTCAAATTTCAGGCTTGATGTAACCATCTTATCCTTGGCCTGCCTGTAGGATGCCTGCCAAATGGCGCGGATTCCATAGAATACGTCTTGGAATTTGAGTGGGGACATGTCGACAATGAGTATAGGTACCTGACGTATTCTTAAGTTTTGCTTATGAGATCTCATTTCGGCAGCTTATATTTGTGATCTAATTTATTCGGTCAGCCATCATCGTAAACAAGAGCTGGAACAAACCCCGAATTAAAGACAATGCAATTCGGTGGGTTCAGTGGTTAGTGTGCTGGACTACTGTGCGAGGGGTCCAAAGGGTTCGATCCCCGGGAAAACACAAAGTACATCATATTCATAAGGTTTTTTCCACTGCGCCCCCTCTCGTGTGTGTGCGAACGTGTGACAAACATCCGAGAGTATAACTGTCCTGAAAAAGTTTCTCAATTCATAAAAAAGTTTCTCGGCATAAAATTGTGAGAGAAGCTAGGCCTAGGGTGTCTACAAGCCTGTTGCGCCAACTATTTATTTAATTTATTTACCTACTTCAGTCGGTTACAATTTACAAATCTATAAAGTGCGCTCTGAAGTTCAATCTGAGAGGGCCCAAAAATGACCAAGTCATTAGCGAGGAGCAAATGACTTATACTTAGGTCTTTCTTCTTCCCCAAGACTACGCTGATGTGATATCCAGTACATAATATACGTTAATAAGGAAAAGGATAGGAGATTAAACACACCGCTGACGAAGTCTAACTCCATCAGAATCCAAAGTCGTACATCTTTCTATTGTAAAATCAAAATCTAAATATGTGGTTTCTGTTTTCTGGGAATTGAACTTTGAAATTAAAATCCATTGCGTAGTAAACCACACATACTACTAAGAAGTCACCAAATCCCGATATATAATACTAATACCCAATATTTCTTATCCAAGATCTTCAAACGGGAGCGTATACCTTTATCTAAAAGGGGTGTCTGTTGGCTTTCTTCTTGAAAATTTAAACTTATTCCATGAAATAAATAACTTCCATTTAAAATATCACTTTATTTATAAATGAAATGCCTTACTCTAAAACTTTAAAACTATTACATGTCAATTCCTTACAACTCCTCATGCCCGAGTGTCAAACACATGGGATTCTTCTTATAGACGCCTTGTTCCTGCAGAACTCCATGTGGTGAACATCGCCATGGATCATCTGTAGCGACCTGCCAATTGAACAGACGGTCCTGTAAGCTATTGAGAACATCCTGGAACTTTGCCTTTGATGCTAAATTCCATCGCTCCAATGCGTCCATTTTAATATCGAACAGTTCCCACTCGGGTCGTTGGTAGTAAGTTTGTAAAGATTTTACCCACGGTAGATTCTGCTTCATCATGGTGGCATTCAAGACTTCTTGGAATGTTGGCGATGTATATAGATCCTGATCAATAGGGAAGTAGCTCCAATAGTTGAGGTTGTGAATAAGCTTATAACGGCGAGTCCTCAGCATACGCATGGGATAGTTCATCGTGATCTCGTGGAAATTTTGACTACCATAGATGGTTTCGTTCTCATTTGGTTCCGGTTCCTTTTTCAGTAGCGGAAGTAGAGATTTTCCAGTCGCACTTCCGTTTGGCTTGATGCCGAATACATCCAAAACCGTTGGGAAGACATCCAACAAGCTTGTCATCACCGATGTGACCTGATTGCGTCGCATACCATCGTCCGGCGATGATAGAATCATAGGTTCACGAACACCACGATCGTAGAGGTTAGTCCGACCGCTGGGGAATGGCGGACCATTATCCGATGTGTACATCACCAACGTGTCCTTGTCCAGGCCAATGTTTCGTAACTCCTTAAGTACTAATCCGACTCCCTGATCAAGTCGCGAAATTGTCATATACTGTGCAGCCAATTCCTTTTGAACAGTATCTGTTTGCGGCAAATAGTCGGGGATTTGTAAATTCCTCCAGTCATAATAGATCGGGCGCCAGTCAGGAATCACACCCATTCCTTCCTCTCCGGAGCCCCAACGTTCGCAGAACTCCCCATACTGTGGTGTTATGTGGCCACATCGGTGCGGATCATGGAATGCCACCACCAGAAAGAAAGGTTTCCTCTCCTCCACTGTCTTGTTGAGGAATTCTCGCACATACAACTTGATATTTGTGATGTTTCTTCCAATTTGATTGATCGAATGGTTCTCCTCAGTCTGTTCGTAGTCGAATTGGAAATTTTCTGCAGCACCCACGTGTTTTTTGCCGATGATTCCAGTCATAACATTACCACCTTTCTCCGTTCGCATTAAATTTGGCAATGATGTCACTGTTTTGAAGACATTAAAGTTGTGAACCCCCTGGTGTAAGCCATACATTCCATTTTGGTGGCTCACCTGTCCGGTGAGAATCTGAGCACGACTGGGAGAACAGCTACTCACAGAAGTGAATGCGTTATTGAAGAGCAAACCTTCCTTGGCGAGTGCATCGAGATTGGGTGTTTGGCAGAATTTATTGAGATATGCTCCCATTTCAAAGCCCGCGTCATCGGCCAGCAGAAGAAGGACGTTCTTCACCGCTGAAACATTACAGATAGTCACCGATAGTACAAACAACACAACAAAATTATTCAGAGTATTCCGACGTTTTCCTAGCTGTAAATGTAATGCCATCATGGCGGACAAATGCGCTTTGGTGCAAAATTTCACTTAATCTCTAACCGCACAACGAACAGTCAAACTAGTTTCAAATTCAAAGCTATACTGGTCCGAAAATCATCCAGAGACGGAATCTTTTTTTCCTAGAGTTTACTTGAATTCGACATCATGTGGGGCAATGTGATTGTAATATATTTAGCCTGCAGCTAAAGAAAAAAAGTGAATGTATCTCGATACTCGTCAGCAAACAACGCACACACATAAGATAAATAATCTGATCGAATAATGGAAAGAAAGAAGAGAGATCATAAACGTGGGCAAGCGAAGTGCATGGACAAAACCACTGAAAGTAGTTTGGATTCGGGCAGTCACTTGTCAGCTGGTGTTTGCTGGAAAATAATAAGGCGTTCACAGATCACAAGCCATGTGACAATGAAATGTAAAAAGTTATGCAATACGTAAGTCTGTTTGATTGTTAGTTTCTATTTGTTTTAATCTTCCATTGAGCTTTTTTTCCGCCCAATAGAAAACGAATGTAACAGGCAGCTGATTTCGAGAGCAAAAAAACTGCTCTGAATCTGAAAAAAATGGCATTTTCTTGCCCAATGGAAATCGACATTCAAATGTTTGAATTTTCTATTTCTTTTCATTTCTTTTCTTTTCAAAGTTGTGGGTTTTATTTTGTTTTGACATTGACAGAATAAATTGAACGCGATAAAAGTATCAAATTGTGTGAATGTTGAAAATTCCGGTGAATTAAGATTGAGCCAGACTTTACAAAGTAGATAATATACCTGCATCGCACATGAATATTTGAATATTTTCGAAAAACGGTAGGTAGCTCTAGCTAGGTTCCTCCTTATCAATAGAGTCAAAACCGTGTACATATTTATTTATATTTTAAATGTACAATTCGAATAAGTAATGCAGATATTCCCAATTTCCTCTTTGAAGGAGTTGGTGGTCTTGGGCTTATTTGCATAGTCCTTTGACTTCAAAAAACCCCAAAGAAAAAATATTCAATGGCGTTAAAAAGCCAGATCTGGATGGCCAATTATGATTGCAAAAACGGCCGATTACACGATTAGGAAATGACTCATGCAGTAATTGAATTGTTTCTCTGGCTGTATGGCATGTGGCACGGTCTTGTTGAAACCACATGTTGGTCACATCCATATCTTCTAATTTAGGCACTAAAAACTGGATTATCATGTCACGATAACGAACACCATTAATTGTTACTGCCTGACTATACGCATTTTCGAAGAAGACCAATAATGCCTGCTGCCCAGTCACGCGTTGATAATGCATTTCTTTCTCAACTATTACTCAAGGGTTTTGATTTTGATAAGATTTCCCATAAATTAATACTTTTCAAACTGGCTGCCCTTGGTTTCGAACCCATTTTGCTAAAATGGATATCTTCATACCTGATGGAAAACCGTTTTCATAGGGTTCGCTTCAGGTTAGTGCTCTCGGCCCTTATCTTGACCAGCTCCGGTGTTTCTTAAGGTAGTCATCTAGGTCCACTTCTCTTCATTCTAACAATTACCAATCTTGAAAGGGTCATTTAACACTCATCGTCATCACTCTCTCTCTATGCTGATGATACCAAATTTTTCAAACCCATTCCCTCACAACGTGATTCCAGTCTCCTCCAGAAAGATCTAAATTGTTTGTCCACCTGGTGTCTTAAAAACTGTTAAGAACTTAATGTCTCCAAATGTCAATCTATCCGTTTCTCACGTAAACCGTAAACCTATATCTGTCGTGCAATCCCTTTCAACAAGTTAATGTTTCCAGAATCGAGAGCATCTAACGTCGTTCGCCTAATTTTACCCCCTTATCGCGACCGTCTCAAACTTATTAACCTAAATAGCCTTGAGGAAAGCAGTGACGCTGCAGACATTCTTTTCATTCACAGACTCCTCTCAGGTTCCGTTGATTGCATGTATCTTTATAACTCTATCTGCTTCAACACTAACCCTCGTAGTTTACGTTACCCCCGTCTCTTCTATCTTCCAACCCTCCGCATTTCCTATGGCTTTAACGAACCAATGTCTCCTATGCTGCAAAACGTTAACTTAAGCCTCGCTATTTTCAACTTTAACTGCAGTACTACCTCCGTTAAAATTGATCTCTTATGCATCTTTAGCTTCTAGTTATAAGTTTCAGTAGATTTAAGTCATTGTTATAGCTTGTATTAAGCCTAATAAATGGGGGTTCTTGTTTGCCTCCACCAAAATCAAAAAATTAGAGTTTACAAGGTTTTTTTCTGTATGGGTAGTGCCACGCCTTTTCTCTAGTCTCGTCCACATTTTATAAAGTGAAAAATCTGCCATTAATGTAAAAAAAATACAGTGTTCCAAATAACTTTGTTGTTACTTCAAAATACTCTCGGGCCACCATACCTGAAAATGTGAACTGAATCTGTTTAGAAAGCGGTACATGGCTTCTACTTCGATCCCAGGAAGAAAACTAAATTAAGATATTAAGGTCTTTTCCACTGGACCACATCTCGCGAACGTCTGAAAAATATCCGACGTCAATTCAGCCGATCGTTCGGTCTTAGCATTAAATTGTACGAGATTGTTAAAATAATTGAAATTAGTTTATGCGTTCAGGTAAAGTCAACGATGACTAGATTTTTGAATCCGGCCTTTAACTACCTCAGATCCGCTATAAAAGACGTTTTTCTTTTTTAATTCATATCAGAGCCTGAACTATCAAAAAAAGTTCGTATTTCTTTTTTATATATTATTATAGTCCCATGTCCCAAACATTAACAAAAGCGAATTAAGATATTCTTTTACATTTTGAAACCAAATATCTTCGAGTGATTTCGGTCCTGTTCGCATTGAGGTTGAGGGGATTTGGAGAATGATATTAGCGACGTTAGTCAGAAAATAGGATGCATGTACTGCAAATTGACACTAACGCAATCAATACTCATATCCTTGTTCACTTATAACAAAAGGCCTTCAACTTAATTTAGTAGATAGGCACCTACGAAATTAATTTGAAGACCTTTTGTACTTTGTATGTCTATTTAATTAACAAAGAACACGGTTTTCAAAATTCAACAAGGCAATTTTAATTTATTGTTTAATTAAAAAATATTAAACATCGCTAAACAGTTTTATCAACAATTCCAAAGTGTTGTGTCAGAACAATACAAAGCTGTTGTTTCACTAGCTATAGTTACTATGTACCTACTATCTACATAAGGTTTACTTATCATTTATCAATTCTATTTATCTCGCAAAAAAAAAAACGCCTTCAGTGTTCTGATCAATCAATTCATAAAGCGATGGTGACTAATGCCGCACACTTTCCTTCCGCAAGACGTAGATAGTAATATGGCTGTCATTTATTGGCTCAATTTATATTTTTGTTCATACATACCTACTTATACAGAAACCAAAAGAAATATGTATTTTCTTAATAACCAACAAAAAATTATTCAAAAACTTTGAAAAGGTTAAAAATATATGGCACGTGCCAGAAAGGTTAAAAATCTCTCTCAAATGGCTGCATTCGGGATTATAGCTGTCACAACCGGCCGGGCGCCAGTCTTAGTTGAACTCGTGATAGGGACTTCGCGAAAGACACATCACTCTAAATAGGACATACCTACCTACATGAATAAGCTGACATACGTCACACGAAATCCGCAAGTCATTATTCCCTATAAAAGCTAAATTTAAATAAATTTGTTATCTTCGAGATTTTGAAAACATTTCCATGCAGATAATATAAAACGTAAACAAAAATACTGACGCGACGCAAGTGATTTCGGTCAGCGACTTTTTCTGTCTTAGCAACAGAGAAAAAGTGTGTCAGCCACCAAACCCTATAATAAGCACTCTATACCAGAAGAGAGGTTATGGAATACGGAATACGGATTCAATTGGAATACAAAAAAGAAGAATATAATACCCTTTCATTTAACACAAACATACAACAAAATAACAATGCTCTTCTCCCTGCTCATCACCCCCTCCGGATAAATGTTTAGTGTCTGACACTCATATCGCCGAAGCTATATTTTACATTTTGCTAATAGAGCTTTCTCTTATGAAACTACACGAAGGTCTTACATCAGCAAATCTGTACGAAAGAAGAAAATATCCGTCAACGCGGCCGGCGGCATCCCAAAGTACCTACCTACAAAAAAAAAAAATACATTTTTGCATGCTTATCTGTCAATGTATCGTATTCGGAGCTACGAAACGTACGAATTGACGTAGAGCCAGAGAGATCGCTAATTGCGGCGAAAGAAGTTTTTTTTTCGTTTTGCTACGAAGAGTAAGCACAATAATAATCATCATAAATATAAACGAATAGGGGTACTTTACGTCATCTGTTTACTCAACTTTATAGAAAAAAAATAATAACATGTAGAAAAAAATAAATAAAATAAAATACTTCCTGTCTGGAGAGTTGATTTGAAAACAGTAATGTCCGAACCAAAGTTTTCCCCCTTCAGGAGGTGGCGTTTCTCATCCTTCCCGTATACATTTTTTCTAATTGTATCTAGCAGCACTAAAGCAAATGGCCTCATTCAAGAACCTAGTTATCTTAAGTCGACTTAAATTGTCTGGACTACATTATATTGAATCTGAAAATCTAAAGTCTACCATCGACCAAATTTTCATACTCCGACAGATCTTAGAAAAAACCCATGGAATTTTCAGATCGATACACACCACCTTTTTATCGAATTTAAAGTCACCTATAATTACGTATAAGGACGAGCTTTACAAAGCCATGTCACGTTTCGGCATTTCTGCCAAAGTCGTTCGTCTGTGCAAGATGACGATGGAGAAATCTCGTTGCTCCGTCAAAATCGGCAAAAACATCCCTTTGATGTCGAAAATGGTTTGAGACAAGGCGATGCGCTATCGTGTTTTTAATTGGGAATTTGATGTTTGCTTATAAAAATGTTATTCTGCCCTATCGAGGTATCCGTCGAACGGAAAATTCTCCTATTTCATACGAATACGAATCGGAGGATTTTTGTTTCGAGGTATTCTTCCGAACAGCTTTTCGGAACTTCTTTTCGACAAATATGCAAGGCACACTGGCATTTCAGTGCGATCAAGTGCGTTTTTACCGATATTTTTGACAGCTTCGTACGAATTTTCTTCCGATATGGTCCGACAGGAATTGGTTGCGGAATTTGTTCACTATGATTTGCAGTGAAGTATTGATAAATCGAATGTAATTTCAGTCTCTGACGGAGTATGCGTAGCGGAAAAAATTCCGTTCCGATCGGATACCTCGATAGGGCTGATTATGTATTTGAATTGAAGAAGGAAGAAACAAACTATGAAAATAAAAACAAAAAAAAATATATTTTTAGAAACCTAATGGAGAAAGTAAAGACAAATATGATATCGATAAAATCCTTTTTGAACTAATCGAGGATATTCTTTACGTCCTAGAAGAAGAAGTCAACAAAATTGGTACCGTGTCGTCGGCCATTCTGTAATTAATAAATGGTTATTGATAGATAGATTGGTTGAGATCGCTGTCCAATAATTGTGCGCGCCACCTAAGGTTGGTTCCTTCTCTGCTATACGTTTTCCCTAAGGAGTGGACTCAAAGACTCGTCGGACTTACGCTCCAGATGCCCCAGCCATCTCAGCCGTTGTATTTTCAGCTTGGTGTGCGCAACTGGAGGCAGCTAGCAAGGGACAGAGCTGGCTGAAGGGGCTTGTTGGTTGAGGCCGTGGTCCACCCCGGACTGTAAGCGCCCCCCAAATGTAAGTAAGTATTGATAGATAATTGATCAATTTTATGTCTTATCTTAACCTCGAATTTTCCTGCTTCTTCAATGTAATGCAATATCATGTACATCTCCTTTTCAGTCCATTTTTTCACTATATTTTCCCTTCGGCGGTGCTTATTTCTTAAATTGTTGTTTTCCCCTCTTTTTTAATTTTGATCAAAACAAAATTGATCAAAAAATAACAAAGCTATACAAAAACGAAAAACAGTTGCCAGTAAACACTGACATTTGGGGAACTGTCAAATGGACGTTACACGTTACACTCTCTGTTGTTTTTTTCCTGCAGCTTGCTGCGCTTTGCCAACGCCCGCGTTCCATTAACCCGCTAGATGACTAGCGGCATGCCAAACTCCATACCAAAAAAACTGACATTTCACAATATGTGCTAGAGTTCTAGCGCAAATGCTGAAATGTCAGTTTTTTTTATATGGAGTTTGGCATGCCGCTAGTCATCTAGCGGTCAATGGAACGCGGGCAATGATATCATATCAATGTCAACTGCGTTTGAAAATGGTGTTTTTGGTATAAGCTTCGCGCTTTTTTTTCTCAAGTATTAAGTTGAATGAGTCACCTGACTGCAGAAACTTGTTTAAGAAAGTGCGATTTTTTTCACCTTATTGAAGTGGTAAACATAATTCATCGTCATTCTGCACAACGTCACGAGCTATAAGTGGGAGTATAAATCTTATTGGGTTTTCTGCAGATTGGGAATATTTGGCTGAGTCAGGACTTACCGGTTACCGCATCGGCATTTGCTACTAATGAAACCTACAGATTTCCATATAATATCGCTCGGCGCAAAAGTTCAACGAAGATGATTAAAGGATTTTCTTATATAGTGGGCTTTACCTTTGATGGTGTGTCCTACAAACAATTAGTGTTAATGAAAAATCCGTTCCAACATTATAAATACTAAAATAAAAAACAATTTTCCTGTACTATTTTCTTTATTTTTCTCCTGTGTGAGCTCACATAATCCACCACCGTAAATTTGCATATCGGTTCCTTAATGCATATATTGCACTATCTTCTTTCTTGGATATTGTTCCTCTAGATGCACGCATTTTGTCCTTTTGCGACGATTTTGACGAATCGCTGGTGATTCATTCATCGTCGCGACATAAACCACTTCAATCGCTGGTTGTACCTACTCTAATATGTAGGTACTTAGCTTACATTAGATTAATGTGGCAGGTAACAACGAGTGCAGCCTGACTTATGCCCATTATGATAGTACCACATTATCGAATGATCTCAAAACTATACGTTGAACTAACAGGACCTAAGAATAAAGCGTTGGAGGCAGCTGATCCTTTTTTTAGCGAGTTCGTTGAGATTTTTGAAGAGATATTCTCCGAAATATAGTTTTCTTTAAGATGAGAAGGCTGGATACTTGCATAGGGGTTATGTAAGTAATACTTCTCCTCGTCCACGCAGTTTCTACAGAAATCGTTGGCAGGGAGGATCAAGGGCGTGTCTATCAATGACGCACTGTTCAATAATGGCATCTACTATTGTGCTTATAATGGATTTTTTTAGTATTATAAGAATGTTTGCAGTCCTAGAGATCCAGCATTGGCCAGATCTGTTTCATGTGGATCACATGTTGCAATTTGACCGCATGTGATTAGTCACGTTTATCACATTTTCAAATAAGTAAGCACTGGGGAGAGTACGATAACTACGGCGCCAAAAATTTATAACGGCATTTTGTAGAGGGTTTAAATACAAGCACTTTTTACTGTGGGAGGGGGGGTCTATCTTACTCCGTTTAGGCGGGAGGGGTAATTTAAAGAAAATGATGGAAAAAAATACATTAAAAAACAATGGCAACACTTATAATAAAAGGCTATATCATTTTGGAAAGCCCGAAATCTGTCCTTTCATATTATTTTTAAATTAAGTTATTTCTTTAGTTTTTGAAAAAAACAATTTCTAACTTGAAATTTAAGGACAAAAATTGGGGTGAGTAGGTAAAATAATTTTGGCGATGAAAACTAATGACGGATTTGTGTAGAGGAGTTAAATACAAGCATTTTTTTACTATGGGAGGGGGTCTATCTCCCTCCGGTTAGGCGGGAGGGGTAATTAAAAAAAATTATAAATAAAATTAAAATAAAATATCAAAAAACAATGGCAACACTTACAACAACGAACTATAGTATTTTGCAAAGCCAGGAATCCGTTCTAAGTTGTCTAAAATGCAAATCAGCAAAATTTTGTCTACCAATGTGAAATTTCAGGCCAGGCGACAGTATCTGAAGAATGTTGTGACATTTGGTAAACTAATATAATTAAAAGAAAGTTTGCATATACTCAGCCTTGCACCCATCCCAAAATCCAACAGTGACCCCAAGCAGGGGGTTGCAGGGGGGCAGCATGCCCCCCATACGCATTTTAAGGCGCAAGGGTAGCAATTTGTACTCTAAGCGGAGCGACATATAAAAGTAATTTTCAATTTTCTCAAAAATTAGAAGACATAAATCAATCTGGTTTTCAGTGTTCGATTAAGAATTGATTTAGGCAGTAAAAACTACAAACCAATTAAGTATCTATTTGCTCAATATTAAAAAAATCAGCATAAAACTTTTTTTTTTAATTTTTTTTCCTTAAATTTCAAGTTTGAAAGTATTTTTTTCAAAATCTATTAACAGCTATAACTTGATTTAAAAATAATATCAAAGAACAGATTCCTGGATTACACAATTCATAGAGTCGTTTATTGAAAGTGTTGCCATTGTTTCTCAATATTTTTTTTTTCATTTTAAGTATAATTTTTTTAAATTGCCCCTCCCGCCTAAACGAAGCCAGATAGACCCCCCCCCCTCCCATAGTAAAAAATGCTTGTATTTAACCCCTCTACAAAATACCGTTATCAATTTTTGGCGCCGTAGTTATCGTACTCGTGCCTAAGCACTTACTACAAAGTTATTTTTATCAATAAGCCATAGAAAATAATTGCCAACTAAGTAGGTAAGTACCGAAACTCACACGTCACATTGCAATGTCTATAAATTATTTAAATATTATAACTTATACATATTTGAAGTAAATATTGTAGTGACAAGCTTTACTAATTGCTTTGTGCTTATGAAAAAGATACAAAACAACAAATAAACAGCCAAACCAAAGCACATCTGAGAAGTGAAACTGAACGAAAAAGCTTTATTTCGCAAATTCGCTTTGCCATGACCACAATCTACATTTCTTTCAGTTTATAATCGTTCTTCATCGTGTCAAAATAATTCGTACTTGTATCTGCAGCTTGCTAAATAAAAAGTTTACCTTGTTTTTCTATTAACTGCCTGGAAACAGAGTTTGTTCGAAGTCCCCAATTATACTGAAAACCGATTTCTAACTAACAGAAAACCAATCATAAAAAAATCGCTTTCCTTATGTGGTTATAGAGAATTTTATTTCCCATTTGTTTACCTAATATCCAAGAAAATAAATTAATTTATTCATAAAAAATACGCATATTGATTAAAAAGAAAATAGTGCTAACAGTGTTAGATTCACATTTACCCTACTCTATTTTGTATTCATGGAATCGTGGTCATATCGATTTAGGGATTTTCCTTTTAAAGCATAAATTTGCTAGTGTTAATTTTGTTAATTTGCAAAAATAAAGTCGCAACCGAATTACATAAGAAGTGTCGAAACAAGTGTCGAATTTTTGTGAAATTTTTTTACATTAATCTTAAGTTAATATAAACGTCAAATTACACAATTGCACGTGCAAAGTCAGACGCGAGAAGAAATCAAGGAGCTAGTTCGTTTGCAGATAATATGATATCTGAAAAAATTGACCTGCAGTTTAATACTCACACAATTCGTAAATCATTTATTGGTGGTGTTACTAACAATTATAACGGTTTTGTAACTCTTTTGAGCACCATAGCTCTGCTATACGTTATTTGTATTGTCAATATTGCTGTGGAAAAAATTTTTAAGTGCAATAAGAAGACAAAGAAGTTTTGTTGTTGCTGTTCTTGTATTGACAGCTTAATGTCCATCTCTGGCTGGAGAGTCTTTCAACAACAAAACGAGTGTATGCCCTACTGTAAGAATAAGAAGAACTTTAATTGGCTTCACCATCAAAACGACCATCATTTGCCATTGCATGTAGTGTTGCCCAAGGAGTGTAAGCATTTGATGACCCATGCAAAGAGATTCGCAAGCATGATGCGAGGTAAGCATTGAAAAAAATTATATGTCAAAATCTGTTTCTGACGTTTCTATCTATCTATCTCCCTCTTGGTTGCTACTGGAGCTTTGAGTATCTGTGTGAAAAGCTTAACTTGTCATTGTGTTAGTGCGGGTTATGGTTGAGTTGAGATACTCTGTTAATGTGTGTCACATGACTTTCTGTTTTTAGCGAATCTCGATGAGTTATGACTCATACCGTGCAATTAGTATGTGGCTTTGGATATGCATATGCACATACATACAGTTTGCATGTTTGTATCAATGCTATGGTATGGTGATTCCCGGAATTTTAGCCGACAAAAACAAGTGGATACCAATAGTGGGGAGAGCTTTTGTTGTGAAATTCACAAGTTGAAGTCGTGGACTCGTAGTCCAACCATCAGTAACATATAACAATGTGTGGGGTGGCTATTTGTGCACACTTCGTTTTTTACCATTTGTATTGGTTGCGATTAAAATTTCCCTATGTTTTCGCCAGTAACAACAAAAACAACAATAAATTTAATGAACTCAAAAACATGTATTTGAATACTAGGCGTTAAGTTTGGCTATCTTATCGCAATATAAACGCTAAAATTATCTTCGCCAATTCTTAGAATTTAATTTAATTTCTTATCATGTCATCTAGTCTCGATGTATGTTTGAACATGTCTCGCACACTTGACGTATAGATAAGTGTTGCGTAACAAAAATGTCGATGTTCCTTAAATTATTACACGTGAGCAACGTGCATAAAAATATGTGCATATATTCATATACAATAGTAACAGACTATAAAGATTATAATAATGTCTATCTCATATTGGGGATCATATTTACCTAACTGATAAACAGAATATTAGATCTACAAATCATCACCTATACTTATAAGTGTAATTATATAACGAATCCAGAGCTGCAGCAAGATCTGCGAATGTTTTTAAATATTCGAAAACTATATACTACTTAAAATAGTTACGTGTACATACTTACAGTACCAACAAGCTAGTCTTTTAATTATTTTTGTATAACTGGCGGAACCTCAGCATTTAAAATGTTTAATGTAAAAAATGGATGAACAGGTTAGTGTGCCGGACTACTGGACGAAAGGCCTTAGGTTCGATCCTCAAATAGACACAAATTATAGTTTTTTGACTGCGCCACCTCTTGCGAAGGTATTACAAACGTCCGGCGCTAACTGTCCTGATAAAGCTTCTCAATTCACCCTTTCGGATCGGCAGACAATTATTGAAGGTCCCTTCTATTTATTCCAAAAATTAAAACTCACACAAACGAGTGTTTGTGAGACCCTAGCACTAGGGTCCTATAAGGACCTGTGGCTTCAACAACATTTATGAAAGAAAAATGGCGCCCAACGTTGGATGATATATTAATTTTATTTGCGTAGATATATTCGCAATATTTCAGATAACTGGTACAACAACCGGGATTAGAGATATGCGGGCTTCAATCCAGCTTTTTTAAATAAAAAAAACAGCGACAGACACAAAAAATATGAAACTTCTATGCCTATTGAAAATAAAAGTTCACCAAGTTTTAATCTAAGAACAGGCATTTATTTAATCTTACTAGAATTAGGAATCTTAACGAATTCCGCTGGTTCCTATCCATGATGCTACACTGTTAGACTTTTTAAAATATCGTTGATTTTTGTTGCGGTAAAGGCACCGAGAGAGATAAAGAATAGAACCAGGAACTGAAACAGAATACATTTGAAATGGCTTTGACGACAGAACGTAAACAAGTCTATATTGATTGTTGCTGTTGCTAAAAGCGACAGAAATGCCAATTTACCGTATAGGAGGACGTTTTTTTTTTTTTTTTTGCAAATTTCTGCATCTGTCATCCAGCTGTACCTGCTTTAGGTAGCTTGAGTTGCAAATTCGATTAATATAGACGAAAAAAGTGTTTTTATTGGTCATAGCGTTTGACAAATAGACGGCAGTTTTTCGTGATCTATTTCAGTTTTGAAAAGCTGAGCGAGCAACAGAAACAGAATTTACTACAGAACGAAAAAGCTCCTTGTTCTGACTCAGTTTCTGTTCTTTGTCAATTGGTGACTTAAGTGCAAGTCGTGTAAAAAAAGGCTTCATTCTTGTTTCAATATTAAAGAATTGCACAGAAAGATAGAAAAAGCTGTTTCGCATATTTTTCGTTACCACACCTAGTAAATTTACATGTCTTCCTCTAGTTATTTGCATTTTGTTCTTTCGCATCAGTTTTGAGGAATCGCCGGCAATCTGAAATATTGCGAATATATCTACGCAAATAAAATTAATATATCATCCAACGTTGGGCGCCATTTTTCTTTTATTTATTCAAAAGTCATAAATGTTGTTGAAGCCACAGGTCCTTATAGGACCCTAGTGCTAGGGTCTCACATCCAGACGTACCCGTCGGGAAACGAAATTTTCTTTTAGAAGCGAATACAGTCAGTAGCGCCTGGCTTACTAGGATAGCCTGTTGTTTATTGTGCACCAGAAAATGATAAAAACATATTAATCGTATACCAAAAAACAAATCATCGATTGCGATGAGTTTGAGAACGATAGTATGAGTGGTTTTTTTTTACAAATGAACATATCCGTACATAAGAATTTTGCGAAGACGTGTTTTGATGCTCATCGATTGTCATTATGCGAACGGAATTTATTTATCGTAGTCATCAAATTATTTATTCGTATTAGTTTAAAACCGTCAGTTATTTCATTTTTATATTTGGTTTTGTAATTGATAAATTCGGTTTTTTCGAAATGATTTAAGGCTGATGATTTACATGATAATGGCCATGACTTTATAAGGCCTAAGACAGTTTTTGACTTTCTGTTTTGAAAACATTTAAAAGAAAAATAACATTTCTGTGAGAGTGACAAAGATAGGTACTCAATTTCCATAAGACTTCTCAAATGAAAATGGTATAATGTCAAAAATATATATGTATGTAGGTACCTTTAAGTTGTTTCTCTTAAGAAATAATAATACATACATTATGACTTCGTTTATATCTCTTTCGTTTCCTCTGTAAATGTCCGGCACTAGCAAGAGCCAGGGGCCAGATCACGTAAAATAAAAACGATCGAACGACATCGTTTTCACTAAAGCTGTCTCTATCATATCTGTGACAATAGACAGGGACTGCAAGTATCGAAACGTTGTCGTTCGATTGTTTGCATTTTACGTGATCTGGGCCCAGATTGCGCGTATTGAACCAACCATTCTTCGACGACCTATATAGCGACATCTCGGGTAAAGGGTTACAAGATCTTATCCGATTTCGCAACACCACAGGTTGGATCTATGCATCGACTGTATCACATCCTCAATACTAATCTGTCATCAGAAATCAGGTCACACAAGTCGTGGTAATATAGCGCTACTTGGGCTCATGTACCGATATCGGTACAACTCAAGTCGGTACGATCGTTGTATCGTATATTCCCTGGTTTACACTGAAAATCCCTTCTCTTTCACACGCATTTAAAACCGGCCTGTCTCGCCCGACATGACTTTAATGGAAAGGCTTGTGTGTTCATGCACGTACACTATACAATACCAATACCTGGAACAGCTGTTTCACGTCATTCAGGCGAAAACATTTTCGAATCGCAGAAGTGTTTGTTTTCATGTACTTAGCTGGTTGAGCTGTCAAGTAGTGCACAAATACAATTACAAATCACAGAAAGTTGCAATTCGCGTGTGTCCAATGGAAAGCCACTTCGGTTTCCAATACATATATGAATGTTATTTGGAATCCGTGTGATATACAAACAGAGACGGTCAATTTTTTTAACGAGCTATAAAAGGTACAATTTAATTTGTTCGCAAGAGAGAATTGTTGACGTTTCGTGGATCGTGGTTTCGGGAAACGTGACGGCCTACTCAATACGAATTTCAATACAGCAACACTAACGCACTTAAGAGTTTTAGGAGATACAATTTTATTTTATCTTTGCAAAGAGAAAGAACTGTCATGTCCTTCTTCTCGAAGCTAGGGGCTTGGAGGTTGTAGCTCGTATACCTTGCCTTATCTCTGATTGGAATTGGGTATGCGATTCCGACAATGCCTTTTTGATGCGATTCAACACTTCCCGGTCGCATTTACCGTCCCGTGTCAAATAATAATACCTACGTTTCCAGAACTTTACACTATTAAAATCGAAAACATAAAAAAATACTCCAAACTTGCAATGACGCATTTCCAATTAGATACAAAATAAGTAGTATACCTACTCATAAACACACTTCTTATTTTATCGCTATTTGCGAATGTGAATCCCCCACGGCTAATAGCATAGTTGTAGAGTGTGTGGGTATGTTCATAAGAAAATTTGTACTTTGTGAAGTGGCATTCAAGAATAGGGGGAATTATTCCACACATATACTTGTGTACATATTACATACAAACGTTCATTTCCCCTCGAATACACAGAACTAAAAGCTTTATGATTTCATTCAAGTCACAACAAGAAACCTGCTTGAATTGAATTTCACAACGAACAGTAATTCGTGAACGTTTATTTAAACCGCACGAGTTTCATTTTACCGCGCTCGCATATAGAAACCAGAAGTGTCATCCTCATCCGACATATTGGAAAATAAAATACATTTAGTTCCGGGTGAAATCAAGGAGAAACCCGGCTAAAACAAACAGTTATATATCTTAAATATTGTGCAAAATAGTGAAAGCCAGGAGAAAAACTCCCGGGAAACTCTTGAATCAAGCTAGAAACGTATATTCTAGCTTGTAACTTTTTTGTTCCCTTAGTGTACCCTTTATCAACTCAGAGGAGAGTTGGTACTCAAGTCTTAACGTAAGTAAATTATACAACGTCTACATTTTATATTTGCTTACTCTGTTAAAAAAAAGAACAATAAATTAATATTCAAAAATAAGTACATATACGATGATACGAACATTGTTTTCAATATTACATATTATATGTATGAGATTGTCAAGTGCCAATTAGTCGGTTTCTCTCAAGATTCTATATTTACATATGAATGTACGTTTGGACATTGACATTTGAAATAGCAATAGGTTAAATTGGACGGATTGCGTTTTTCTTCTCATTTGAAATGACCAAATGCATCACACGTCAGTCATAATTATAAAATACCTATAAAATGGCGGCAGTCATTTGAAGTAACCAATTCCATTTGGTTTTTCTGTATGTATATCCATTAAGTGTAATTACGTTGTTTGTGGAATTTTTAGAACGTCATTTTCTGTTCTATCGATGCAAGTTTAACATTTATTCGCTTTTATGTTTTGACTATAATTGCCTCCATACATTCAATTAAAGTAATTACTTGACTATAATTTACATATCTAATTTACCCCTTACCTGTTCATTAATTGTAATGAAAAAGCTATTTCTGTTATATTGTGAGTTGCCATCTCATAAAGGGTTTGAAGTCGCAATTTTGTGAACTTAACTCGAGTTATCTGTCAATTTTATCAGCAAACGTATGGAATATTTGCTTTGACGATACCCGGAGGAGATAATTATTATCTACACAAAGAGGCACATTGTGAATAACATTTAATTTTTATATTTATTGATTTTGCAATGGTTTTACCTATCATGTTGTGGATCAGTTTATTTTACATCTTACATACAACAACTTCCGTGTATAGATAAAACCTTTTTCAATAGATGTACAGTCGATTCAAAAATTATTTCTGTTGACAATTTGTAGCTAAAAATTGCCATACATATACACATCTATAAAAAATTGTACTTGCAATCTTTATTCAATTTGAAATTATAATTAGTTTGATGAATGTAAGCATGATCCATCTGATTTATAGAGGGCGGTACTAATAAACATTTTTAGTGTCCGTTTAAGTTTTGCGATCTCACAATGGCGACATTTTCTATACAAAATTATCTATTGTGAGCTCCCAAATAAATAAACTCATGATTAAAAACAATTATTAGTAAGGCCCATTTAAAAGTACTAATCCGTGAAAGTAAGTACTAAATATCAAATTTAGTACAAACTATGAATAGATATTCGAAATACAAACTTTACAAAAAAACAATGCAAAAAAAATCGCACATTTTAGAACCACTGATTTTGTATGCCATGAAACATATATATGGACACGTCAATATCGACTAAAGTCATATTCTCGATATTGCTATTATTTTAAATGGCACCAATCTTATGGCGAAATTTTACCAACATTTATATTCCACTTTTGATAAAGTTTCTGTGAATGTTTTTGCTTTCAAGCATTTTTCTTTACAAATGTGAAATCTTTTTGTTATCGTTTCATCATGAAAAACAAATATTCAGTTTTTCTTGAACTTCAGAACGGCAGCACTGTCTGACACAACTAGGACATACCTTTGGTCTATAACTTTATAATGACCAATTTTAGGTTAGACTCCAAATTTAGGGAGTTGACAATGGCTATATTTAAAAAAATCGCATGTTTTTTATTTAATTATCACCCGGTTTACTCAGCTTCTCAAACACCTTACCGACTTGATTTAAGTAAACACGTTTTGTATACAAAGTTTCTAAATATTTAAATCTTAAATGCTACTTTTTGCATTTCTGTGTATTTATTGGTAAAACCAAACAAATATACGCCGATTTAAATTCTTGGTAACCCCTATGATTCATACAAGAAATAATATTTAAAGCTTCAAAAGCTATGGCAATGAACCACAACAAATGTCGTCATCTAAAGAGAAGTTGTGCAAGAGTTGGAAATCTGAATGTATTTTCGTATAGCTTTCTGTATTCTCTTATTTCATGATTCAAGAGATAATAACCTTACTCTTCACAACATAATAATACAGTGAACAAAATAAATAGGAGTAACACAAATGTCAAGAATTGTTGCCTGAAATGCATGTTTTATTATCACAGAAGGTATACTTCAATATATTCCGTGAAGTTTAATGACGCGATGAAATTGCCGGGCACCGGAAATGTTTAAATATTAAGCATGAAAAATCTGATTTATTTCATCTTTTAAAACAATTTAATACGTACAATACACATGAAGGATGAACGACATGAATGCGTTTTCCTTTCTTGTAATAAACTATTCCATCTGTATATATTAGTAAGATATACTAATATCGTGTGCACAACGCTGCTTACATTTAAAGTTTTTCTTTCAAGTTGTATATCCATATCCATATATGGAGGTATTTAAAATGGCGCCCAACGATGGGGCTAATGGAAAAGTGAAAGTATTTCTCCCAACCATTTGTTAGCGAGTCTTAATTTTTGGCACGATTGGAAGGGACCAACAATTTACAATTTACAACAAATTTTACGCCGAAATCAAGCCTAAATTGAGGAACTTTCAAGGCTGTCTTACTCTTGGTTGTTTATCTAAGGCTAAATCTAGGTGTCATTTGGTTTTTTTGTCCTCCCGCTCTGTAGTCCAGCACACTAACTACGAAAAGACTACTCAACAAAATCAATTGTAATAGTCACAGCAGAAACAATATTTTTTTTTTTATTAATATTTAAGAAAAGTGTCTAAATAAATGTTCTTCTCTTTGTTACAGTTTGAGGGAATACAATACCGCGCCAGACTCTTTTAAGAGCTAGTTGAGAGGTTCCCTAACAATTCCTTTGCCACAGTCAAAAGGATATCATTATGTAAGTATTGCCAAAGAACAAGCATGTATATTTCACGGGCTTGGTAAAATCAACTTGATTACGATTTGCACAACGTAACTGAATCGGTCAAAATAAATTTAAATTTTATATATTGAATGGAATAGAATTACGATAATGTTTTGCAAATTGTTTTCAACGTTTGATAGAAATAAAATATCTGTAGTTCAGTTATTAATAGAACTTCTGCTTTTTATTCACAGAAAATATATAAAATTCTTATAGTTTTTTCAAGAGTCTATAAAATGTTTTGTTACAATTTTTTTCAAGAAAGGACATGATGTTGAATGCGGTAAAACAATATTCTATTACTAATAACTAATTTGAGTTTCGACTTTAAATTTAAGGAGTTCACAATGGCTATAATTTGCTATTTTGAGTTTCCGTAAACTTAAAGTCGAGACTAGAATTCGTCATTAGTAAGGCAGTGTATGCATTACAAAACCGCGCGTGCTTATATTTATTTAACTGCAAATACAAAAAACAAAGCAAAAAAAAAAAAGAACATCGGCACATTTTATATGATTTTCTATTTGGAAGTGGATACAAGCTTTATGAAAACTATTATTAGATACATATTTGTCGGCAAAGAATTTTCAAATAATTTCGAATAATAATTTCATATTTCTCAACTGTCCTCTTTTAGAAACATTCAACATGGCTGCCCAAAACCAAAACGCAACCACCTGCCAATTCAGGCCAAAATCCGCAAACAACAACGTCCAAAAGTCAAACAAGAGTTCTACCCAAAATATCAAGGAGAACAGAAACAACGACGACAAACCAGCATCAAAATCAAAATCAACCGACAACAAACCAATTCATTCAACTGAAAGCGCAAACTATACCAAGGAAAGCAATTCTGGTGCAACGACCCCGCCAGGTAGAACAACCGCTAGAAGACCGCCGCCAACAGCCGAAACCGTTCTTTTTGAGAAATTACGAGATATTGAGCCAGGAATCGTTATCACAGTTACTAAATCAAAACCAATTGTTGAACGAAAATCTATTGCTAAACCAGACCAAACTACTGAAGCAGACACAGTTATTGAATCAATTGAATCAAAGAGCTATAAATCAACGCCGTCAAAGCAAGTTACCAAGCAAGAGAATAATTCAGCAATCAATAGAAGTGGAAGACCAGGAGACGTCGTCAACTCCAATTTACACAATCATAAGTGTACCCTTTTTGGCGAGGTCCTTTTTGCAGACTCCTTCTGTGAAAGAGAAGAACTTGAAAACGAACGTCTTAGTAAAAACAAAGAAAGTAATAGTGAACGCAAACGTGAGAAACGACCAGAAAATACAACTGGCCCAGCAGCTAGAAAATACTTCAGCGCATTTGAATTTATTGAATCAGCAGAGCGAACGCATCAGCAATCAGTTGAATACTACAACGGTAAAAAGTCTAAATACGATTCCTATCAGTTTGAATACAACAACGACGCCAACAACAACATCTGGCACCATGATGGGGATACAGTTGCCTGGAAACGAGTTCCAGGATATGAGTGGAGCACTGCCAATTGCCGCAGTTGAACAGTTAATGGATCCAGTATATCTTGACGGTAAGTTTGTGAAAATATCAACACCAAATGCTAAGGATTAATGATTTTGTTTGATTTTGTTGTGTATCTCGGACTAGGTTTAATTCAGAAACGAATCACTACATTGACGGTGTTATAAACCCAATAAATTAGTATCATTTCATGCATAAAGAGTTTATTAGTCATGTTCGCAAACGTTTTGTAGACGCCCACGATTTTTATGGAAAAGTAACAAAAAAATAATAATTAAATATCTATAATGACGTTTCTGAATTTACCCATAACGATGCGGATCGAATTTTTTTAATATATACAAAACGAGAAAACAGCTTAAAAAAGTAACACAAGTAAAAAAAAATTAAATATCTTTTAAATAACGATAAAAAAATTGAGATATCCTTCAAAAAAAAAAATAAACAAAAAAACTTGCAACAAATATGCTTTTGTCTAAATAAGCTAAACTAAAACAAATGAAACCGAACTTGACTTTTGATGATTTTAAGGCAATAGGACAACAAAAATAATAGAAAAAAAAACTAATTGATGAATATAAGACCGCAAAAAAATAGCTTAACTTGAATATTGGTGAATTTAAAACCAAGGCAAGGCATTCTTTTTAATACTAAACTATTTTCAGAGAGTATTTTAAGACTAAATCCCAAGTAATTATAGGAATGTAGTTACTCTAAACCTAATTTGGTTTCTGTCCATAATGACTTATTTCTCATAACTTCAGTGAGTAATTCGGCACATCTTTTCCAAGCAGAAACACTGATATTTGCAACTACATAGTTCTATAAATTAATTTAAATTAAATAATGCAGCAAAAAAGATTGATTCCCAAATTCTGATAATGAACTTAATTTAAATTTTTTTATTAACACGTGAATTCAAAAGCCACTGTACTACCAAGCGGAATTTCCCTTTTTAGAGTAGTAGCTGGAAAAACCCTGATATTGTTCATTACTCTTTACAATTGGAGGCTGCGTGCTGTTGTTCCATTGTTCCAATGGGGCTCAAACCTTTAACTATAACTACGTTTTTCTTTTTTAGATCAGAGCTGAGCTCTAAATAGACGTCGATCATTTTGAGCGTGCTCAGATCCTTCTGATTTATTATGAAACACTTGAGCACATAGCCGTCATATGGTTATTTATTAATTTAGTTTACCTTCTGTGTCAGAACAACAAGGCTCGTCCGCCATTTCAACTATTTTGTTTATCCTGTTTTTTTCTTCTGCTGCATAATCAACTTTTTACTTAGCCTGATCATTAATTTATTCTGAGCTCGTAGAGCACGCTCTGAAGGAAAAAAGAAACAAATTATGAGCTCTGATGTGTCTCAGCTAAAAAAGAAACACGAACTTTTTTTTGACAGTTTAGGCTCTGCTCTGAACTAAAATAAGAAAAACGACTTATGTAGACACCGTTGATCGATTTTGTCTAAAATGTGAAAAAAAAAATATCTACATTCCCATAGAGCACATGATCAACTTGTTAATTTTAAAATACATAATGTATATGTATATTGTTTCTGTTCTTAAAATAGGAGGAACTTTGATTTGTGTCTAATTATCGACCAAATAAAATAAATAAACGTAAATCGACCTTCTGCTTCAACAAGCTACTAACGGAGAAGAAAAAATAATAGTTTAAAAAACTAAGGAAACGCTTTTATAAGTAGATTGGTACTGCACTAAAAAGCAAACAAAATAATTGGGTAACCAATCTTTTTGTAAGGTGTATCCTAGAAAAGGCTTAGAGTAAGCCAAGTGTAGTTTACACTCAAATAATATAATAGATAACTTAACTACCTTAAAAATAGATTGTTTATCTTATAATATTGTTTGCTTTTTAGTGCAGTTTAATATCTATGTACCTACTTGCAAAAGCTTGTCTTCAGAACCGAACGAGCATGAACATTTCAAAGTTCTAAGGCGTGAATCTCATTTAATCTCACTACTACCTTAAGCGAAAAAGCGATTAACCCTAAGAAATGTTTACAAAAATGACATCGCCATTCTCTACCTACAATGCGGTGACTTGTCTCGATTTCCAAGACAAGAATGTGGATAACATTACATATTTTCTAAACCGCCCCCCTAGCTATTTAGCTGATTTCGTATATCTTCCTTATTACACTTGATGCTGCAGCTTCTTTCTGTAGACACTTTCGAAAAAATTGTTGCGTTTACAGAAGCTCTAAGTCTCAGGGAATGTCGTAATATAGATCAACTCCCGTCAGCCATATGAGCATTTTACTAAGCACAGTTGTTAACAATTCTGAACAAAACGGACTACATAAATACCTAATTAATTTTTACATAAAGTATTCTTGTTGTAGTCAATTGTTTGCAGTCTTCTTGTGCTAAGTTTACTGCAACTGTACCAGAGAGAAGTCAGTCTCGCTTTGTCGCGCTATCAAAATTGACTGACCCTTATTCCAAGTGGTTAACGGCGATTTAAAACACCCCAGTTTGAATTTAGAATTAGAGTGGCGTTTTTTCGTCGTTGAACGTCGTTTCGTAGTGATACAAATTTACTGAAAATGTAAATTTTCTTGAAATGTTAATTTATTCAAATAAATAAATTAAATTAAATTCTTTTCAAGGATTAAAATGGAATTGCTAGAAAAAAACTTTTCATTGGCAAAGGTATTTGAAGAGGAGTCTTAAATACTGACGCTAAGATCGAATGGGACTAAATATGTAGCTATAACCGAGCCTAGTGTTTTGATAGACAACTTTTCTATCATGGTTGTGTATGACAATACGAACAAAACCGAATTTTGAATTACATAAAACCAAGAGACAACTCAACTGTGGTTGTAGTTGTCTTACATAATAGGGGCAGAAGGTCTGCCACAGCCAACATTCAAAAAATGACAACCTTTTCCATCTCTTGAATGTTGGCAGTGGTAGACCTTATGCCCCTATTATGTAAGACAAGTACAACTACAGTTGAGTTGTCTCTTGGTTTTATGTAATTCAAAATTTGGTATTGTCCGTATTGTCATACACAACCATGATAGAAAAGTTGTCTATCAAAACACAACAAAGATGGCAGTGGTTGTCTATAAATCCACCAAGCTAACGAATTTGTTGGAATCCTTTTTTGACAATGTACCACATTTTGTACCTCTTTGGGGGGCAGTGGCTCAGTGGTTAGTGTGCTGGACTACTGTGTTGGGGTCCCAGATTCCGATCCCCAGAAAAACACAAATTACATCTTAAGGTTTTTTCCACTGCGCCAGCTCTCGCGAACGTCTGACAAATATTCGAGCGTATAACTGTCCTTCTCAATTCAGCAGTTCGGACTCGGCATAAAATTGTAGGTCCCTTCCATTCGTCCCAAAAATAAAAACTCACACATACGAATGGTTGTGAGAAGCTAGCCCTGGAGTCTACACGCCTTTTGCGCCAACCATTAATTATTTACCTCCTTTTGTAACAGCATTTATTCTTTATTCGCGAAAGTTAAAAAAACGTTCAATTTTTAATGCTAGATTACAGAAACAAATTAGCGTAGACGAAGAAGGGACACCTCGTTACCAAATAGATTTTTTGACATCCACGAATTTGACATTAAAACAAATGTATGATTAAAGACAATACATTTTTCTATAACAAAAATCGCAAAAAATACAGAAACTGCAGTAAACCAACACTGAATCTAAGGGAAATTTCCTGCTAATTTGACAAATGCAGCTTTTGACACTTTCAAGCAGATCTCTATTGTATTCTGAATAAATGTTTGCCTTCGCACCGGCCGTCGTCGCGTCGACTTGTTAAACCTTTGGCGCTTATACAGGCCATTGCCTTTGTTTATGCGAGTTTGAAGGCATCTGTAGAGTCTAAGTAGGAGAATTCTCATTCAGCAATTACGTTTATACATTACGCAACTGAATCAAACGTTCATTCAACTTTCCTAACCCTAAAACCGCAAAAAGCGCAGGGCTGACATTTTTGCACTAATTCGATCGTGTGAACATGCAAAATGTTCAATTAGCTTTTCGGTCAAGACAAATTTGCTGGGCTCTTTTTTGATCCAAATTCCCAAAATGTTGCCTAACCGTATGTATGGTAAAATGTGCAGTTTGTTCTAAAAAATAAAAAGAAAAGTACGTACTGTATCTCAATAACTAAGCCTTCTTTAAAATGTACCTAATATAATTCACAAACAACCCAATTTTGTTGCAAATAATCTTTTTTTAAACCCACAATAATTAACGCAACATTGTGAAATTCAAATTCAAGCCCAAAGTAAGTTTTCTCTTTCGAGAGCTTTTATATCTTTAGTTTAGTTCAATAAAATGTACACAATCTATACATGCATTTTGAATTGAATGGGATATAAGAGTACATAACAGTAAACCACCGTCCAGGTTCAGTCCAGTCCATCACACCGACACCAGACAGTAGAGGTAGATACCCACACCATTAGCCTTATTTCTCTTAATAAAACAAACACATACAAAAATTCGCACCCTCTCTTATTGATATTCTCTCATGTCAAAGCTGCCAGTTTGTGCAGAATGTGTGTCTTTTTTTTGCAATTTTAAAGCGAAATCAATGGCAACGTGATCTGCTTCTACACTGGTCGGCATAAGTATTTTGACAAAACTAAAGTTAATTCTACTTATAATTTGGACTTACTTCACGTAAATTTTGGCATCAATGGAAAGGTCATTTAAATTCCGTTTGAATGATACACAACTTTCCTAAACCCATTAAGTACCCATTGAAAATTTAGAACTTTTGTAAAAGCCTACTTTTTTTACTTTTTTCCTCGGTCCCAAAAAAAAAATGTTTTGATGCAAAAAGTTTCTTCAAACAATTCTAATAGTGACTGCAAAAAAAAATTTTCAAAAATCTCTTCGCTAATATTTTTTATGATTTTTTGAATGGGATGATCTCAGAAAAATTTTGTATGAAAAGGAGGAAAAATTGGCCAAAATAGTCATTTTTAGCAATTTTCAAAAAATCATAAAAAATATTAGCGAAGAGATTTTTGAAAATTTTTTTTGCAGTCACTATTAGAATTGTTTGAAGATACTTTTTGCATCAAAACATTTTTCTTTGTGATACCGAGGAAAAAAGTCAAAAAAATAGACATTCACAAAAGTTCTAAATTCTAAAATTTTTAAATGGGTAGTTAATGGGTTAAGGAAAGTTTTGTATCATTCAAACGGAATTTAAATGACCTTTCCATTGGTGCCAAAATTTACATGAAGTAAGTTTCAAATTATGAGCAGAATTAACTTTAGTTTTGTCAAAATACTTATGCCGACCAGTGTATAACCCACCCACTCGTGGGGTTTCCCCCAAATAACGATGTATGATGTTGAGAAGAGATGTTCTGCAGTAAGAGGGAAAGTAAATACTATTTCAAGAAAACTGACGTATCTGCGATATTCGACAATACTCTTTTATTATGATTTATGCGTGTTTAGGTGATGATTATCGCCGTCGCATGTGATGTACGCTAGTGTTTTACATCAAATACGATGACATAATGAAACACTATGATATCGCATATTTCGATATGTTCTTCACATCCGGACAATCAGACTTCAAAGTGACAGTTATTGTGTTACTTTCAAAGTGACAATTTTTTGTAAATGTAAATGTGCACTCTCCACACTCCTGTACCTATTTCAGTTGAACTCACGCATTTTTTGGTCCAGTGCCTGTCTGTTTGTTTGTCTGTTTGTCTGCCAACAATTTTACTGATCATAAAAACTTGTAGTGATTTTTTTTAATTGTATAAAGAACAATTTAATATATTGATTTATATATATATTTGAAATATTGATATCATTGTTGAAGTCGGCTTGTTTAATTATTATTAACGTTGTCTGATTCGGATAAACGATGCAGACATATGCATATTGTCTGAATGTAATGAATCAGACTTTACAATGGGGAAGTACATTGTCATTATTGTATTTGGCTTTTTAGTCAACTCGGTAATACGAGCTTCTAAGCTGAGTTATATCTATTTGACATTTGTCAAGCATTCAGATGTAATGTATAAACAGCTTAGAATGCTTCTCAATTCAGCAAATTTGTTAAGCCCGTTCTATCATAAAACTGGACAAATACAACTGACTTGCAAGGATTACGATTACTATGCAACAAATGTTTTAATACCACACTACAAGGTAAACGTAAAAACTAATAGAATCCAGACAAGACCTCTTAAAAATAACGTTATTTTCTTCTTTAATTATTAGGCACAAAATAGAAATGTACTCTTCATTTACCAAAGTAAATATGTTATACTTGAACAAAATATAAATAAATTCTTATCATCGGAAAAGTTTCTTACTATAGGCCTGTTTTATTGCACATGTATCTCAGTGAAGTAAAGTATAGGAGAATCTTTAGCACGCAATTAAGGGTTAAGTGCACAGCGACCTTGTGGTCTATTGTGCCCCCTGCTTATACTTTGGTAAGGTTCATGCCCTTTTCCAGAGCCCTATCGCATTACAGTTCCGTTAGGAATCGTGTTTGAGGGTATTTGCTCTGTCTTTAGCCTTGGCAAAAATATCAACTTTAGAGCACTTCATCGAGTCCAGTTTCCTTTATGAATCTGAGAATGAGTGGTTCGTCCGTGGTTTTTATATCCTTATCTGGCACTTGTCCAGATGTTTGATCCTCCTGTGGGTCAGTGCCCCACAGAACGTAATAAGAACTGTTTTGATAGTTTTACCTACATTTTTGAAACTTTCACTTGGCTAGCTCAGCATGAAATGAGGAAACAAAGAGAATTGCAAAATAATTGCGAAAGCCCACAAAAGTGTACACAAGAATCGAATGATATTTCACTGACCGCGCTTATCTCTCACATACAAACAAAATTCAGAAGGCACATTCAGAATTCTAGCCATCTTAAGTTGACTAGATTGTCTAGGAATGCGACTGGAACGTGTTTTGCACACCCACTAAATCACTATTTTCTTAAAAAAAAGAAAAGAAAATTTAGTCCTCAGGACGTACACACTACACATACACAGTCTCCTTTAACGCTCCATTTGACACGAAAAGTCTCATTTAATGTCAAATAAAAATCAAATATGTAGTCCAATTGAAAACCCCATAAAATTACACACAAATTCGCTAGAAATAATTATTTGCCCCATATTAACAAAAAAAAAAATAAAAATTGCGTACAAATTATCAAACGATTACGCAGCAGTTACATCAAATTTGTGTGTGCTTTCTGACGTCAATTGTCGTCTAACTAACTTGTCCACATTTCTTTATTAATACGGATCTATAGGTGTATACAAGAAGAAGGTCCCAAAAATCAATCTCACGTCAATATGAGTGAAAACTTTACGTTTTATATACGTTATATACGTGTACGATCCCATAAAAAAGAAATAAACAAATAAGGTACATAATAATTATTAAGAGAACTAAAACATAAAGGAATCCTAGTAGTGTAATGATGTGATAACTGATAAGATAACCCGGAATATGTCATTCATTACCAACTTCACCATTACTAAAATAATTATGCATCTACTCAAACACAACACATCGGTGAACGTGCACATTAAACGCATTTGTATTATAACATACTGATCGTTCACCCTTTTCCTCTCGTCCGCCTGTTTCATGTACATTGAAACAAAGTAAAGTTTTATATACATAACTGTTCCTTAACTTTGAACACCCTTTCGCCGCACTTGTGTGTGCAGCTTTTCTTGCCTGAAAGAAATTACTATCCCTATCCCTATATAAAGAGTTTGTTATGAAGGCGAAAATTTAGTATACATCCAGAAGTCATTTCAAATGGATCGAACAGGTACTAGCCTAATAATAATAATTTTATTACTTGTGTGCATACATATACTTATACAATTCTTAAATTATGCTTGAAAATTGGCTAGAACATGCATTTTTAAATAATTATATGAATTATGGGCGCATTGGTTAGTGTATTGAACACTGAACGAGGGATTTAATCTTCCTTGGGTCCATTTCATTCAAGTTCAACAAGTTAGCTAATCAAATAAATACTAAATACTAATACCCGATTTCCCTTGCAAATTTGTACACAAAAACATATCTCTAAAACTAAATTTTTCTATGTGTGTAAAAAGTTGGCGCGCAGTATTCAAAACATATAAATACTTTGACATCTAACTACTCTGACAGTGTTCTAGTTGGTTCCGTAGAATGTCATTGTTTTTGACTTTTAGGTCAGTTTAATGAAGAAAACCCTAACTTGTGGTTTTCTGTTAAAACTGTCAGAATAAATAAGAACATTTTCGTATTGCACGAGACAATAGCTGTTCTACCCATTTAGCTGTTTAAATGCAAAAAAAAGGCTCTCAATTCAGCCGTTCGGACTCGGCATAAAATTGTAGGTCCCTTCCATTCGTCTCAAAAATAAAAACTAAAACAAACGAATGGATGTGAGAAGCTAAGCCTAGGGTGTCTATACGCCTGTTGAACCAACTGTTTATTTATTTATTTATTAGATAATTTTCTTAAAGTAAATTGTATTAACTTAAGTATATCCAAATATATTGCAGGAGAATAGACTATAGAATAGGCACTTAATACAGCGATAAACAGATGACTTCATAGATCTGTTCGCCATCAGAAGTAGGTTCAGAAAATCGTGTGCTAAACAATACAGGGCAGCTTCAGAAAACAACAAGTAGAACAATTTCGTTGGGCCGCATTTTTCTCCTGAAAAACTAAAACCCGATTTGTTTTTCTTTTCTGTGAAACTCAGAGTAACTAAAGAGATTCGATTTCATATTAATTGGTTTTTATGGGTGCATTGAATTCAAGGCAAATATTTAAATTCGTCAACCATTTAAAGCAATTTATTGGAGTCGACTCGCGAATGATAATAGGAGTAAGAGGCCTAATTATGTTTTTTACAAGCAGCTCGAGAATCAATAGCAAAATGACTAATATTAATAGATACACGATGTCATGCACATCACGTAAAAATCTATATAAATGCTGCCCTTTATTTTGTCTCTCAGTTCTTACCCAAAACATAGTTGCTGTTCAGGAATCCATTAATATGGTCAATTACACTCTTGTAATTATATTATAAGTATTATGACTCAGTAATTTGCCTAAAAAAAACATAACACAAACATAACAAATTGATCGCATTAAAAGTACAATACGAGTACACGTCAAACGTATCTACGTATCTTGCGCTCATAAATTGCCAATTCACACCCCTAAACAAACGAATGCCACTACACGCTGTCTTAGAAAACGGTTGGTCTGGTGCTGATTTATTAAACATGTCGAATCATGTTCATCACCTGTAGAGTGCTAGTAGTAGGAAAAACAAAATTGGGTACACAAGAAAAAATTGCCGACAAACAAGCTGAAACGCGTTCATTTTCGAAGAGCACGAAAGCTTTCCCTAAAACTAAAGAGAAACATCATATTATGTATTTGTATTTAGTACAATGTGTATGTATTCATATTCATTTTTTTCCGGCAACTTTGTACTCTTTTGTGATGCTGCCCAAGTGCCCACCCATGACACTGGCCGTGGTGATCGTAAGCATGAAGGAGGTAGGGAGTTGATATCAGGTGGCCTGATTATCAAAGCATGGCTAGCTTTTGTTTATTTGTATTAGTCTCTTGCTCTTCATATTATTTTGTGATTAAGAGAAGAGGAACATATTGGACACTTGCCGGTAGATACATTTTACTGAATTCGGAAAACGATTTTTGTTGTTAGTCATTGTACATCAGTTAACCCGTGCGGTTAATATTATTAGTTGTTCCAACGATTTTACTGTTTCTTCACACAACGGTGAAATATTTGATATATTTTCAACAAATTTGAAAAAAAGTAAGTACAGACTTACTTTAAGAACGTTTAATAAATAATTTTTTTTTTCTTTTTTTTTTTCAAAATAAATATTCACAAACTATATAAACTATAATAACAGTTTGTGACTCTGGGAAATATTCATGGGCTTACTATAAGATGGCGACTGTTGGTAAACAAAATGGCGACATGTATTTTCATGGACTTTTCTTTTCTATTTGAGTATCGACAAGAAATCAGCTGTTCGAGTGGAACTCTCTAGAACCGTGGTGCTTTATTTTTAACTGTTGTTTTGCATAAAACAGATTTTGACAATATTTTGTAACTGACATGTTACGCGACTGAGGTTGCAGAATTTGGATTGTCATTATTGCCACCCTTGTCTGTTCGAATCGAGTCAATATTGAATTGTGTACCCACTACATAGCATATCGATGTTTTGGATGTATGTTCAAAGTACATCTCTATTGAAATATTTAATAAATTAGTCACTGCAAAAATTGTTCTACTTATGGAAAATGTTTGTATATTTATTTTCTTTATGTTACGAGACAAATTCGCATGAGTTTAGGTAGGTAAGTAAAGGGTTAACAAAAATAGAATTTTGCGGGATGTCAAAATTTGTGTCACAAATGAACGGAAACCTAGCACGAGTCCTGGCAAACCCTGAAACTATCCAAAATGGACTTAAGCGATACGAATTTAGAGCCTATGAGGGAAAAAATAATGTTTTCTAGTTAACAATAAATTATCAATAACATATTTTTTCGCAAGAGTTTCCATTTCGCTTTGTATTCGGTTACAAGAATTTGAATTTATTTTATGGAATTTTCATTGATTTGCTTTTTGACTTTTAGTGAAATGTTGTGCATATATCTTAGTCTTACGTGGATTAATCCAGCAGGATTTAACGAACTTAACGAAACCGTAAACTAATCCATTTATGGTAACTTTATTTATATAATGGTTGACCCTTGAGTTAGTTAGCAAAATTGAATTCATATCTTGTTTAAATGACTCGAATAGAACTCAAGAATAAATCGAATTAAATCTTATTTCGGTTTCATAGCGCTTTGGTTAGGATTAGGATGCATTAAGCCAAGTCGTACTTCTATGCCACTTGCGATAAAATTATGCTCCGATTTAATATTCTTCGAAAGATAAAACTAAGCAAAGCGCTTTTATCGAGCAGTATGCACACTTCGCTTATTTGAGAAAACGTTTTCCAGATTTTTTAAACATTTAAACTAGGTATGTGACGCAGTTGCTTGCTTTCTTTTTTACATACAACTTCTGTTTTGTTCGTTCTGCAGATGATAGTTGAAAGCAAATAAGGCCAATTGACAGGTGAATTATTGATAATAATAAAGCCAATTAGTAGCCGAAAAGTGAAATGACTTATTAGAAGAGGTTTGAATATTTGAATATTTTTGAAGGTAACATGCATATGACTTTTTTTTAAATACGTTTCGTTTAGTAAGCAATTTTATTTTTAAATACGTTTAGTAAACATCTATTGATCAACTGATGAAATCCGTCAAACTATTTCCTTATCTTAAATTTCCTATCTCAGTAAGTCATTTTGGAATCCGTACAATATTGTATAACATTGTCGTCCATTTTCTTTTAAGAGATTTTTACCTCTGTAGAAACATTTTGGTCGTTTGCCGACATTTATGAATATGAAAAGAATGATAATAGAATCATATGAATTCTTGTTCATATTTAAAATAAGCTTAAACCAACACAATTATTATAGTTGGCCTTTTGGTTTGTTGTGACAGATTTAGGGGTAAACCGATAGGAACATTCCTTCGAAGTGTTTGTTTATTTTCATTGAATTTTTTTAACCCCATCGGGTTAGGGGAAAGAATTTACCCGAGGTAGGCTAATTGTATCAAAGCTCTTCGAAACAAATCTTGTGAAATGACTTAATCCGATTATAGAAGGAAAAGCACTGATACCAAACCATAAATTTGAGTTTAGAAATAGGTACTCAACTCTAGATCAGGCTCACAGAGTAACCGATAAAATAGAAAATACCTTAGAAGAAAAACTACCATCTTCATTGATGTAACACTGGCTTTTGATAAAGTCTGGCATAAAGGATTAGTCCATAGTCCATAAGCTACAAAAATATCATCCAAAACAATGCTCAGAAATATTAGAGTCAATGTACTTTTCCTTATATACACGAACGACCACAAAATGACGAAACTACTGTTGCCACATTTGCAGACGATACTGCCGTAAACGGTACAGGAAGTTGCAGAGAAACTGTAAACGACAGTAAGTAATATATCTGATTGGACCAAAAAATGGCAAATAAAATTAAATGAACTGAAGTCAATCCACAATTCACCAATAAAAACGTACAACATATACATGTGTATATTAATAACAAAGAAGTTATTCATTCGAACTCAGCTAATTATTTAGAGCTGGCTCTAGAAGTTGCGTTGGAAAACTCATGTCAAGAAAAAAACATGAACTAAATATACGACGCAATAAAATGTATTGGCTCATAGGGAGGCATTCATGTCAATATATAATAAACTGCTTCTATATAAGCAAGTCCTAAAACCAATATGGACATATGGCCCCCAGCTTTGGGGGTGCACAAGTAAGACAAACCTACAAAGCATTCAATGCTTCCAAAACAAAGTACTACATAATATTGTTAATGAGCCATGGTACATAAGTAACGCTGATCTACATAGAGATATAAAAATTGAAACGGTAGAGGACGAGGTCAGGAAGGTCGCAAAAAGACATGAAGGTAGGCGTGGCAACCATACTAATTCGGAAGTAGTCGAACTATGTACTTAATAACAACAATTTAGTTAGAAGATTACGAAGAGTAAAACCATTCAAACTAGCTAACTAACGAATTAAAAAACAAAAGGTAATAGACCAACGTTATTACCCTACAGCACAGGTTTATAAGTATTGGAAACAAATTGCTGATCCAATGCCATGCTTCTCCCGGGTGTTTTTAGTGGATGAGCCAAGCGCAAGTCCCACACTATCTTTGAACAATTTTCACCCAGCTACACGCAAAAAAAAGAAATTATTTAATTTTTAATTTTTTTTATTTTTAAACCGATTTTGAATTAATAAGCAAACAACATGAATAACTGACTAACTTTTTCTTTCTGTTTCCTTTCCAGATTGTTTTATTGAAACCAACAACATCTCCGATTTTGATGCAAACAAAGAAACGCACAAGTTACACGGATTAAACGAAATGACCATTAACCATATGAATGTAGATATTGCAGACCAACTGCAACCAGAAGACAGAAATGAAGAACAACAATTTATGAATGATGTACCAGGAGAAGAAGAAATTTATAATATGCTTCGTTTGCAACACAGCGAAGAATTGGTTAGTCTAACACAACCAAGTTTTGACCATGAAACATTAGAATCAGAATCACTTTTTACACAACTCATCGATAGCTGCAACAAAAACAACAACAACATCAGCAACAGCAGCAGCATGATCACCAATTCCGACGATTCAGATAATTCCTCATCATATATTGCAATCTCACCAGGTTCACCGCTTCCAACTGAACGTGATTGCATTGCTACCTCCGAACTACACAACCACAAATACATGGATGACAATTTTAATTTCATGCAAGACGATGAGACATCATATCGTCTTGAATTTTCCCCCCAACCATCAAATGAAAGTAGGCCCTTATCGTGTTGTGACAGCATAAATGACGACGACTCAATCGATATTGAACAAATTCTGAAACAACTAATGAACCCAGCACAACAACATCAGCAGCAGAAGCCGAATTTAAAGAGGAGCATTGATCATCTAGCTAACTCATCTAGCGCTAAGAAATCTCGACTTCATATACCTGTCAACAGGGTAGTAACGGATGCTAGATATGAGAATGTATTGTCAACCAAAGTGCCCGATACACCGGAGGTCTGTGATATGGTTGCTAATTGGTTCGCCGATGACATTAACATCAGCTTAGATTCATACAGTTCATCGCCAAGCTACAGTGCAACAGCGTTTGAACCCATCGTAGAACCACTTATGCTTCTGGAGCCTAAATTTGAAAATCCTCCCAGCATTGCCTCATCTTATATCGGTGAGGAACATATCTATGCGACACCTTCACCCAGCGTTAGCAGCAGTTGTACTCTCTACTCAACAAATCCGAATTCTCCAGCGGTTTCTGTCTACGGCAACGGTTCAGCGAAAAAACCTCGTGGTCGTCCACCCAAACAACACAGTGACCAGCCCGATCCCGATATGTTGCGCACACTACCCGAAACTGAGCGTAAGCGATTAGAAGACAGGTGCAAAAATAACGAAGCCAGTCGCCAGTCGCGTCAGAAGAACAAAGAGAAACAAATGAGTCTTCTGGCCGAAGAGGAGCACTTGCAGCGCAAAAACGACGAACTTAAAAATAAATTGAAGTCTCTCAACAGGATCCATCGTAAGATAAAGGAGGCGCTACGACGCACGATAGAATTATAAGCAGTAGTTGAGTATAGCCATAGACAAAGTTGTAGGAAATTAGTACGAGAATTAAGTGATTATGCTTAAGCGATAAATATGTAGATTGTAGATGTATTCGTAAGTTGTGTTAATTTAAGTGAATGTTGTACTTGAGTAAGATACTTTTACATTTAAAAGAAGATTTACTTTGTTTCATGGTCATGTTATTGTTAAGAAATTATATTCATATTCAAAACTATACTAAATATATATTATATATGTTAAAAGTATGGGAAATGCTTAAAACAAAAACAAAAAAATCAAAAAAAAAATTTAAATAAAATTTAAAAAAACGTAAAAAAAATATATATATTTTAACATTTCGATTTTTCATGCATACGCATAAGTATGTATGTACATTAATATAGTTTATGCATAGTCAATGCTTCAGCATTGCAAAGATTTATGCTTATAATAAATAAAATATTAACATCCTTTAAAAGTAAATACAACAAATGTGTCCTTATTTTGCGTTGTTGATCAACATATGATAACTGCCTGTTCATATATTGTCTGCGAGAGGGCAAGCGGAAATTGCTAGATTCAAATTGGATAAAAGAAGTTGGGTACATTTTTTAAGCTTTTGTAGTGAGCAAAGTATCCAGACCAGATTTAACCAGATTTTTAAGTTTATTTACATTGATGTCCTGTATCAGAGATGAGAGCCATTTTGGGATTTGCAGTCGCTAGGATGCACTATTCGGGTAAGTAAGAGAGATCTCCGGATGACCCAATGAGTCTTAGTCCACGCCCATGCTTTAGTAATAATGGTATCAGATGTCTTCTATAGCCCGTCGCTGATGATGTGACTGTTTCGAAAGTATGCAATTTTATCTTCACAGTAACGGTAAGTTTCGAGGTACGTTTTCATATGCTTCAACCACACCACATCACACAGATACCTAACGTTGGAACATCTACGCTCTACGAACCACTCAATTCACCCCGCTTAAGTTAGTTAAGATCCTTTTCTTTTCGATCGATGTCACTGCACTGTACAGCTCGTATAGTTCACAAAATTTAGCGAATCTTACGAAGATTTGTTCTCTCAAAATGGCCAAAGATCCAAAGATGTCTTCAATCGCTTTTGAAAAGGTCCATACTTCAAATCCTTAGAGTAGGACTGGGATTATTAAGGTCTAATACAAAGTCTTCTCTAGTTGCTCGCGAGGAAGATCTTACTACAAAGTTATTTTTCAGTAAAAAAAAAAGCAATTGGAAACAGGTATTTTTAGTTTCTTTTTTAATGTGTTGTCACATTTCGATGTAATAGTGGAGCCGAAGTTGACAAAGTCCCTAACTACTCCAAGACTATAAGTGGCTGACTATTGTGACGTTATGTTCGATTGACCTATTCGACTATTTTGGGGGTCGGTTCCAGTTGACAGGGTATACTTCGCTCACGTTAATCACTGAACCCAATTTAGACGCTTTTGTTTCTATCTATACTCATACTCATACTGTACTCCATATAAAAGATGTATATGTAGTCCTGTAAATTACCTGCTGTGTTGACCTGTTTCGCACAATTCGTTGGAGTATGATGTTAAAGTAGTCACATGACAATGCGTCGCCTTGTCTACTCTTTTTTGACATGAAAAATCATAGTTAAATCGTTACCGACCTTGATGCTTCAACGAACTTTCTCTCTCGTCATCTTAAATTGACGGATGCTATGGCTCGTATAGATATAGCTTATCGTTATCATAGGCGTTTTGAAATCGATGCAAAGTTGGTGAGAGTATCAATTTGGACTTGTTTTTTTTCGGGATAGTCTTGTAGGCGATGTGAAGTAGATCACAAACAATACTGAGTTTCAATTCACCAGGAATACTATTATCTGACCAAATCTTAGAAATAAGTTAGTATATTCTCTATAGCATGCCATCACCGTTTTCAAAACTCGACGGATAAATCATCAGGCCCAGCAGTCTTTTTGGTCGTTAGTTTGACTAGTGTTATCCTTACTTTTTTTGATTAGGTGGACGGAAATTTCTAAATAGAATGGTTAGATAAGCCGAACAGCAAAATGTTGCTCTTCATCGCCAGTATAAAGTCTGCAAAAATAGCGTTTCCTAATTTTTTGTGCACGGACTGTGATTCCACTACATAAATGAGGTTTATTTCTTCATCTCTACAAGGTTCTGTATGGGATTTGCTACTCGGGCTGCTTCTCTTTACCATCTGGTAAAACTTCCGAACATTATTCCTGGATTAGCATCTCTGAATTTCTTCGATCGCGTCCCTGGGAAGTATATGTGCCACCAGCTTATAGAGCTCGCAGGCAGTTCTGGTTGCTGTGGTGGGACTAATCGCGTCGCGAGTCCTCCGGATAGGCGAAAATTCTGGCAGTTTTTTGCGTTCCCATTTCTTTAATGTCATATTGGCTCACAGTATGTTTTTATTTAGGTGTGTTGGTTATCCGTATTCTTACCTTGGCTGCTTTCCAACCTACCAAATGTGTTCTCTTTTCCTCTATTGGCATTAAGACGTCTTAATATGATTTTAACGTTATGCTTAGGACATTGCTCGTAGGTCTGGTCGAGGAGCTTGTAGAAACTATATTTGGCCGTCCTTTTCTTTTAGGTGAAGGAGCGCATATCAGGCTGATGTTGACGAATTAAGCCTTGATGCGGATTGCAATAAAACGTTATCGAACGATAACGAATCGAATCGATAATAAGCCCTGGCTATGATCTCTATACCGTAATAGGGCCCATACATGACACAGACACGTCGCTGCAGACCTTAAGTCTGTGCAAACATGCTTTCGCTACACACTGTGCAGATAATCTGCACAGACATTAGTTTGTATCGATTCGTCGTGGTCGTCGGATCGGCAAAAAGGCGGAGACTGCCTGCCGACTTCCTTAATTTTTGCCGAATCGATGAAGGAAACTTAATGAATTTGCTACATAAAATAAGTCCATTAATAACTAAACAGAAAACTTTGTGAGGAAACCAATTTCTCCAAGCGAGAGGCTTTCAATTATGTTTACACCCTGAGTTTTCTCGCTCGTCTGTGCAAAATTCACCATACACGACACAGACATGTCGTTGCAGATCAAGAAAAATTCAAAAAATTTTGAATTCACGCAGACCGTCGCTGCAAACAGTCGACATGGATATACACGACACAGGCGGTCTGCGCAGACATGTGAACAACAACAAAATATATTGGTCTGCAGCGACGTGTTTGTGTCGTGTATGGGCCCTATAATATATTTTACAGCTTTTCATCCACTTTTTGTCCGGCCCATTCAATCGCACTTCCTGGATGGCAGTTATGTCTGCTTTATATCAGTCTAGGGCGTTTACTTGCTGTTCGGCTGAACGTTTCCATTCAATGTATAAACGACGTGCAGATCTCCTCATTTGGTTTTGCAGCCATTCTTTTTGTGTGAGTTTCTATTTTTGGAACGAATGGAAGGGACCTACAATTTTATGCCGAGTCCCAACGGCTGAATTGAGAAGCTTTTTCAGGACAGTCATACTCTCGGATGTTTGTCACACGTTCGCGAGAGGTGGCGCAGTAGAAAAAAACCTTAAGATGTAATTTGTGTTTTTCCGGGGATCGAACCTGGGATCCCTCGCACAGTAGTCCAGCACACTAACCACTGCGCTAATGCGCCCACGTAATTGCTTGTAGTTCCAAAAATAAACCGATTGTCTGATTTCTTATTTGTCCTTTGATGAAAGGCGAACGTTGGTATCTATCTGACATTAGTTTTCTATCTTACCAAGGTTTCCAGAGTCCTGACGTTATGCGCCCCATCACAGTCTGCGTAGTAGTAGTATATTAGTTGTATAATCATTTATTCGTATTTTTAATAATTATATGGAATCCCTTGTAGATAGTCGTAATCTGGGCGGCCGATGAGTTCTTCCTTCTCAACCTAAAATCATTCACATTTCGAAGTGGGTAGGGTTAACACTCCCTAATGTGTCTGCCCTCATTAACAAGGTAGATATTTTGGCGCAGCATTAAATTTTATTTTGAACAGTTAAAATCACATTTACCTCCAACCTCTGTTTAGCGTAGAGACATTTAAAGGGCGTCTAACATAAACCTTGCTGGAGTAAGTCTGTTGAACCTCAGTTTGCTCCTCATAACTTTGTTTTGTAGTTTTTGCAGACTTTCCATCTGACGCTGACCCTGGTTGCAGCACGAAAACAATATTGTGGAACAAAACTCAAAATGTGGTTTGACCATGGAATATATTATAAACTGTAACAACTGTCAAATAGTTAATACTTTTTCGAATCATTTTAAAAAAATGTACTCCAAATATTTTATGTTCTTAACGTTTTCGAAAGAATTTCAGTTAATTTCGATATTTGTTGAGCCAATCTAGCTCTTCATCTTGCACATCATACATATATAATTTGCAAAAGAGTTCCCTTATCTATTATACAGTTCATCTTAACGAACTTCAACATTAAATGACACAAATTTTTTCATTTGCTAGTTCTAATTTCAAAGGTGTTTTATTTTACTTCACATTTCCTTCTCTCTGTTTTTTTTTTTTAGAGAGAATGCAGCTAGCTTTAAGTCAAAAAGATGGCCATGGCATGAAAAGGTACCTCTGAAAAATTATGCCCGGTTATGATAGTGTTTACAATAAATAAGTTACGTATGGTGATATCTAAGACCTGCAATCTTGTTCCTTTTATACTAATGGAGTTGTTATCCTTATTAATTTTTCTTATTTATAATTTCCATTTTAGTTTTTTTCATATATGTAATTTAATTTCTAAATTAGGTTACCTAGCTAATAAAAATAATGGAATACACTCACCACTTTTGTTGATGTATTGTATTTGCTACCCCAGACTGTATGATCAGCATTAGCATTGCTATCTTCAGTGAGTTGTAGTAAATTTCTACCACTGTAATCCAGTAGAAAAGTTCATGTCGCTGAAGCCACCAGGGCAGGCAAGCTGAGCAAATAGCCGCTACCAATATTCATGTTGGTGTATTCTGGAATTGTAATATATTCAATGTTGTTATTTATAAGGATGCTTGCTTTAACAGGTTGTATCCAAGCATTGGAATTGCAGATTAACTCAAAAGAGTCCCTTTTACCTGGTCATTATGGGGCCATATGGTTCCTGGATAAGGGCGACATCTATTTTATTATTTACAAACATATGCCTCAGGAACGCAGAGTGTGATGTTGATTAACAATGGCTGCAGCTTTTTATCCAAAGTTGCCTGGTTAGTATTGGAAGTACATAGTTGCAGAGCTGCCAGTCTGCTCGACTGTTTACATACACGAATCGAACATGTGACAATTGCTGGTGATATGAGCAATGTTTTCGGACTTTATTTGCTTTTTAGCGGACTGCCCTGCGAGTGAGTCTGAACTCTATTCTTAACAGCGCCGTTTTGTTGTAGTGGCCTGCTTTCGGCAGTCCTTTTGTACTGATCTGTAAATAAAAAAATACAAATTTGTGCAACAGGTCCTACGGTCAACATAGGGGTGCTAACTATCTACAACCATTGGTTTGCGAGTTTTTTTTTTTTTTTTTGAGGAATGAAAGGAACCTATCGGAACCTCGGGAGAAGCTTTATGTTTTTTAGACGTTTGCGATGATTTCATCCGGCTCTAGTGATATGCTGCGAAGGATCGTAAAAGTATTGTAAGTGCTTGTAAACAATTACCTTCGTCATAAAACGGAGACGTCCTAGTGAGTGTCTTGCTGGCAGTGCTTCTATCCTTTATGGAAAGGTTTTGCACTGTTGTAGTTGTTTGTTGTTTACTAAATGGTTTTACCATTACAAACTGCTGTTTGTCCCAGAAAAACGCTTTATTAGGGGTACATAATTTTGAATAAATTTCGATGGAAGTGTTCAACTTGTACCTAATGTTAATCAAATCAGATTGCCGAATGGCAAACATTCTGGAAGAAATTTTATTCCCGATAGAGCTGTATTATTCTCTATAAACAATTTGCCTTACATCCAACCAATACAAACATTTTTCACATCCACTACAACTTCCACTTTAATTATTCACAATTTTCTGAATACTTTTGTAATCAATCATTAATATATGAGGCTGACTAAAGAACCGCTGAAAGTATGTACCTATCTTTAAAATGGATTTGTTTTGCTTGAATCTCTTTCGGGATATGGTTTGTTAGCATTTATCTTCTCAGTCTGATTTTATTTATCTACTTGAACTTTGTCTGAAAACAAAAATTAACCACACAACAATTTGTCCATAAACTGCTTTCGAAATGGAATATATTTCTTTTGCTTATTTTAAAAACAAGTACTTCGAGAAGAATCGTAAACCGCATTATCTCCAGCAGCATTATTATCTTCACCAAATACAGTTTCATCAACACTCACATCATCGTCGGGAATTTCGTCATCGCTATTCGCATTATTCGCTGAAGCCCATGACGCAGCCTACGAAAAAACAAATAAAAAATCAATAGCAAGTTACCCTCACAAGAAGTCACACTTGTAATAACCTGTGACAAAATCTCATCACCATGCAGATCCTTGTTTTTTAAATTTCCCATCCAGAACACCGAAGCGCATTTATTGGCGGCCAGCAACGCCTTTACACGGAAGACCAAATTCTCAACTGTCTCACGTAGCGGTGGTATTTGACTAACAATCGCAGTATTTTTTAGGGCCTGCAAAAAAAGGTAAATTTTATCTATGCGCAGCAGGGATATATAATCTCACCTTAGAATGGCAGCAAAGATTGTGCAAGAATCGAGTAGTCACTTGGAGACTTTTCAGCAGTTCGTTAACGCGTTCTGGATTTTCTCGAAGATAGTTTTCATACACAGGCAATCCGTGTTGCAGGACAATTTTCAAATAAAAATGAGCATGCTACCCAAACCAATGGAAACATAAAAATGCAAAATTTCCAAGAACTCAATGTACTTTACCTTCAAAAACAAAACGAAATTTCTCGGCACATCCAACGACTGCACAATTTCCAGGAGAGTATTCAAAATTTCGCAAGTCTTCTCCCAAACTCTGAGTTTATCTGTATCAGCGGTGGCTCCATCGCGTACGGCGTCGCTAAGTGAGCTAATCAGCGTTTCGCATAGCCCCCTAAATAGCATTGGAAAATTCCCTCTAAAACGAACATGAGTTAGTTACCACACAACGTATGAGCATTACCTCATCGCACTTATTGAAATTCGGAAACGATCTTAGCGAATTTTCCTTCGACTTGAGGTACTGCGTTTCATCGAGAATTGCCTTCAAAATAGTCCTCTGGCGGCGGAAGTCAGATTTTCTTAAATATCCCTTGACCAATTCATCCAAATAGATATTACACAACGAGCCCCTCTCCATTGTGCCGTCGTAATTGAACCATTTCCGACAGAGCAACACTTTGCAGAGGCTACCTATGGAAGACACAGCTCACCGATAACCTATCTAGTTTCGTTTTGACATTTTAAACTCTTACATATTTCATTGTCTAAATTCTGTTTAGTGGCAAACTTCTTTAAAGACTGTATCAAGTGGTACAAATGGACTGACGATTGAATGTCAATGACACTTTTTTCAAATACTCGACATTTAGCAAAAACTTCATTGGCTAACGAGGGTACGTCATTCTTAGCCAGTTTTTGTTGAACGGGTTTTCCCAGAACTGCCAATAAGGCTTCTATGGAACAAACTCAGTAAATTATTGTCAAAACAGATGTAAAGGACCACTTACCCTTAAGCAGCTTCTTATTTGAGACATCGCTAAAGCCAGACCAGGAAAATAATGCTGCCAATAATCGAAGACACAAACCAAAACAAACTTTTAGGTAGTTCAGGTCGTCGGTAAATAGATCAGCATTGCCTAGAGCACCATCGACTCTCTGCACTGTCATCGAAATCGCACTGGAAATCTGTACAGAAATTAGCTATGACATCTTCTAGAATGCCTACCGAAAGCAAACCTGTTCAAAATTGTTCATGATTGGATCGAGAAACTGAGAAACAATGTCACTGATGAAATAGTTTGGATATACTATGTATTGCTGATGCTGATCTGTGGTGAATTTTTGAACTCCTGTAATCGATTCCAGTTTGTTAACCATGTCTGTTATTATAAATCTAAATTCAATATTAAATCGTGATAAACGGCTAAAATTATGTTACTGCTATAATGTATTACTTGAACTCCAAAAGTCCAATCGAGTTTGGAATGTCTTCATTTGGGCGCGGATATTTTAGTGTAAAGTCAACTTTTAATATTAACATTATGTCTGGGTTCATCTGTCTGAAAATAGATGCCAAAGTGGTTTACCGAGGGACAAAATTACAAAAGATCAGTAAATGTAACCGATCCGTTAAAAATAAAATGCTGCTTCCATTAAAATCAGGGATCACAAATAAAAGAAAAAAAAAACGCTTCTTTTCCCACTTTGTTAAGTGAGTTTTAAAAGTAGGAGGAGGATCTCTTTATTCATTACAAGACTGAACATTTTATTTCAGCAATATTTACATTTCCAGATAGTTTCCACACTCTTCACCAATATTTGTCACTTCTTTATAGCCTCAATTCGACACACAATAGAAACTCGAAAGGATGACAAATGCTGCCTCTCCCTTTGGTTTTCTTCACCAGCCGGAACTACTAATTATATTACTTTGGGGGCACGTTTTTTTCCTTCTGCGTCATGACGGATGATACTCGATTCCAACTGTTCGACTGAAAACTCATCACTAAGAAACATATTGCACTTGAGTACATATTTACATCCGAGCATTGTAGATTTTCGTGTAAGAAATCGCTTTACCGACTTTCAGTCACACGCCACTTTTTGTATGTATATCCTGTTTCCTCTAATATGAACAGAAAATCGTTCTTTTACTCTCAACGAGGTAATACCTATCATTTTGTATATAGAATAACGTACAGAACCTTAACGCTGACTTTTTCTTCTGACACCCTTTCTTTGAAATGTGTCTACGTTTTCCTTCAACTCGCTGTTTGTGACTGTTGATCTCCACGTTGTTTTTGATCGTCCAACCTGACGTGCACTTTTACGAAGCGAAGGATTTATTCGCTATGTGGTTATTTATTCGGATTCCATTATGTGTGACCAATCTAACACTATTTACGCTGCCTTATATAGAAATCCAACAGCTTTCGATTCGTTAGATTGCTGTCAAGGTGTATTGCAAACAGTGGTTAAGAAAAGCCTGTAACTTTGCCGTGAAGTTTGCTGAGACTTTCTCAGTTTTATGGACTTACAATAGTAAATTTTTGTTGAGAGGATGTATCGGTTCTTAACCCCGGCTGTACAGAAGTTCTTACTAACTAAGCCTGACTGGGCAATGAGTAAAGAATTATAATTTTTCGCACCTAAACCCAAATCGATTCCTTATTATGTGCACAATCGGACACAATACTCAACCCATGTGGAGTATATGACTCCATAGCTAAACTGTGCGGAGAATGTCCATCAAACTGATTCATAGTGAATGGTAAAATGTTTTCTTTTTTTTTAAGTTCACACAGCACTTACCTATAGATCTCTTTCGGGCCGTAGGTCGTATCAAATTTCCCTGTAGACGTTTTTATCGCCTTAGGATTGTTGATCCTAGTGTTACCTGGGATGCTTACATTGGCCAATGTCGGTTCGGACTCCATTTGTTCAGTTGCATTGGGTTGGTTTTTCTTACTATCCCCGGGTTTGTTCGATTGTTTCTTCCTTCCCCTCGAAGTGCCAGGTTTCTTTGAGTGTCCTGCACTCATTGGCGATGACATAAATTGACAAGCTGGAGGAGTGTAATCACTTGGCGCTTTAATGATTAACTTTCGAACACGCGATTCAATCTTAATCAATTCTACAAGGCGCATCAAAACCTACAGAAAGAAGAAAATTTAAGGACACTCCCACATAAAAGCACAATGTAAACCTACTTTTCCTCGTATCATCGGATCATTCTGACTCGAGAATGAGCTAATACATTCGCGCATCCAATTTACAGTGTGAAAGAAAATGTTCAATATATTGGTATACTGAGTTTCGTCATATTCGTAGAATATGTCAACATTGTCGACGTCATCGAAAACCGTTGGTAAAATGATACCACACCCAAGGAGTGCATTGATCATCTCAAGGCTACCATCATAGCGGGTGAAATGGAGCACACGCATGAGGTTAAACAATGGCGCCAGCACTAGAATTGATGATGATGCTCTAAAATAAATGGTTAAGTCGAAAGGAATCGATGATACGATGTTTAAACATACTCTGCAGATGGACTCAAAACCAGCTGGGATATGTTGACTGCAATCGGAATTAGTTCACTTTCATGGGGTGAATTCGAGTCTTCGGACGTGTTGATACACTTCTGATAGGATATTGGAATTCCTCTGAAATGATTGGGATATTAGAGTACATTTTGCAATGAGGCAAATAAGACTGGCTTACAAATCACTTCTAGGTTGATCTTCAATAACGAAGCTGCTTTGAAAATAATACGTTATCAGCTCACAGAGCCAAATCACGAAAGGTCGATCAAGATAGGCGTCATTATCGGAGCGGTGGTGGCTTGCAGAGCATACATTTGCTAGTTCGTCATAAAACAATGCCAACGATTCAGGACAGTACAGTGTTGTGGAATGTACTCGTGCTGCAAAATGAGTTAGATGGTTTCTTCATACGGTACAAAATACGGCTTTACATACCAACATAATTCGCAGCAGTTTTTCCTCTTCCCTCCGGCAACTCTTCGACTGTATTATATGACTGGTTCAAGTCATACATTGCCTCGGCTATGAACTCCTCAATTCTGGCCACATTATCGATCATCTGAACAGCTCCAATGATTCCTTGCTTCTTTACCCTACAAACAAACGAAAATTGACACAATCTCCATGAGCCTTTACAAATTTCCATTCTCACATTGGTAGGCGGTTGATAATTTGCTTTTTTATCAACATATCAATTTGATCCTGCAACGCTGGGCACTCGTCCAAAGGTGGTGCAGGAAATGCTATCGAACAAAGAAGTTCCATAACGAGACGTGTTTGTGGCAACGTCATCTCGTTCATTCGATCCAGCAGGGGCTATAAAGTAAACAATTCTGGATAAGAGCATCAAGCGATGGATTTACAACTCACCATCAGAATCATACCCCAATTTTGTACATTTGACGGATATTTCTTACGGAGGTCCTTCAACAGCTCCAATGCTGTTGTGGTCATACTCGATGATGATTTGTCGCATGTCAATTCGACTAACTTCATTAGGATGTCTTTCTGAGTTGATTCTCCAACACCAAAAATTATACTAAGAGATTTTTTTATAAATTAGTCAGTCAATCAAAGGGATTTCTCTTGCATACTTGTACGAATTCCTGGCAAAGTCAGATATTAGTTTAATTTTGTCCTTCAGAAAATCATGTAATATCTGGAGAAGAACATTCATTTGCATGGCCAATATGGAGGAGTATTTGATTTTTATTTCTGATAAAATATCAACAGTGATATGTTCTAATTTTATTCGACGGCGAATCTAGGAAAGAAGGAACTTATATCGAGTGGAAGCCGGTTTGTTTGTTAACAAGCTACTTACAATGTTTTCAATGTAGTTGCTGCGTTCCTCCTTAATGGAAATCATTATTATTAGGATGAGAAAGTCGATTGGTCTGCAAGTAGAGAGTGATTACTGATTACATTATATTGGAAGCAGAGATAAAATACTTGTGGATTGGGCATAGAGAGAAGCTGAAAACAAAATTATATACTTTCGAAGACGTCGGCTTTGGCGTTATAGATTTTACCAAGCGACGTGGAAACATGGAAAGATAAGATACTGGGCACAGGTAGAGCAATCTTACCCAGCTCTTAATTTTGATACGGGGAACCCAGCTAGTCAATATAACTTGATTATGAAAACGCAATCCCTTGGTTGAAGCAGATAGGCTAAATGGAACTAGAACACAACACAACACTTCGATGCTTACGGGTGCGGCAAAAAAACCTAAATACTTCAAGACACAATTTAAATAAAATTGGGAAAGAGACGTCTTGATGTGGGAGTTTACCAAGTTAAAAGAGGGTCTTCTTTCCTTTAGGCCTGCCGGTGTATAATAGATTTTGCCTCAAAACGGTATATATATTTAACAATGTTTAATTATACCTGAAGTTAACTGGCGCCACATTTTGAATAATTTTCTGCCAAATGTCGAAAAACTTCTTCGATCTCGTCAGTCCCTGAGTGATGTAGTTAAATACGTCAATCTGGGATTGCTTATTTTCTGTATTATCTCCATCAGTCTCGCCCCACACAAGAATCTCTCTCAAATCATTTATTAACTACAACCAAAATAACGAGTGTAAATCTTTTGGAATTCCATTCAATTCATTTGAATTTACATACCTCACGTATGACTTCGTCATTATCATCGTTTAATATTTTCAGCAAAAGTTTTATCAGTAGCGGCAGCGTCTTTATGAGGAGGAACTTGTTTTTCGTTTCTAAAGTGTATCACATTTCACTTACCTGAGGTGGGGCTCCATCCTTAATGAACGCAACAGCTTTTATTCTTAATTTGGACTGCATCTTCGGCGACAGACACAAATTGGTAAAAGTCTTAATGGCCGTGGCATGAAACACGTCCTTGTTGCTTGCGAAATTATTTCTGAAATATAGGTACACTTTCGTTGCTGGATATTTCTAAGAAATAAAAAATAGCTTACAAAAGCATCTCGACAAAAGCATCATGTTTGGTTGACTTTAAAACCATTTCCGCATTGTTTATAATGTCCCATTGAACAGATGGTATGGCACTTTCGAATATTTTTACGATTCTGGAGTAAATCAAATCAGCATGGGAATGTGTAACGTATCGCAACTGAGATAACATCAGCGGAAGCAAGGGAATGTTATGAGATGTAGTTGATTCCCTGTAAACATGAAACAGTTTGATAATACCTACTCATGTAATTTAATAGATAACCAAAACGCTACTCTTTCTTTCCACACTCCTCCACTTTGTCCAAGACTACGTTTATAACAACTTCTTGCAAAAAGTCAATCATGAGAAAATTGACAATCATACTGTCTTGTGATTGATAGGGGTTGTCTTCTCCTGGCATGCTGATAGTGCATCCACTTAGCAATTTCATTGCGAGTTGTTTGTCATTAAGAGCATCACGTAGACCGGTACGAAATGTTTCTACATTCGAGGGATAATTCTGGCACTTTACGAAGATTTCCCTGAATTTACAGACAAAGGAGACATGGTCACAGGCTAAAATGGAATTACCTGTTATTTTCATTCGTTTTGGATATAGGGATGCTTGTTCGATACATACATATAACAAAATTATCAGGTTCATCCAACAGTACACCAGACTTGATTAAGACCAACTCAAAATATGTTGTCGGTGAACGTTGTGTGCTTTTCGATTGAGTGCGACAGATGGTGCTCCTCTGAGAAAGATATCTTTGAGTTGGTTCCTGAGAAGCTGGAATTATTTCCTGGCTGAATAGTTCATTTTCTTCGCAGTCTTTTGACTCGTTTTCTTTATCTTCTAGTTGGTCCAATTTCTTTTAATTTAAATAGCAATAGCAATTCAAAACAATACAACATTTTGGGAAAAGTAGGTAGCTTACCGGAATTTTTATAGTGGCATTTTCATCGATTGGGTTTAATGGTGCTTTAGCCTTTTTGATTTTAAACTTTTTATTTTTATACATTTTACAGCTGAATATTTATTTATTCAGTACAAATAACAAAATAACCGTAGGTATCTACAACACTGTTTACAAAATTTCAAAAGTGACCATATTTTTGAAATTCGTAATTTCGGCTTTTGATTAGGTTTAGGTATGTCAAAAATGGCGCTTTTCTACTGATGATTTCAAACTGTAGTGCTGTTTGTTTTGTGAAAGTAGAGTGGTCAATTATGTATACTATGTCGATTTCCATTGGGCTATTGACGTTTTTTTTTGGCATATGTGTTGGTGTGTTATTTGACAGTCAGTCATTTTTAAATTGCAATTTGTATTTACAAATGTTACTTGTTTTGGTATTAGTAAAAGTAGTTTGTCGTTTGACGTTTCAATAGCTGTGAAATGTGTGTCGACTAGACTTCTTTTTTAAGCCTAGTACGCTGCTGTTGCGGAACGAAAAATCCTATACAAAAGTGACACGACGAAATCATGAACAAAAAAATTCGTTCTCCTTTTCGTTTTGCAGTACGCTGCTGCTGCGAAATGATGGCGAAAACTGGGTAATTGTAGTAGATTGCTTAGTACAATTCTCCACTCTCTTTTCACACACAATTTACAATGTCCGGAACATTAATTGCTTGAGAAAATTTGACATTTCGTTTATTTTTGGGGTTGTGTTTTTTTAATCTCACAAAGTGGACGATATTGGATTTTTTTTATTCCGAAGAGTTGAAAAAGAAAAAAAATCCGATTTCACATCATTATTTTATGGTTAAATACATAAAAAATTAACATAAACAACGATCAAAATCATTTAGTTGTGACAGGTAGTGCTGTCGTTCTAAAATTGTTACGGCAGCGTATAAGCGTAGTTCGTTGTTGTTTCAGCTACAAAACCGAAACAAAAACATTTCAAAAGTTAATTTGAAGAAGAGTTTTTAGTTCCGTTCGTCATTCGTCACCAAATCGTTTGTTTTTATGGTCTTCACTGTTCCATGTAGTGTTCGTCTGTCATATATAGCAAAGACTTGAACCGTGGAGAATTTGAAACCGCCTGCCGTGTTTTATTATGCCCATGATCTGAACCGGATCAGATCAGCATAATAAAACAAACCAGGATCCATTGACTTATTATATATGGACTGCTAATGAAATGTCAGTTCATACAAATTTTGCCCAGAAAATGACGCCAACATAAACTAGCGCTCTTGGTTCGGAGCGAAAAATAAGTGAAACAAAATGACGAACCATCTTGGATTTCTCCATAGAATGCTAGAGGCACCTATTGGGCGTGAGAGAATTTATGAGGTAAATTCAAATTGTTGCGTCACTGTTTAAAGTAGATGGCATTGGAAAACGAAGCCAATGATCACAACCATCTTTGATTTCTCCATAGAATGCTAGAGACACCTATAGGGCGTTAGTGGATTTGGCAAGTAAAACGGTTGAAATTCAAATTGTTGCGTCATTGTTATCAATAGATGCCACTACAAAAAAGAGTGAATTTCCAAATTATTCCGCTCCGAACCAAGAGGGCTAGTGGTTATTAGAGCTGTGTCAATCGTTCAAATTCAATGATCGAATCGTTCAAGTATTGGTTGAAAAAATGATTCGGTCATTTCAATCAATCATTCAATGACAGATGAGAATGAGAGTATTGTATTGCTCCATTCAATTTCAATACAATCATTCGTTCAATTTCATTTCGGTAGAGACAGATACATTCTGATAGATTGTAAGAGTGAATCACTTTTGAAAACTTCAAAACATGTTTATCTAAAGACAGAGACAATAAAAAAAAAGAGATGAAACGATTGTTCCATTTCAAAAAAAAGTAGCCTCAATTGAAGATCTGGTGACATTTCGAAATAAATAGGTATAGCATATATCCCAAAATATGATTCGTCTTCTTTCTATCAAGACATAAAGTAACAAATTCCATCAAAGGATGGCTACGATGCCAGTGGATTAACAAACGTCCAAGAAATCTTCAAATCAAGCGATTTATTTTTTGCTCTCCGAAATAGCCAGTCAGATGCGCAATAAAAGTATTGACTTTGTGAATGATTGATTTGGGGCTTGTGTCGTTCGTTCTTTACTCGCTACCGAGAAAAATGAACGAGTCAGATGCGCAACAAAAGTATTGACTCTGTGAACGATTGATTTTTGGATTGTGTTGTTTCGTTCTTTCTTTACCTGCTAACCGAGATAAATGAACCAGTCAGAACAAAAGTATTGATTCCATGAACGATTGACTTGAGGTTATGTGATTGCAATCACCAATACTTTATTGTGATCGGATCAAAAAGAACGAATCAATCACGATTGACATAGCTCTAGTGGTTATGTTGGAACCAACGCGAAGACGTCTACTAGCAGTCCATATATAATAAGTCAATGATGTTACGAATCTATATGAAGAAAAACAAAAAGATAAATATATGGTTCCTCTCAATAGCGGCTACATCGGATGATGGATGTCGGAGCTTTTGGATAGGTACATAGGGTGATGTTGCGGATTTTTTTTTGTTAGCGACAACGAACACGGCATTTAAAAAACGTTCGTTGACGAGGGAAGAAGCCTCAGTGGTGCTGTAAAGTTTTTATATAAAGTCCTGTGTAAGGCAGTGGCCTTAAGCAAGTTTGCTAAGTTTTTTGTGTTTTTATCGTTATGGTGAGTGATTTTGTTTGTTTGTTTTGGTAGAAAGCCCCTTACGCATTTTTTTTTCTTGTGCAGTGCATTTGGGCGGCCACAGACTGTCGCCAAACTTTTAATAAAAAAGTCTGGAATTTAAAGTCTTCATCAATTCTTATAAGACAACATACCTACAGACGCGCAGTTGCACCCCGTTAGTGGCAGAAATCCACTTGGAAAGAGCTTCTATCTCCCTGCTCCCTGAGCGAACAAGCGAAGCCCAATAGTATAACATACATTGTCGCAAAAATGTAATGTTCGAGCACGGGATGATATAGTATATGCAAAACAAACAAAAAAAAAAAAACAAATTATTCAGAAAGCTGCACAAAAGAAGTATAAATTGCGCGCGCCTATGAATATGCCACAAGAGGCCGGCGTGCAATTTCATTATTTGAACCTTTTTTATTTGTTGTTATTTATAATTATAATTTTTGGCGTGACACTTTCATTTCCATCTTCTTTTGAATATTGTTTTTGTTATATTTTTCAATTAATATAGTTTAGTTAGCATTATTTTTTTGTGATATGTTTAGTTTTCGTTTCTGTCGGGTCCTTGCCTCGCGTTATACACTTTTGTTTTTTTTGTTACTTGTTACGTACACGTACACCTAAACCGAGCTCAGTATAGGTAGGGATATCTAGTTAGTTCACACGTAACTGGCATTGTGTTTTACGCCACAAAATATAGTACGAAAACCAGGCATAAATTGGTTTGTAGTTGATAAGTTGTTTTGTTTAACATGTATGTACATAGTTTTAGGAAACAAATTTTCTTAACATTTTTTTTATATCTACCCACTAGATAATCTAAAGTTAGATTCTAATAAATTTTAAGTCACGCCTTTTTAATGAAATTGAGTTGTTTCATTCAAACGCATAAGCGTTTGATGGCGTGTTAGACAGAATTTTTCAGGGGGTGCAAAGGGTGCGCTGACGTTCATCCGGCGGTAAAATGGTTTGACCTGCCGACAACGTCCGTATTGGGGAAATCCAAAAATATGGCCACCGGATTTACAGGTGGGGAGGGAAATGGCCAGCGCTGAATTCCAGCAACAGCGCCCCTCGATGTAGTGAAGTTCCGTCCGCTTTGGTGAAGGTAAGATCTATGTACCTTGTCTTGTAGTCCGGGAGCCAGCGACACTAATTTTTGTAAGATTTTCGTAGGGATGATTTTATTTTTTTCGTGTAATATTTACGCTTGTCAAATATAATATCGATGCCTGCAGGGTCACCACTGGGACAACGATTTACAGTAAATTTTTAAAGTCGCAAAAAAAACCGAAAAATTGTCTAAGTTTCGTATAGATGAAACCTTAAAAAATTGTTAATTTACATTGCGTTGAGGTAAAAAAACGATGCCTGCCACCTGTACAGTGGGACAAAGTACTCCTGCCGCTGACTTAAAGTTGCAAAAAAAACGAAAAATTTGTCTAAGTTTCGTATAGATGAAACCTTAAAAAAATGTTAATTTACATTGCGTTGAGGTAAAAAAACGATGCCTGCCACCTGTATAGTGGGACAAAGTACTCCTGCCGCTGACTTAAAGTTGCAAACCCCCATAGTGTATTATAGTCCAATTAAGTTCTGTTTTTGGATGAAAACCTCGGGAAACCACAATGTTTCCATTGAATTCCATAGATTTTTAGACAAAGATAACGCGAAAAATAGGCACCGCTTTCAAAAAGCTATGCATCGCCATAAAAAGGGGGCCAAATGAGGAAAAAAACATATTTTATAAGTTTTTTCTTTATATTTTGTATGGGAGATACCAGAAATACTTAACCGACATAGCCCATTTTCAATACCAACCTCAGGACCGTAAAAAGAAGACATTTCGCAAAATTTCATTCACCTAAGTCGATTCGTTTGGAAGCTAAGGTGTTTTCAACAGACAGAGAGATACATGGGTCGAATATTGACTTTGTATGAGAGGTAACAAAACTACTTGACCGACATTGACCATTTTTAAAACCTCAGGACTGTTAAAAGAAGACATTTTGCAAAATTTCATTCACCTAAGTCGATTCGTTTGGAAGCTAAGGTGTTTTCAACAGACAGAGAGACAAATGGGTCTAATAGGGGTTTTGTATGGCAGGTACCAGAACTACTTGACCGACATAGACCATTTTTAATACCAACCTCAGGACCGTAAAAAGAAGACATTTCGCAAAATTTCATTCACCTAAGTCGATTCCTTCGGACGCTATCGTTATTTCAACAGACAGAGAGACAAATGGGTCTAATAGTGGTTTTGTATGGCAGGTACCAGAACTACTTGACCGACATTGACCATTTTTAATACCAATCTCAGGACCGTAAAAAGAAGACATTTCGCAAAATTTCATTCACCTAAGTTGATTCCTTTGGACGCTATCCTGATTTCAACAGACAGACACACAGGCAGACAGACGGACATGGTTAAATCGATTCAGAATGTGATCCTGATTCAGAATATACAGGGTTAGTTAAGAAGGACAATCCTTTAAGGGAAGATTCCTGAAGTTATGCCGAACAAAAAATTGTATGGCAGGGGGGGGGTCTATTTTCATCGTATTTCCCGTTATAGCCCATCAAAGTAGGTGACCTCTAATTTGGAGGTGTTACGATTAAAAATGCTATAACTTCTAAACTATTATAGGTACAAAAAGTTATAGTAAAAGCCACTTTTTGTCAGACAAAAATGGTAAAAAAAGACTAGATCTGAGCTAACAACCATGGATTTTTTCTTCTGGGCTACTTGCTATCAAAGAAAAAGAGAAATATCGAGTCTTTTTTACCATTTTTGTCTGACAAAAATTTGGGGAAATCCAAAAATATGGCCACCGGATTTACAGGTGGGGAGGGAAATGGCCAGCGCTGAATTCCAGCAACAGCGCCCCTCGATGTAGTGAAGTTCCGTCCGCTTTGGTGAAGGTAAGATCTATGTACCTTGTCTTGTAGTCCGGGAGCCAGCGACACTAATTTTTGTAAGATTTTCGTAGGGATGATTTTATTTTTTTCGTGTAATATTTACGCTTGTCAAATATAATATCGATGCCTGCAGGGTCACCACTGGGACAACGATTTACAGTAAATTTTTAAAGTCGCAAAAAAAACCGAAAAATTGTCTAAGTTTCGTATAGATGAAACCTTAAAAAATTGTTAATTTACATTGCGTTGAGGTAAAAAAACGATGCCTGCCACCTGTACAGTGGGACAAAGTACTCCTGCCGCTGACTTAAAGTTGCAAAAAAAACGAAAAATTTGTCTAAGTTTCGTATAGATGAAACCTTAAAAAAATGTTAATTTACATTGCGTTGAGGTAAAAAAACGATGCCTGCCACCTGTATAGTGGGACAAAGTACTCCTGCCGCTGACTTAAAGTTGCAAACCCCCATAGTGTATTATAGTCCAATTAAGTTCTGTTTTTGGATGAAAACCTCGGGAAACCACAATGTTTCCATTGAATTCCATAGATTTTTAGACAAAGATAACGCGAAAAATAGGCACCGCTTTCAAAAAGCTATGCATCGCCATAAAAAGGGGGCCAAATGAGGAAAAAAACATATTTTATAAGTTTTTTCTTTATATTTTGTATGGGAGATACCAGAAATACTTAACCGACATAGCCCATTTTCAATACCAACCTCAGGACCGTAAAAAGAAGACATTTCGCAAAATTTCATTCACCTAAGTCGATTCGTTTGGAAGCTAAGGTGTTTTCAACAGACAGAGAGATACATGGGTCGAATATTGACTTTGTATGAGAGGTAACAAAACTACTTGACCGACATTGACCATTTTTAATACAAACCTCAGGACTGTTAAAAGAAGACATTTTGCAAAATTTCATTCACCTAAGTCGATTCGTTTGGAAGCTAAGGTGTTTTCAACAGACAGAGAGACAAATGGGTCTAATAGGGGTTTTGTATGGCAGGTACCAGAACTACTTGACCGACATAGACCATTTTTAATACCAACCTCAGGACCGTAAAAAGAAGACATTTCGCAAAATTTCATTCACCTAAGTCGATTCCTTCGGACGCTATCGTTATTTCAACAGACAGAGAGACAAATGGGTCTAATAGTGGTTTTGTATGGCAGGTACCAGAACTACTTGACCGACATTGACCATTTTTAATACCAATCTCAGGACCGTA